>JAQJVL010000133.1:0-645000 GCA_035578905.1 Stictocephala bisonia
CTAACTTTCACTAGTTACAATATAGTTACATATTTAACATCAATGTCTATTTATTGAAGTTCTCCGCAATTTATTATTAGATTTTGATAAATAATACCTTTTTTCGATTTTTGATCAAATTGTTAGTATTTTATATTTAGGAAATGCTATGTGAGACTGAGGTTTTTAGTAATTGATAGTAATAGTATTTAAATGTATGAATTTTTATATTTATTAGGCCACATTATGAAATTGTTATGATATTATTAATCTTTACACCAAATTTAATAATGTTAGCTTAAGTTGCTTCTGTTACAAAAATGTCTTAAAATTTTGGAATAGAGAGAGATAGACAACAAAATATTTTAGGGCCAACAATTATATAAATTTGTTTTCTTACATTGACCAAAGGAACCACATCCTTAATTATGGGAAGGTAGTTTAGGTTCACGTTTAAAAATAAAAATTGTAATGAAAGTGTCGCTAATAGTCAACCTCAAAATAAATTTAATGAAATGTAAGTAATAAGCAAATATAATGAAACGTTTCCTAACCTAATAATGAAAGGTTTTAAATTTTAAGTGTTCAACTCTCTTCTCCGTTGTTTCCTTATTATTAGCTATTAAGGGACTATTCACTTTAGCAGAGATTTGAAACGTGATTTATGACAGTTGGAACGTCAGCCTTCAAAAGATTGCCCGTTATATGATGAGGCCCTCAAGGTCACAGGATGCCGTTATTTATACAATCATCAATATCATTTTGTAAAATTAAATAATTACTATATGATACAATAGGAGCTATTTAATAATTTTTCTATAATGTTTTATCCAGATATGAAATTTATTTAGATATATTTTACTAATATACATGTTTAAGCTTACTAGTATAATATATTATTTAAAATAATATATCAAATAAAAAGTCATTTTTAACTTATAGGATGGATATTTTAGAATTTATTGCATGTATACAGTGCAAGACTTTAAAAAAAACGAATTATACTGAGCCTAATATTATTAATAATTAATTACATATTATTTGATTTAAATATAAATATGAGTAATAATTAGTGGCTGTTCGATTACACATTAGTATTGGACATTGGACATTAGTAACTTTAAAAAATAATGTAGTATTGTATTTTAAAAAATGTATGAGGAATTATTTGGTTATAATATTGAAGTTTGTTGATGATACATGGTCCATTAATTTCTTATTGCATATAGTATGCAATAATAGTAGATAGTGATGTTAACCTACCCACCCACCCATACACGTACAGTTTTTTGACCAACCCACCCAAGCATCCATATATGTAAAGTGGTGTCACACGTTAATTGGTAAATAATTTATGTATTTGGTAAATAATTTCGTTTCTGGAATTTACAATTTTATATTTATTGCTAGATAAAATTTAAAGTAAACCAGCGAACATGCAATCCCATTTCAATTAAGTTTATGTATCATATGAAATAACACGTGAAGCCAGGTGAAATGAGCTGGTGCTATTTATTACCTGGATGGTGAGTCAAAAACAATTCTCCCTCCCAGGCTTCTTGGCAGACAGGATTATTAATGAAACTCCAGGGGAACGCTCTCAGGTAAATTGTATTTTACTTCCATTCTAAACACTCAATATAATTTAATATTTGCTCTTTAACTATGACCAATTGTGTTTCTTAAATATATCTTACGAAAAATGTATATTTTAAGGATTTTATTTAGTATACACTAACTAGGACGTTTATTTTTAATAAGGAAATCTGGATTTTGTATTTTATAAAACATATATATTATTATAGTGATTCAAAAACATGTAAATAATACATGTTATAATAATAAATATGGCTTAATAATTCACAATATTTTATACAACACCTAACCAACCCCCAACCACCCTTAATTTTATCAAAATGTTCCTTATTAATTGCTAATTATTCCCTTTAAATACAGCGATTAAAGGTATACCAAGCCACTGTAGCTACAATACAATTTTTAAGGAGGTACTGATGCGACGACTGGCCGCAGTTCTATAGTGGTAATAATATCTAGTCTGAACAGTTTAGTGGTCGATGGTAAAAGACCTCATTGCATCGTCAGCTGACCCGAAAATCCGAGACATTCCTAATACTCGCTCGCTCTATTTCTAAGAGTGAGTATCAAGTATTTTAAACTCATCATAGCTGGCTTGCTCCTCGGCAATTTAGAGCCCGTTGTTTTGTGGGATCCACGCTTAACCTAAGATTTCCTTCATTTTTTCCTGAATTCGTCGAAATTAGGCGAACTTCCGCGGCAATTAATTAACTAATCAAACCTTTTCAAAATTACCCATGCCCTATACTCTCCAGCGATATCCTTATTAACTGTACTCAGCCAACACCCCATAGATCTGTGCGGTAAATTTATTGAGAAAAAGTAAGGCGAGAACTGAATAAGTAGTGAATATTACCCTTGATTATATACACATACAATAGATAAACCATCTAATAGGAATATTTGTGGCAGTAATTTTGTTAGTTAGTGTGGCCCGCAACCACAGCTGTTTAAATTTTTTTTTTTTTTTTACTTCACTCGCCAGTTGACATGGGCCTACAGGCCTGTGCGTCAACTTTAATCAACGAGTGAAGTACCGACCGTTGGCTCAGTGGGGATTCGAACCTTGGACCTTGCCCTCCGCAGTCCGAAGCATTAGCCACTGAGCCACCACGCCGGCATTACATTTACATGGAGCTACACTAGCGCTCCACAATGGACCACAAAAACAGCTGATATTTGGAGACTCAAAATTTAACATTGGATGGGAAATCTATTTGTGTATAAAATCAATGATATTACTGATGGACAAAATGTCCAGTCAAGCTCAGGCTTCAAACCTGGGCTGTTTCCAACTCAGGCTCAAAGGCCTGATGGCCACCGGCTCTCCCAATATCTCAGATAAATTACATTTTGATCTCGTCGTACTTCACAGACCTTTAAGCATCCCTAATGTCTCATATTCTTACAATTTAGATTTTACACCTGAGGAGCCATCGATTTGCTGAACGTAGATCTCCGAGTTTACTATGTCACCTATGTAGGCGATATATATGTGGCTGGGCTGAAGGATCTCCCTAACTCCTTAAGGATCCAGACAAAATGAATGATAGCAACATTGGAAGAAAGATACCGAGTTGGGTCAAAAATCTTGGCGTTATTTAAACACAGTAACTAACTACTACAGAGAAATTGTACATTCCAGATTAAATGTTTAAGAGAAACAAAATATAAAAAATGTAACGAAAACTTTTACGAGTCCTTTTTTGTTAAATAAATCTTTATTAACAGAGAAACACGAATTACGTCGTTGTATATAATAAGTGCTATGATGTTACACGTAGCCAATAACCAAACGTATACTACAAAAATAATGCTTTTGCTGGACTTAATGTTTAGTTTCTCAACCTTACATATGTTGTAGGTAATACTGGAGAGCCAATGGTCGAGTGGTCCAAGGAGAATAGTAATGGTTCAAATCCTGGCCTTGACTTTTAGTTTTTATCATTTATTTATTTATTTTTATTTATTTATTCGTGACGCCGATCGTCAAGATATGGGCGAATATGGATTTCGAATGAGTGTGATGAGTGTAGATGAGCGAATGTAGTCATTGTAACAAACTAAGGCCGACTATTCCTTAGAAAGTGTCATTAATTAATAGCCCAATGATATATGAACAGCCGGTGATTATCAGCTGATCCTTCTCAAAATGTACTGGCTCTGATTGGGATCGAACTGAGAACCTTAAGCACATGAAGCTGGGATTGAACCAAATACGCTACCGACCAATTCATATTCATGATCATCTTTTACTATACTGTTTACCACCTTACTCTGTTTGATAAGTCACCCACACAAATCAATAATATATGGAGACTGGGAGTTGTATGGCTTAAAAGTAGATCGGCCATTCTTTTTTATTAAAAAATATTAAATTTAAGTGATCCCATGTTAATCTTAAAATTATTTATTTGTGCAAAATCCAACCACATTTAAATTCAATTCCTATTCAACCTAGAGCTGCAAAAGACTTGGGTATGTTTTAGTTACAAGTAGATCAAAATCAACTGATAATATTATTTTAGACTTCGAATCACTGATCTAAGCAGAAGTCAAAGGAACTTAACTGCAGTGTTTGTTTAGCTGTGAGTTTATTTCCGTATTTCGAAAGCACGCCCTTATTTTTACTTCTAACATAAATTTAATTTAAATTCCCTCAGACTTTTAAATAGACCTTGAATAAAATATCCTAGACATAGGCCTTGAATTTTAAAATTTAGAGTTAGTAAATTGAATAATTATTTTTTAAATAAATTATGGCTCATTCGATTACATGAATGGGGCAAATCGTATAACCATAAAAGTTAGTTAAATTGATATTTCACTTAAAGTACGCTAATTTAATTCTATTAAAAACTGTAAAATCTTCAGTAATAACAGTGAATTTAACTTCTGTGGAACAACACAATTAATTAGCGTTCAATAATAAACGTTTATTACTACATTCAGTTAAATTAGTAATAAATATGTATTACAAAATTAAATTAGTTTAATTTTTTTTAGTATTAATTTGGTTTAGTTCAATTAGTTTACTAATTATTAAATTAGTAATAATGACTTTTAAAGTTTCACGTATGCAACTTTACAAAAACATTATAAAAATGATGAAATGTTTACAAAACCCAGCGTATGGTCCAGTAGAATAGGTATTTACCTATCAAATTGCACTTTAAGTGTTAAGGTACTGTTATCATTACAAACAAAATCGATGAAATAGAAACTCATGTTTGTTTTATGTTTTTCGTGGAGGAAAACAGATCCCATAATAATAAATAAATAAGCAAACCTGTCAAAGAAACTCCCATACCAAGTCGGTGTCAAGTTGATTAATAAGTTGCCAAATAGTATTAAACTGGCCAATAATTTAAATCTGTTTAAAATTCGTCTGAAACACCTTTCGGTGTCGAATGCATTTGGAAGAGTTCTTGACGATCCGCTGGGATGAATAATTAAGAAATATATTTAGCAAACTTAATGCAGATGCTGGACAGAACACACGAGTGAATGCGTGAGTGAGTGTCAACCAGTGTAAGTTTGTATGTAATGAATTGTGGAGTGACTGAGTTGCTAGACTCACTAAATATTACTAAACAATGACGATTGCGATGCAATTTTATATATTGTAAATTATGCAATAAAGATTAGTATAAATAAAAAGTAATGAATTTTGTGTTTTGTGACCTTTTCTTGTATTTCTATCAATACGTGATTTAATGTAATGTTTACGTAAGACGTATATCAACTAATATAATACTTCCCAGATCCACCAAGTTTATATGTCCGGAATAAAGCTGGCCAGATGCCCGGTGACCTTGCCAAGTGCTGTCTGTGTCTGTTGCTGAACGACACTTTGCCAATGCAAGGGGGATATTTATGACCATTTTAAACTGCAGATTTTGGTACTATCTTTTATATAAAATGCTCATACGTTTGCTCAACCAATGAGCTGTAAATGACTAACCATTGCTTTATTTAAGTGTTTAGCGTATAAATTATATAAAATTAAAATGTTACCATATTTATTTATATGGAGAGCCTTAAATGTAATTGAATTGTAAAGGGTATTTTACACTTTCATTATTATTAAATTTACAGAAAAAGTAATGATATTGACTATCGGACATTGTGATGACACTTGTATTATCCACGAAACTACTCAAGGAATACCATTGCTCTTTGCACATACATAATAAGTACATAACAAAAGTACAATTATTGATACTGCTTGTTCTAACCCATGGAACTCTTCAATTTTAAGGTGGTGCAATCAGTTTTTGGTGATTATGTCCCAATTTTATAGTCCAAATCAGTTTATGTACCTTTCTTTGAGATAGGAAAAATACAACAACTTTTTTAACCACTTCATTGGAACTTGTGGCCTCATAAATAAATGACTTTAGCTAATTTTATATCAACTATAGGACAAAACCGTTTAAAGTATAAATTTAATTATTTACATCTGCGTTTATTTACACATACCGGAAGGGATTAAGATGGTTTTCAATTTCATAAAAATATCAAAATATTTATAATTTTAAAGGCGTAAATATAACTTTTTTAACCTTTAAAATTATAAAAATGTTTACATTTAAAACAAATTAAAAACATCTTAATCCCCTCATTTACGTGTTAAAACATAGTAATACAAATGTTAATTTGTGCTTTGAACGGTGTCTTCTAGTTGATTTAAAAACAGCTAAATTCACCACTTCATAAGGTAACAAGTTCTAATGTAATGGTTAAAAAACATTTTGTTGTACTCCTGTCTGAGGGAAAGATCCATTAACTAATTTTGACTATAAAATTGGAAAATTAATAACTCATGAAAAACCGATCACACCACCTTAAGACTCTGCAAAATCTTTCGTAGGATGTCGGTAGTGTTAGTTTTAATCCCATAACAACAATGTTATTTTTGAACCGAACATAGGTCACGCGTATCCAAACTAAAAAGTTATTTTTAAACGGACTGTTTCCAAGCAAAGTGCATTTGATCATGAATGAAATTACTCGTTGGAATTGCTTCCTAATTAGTTTTATATAAAAATATTTAGTTTGAAATTTTTATTTTCACCTATTTTTCAAAACTAATGCGTATGTATTCAAAATATCAAAAACAAATCCAATGCGCTATATGATAACGTTTAAATTAACACTTCATGCACAATCTTTGGTCCATAAATAACGAAATAATATGGATTCACAAATAACATTTTTCTTGTGGGATTAAAACCAACATAGTAACTCTGTAGACTCTTAAACTTGAACTTTTCTTCAATGCCTTTTTCATATTGCAACGTAGTTTTGGAGGAAAGGACATTCTAACACCAAAATACGTTGACTCGGTTGCTGCGGAAAGCTCAAGTCAGCGGGGATCCAACCAGAGGTCAAAGTTGTTGTGTAAAAACAAATATAGTCGGAAACACCCTACAGAGTAAAATAATTAATCCCAATAAGCCCGTCAAACAATTTTAAATTGAATGGCTCAGATGGTAATAGGTGATAAATCACTAAGATCTTTTCACCTATGGTATAACCCTCCTCATCATAGCTAGATACAGATACGTCCGAGGGGAAATAATTTAATCTAAAAATAGATTCCCCAATTATTCTGAACAAGAAAATTAAATAAATTATTAGGGTACCTGTTGATAGTTTCAATATTGTTGTGGACGAACCACACAGGGATCGGTCGTCGGTAAAGGTCGATCTTAACATACACACGGTTAACACTAGGGTTACAGGATTTAACATTGTTAATTATGTTAATTTGGTTGTGGCTGAACCACACAAGGATCGGTAGTCGGTATAGGTAGGATTTAACATTGTTAATTATGTTAGTTTGGTTGTGGGTGAACCACACAGGGATCGGTAGTCGATATAGGTAGGATTTAACATTGTTAATTATGTTAATTTGGATGTGGCCGAACCACACAAGGATCGGTAGTCGGTATAGGTAGGATTTAACATTGTTAATTATGTTAGTTTGGTTGTGGGTGAACCACACAGGGATCGGTAGTCGGTATAGGTAGAACTTAACATACATACTGTTAACACTAGGGTTACAGGATTTAACATTGTTAATTATGTTAATTTGGTTGAGGCTGAACCACACAGGGATCGGTAGTCGGTAAATGTCGAACTTAACATACATACTGTTAACACTAGGTTTACAGGATTTAACATTGTTAATTATGTTAATTTGGTTGTGGCCGAACCACACAAGGATCGGTAGTCAGTATAGGTAGAACTTAACATACATACTGTTAACACTAGGGTTACAGGATTTAACATTGTTAATTATGTTAATTTGGTTGTGGGCGAACCACACAGGGATCGGTAATCGGTAAAGGTCGACCTTAACATATACACTGTTAACACTAGGGTTACAGGTGGTTAATCTGTTTGTGGGCGAACCACTCAAGGATCGGTAGTCGGTTAAATATAACTATTATCACACAATATTAACACGTACGAGCAATGGCAAAATTGTTGTAAGCAGGGTTAATTACGAGGTAAGAAAAATGGTGTGAAGTGGCCATGCACCTTAATACAAACTTAACAAAATTTCCTAAATAATGCAATAAACCAAAAGCAATACCAAAAGCATGTGCAATCGATATTTATGAGACCGATAAGTTAGCCAAGCAAATCGGCAAAAAGTGCTAACAATAAAAATTACAAGCTTACTAATACCAGTAGTACACAAATTAACTAAAATGTGAAACTGAAACAAGCCAGGAATTCTTATCATTCTTGAAAAATGCCTTAACTTATGCATTGGCTGGAAGCAAAAAAAAAGAAATGTAAAAACTGAAATATACTAAAAGTAACGTCAAGTAATAATCTTAGTAAAAGATCTACAGGAGTCGTCTCCCTACCTTACGAAGTCGCCTAAACTTTCGTGGTCGGCACCTCGTACTTCCCGCACTTACTCCTCAAACAAAACTGACTGTCGGAGTCGTTGCTACGCCTTCATTTTCGAGGGGTGCTTAGTGCGTGCGCAGGCTCGGCTCGATCCTCCCTGGGCGTACGCCGAGCGAATTTTCGTGTTCGTGCGGGTGGTTCAATGCGAAATTTCGTGTTCGTGGCAAGCGTGCGCCGAAAGAACAATGGCCACAGCTTGCCTTAACAAGAAACTTGCCGACAGTAATAATGTTGAAAATAAACTCACAATTGTAACTCGTAATTCTAAAATAAATTAAAATTCAATTTCTCCAAGCAAATAAATGGTTGCTTCCATCATAAAATAAAAAAAATTCTTCTTGGTAAAATTAGCACGTAAAAAATATGTCCATTTGAAATATGAAGATAATTTTGCGTTCTTATCCAGTATCTTAGATCAACGTTTATTTGAACATTTTTCAGCTTATATTTTATTTTCTTGATTGATTTACGTTTCCAAATACATGTTTGAAATACTGTTTTTTAGGCCTTTCAAACCAGTGGTTATTAATATAGTTATACACATAAGTAATGTAAAAACCGTCGAATATAACGTACATGAATTTATACATGCAAAGTGTAAACTTAATATGTTAACATAAACAAACAATGTTATGAAGTATATGTGTTTTTTTACGTAATTCATTATGTGCTCTTGTACTATTTTTATAATAATTATTGGTCACTGTTTACAACTCATATTACATTTTTTTTAAATAATCGACCTTTCCGTCTTCTTAACACAAAACAATAAATAAATAAAACTCGCGTATAGTATAAATTCCAAAGACGTATAGAGAAGTGGTTTCTGGAGTTCAATAAACAATATATCTGAAGTGGGTGGGCTGTTGCTATATTTTATGAGGTCTTTATATTTCGTAAGTAAAGTCAGCTCTTTTGAGATGTAGCAGTAATATTTTTCTGTTATTGGGAACACATTTTACTGTAACCAAAGATATAATTTACAGTTAAATCAATCTTACAAAGATGTCCCTATTTTTAATTTGTATGAACTGTATTCATTTTTTATTTTGTTTATGTATATTATTATTATTGAGATGTATATTTTATGTAATTGAAATAATATGTGTTATTTTGTTCTAAAAAAGGCTCAACGTTTAAATACTGATTCAGAGCAAATATAGATTTAATGTAATAACTATTTCATTTAATCATAGCGTTTTATGAAACTACTAAACAACTGTATAAATAATTGTAGAATAATTTTATTTGTTTGTTAAATACAGTTATAGAACATAATTTCCCTACACAACATCAGCCATAATCGTAACATATGACCTCAGAAACACGTAAATGTTTGTTTTGTAACTAGACTGCAAAAAGGTTTTATCTGTATTTTATGCAAAACTCTCTGTTTACTTCATAAATCTGAATTTATAGTACCTAACAAGATAAATTGTACAATCTATATACTAAGGAAAATATAACCACCCTTCTGAATCGTTATTAAAATCAAATTTAAAATTTTTATTTTTTACGTTAAGCAAAAAATAGTCAATAATAATACATATAAACAAACTACAGATAAAGCCATCAATGTTATCATTATTAAAAGTGGCGAAAAAAGTCTGACAAATATTAGTCTGGACGCTGTAACAACACCTATTAATATTAGTCTGGACGCTGTAACAACACCTATTAATATTAGTCTGGACGCTGTAACAACACCTATTAATATTAGTCTGGACGCTGTAACAACACCTATTAATATTAGTCTGGACGCTATAACAACACCTATTAATATTAGTCTGGACGCTGTAACAACACCTATTAATATTAGTCTGGACGCTGTAACAACACCTATTAATATTAGTCTGGACGCTGTAACAACACCTATTAATATTAGTCTGGACGCTGTAACAACACCTATTAATGTTAGTCTGGACGCTGTAACAACACCTATTAATATTAGTCTGGACGCTGTAACAACACCTATTAATATTAGTCTGGACGCTGTAACAACACCTATTAATATTAGTCTGGACGCTGTAACAACACCTATTAATATTAGTCTGGACGCTGTAACAACACCTATTAATATTAGTCTGGACGCTGTAACAACACCTATTAATATTAGTCTGGACGCTGTAACAACACCTATTAATATTAGTCTGGACGCTGTAACAACACCTATTAATATTAGTCTGGACGCTGTAACAACACCTATTAATATTAGTCTGGACGCTGTAACAACACCTATTAATATTAGTCTGGACGCTGTAACAACACCTATTAATATTAGTCTGGACGCTGTAACAACACCTATTAATATTAGTCTGGACGCTGTAACAACACCTATTAATCAAATGTCTTTATCCCTCCTTTAAAACCTTAAATAGAAACATCCTGTTTTATATTTTCCGGAAGAGCATTATGAATATTGAAAATATTGTTTGACAAAATGTTGTACTGTAATAGGGTAAACGCATTTGTTATGTCAC
This sequence comes from Stictocephala bisonia, assembly GCA_035578905.1. Classification (NCBI taxonomy): domain Eukaryota; kingdom Metazoa; phylum Arthropoda; class Insecta; order Hemiptera; family Membracidae; genus Stictocephala; species Stictocephala bisonia. The sequence goes on from JAQJVL010000133.1 coordinate 10,986, forward strand.
GTAGATAATCTTTAAGATAAGCAATGACATAATTGTTATATTTATTAATGCTAGTGTCTAACAGCTCAATAACATCCAAGAATGTGATTTTTTGTTTTTTTTTTTTTTTGTTTTTTTCTATTTATTCGAAGAGTTCGTTATTGATACTTTTACCACACATGACTTTCACACTGGATGACATTTTACTGATGACATTTTAGCTTCATCAATTTTATGGAATTATAAATATTATCTGGAAACAAGATGTATTGAGATTAACTATAGACAAAAAAGTTGGGAAAGCGAAAAAAAAACTGCATATTAAAAGCCCGACATGTTGTGCTCTATCTCTTTTATTGTGTTTACAAAACAAGTTTAAAGGAACTGTTAGGACTTTGAAAGTGCCTTTATTAATGCTAGTTTCTAACAGCTCAATAACATCCAAGAATGTGTTTTTTTTTTTTTTTTTTTTTTTTTTTTTTTTTTTTTTTTTTTTTTTTTTTTTATTCGAAGAGTTCGTTATTGATACTTTTACCACACACGACTTTCACACTGGATGACATTTTACTGATGACATTTTAGCTTCATCAATTTTATGGAATTATAAATATTATCTCGAAACAAGATGTATTGAGATTAACTATAGACAAAAAAGTTGGGAAAGCGAAAAAAAAACTGCATATTAAAAGCCGGACATGTTGTGCTCTATCTCTTTATTGTGTTTAGAAAACAAGTATAAAGGAACTGTTAGGACTTTGAAAGTGCCTAACTCATGAAGGGTTTGGACCCTTGTTCACACGATTTAAAAGTAACTAAAACAAGTATGTGCGTCATGGGTGGTGGGATGGTTTAAGTCTTAAGCCACGCTTCTAAATTTACTATTTAAGAGTGGAGTGGAGAGATTGTATAAAAAATCATTATCAAACTACACAGTAAACAAATCTTAAAGTTGGACTAACAAATAATCACATTAAAACTCACCCAAAATAAGTATTACTAACACATAAGTTTGAACAACGTCATTAATGTATGTTATAAGCAAGGATTAAAATTAAAAACTCGTAGAATTAAATGTATTCAAATACAATAAACACATGAGGTCTAAACTAATCCTATTTTTATTAAATGTTATCATGATTAATATTGTTAAAAGCATATGTACGCCGTTCAGACGTCAATAATGCAATAACAGGATCATTTTACATCCATCCATGTAGCTACTAAATCCAACTATCCACTAAACAAGTAAACTTGACAGTTATCCAACGATAGTTCAGTAGTCTCTGAGTAATCCATTGACAAACCTGAGTGTTTCATTTCCCATGCGACTACTGACCCCAGACTGTCCGATAAATATGCAAACATGTCAATTAGTCTACTGGACGTCAAGTGGTCCCTCATTAATCTATAATGAGCACGTGTGTTTCATTTCATTTCCCATTCCACTACCGACCCTAGACTGTCCGATAAATATGCAAACACGTCAATTAGTCTACTGGACGTCGAGTGGTCCCTCATTAATCTATAATGAGCACGCGTGTTTCATTTCATTTCCCATTCCACTACCGACCCCAGACTGTCCGGTAAATATGCAAACACGTCAATTAGTCAAATGGACGTTGAGTGGTCCCTCATTAATCTATAATGAGCACGAGTGTTTCATTTCATTTCATTTCCCATGCCACTACCGACTCCAGACTGTCCGATAAATATGCAAACACGTCAATTAGTCTACTGGACGTCGAGTGGTCCCTCATTAATCTATAATGAGCACGTGTGTTTCATTTCATTTCATTTCCTAAGCCACTACCGACGCCAGACTATCCGATAAATATGCAAACACGTCAATTAGTCCACTGGACGTCTAGTGGTCCCTCATTAATCTATAATGAGCACGTGTGTTTCATTTCATTTCTCATTCCACTCCCGACCCCAGACTGTCCGGTAAATATGCAAACACGTCAATTAGTCAAATGGACGTTAAGTGGTCCCTCATTAATCTATAATGAGCACAAGTGTTTCATTTCATTTAATTTCCCATGCCACTACCGACCCCAGACTGTCCGATAAATATGCAAACACGTCAATTAGTCTACTGGACGTCGAGAGGACCCTCATTAATCTATAATGACCACGTGGGTTTCATTTCATTTCCCATGCCACTACCGACCCCAGATTGTCCGATAAATAGGCAAACACGTCAATTAGTCATCTGGACGTCGAGTGGATCCTCATTAATCTATAATGACCACGTGTGTTTCATTTCATTTCCCAAGCCACTACCGACCCCAGACTGTCCGGTAAATATGCAAACACGTCAATTAGTCATCTGAACGTCGAGTGATCCTCATTAATCTATAATGACCACGTGTGTTTCATTTCATTTCCCAAGCCACTACCGACCCCAGACTGTCCGATAAATATGCAAACACGTCAATTAGTCATATGAACGTCGAGAGGATCCTCATTAATCTATAATGACCACGTGTGTTTCATTTCATTTCCCAAGCCACTACCGACCCCAGACTGTCCGATAAATAAGCAAACACGTCAACTAGTCATCTGAACGTCGAGAGGATCCTCATTAATCTATAATGACCACGTGTGTTTCATTTCATTTCCCAAGCCACTACCGACCCCAGACTGTCCGATAAATATGCAAACACGTCAATTAGTCATATGAACGTCGAGAGGATCCTCATTAATCTATAATGACCACGTGTGTTTCATTTCATTTCCCAAGCCACTACCGACCCCGGACTCTCCGATAAATATGCAAACACGTCAATTAGTCATCTGAACGTCGAGAGGATCCTCATTAATCTATAATGACCACATATGTTTCATTTCATTTTCCAAGCCACTACCGACCCCAGACTGTCCGATAAGTATGCAAACACGGCAATTAGTCATCTGAACCTCGAGAGGATCCTCATTAATCTATAATGACCACGTGTGTTTCATTTCATTTCCCAAGCCACTAACGACCCCAGACAATCCGATAAATATGCAAACACGGCAATTAGTCATCTGAACGTCGAGAGGATCCTCATTAATCAATAATGACCACGTGTGTTTCATTTCATTTCCCAAGCCACTACCGACCCCAGACTGCCCGATAATTATGCAAACACGTCAATTAGTCTACTGGACGTCGAGAGGATCCTCATTAATCTATAATGACCACGTGAGTTTCATTTCATTTCCCGTGCCACTGCAGATGCCAGAATGTCCGATAAATAAGTGAAACGTCAATTAATGAACTGAACGTCGAGTGGTCCCTCAGTAATCTATTATGACCACGTGTGTTTCATTTTATTTCCCATGCCACTGCAGATCCCAGACTGTCCGATAAATAGGTAAATACGGCAATTAGTCTACTGGACGTTGAGTGGTCCGTTATTAATCTATAATGACCACGTTTGTTTCATTTCATTTCCCATGCCACTGCAGAGCCCAGACTGTCCGATAAATATGCAAACACGTCAATTAGTCCACTGGACGTCGAGTGGTCCCTCATTAATCTATAATGAGCACGTGTGTTTCATTTCCCATTCCACTACCGACCCCAGACTGTCCGATATATATGCATACACGTCAATTAATCTACTGGACGTCGAGTGGTCCCTCATGAATCTATAATGAGCACATGTGTTTCTTTTCATTTCCCATTCCACTACCGACCCCAGACTGTCCGATATATATGCATACACGTCAATTAATCTACTGGACGTCGCGTGGTCCCTCATTAATCTATAATGAGCACGTGTGTTTCATTTCATTTCCCATTCCACTACCGACCCCAGACTGTCCGGTAAATAAGCAAACACGTCAATTAGTCAAATGGACGTTGAGTGGTCCCTCATTAATCTATAATGAGCACGTGTGTTTCATTTCATTTCCCATTCCACTACCGACCCCAGACTGTCCGATAAATATGCAAACACGTCAATTAGTCTACTGGACGTCGAGTGGTCCCTCATTAATCTATAATGAGCACGCGTGTTTCATTTCATTTCCCATTCCACTATCGACCCCAGACTGTCCGGTAAATATGCAAACACGTCAATTAGTCAAATGGACGATGAGTGGTCCCTCATTAATCTATAATGAGCACGAGTGTTTCATTTCATTTCATTTCCCATGCCACTACCGACTCTAACTGTCCGATAAATATGCAAACACGTCAATTAGTCTACTGGACGTCGAGTGGTCCCTCATTAATCTATAATGAGCACGTGTGGTTCATTTCATTTCATTTCCTAAGTCACTACCGACCCCAGACTATCCGATAAATATGCAAACACGTCAATTAGTCCACTGGACGTCGAGTGATCCCTCATTAATCTATAATGAGCACGTGTGTTTCATTTCATTTCTCATTCCACTCCCGACCCCAGACTGTCCGGTAAATATGCAAACACGTCAATTAGTCAAATGGACGTTAAGTGGTCCCTCATTAATCTATAATGAGCACAAGTGTTTCATTTCATTTAATTTCCCATGCCACTACCGACCCCAGACTGTCCGATAAATATGCAAACACGTCAATTAGTGTACTGGACGTCGAGAGGACCCTCATTAATCTATAATGACCACGTGGGTTTCATTTCATTTCCCATGCCACTACCGACCCCAGATTGTCCGGTAAATATGCAAACACGTCAATTAGTCATCTGAACGTCGAGTGATCCTCATTAATCTATAATGACCACGTGTGTTTCATTTCATTTCCCAAGCCACTACCGACCCCAGACTGTCCGATAAATAAGCAAACACGTCAACTAGTCATCTGAACGTCGAGAGGATCCTCATTAATCTATAATGACCACGTGTGTTTCATTTCATTTCCCAAGCCACTACCGACCCCAGACTGTCCGATAAATAAGCAAACACGTCAACTAGTCATCTGAACGTCGAGAGGATCCTCATTAATCTATAATGACCACGTGTGTTTCATTTCATTTCCCAAGCCACTACCGACCCCAGACTGTCCGATAAATATGCAAACACGTCAATTAGTCATATGAACGTCGAGAGGATCCTCATTAATCTATAATGACCACGTGTGTTTCATTTCATTTCCCAAGCCACTACCGACCCCAGACTGTCCGATAAATATGCAAACACGTCAATTAGTCATCTGAACGTCGAGAGGATCCTCATTAATCTATAATGACCACATATGTTTCATTTCATTTTCCAAGCCACTACCGACCCCAGACTGTCCAATAAGTATGCAAACACGGCAATTAGTCATCTGAACGTCGAGAGGATCCTCATTAATATATAATGACCACGTGTGTTTCATTTCATTTCCCAAGCCACTAACGACCCCAGACAATCCGATAAATATGCAAACACGGCAATTAGTCATCTGAACGTCGAGAGGATCCTCATTAATCAATAATGACCACGTGTGTTTCATTTCATTTCCCAAGCCACTACCGACCCCAGACTGCCCGATAATTATGCAAACACGTCAATTAGTCTACTGGACGTCGAGAAGATCCTCATTAATCTATAATGACCACGTGAGTTTCATTTCATTTCCCGTGCCACTGCAGAGGCCAGAATGTCCGATAAATAAGTGAAACGTCAATCAATGAACTGAACGTCGAGGTGTCCCTCAGTAATCTATTATGACCACGTGTGTTTCATTTTATTTCCCATGCCACTGCAGATCCCAGACTGTCCGATAAATAGGTAAATACGGCAATTAGTCTACTGGACGTTGAGTGGTCTGTTATTAATCTATAATGACCAAGTTTGTTTCATTTCATTTCCCATGCCACTGCAGAGCCCAGACTGTCCGATAAATATGCAAACACGTCAATTAGTCCACTGGACGTCGAGTGGTCCCTCATTAATCTATAATGAGCACGTGTGTTTCATTTCCCATTCCACTACCGACCCCAGACTGTCCGATAAATATGCATACACGTCAATTAATCTACTGGACGTCGAGTGGTCCCTCATGAATCTATAATGAGCACATGTGTTTCTTTTCATTTCCCATTCCACTACCGACCCCAGACTGTTTGATATATATGCAAACACGTCAATTAGTCTACTGGACGTCGCGTGGTCCCTCAATAATGACGTTGAAAATTGTTGACTTATTTTTATTGAACTTGTATGACTCAATAGCAACTTATAAATTAAACTGTACTGGTTGTCTGGTCTAATAATATCTAGAAGTTCTCATTAGGTTGGAGAATAGAGTAGGTTTGTTTACGTTCTCAAAATGGTTGACCAAATAGGTGAATACTGAGCAAAGTATGAGTTGTTGTCGATCATAGGATGGTGTGACTTTCAAACTGTTGAGTTGGTCCACAAAACTCTTCAGACCCCCTACCATAAAGAGCCTTAGCCTTACCTATCATACAAAGGTATGCCAAAGAGAAGTTTAGAGGGAGATTCATTGGATTTTTATTTATGTATAGTCACAGTCCATAGTGATGTTGACTGTTAACGGAGAGAAGTTTAGAGGGAGGTTCATTGGATTGTTATTTATGTACAGTCACAGTCCGTAGTGATGTTGATTGTTAATGGAGAGAAGCTTAGAGGGAGATTCATTGGATTGTTATTTATGTACAGTCACAGTTCATAGTGATGTTGACTGTTAACGGAGAGAAGCTTAGAGGGAGATTCATTGGATTGTTATTTATGTACAGTCACAGTCCGTAGTGATGTTGACTGTTAACGGAGAGAATCTTAGAGGGAGATTCATTGGATTGTTATTTGTGTACAGTCACAGTTCGTAGTGATGTTGACTGTCAACGGAGAGAAGTTTAGAGGGAGATTCATTGGATTGTTATTTATGTACAGTCACATTCCGTAGTGATGTTGACTGTTAACGGAGAGAAGTTTAGAGGGAGATTCATTGGACTGTTATTTATGTCCAGTCATAGTTCGTAGTGATGTTGGCTGTTAACGGAGTAATGTTCGAAGGAAAATCCGTTTTGATTATTTTTGATTTTCTTTACAGAATCGCTAGTTATCGTCACTGTTGACTGTTTAGAACTTGATAATTCCGTGTGATTATAATTACTTATGTAGAAGCAGAGTCGAAGCCTAACCTGTCACTTTCATTACCTCGATCTCCGCCTCGGTCTCCGCCTAGGTCTCCTCCTCGGTCTCCGCCTCGGTCTCTGCCTCGGTCTCCGCCTCGGTCTCCGCCTCGGTCTCCGCCTCGGTCTCCGCCTCGGTCTCCACCTCGGTCTCCACCTCGGTCTCCACCTCGGTCTCCGTTTGGTCTCCGCCTCGGTCTCCACGTCGGTCTCCGCCTAGGTCTCCGCCTCGGTCTCCGCCTCGATCTCCGCCTCGGTCTCCACCTCGGTCTCCGTTTGGTCTCCGCCTCGGTCTCCACGTCGGTCTCCGCCTAGGTCTCCGCCTCGGTCTCCACCTCGGTCTCCACCTCGGTCTCCACCTCGGTCTCCGCCTCGGTCTCCTCCTCCGTCTCCGCCTCGGTCTCCACTTCGGTCTCCGCCTCGGTCTCCGCTTCGGTCTCCGCCTCGGTCTCCGCCTCGGTCTCCGCCTCGGTCTCCACCTCGGACTCCACCTCGGTCTCCACCTCGGTCTCTTCCTCGGTCTCCGCTTCGGTCTCCGCCTCGGTCTCCGCTTTGGTCTCCGCCTCAGTCTCCGCCTCGGTCTCCGCCTCGGTCTCCGCCTCGGTCTCCACCTCGGTCTCCGCCTCGGTCTCCGCCTCGGTCTCCGCCTCGGTCTCCGCCTCGGTCTTCGCCTCGGTCTCCGCCTAGGTCTCCGCCTCGGTCTCCACCTCGGTCTCCGCCATTGGTCAATACCATTGTGATGGTATTGACCAATCCTGGATCCTGACCATCCTGAGTATCGCCACGTACTAAGGTCAATACCATTGTACGTGTATGGTGGGTGAGTCTGTTCATGTATGGCGGGTGGGTGGGTCAATACCATTGTACGTGTATGTTGGGTGAGTCTGTACGTGTATGGCGGGTGGATTGGTCAATAACATTGTACGTGTATGGTGGGTGAGTATATACGTGTATGGCGGGTGGGTAGGTCAATACCATTGTACGTGTATGATGGGTGAGTCTGTACGTGTATGGCGGGTGGATTGGTCAGTAATATTGTACGTGTATGGTGGGTGAGTCTGTTCGTGTATGGTGGGTGGGTAGGTCAATACCATTATACGTGTATGGTGTGTGAGTCTGTACGTGTATGGTGGGTGGATTGGTCAATAACATTGTACGTGTATGGTGGGTGAGTATGTTCGTGTATGGCGGGTGGGTAGGTCAATACCATTGTACGTGTATGATGGGTGAGTCTGTACGTGTATGGCGGTTGGGTAGTTCAATACCATTGTACGTGTATGGTGGGTGGGTAAGTCAATACCATTGTATGTATATGATGGGTGAGTCTGTACGTGTATGGCGGTTGAATTGGTCAGTAACATTGTTCGTGTATGATGGGTGAGTCTGTTCGTGTATAGTGGGTGGGTAGGTCAATACCATTGTACGTGTATGTTGGGTGAGTCTGTACGTGTATGGCGGGTGGATTGGTCAATAACATTGTACGTGTATGGTGGGTGAGTATATACGTGTATGGCGGGTGGGTAGGTCAATACCATTGTACGTGTATGATGGGTGAGTCTGTACGTGTATGGCGGGTGGATTGGTCAGTAATATTGTACGTGTATGGTGGGTGAGTCTGTTCGTGTATGGTGGGTGGGTAGTTCAATACCATTATACGTGTATGGTGGGTGAGTCTGTACGTGTATGGCGGGTGGATTGGTCAATAACATTGTACGTGTATGGTGTGTGAGTCTGTACGTGTATGGCGGGTGGATTGGTCAGTAACATTGTACGTGTATGGTGGGTGAGTCTGTTCGTGTATGGTGGGTGAGTCTGTTCGTGTATGGTGGGTGTGAAGGTCAATACCATTGTACATGTATGGTGGGTGAGTCTGTACGTGTATGGCGGGTGGGTAAGTCAATACCATTGTACGTGTATGGTGGGTGAGTCTGTACGTGTATGGCGGGTGGGTATGTCAATACTACCATACTCTTATGGGCGTTATCACTCATTGTACGTTTATGGGTGAGTAGGTGAGTAAATACCACTGCTCGTGTATTGGTGGGGGAGAGGGTTAATACCACTGCACGCGTATGGATGGGTGTGTGGGCAGATAAAACACGTAAATGTAAGTGAAATGAAAACATAAATACAAAATTGTTTTGTACATTTCGTGGGGTAGTGAAAAGAGGAACTTTTGTATCTGAATAACAGAACACGTGTGTTTCATTTCATTTCCCATTCCACTACCGACCCCAGACTGTCCGATATATATGCAAACACGTCAATTAGTCTACTGGACGTCGCGTGGTCCCTCATTAATCTATAATGAGCACGTGTGTTTCATTTCATTTCCCATTCTACTACCGACCCCAGACTGTCCAATAAATATGCAAACACGTCAATTAGTCTACTGGACGTCGAGTGGTCCCTCATTAATCTATAATGAGCACGTGTGTTTCATTTCATTTCCCATTCCACTACCGACCCCAGACTGTCCGATTAATATGCAAACACGTCAATTAGTCATCTGAACGTCGAGTGGACCCTCATTAATCTATAATGAGCACGTGTGTTTCATTTCATTTCTCATGCCACTGCAGAGCCCAGAATGTCCGATAAATAAGGGAAACGTTATTTAGTCAACTGGACGTCGAGTGGTCCCTCATTAATCTATTACAACAATGTCTGTTTCATTTCGTTTCTCTTGCCACTGCAGAGCCCAGACTGCCTGATAAATAGGCAAACACGGCAATTATTCAACTGGACGTCGAGTGGTCCCTCATTAATCTATTATAACTATGTCTGTTTCGTTTCATTTCCCATGCCATTGTAGAGCCCAGACTGTCCGATAAATAGGCAAATACGGCAATTAGTCAAAAGTACGTTGAGTGGCCCCTCATTAATCTATTATAACTATGTCTGTTTCATTTCATCTCCCATGCCACTACCGACCCCAGACTGTCCGATAAATATGCAAACACGTCAATTAGTCTACTGGACGTCGAGAGGAGGACCCTCATTAATGTATAATGACCACGTGTGTTTCATTTCATTTCCCATGCCACTACCGACCCCAGACTGTCCGACAAACAGTCAAACACGTCAATTAGTCAACTTTGCGTCGTGTGATCCCTCAGTAATATATAATGACTACGTGTGTTTAATTTCATTTCCCATACCACTGCAGAGCCGAGACTGTCTGACAAACAGGCAAACACATCAACTAGTCATATGGACGTCGAGTGGTGTTCCTTTCGTAATATATAATGACTACGTGTGTTTCATTTCATTTCCCATGCCACTACCGACCCCAGACTGTCCGGAAAACATGCAAACACGTCAATTAGTCTACTGGACGTCGAGAGAACCCTCATTAACGTATAATGACCACGTGTGTTTCATTTCACTTCCCATGCCACTACCGACCCCAGACTGTCCGACAAACAGTCAAACACGTCAATTAGTCAACTTGGTGTCGTGTGATCCCTCAGTAATCTATAATGACTACGTGTGTTTAATTTCATTTCCCATACCACTGCAGAGCCGAGACTGTCTGACAAACAGGCAAACACATCAACTAGTCATATGGACGTCAAGTGGTGTTCCTTCCGTAATCTATAATTACTACGTGTGTTTCATTTCATTTCCCATGCCACTACCGATCCCAAACTGTCTGATAAATAAGCAAACATGTCAATTAGTCTACTGGATGTCACGTGGTCTCTCAGTAATCTATAATGACTACGTGTGATTCATTTTATTTCCCATGCTACTGCCAACCCCCATACTGTTCGAAAAACAGGCAAATACGTCAATTAGTTTACTGGATGTCCCGTGGTCCCTCAGTAATTTATAATGACTACGTGTGTTTCATTTTATTTCCCATGCCACTACCGACCCCATAATGTCCGATAAATAACCAAACACGTCAATTAGTCAACTGGACGTCCAGCTGTAATTCATTCCCAAACTTGCGTGTTTCATAAAATGTCATATGCCACTGGGGAGCCTAGACTGTTCTATAAATAAGCCAACAATGTATTATTCAATAGTCAACTGGACGTCATGCAGTCCTTGAGTAATCCATTAATGAACTTGGGTGTTTTATTTCATTTATATTTACACTACCAAGACCATACTATTTATTAGACATTCAAAGATATAAATTAACCTAGGTATCATTGAGTGATAAACTAGGAAATCGTTTGTCAGAGGAATTCGTTGCTACCTTGGTCCCGCAGGGCTCCAAGGTGGGCCCTATCCTCCTCAATATATTTATTAATAACATCACGTAAGAGTAGGAGGGTCATCACTATTGTACATGAGTAGTTGGGTAGGAGGGTCATCACTACTGCCCTTATGGGTGGGTAGGAGGGTCATCACCACTGTACATCATCTTAAATCTTATTCCACGACAGTCAGTTTTAATTAGGAAAATACATTGGTGATGACCAATTAAATAACACGTCAAATTAATTAATAAATAAAGAACGACACATCCTTTCAATATTTTGATTGTGCTATTATTTTTAGTTTGAAATAGTGGTATTGAATGACATATCTCATGATCACGTTTCTATTTAAAATGTTGAAGTTGACTCCTAAATCAATCATTATTATTACAGCTATTAACAATTGCTATCCCCAAGTAATCCCTAAATATATTAAAACACTCTAAATGTAGTGTGGTTTTATTTATTTAATGGGTGCATTCGAAAAGCAAAAGAAAGTGTGGAAATAATTTGGGGGTAGAACTCACCCTGACTATAATTATATTAACTAGCTCAGGCATTCCTTAAAAGGTTTATATTTTTTAAGTACATTAAATGAATCCAATTTATCGTGTAATTTACGAGCAATTGACTCAAAAGGACTGCAATTTTACTGAAGGCAAGCTCAGACAGCTTTTCCTCTCGACAGAAATTCAATTATAATTTACTAAGTGATAGAATGCCTACAGGCATAAAGAAAAAATTAATATTTCTAGTTAATTCTGCTTTAATTTTGGTCTGGTCTTGCTTCACAAGGACCACCAAATTAGACCACCAAAAAGACACAGTTAATTTTACTGCTTTACTGTAAAATTTAATAGTTAACTCCTGAAATATTTTAGCTTATTCAACTACAAGTGAGTCAAATTCAGCTGCACCACTAAACGAACAGAAGCATGTGATTGTTTTCAAGACACGATAATGTTTGTCAACTCTAAATTAGCTTGAATAAATACTTATGGGACTTCTTTTATGTTTGCATATTTTCATTTCACGGAGAAATTCTAAAAATCAATTAAGAAGTTTCTAAATAAAAAGTACAGTAATTTAGAGTGAAATCTCAAGAGGAGGTTTTTTTAGGTAATTCTGATAGTTTCAAAGTTCAAGATTCAAACTACAAATTCTTTATCCTTAACCATTTTAAGCTGTATAATAATGTAAACTACAGGACTTGTAATGCTAAAAATAACAATCAATAGAATAGATACATAAGAATAAGAAGAATAAGAATAAGAATTTATTTCCGCAAAATGAGTACAATACATAAATAATTCATAGACTTGGAAATTGCACTGCCACGTTGCAAGTAATGTGGCAGTGTTACAAAAAATAAAACGAATAAAATAAAAAAAAAAATAATGAGTCCAGTTTCTAATTTAATTGTCTTCTGCTCCGTGCTTTGCCGTCTGCTTGTAGCAAATTACATTTAGTAATATTATTCAAAATTAGCATACCCAAACATACTAAACAGGATAATAAGGTTAATGTAACGTTATACAATACAAACAGTTTCGAAAATAATAATGACAATAATATAGTAATAATGACAATAATACAGTAATAATAATAATGAATATAATAAGAATATAAAGTACGAGATAAGTAATTATAACAAGTTATTCCTCTTTTAGGAAAAATACAACTTGACATGTTTCGAATTTAAATAAGAAAATTATTTAAAAAATCAACTTCTCTGTACAATAATAACCACGATTTTAATTTAAAGGAGAAATATATGAGTTTTGGACATTCTTTTAAGTACCAAGGCAATTGATTGAAGTATTTCGGACCGACATACTGATAAGAAAATCTATATAATGACTTGTTTACTTTGGGCAATCTAAAAGTTCTACTATTGGTACTTCTAGTGCTATAAACCAAATTATTAGTTCCTGTGTTTCCACTTCTTATATAAAAAAGCTTCAAAACCTTGCAAAAAAATAAATGTTGTATTGGAAGTATTTTTAATTCAGTATATAAGGGAAAAGAACTCTCTCGTTTGTTTTTATGTAAAATTATTCTCAGGAAATGATTTTGAATTACTCTTAATTTCTGCATGTTATACTTGTAGGTTCCACCCCAACAATGAATTGCATACTGTAATCTTGAATTTACTAAAGCGTAGTATAATGTTCTCAGTGGGTTAGTATCACAAAAGTTTCTTAAAAAATAAAATTTTCTTACGGCTGATTTTAATTTTCTACTCATATCCGTAATATGCATCTCCCACGACAAATTTTCATCGAGAACTACACCAAGATACTTGAAGGAATTTTGCTTTTCTATTAAAACTGACATTGGCAGTTAATTTGATCAAGACAGTCTAAATCGTGAAAACATATAAGAACACTACATAACATTATATCAGTAATAAAACAAAATTAAATTAGGCTTTTTTATTCAAACAAAAAAGTGACTCAATATTTGGCCAGCAGACACCATGGTTGCTACTCTATGGCATACATGCTCAAGCACGAGTTATTTTACTTGTTTTTCAAACTGTGGCAGTGAATTAAAAAGCTTGATCCCATTTTATAAAAGCTGATATAGCAGAAACTGGTTTTGTGTGAGGGAATTTTGATCATGTCCTGGATTCTAAGTGGGTAGCCTAATTATTTATGGGTAATATGAAGAATAAAAATAAATAACAATCACTAGGCCTAAACATATAAATAAATAACATAACAACCATAGGGACCTAACAAATATAAAATCTAAAAAAATTTAACAACAAATAAACTAATTAAAATAAATAACTATAAATATTAACATATTTTTTCTATTTTTTTCTTAAATTTTAAATATATATATCAATGTCCCCATGGCTGTTTCATTAACTTGCACAATCAGTTTTAGGCCTAGGCCAATAGTCCATTGAAAATGTTCCTCACAACATATTTTTTTCTTGTTTTTTTTTTTTTTTTTTTTTTTTTTTTTTTTTTTTTTTTTTTTTTACCACCCCCAGCTCAGCCGCCGGGAAAAACAAAATGGAACGCACTGACCTGAGGACAGAAGACTTCTACCCAAAGATGTAGGTGGGGCAGCAGTGTTGCAAACGGCCTCTATGCATGGTCCTCAGGCCAGGCTAGCAGTGTCGATGGTCAAACTTCGCCCGGACGCAGGCTGACGGAAAACGTCCCACTCAAGGACCCTGGACTGGACAGTTCAAACCACAGCACATTAAATTCAATCCAGCCAAAACCAAAAAAATAAGACATAACGAACTATAAAATTATGAAGGTGCATGAAACTACAAAACAAAACAGGAAAAGACAAATAAGAACATGTGTGGAGCAAACTAGACAGTAAAAGATTAATTTTAGGCTACAAATAATTATGTTGGAAAATTAGATTTAAAACCAATTACAACTTAATAAATCATAAAAGAATTACGTATATGGAACTGAAAATGACAAACTGAAAAACTAGGCTATTGATACAGAAAGCAATACGTTATAAATGAAAATCAAACTAAACAGATAGGCTAGGTTATTGTCAATGAACAAAAATATGATAAATCTGTAACTCCAACTAAAAAAGGCTCAACAAAAACTATACAGAACTAAAATTGAATATAAACAAGATATAATAAAGAAATTAACGGTAACCTGGTAACCTTGAGCACATGGCTTTAACCTAGTTCGACAAACATCTAGAACGAGAACATAAATCGAACAAAACTCTGAAAACAACAAGTAAGTCCGATTAATATTATCATTTAAATAAAATATTTTCACCAAAAGGGTGATTAGAAATTAGAAATTACAAAAGGAACGCTTACGTTTTGAGTCTCTAGCCCACAAACATGTCGAGACGATCGGACGCTGAGAAACAAGTGAACAGACAGGCCAACCTGACCGAAGCTGGAACAAGGAACGAACGAGTCCGAGCCAACGGCCACCAAAGTAAGCAAATCGCAGGGCACGAGTGGTCTCAGGCAGCCCGGCAGACCACGACGAACGTAACCAAAATGTACCGGTCAAACGACCCGGTACAACCTCCCTCTGCAAAACCTCAACACACCCAAGCAGGGGAGAAAACTCGGTACCTCAGAGAACCAAACAGAATAAGAAGAAACCTCCAAAGAGTGGTGTTCCAAGGACGCCAAAGAGAATCTAAGAGGGGAAACCCCTCGAACAGGGACGAACTACCCTGACTGTCAGGCCCGACAAGAAAAGAGAGAAGAAGACTCTTTTAGAACAGCAACCTAGGGTGCAGAGGTGATCAATATCTTTGCCCCAAGAAACCCCCAGGAATACCAACTCCTGGATCAACCGTTCCTCGGAAAGCCTTAAGCTGGGACACATGGGCCTTCTTGAACAACCTGCCTGACTGGGGATCAACCAGCAGAGCAGTCACCGGTGACAAAAACCTATCGATGCGGTGCGGACCAGACCACCGATAACACATCTTTGCGGCTCTACGTTCCGCGGCCGAACTGACCGGGTGAGCCTGACAAAGAACCAGATCTCCAACCTGGAAAGGGTTAGGAGTACGACCCTTATCATACCTCCTCCTTACTCTCTCTCTCTAGCACGTAGCAGGTTGCGCCGAGCAGCCCGCCACGTGGAAACTACGTCAGTGGCACCTGGCGTAGGTAGAAGATCCTCTAGCCTCCACAAGTTGTACAAAGGGTTGTTAGTAGGGTAGCCATGTAGAATTTGGAAGGCATTGTGACTCTCATGCTTGGAAGAGTTAAAAGCAAGCTGGAGCCAAGAGAGACTCTCATCCCAGGTGTTCTGCTTCTCAGCATGGAAGGTAATAAGGGCAGACTGAAGATTGCGGTTGAACCACTCTGCATGAGAAGGCTGTGGGTAATAAGGAGAGGTGGTCACATGCCTGATACCATTGCCAAAACAGAACCTACGAAACTCGTGTGAGGTAAACTGGCTACCGTTGTCGGACACAAGAGAGGAAGGCACACCAAAGTGCTGGAAGAGTTGGGACTGGAGAGCACGGATGGTGAGCTTAGCCGTAGCACTCCGAAGTGGGGAAAGCCAAACAAACTTCGAGAAAGCATCCACACAAACAAGTAGGTAGGAGCTACCTGACTTACTACGGGGAAAAGGACCCACGTAGTCGATGAACACCTTCTCAAAAGGACGCTCGGTCACCTCAGAAGATAACAAACAAATACATGCACGCTCCCCCCCCCCACCCATCGCCGCCAATCCCCCCCGCCCCACTACAGCAGTTCAAGCAACAACTTACTGACCTCCACCCCAAAGCAGGAAAGGTTTCCTATAACTTTCAAATTATCATAGAGATAATTCCACAAACTACATGAAGTGTCTAAAATAGAATCATTGAAAACCGTTGTTCGATGTTATGTAATCGATAGAAGTAGAGCTCCTCTTTGTGTGTAACGAGAACTAATTTGGGACAACAAAGAATGTATTTCGGAGAGATTAGATGGTAAGTTTGATCTGATGATAACATAAAACAACGTAAGGATATGATATCCACGGAGATGTTTCTATGATACCTAGGTATTATAGATCAGCTAAGAGTATAATTGAAGGAAGTATCCTTTAACATACCATAGTTCAAACAAAATAGTTGATTATTTTTAACGAAAGAACAATATTCTTGTTACGTAACCATCGACATGTAATACATATTTTACATCATCAAAGTTTTATTTAGTTGTTTGAACTACAAAATATAAAATATATCATGGACTATATATATTTTCACACACACACACACACACACACATTATATATATATATATATATATATATATATATATATATATATGTCCTAGTGTGTATTGTTTTTATAGCTCTGAAATCATTAATATAGTTACGGAACAGAAATCAAACTGTGATTTAACAAATAATTTTTCTATAATCGTAGTAATAAAATTAAAAAAAAGTTCAAAGTTTTAACCCTCATAACACACTTTGTGTGCTGAGGAAGCCTCTTTAAGTGTATTTACTCGGTTCTGGCCTCCATGTTTGTCGAAAAAGGATCTCCCTTTGAAACAGTCAAACAAAACTCCACACGAGGAGAGTCTGCCATCCCGGATCCTCTTTGAAACTTGTTGAATGAACTGCCTTTCTAGCAGTCGTAGTTTCTATGCTTGTGGGTGTTTCTCTATAGAGAATTGAATCTAAACCAAGATTACAACTGAGAGCTTATTATTTCGTAACATACAGAAATCATCATTGAAATGTGAGACACATCAAAAACACTGTGAGTTACAAATATTTAGTTGTTTACCAATTAAAACCATTTTCACATTAAGATCGTCTCCCTCGGACAGTCTTCCTGTCTGTGTTCCATTTAGTTTTAGTGTCTTTGTTTTCGTTTTCGTGTTCCGTGATTTTGTTTTCTGTGTTCCTTGGCGTTGTCGGCAAGCCACGACGACATGTTTTGTGGCTAGAAACGTTCAGCCCTGGCTCCGGGGTCGGAGAGGGTTCGAAGGGCACCTGCATGGCTACTGACGGAGTTTTCCTGGAGGCACAGTGTGGAACCTACGGGCTGGGACTAGCCTCTATCTTGTATCCCAGAGGGGCAGCCACTTCTTCTCCTTTTCCGCACCGCCCATCCAACGGCCTCCAGGATGAAGACATCGACATGCAAGTACCCAAACCCAGTTTATTTTCTGGCCTTTCTGGCCCTCAGCATTGAACATTTTTAAGAATTATGTGTTTCAGGAGAAGAACCTGTGAAGTGTCATCTCGTGTGAAGAAACGTTTTGATTTTTTTTATAACTGTCATTTCAAAGTGAGATATGTTTTTTAGATTTTATTGTTATTTTATTTATTTTATTATTTTTTTTTCTTATAGGGAATTTTCTTTTAAAGAATGGGGCTCTCGGGTAATTCTTCACTTTGTTGTTCCTATTAGGAGTCAACCAGTTTAGCCTGCAGGATTTCGGCGTAAATATTAATTTAATTCTTTTGTATTTTTAACTTTTCCAAATTGGCCAAAACCTTAAACCTTTTGTTGCCCGAGGTCTCATAAGTTCAGCAGCTATTTTAAATGTTGTAATTGTTATCTGAAGTGATTGTTTTCTAGTTGTAGTTTATTCATTCGTGTATTCTGTTATTTATTTATTTTTGTATGAGTTCATTGTTATTATTTATTAATTATTGTTATGTATTTTTCGGAGCTCAATATTTCTATATTTATAAAAAATGTTATTAGGCCTAACCTAACCTTTCACAAATGGCCAACAGCCCATTTTGTCCGTAAATATTTTATTTTTTTTAATTTTTAACTTACTCTTTTTTTAATACTTTTTTAAACTTTTGAAGTATATGTTTTTTTTAAATTTTCATTGTAATAAAGAATATTTTTTCCATTCAACTTGTGTGTGTTTTTCCGTCGTCCTCCTGAGTCCGGTGCCTTCACACCCACCCACGATGGGTCCAGCAATGTTTTGATAGTAGGTCGTGGTGGGTTGCAAATGTCATACAGACACTTTTTAATATCCTATCCATTTTCAGCTACACCTGTAATTATTACTGATTCGTCATAAAATCTTCTCCACACATTGCCATAAAATGCAAATTATTTTCCATAATAGTTGAAACAAACAGTGTACCTGTCACTTACAGAGTGTGGCAGTGAGACATTTTGGCCTTTGAGTTTCAAGACATTTTAGCAGATTTCTGGAAATTGTCACGTTTGCATTTATTGGGCTATTTGTAAGGTTCATATGTAATAAGGGTTCAATGACCTCATCATAATGTATACTTTTTAGTAGGTTAACGTGACACCTCCACCAAAAGGCCAACCATGACAGTGACACCTCCACCAAAAGGCCAACCATGATAGTGACACATCCACCAAAAGGCCAACCATGACAGTGACACCTCCACCAAAAGGCCAACCATGACAGTGACACCTCCACCAAAAGGCCAACCATGATAGTGACACATCCACCAAAAGGCCAATCATGACAGTGACACCTCCACCAAAAGGCCAACCATGATAGTGACACATCCACCAAAAGGCCAACCATGACAGTGACACATCCACCAAAAGGCCAACCATGACAGTGACACCTCCACCAAAAGGCCAACCATGATAGTGACACATCCACCAAAAGGCCAACCATGATAGTGACACATCCACCAAAAGTCCAACCATGACAGTCTTAGGACTGCAAGATTTTGGTTAACTTATTATATTAATTACTTGTGATAAATATTTGTTACCACTTTTTAAACTATTATACATGTTTAAATAAGCAGAAAATAATTTATTCATTTATCAAGTTCAAAAGAAAATGTTTGCTGTTTTCTAAAAATAATCTTCTCCTTAGAATAACAATGATTCAAAGAACAAAATTCACTTTAGCTAAGTTAAAATGACTCTGAATAATGTAAGTATTACCTATCTCACGACTAAACAGCTGTTGGATTTCAAGAGATATAATGAATTAGTCTTGTCAATAAATGCTCAGGACAGAGTTGTAGAAAGAATGTCAAAACATTAAAATTTCTCCTCCTTAGAATGTGATGTTTGAGAGGGGACTACGAAGAGGGTATCATTTTTTGGGTTTTCGCTTTCCAAAAAAACAGTACACTTGGGATGTATATGTATAGAAAAAATAAGGATAACAAAATGTTCTACAACTTGTATAATTTACACTTTTTATGACTTCGTAACTGTTTCCAAAATATACACACTGAATTTTTTATTTTTATCTATTAGTTTTTTAAACATTTCTTTATATCTTCTGAATGGTTCATAAAATCATCTCGATTATGAAGCTGTATAAAATTAAATGCTTCTTCAAAATACATATACGTATATAAATTTATATTCATAAGGCATAGCAGTAATCTTCCAGTATCTTGACATGTCAAGACAGTTGTCTACATTTATTAAATGTCAGTGTAATAAATATAATCAAGGAAGGTTTCATAATCAAACTCGTTGCCTTTTTGGCATTCATAAAACGCTGATCGTCAAGATATGGGCGAATATGAGAGGCGAATGAGTGTATATGAGTAGTCATATATAGTAATTGTTACTAAATAAGGTCGACTGTTCCTCAGAAAGGACTATTTATTAATAGCCCAATAGACAGAGCAACTGAGCGACCTACCTAGTGCTCCAAACAAGTTAAATCCGAACTACCTAGTACTGGTCTGATTTTTCAGCTAACTGACAAGCCTGGCACTCAGTTCTCTTCCCTAAATAACATCTGAACCTTGACTAACATCCAACATGGACACCCCGGACTTCTCTAGTAGTATGGATACTACTATGGATCTATGGATTTCTATGGATACTACTGGATACTACTAGAGAAGTCAGGGGTGTCCATGTTGGATGTTAGTCAAGGTTCAGATGTTATTTAGGGAAGAGAACTGAGTGCCAGGCTTGTCAGTTAGCTGAAAAATCAGACCAATACTAGGTAGTTCGGATTTAGTATCCATTGAGCAGACACCGGGTCGGTATTAAGAGGACCGAGCGTAGAGCACAAGCCAGATCATAAATATGTTGATTATACAAAAATAGCAGGTTCTCACGTTTATCCCTTTCAGTAGTTGGTTCATCATATGAATGTACTTAGGGCCTCTCAAGGTTTAAGTAATCCTCACCCTCCAACTACTGATGCCTATTTTAACAGCTCTTTCTAAGTTTGTTTTATTTTGTGCAAACGATAGAGAAGAACATCAAAGCCATCCTTAATCGATCACTATTACAATTAGCCTACTTGAGCACGAGCAAAATGTGATATTGAGCATTTCTTCAGGTGAACTGGGCGTTTCATTTAAATAGGATCAAGAAGGATTCTTTCGTTCCAAACCCAACCCCACGTTTCGGAGACTTAACTTAAACCTCGTAAGACTCCAAATTAACCTTGTAAGTTTATAAAGTGTGCTCCATCGCTGCTCCAACAGTTGCTGGAGGGGATGAAATGTCTGTTTTTATATCAGGTACTGACTTAATCAAACACAAGAACAACAAATTGTTTAGGTAGGTCTCCTTCTTGCTGTCTCCATACCAACTTGAAAAGTATCTTTTCCCCAATTTTCTTGACCCGTTCATGCGATGATGTGGGGTCTCAGCTTAGCAGATGTGCGAGTTTTTCAGGTATAAACTGACTTTTCTCCTCCTGAATGCGGGCTCATGTAGTTTCATTACCGTACTAATGGTATTTAGAAAAGGATGTCTTAGAAACTCAGCTACTGCAATTCCCGATCTAAATAGTTTGTGGTTGATATTTTACATGTAAAGTTTCAATTATAACTTTTCTCATAGAAGATTTGGAAGTAGAGGAGGATTGCACATTGATCATTTATGGGATAGGGGTGGGTTGAAATTATTTTATCTTTGTTGATTGTCATGGAAATGGAAGGCTATGACTAAAAAATACTTAAAATAATAAGCTGCACACAATGCATAGTTTAACTTGAAAATATAAAATTTAGAAAAGCTGCATTTAGTTTTCAACAACCTTTTAATTGAGAGGTTTTTTATTTATGAACCATTTAAAAGATATAAAGACAAGTTCAACAAAAACGTAAGATCAATAATTTTTTTTACTTTTTGGTCCGTATATCTGGAAAACAGGTAGAAGACTTTCAAAAATGTAAAGCATAACTGTTATAGACAATTTTTTTAGCTTTAATTTTTAACCTATACGTTTTCCTACGTTGTATCAATTTCAAAAAGAAGGGAACTCCAACAAAAGGTACCCCATTTGTCCACCCCCATCAAACATTCACCGCTTAGGGGAGAGGGCTTTTAGTATGTTTACCTTCGAGCAAATTAAAACAATGTTATGAAGTCAAAATGTTTGCTTTCGATCTTCTTTTATACAATTATTCGTTTCTACATTAAATAAGTTAAGCAAGCACATGTATAAAATAAATGACAAATACGCGAGTGAGTGTGGTGTGTAGACTACATTAATTACCTGCTAAAGGTCTAGCAGTTTACAGCGAGACTTTACTGGGCACTTACTGGGAACAAACATGTGGCGCCACAGACAAACACCCACGACTCCATTATTTACTTGCCAAAGGTCTAGCAGTTTACGGCGAGGCTTTACTGGGCACTTACTGGGAACAAACATGTGGCGCTACTGGCAAACACCCACGACTCCATTATTTACTTGCCAAAGGTCTAGCAGTTTACGGCGAGGCTTTACTGGGCACTTACTGAGAACAAACATGTGGCGCTACTGGCAAACACCCAGGAATCCATTATTTTCTATCTAAATGTCTAGCAGTTTATAGTAAGGCATTACTGGGTACTTACTGAGGAGAAACATTCGGCGCCAGCATCATTGTCTTGAGGTCTAAAAGGTTGAAGAGAGAATTATCCATTTGCTTATGGGAAATGGTTGGAGGATTTGTAAGTATTGTGTGCGTAAAAGTATGGAAAGATTAGTCAATCTCGAAAGTATGGTGGTAGTCAGAAAGGTTAGTCAATTTCGAAAGTATGGTGGTAGTCAGAAAGGTTAGTCAATCTCGAAAGTATGGTGGTAGTTAGAAAGGTTAATCAATCTAGTGAGGTTGATATTGTAGGTGTGAGACCCGACATCTATTACGTGAACGAAAGGGTGGAGGGAATGGCCCTTAAATCTTGTTTATACTAAACAGTGGAAGGGACAATCCATCAATCTCTTGTATACCAAAGAGTTGCGGGCCGATCAATTAGTATTATGTATAGAAGGTGGGAAATATTCTGTCATTCTCCTGACATAGCGTAACTCTCGTGTCTACGAAATTGAGTTTGAGCATCAGTTAATGTCATCTTTATGAAAATGTGAGTTGTAAGGTCCGTAAATCTTTTCAGTAAAAATAATGGGTATGTGGTATGTGTACAATCCGTCAAATTTACAAATGGATTTGTTTGAGACTCTGTCAATCACATGTATACCAAAGGGTATTTGGAGGGAGGGTCCTTCTGTCTCGTGTGCATAGTTGTGAGAGATCTCACTGATCTCGTGTATACCGAAGCGTGGATGGAGGAAGGGTCCTTCTATCTCGTGTGCATAGTTGTTAGAGAGCTCACTGATCTCATGTGTACCGAAGCGTGGCTCGAGGGAGGGTCCTTCTATCTCGTGTACATAGTCGTGAGAGAGCCCACTGATCTTGTGTATACCGAGGCGTGGCTGGAGAGAGGGTCCTTCTATCTCGTGTGCTTAGTCGTGAAAGAGCCCACTGATCTCGTGTATACCGAGGCGTGGCTGGAGGGAGGGTCCTTCTATCTCGTGTGCATAGTCATGAGAGAGCCCACTGATCTCGTGTATACCGAGGCGTGGCTGGAGGGAGGGTCCTTCTATCTCGTGTGCATAGTTGTGAGAGAGCTCACTGATCTCGTGTATACCGAAGCGTGGCTGGAGGGAGGGTCTTTCTGTCTCATGTGCATAGACGTGAGAGAGCCCACTGATCTCGTGTATACCGAAGCGTGGCTCGAGGGAGGGTCCTTCTGTCTCGTGTGCATAGTTGTGAGAGAGCTCACTGATCTCATGTATACCGAAGCGTGGCTGGAGGGAGGATCCTTCTATCTCGTGTGCATAGTTGTGAGAGAGCTCACTGATCTCGTGTATACCGAAGCGTGGCTGGAGGGAGGGTCCTTCTGTATCGTGTGCATAGTCATGAGAGAGCCCACTGATCTCGTGTATACCGAAGCGTGGCTGGAGGGAGGGTCCTTCTGTATCGTCTGCATAGTCGTGAGAGAGCCCACTGATCTGGTGTATACCGAGGCGTGGCTGGAGGGACGGTCCTTCTATATCTTGTGCATAGTTGTGAGAGAGCTCACTGATCTCGTATATACCGAATAGTGAGGGTCCTTCTGTCTTGTGTGCACAGTCGTGAGAGAGCCCACTGATCTCATGTATACCGAAGCGTGGCTGGAGGGAGGGTCCTTCTTTCTCGTGTGCATAGTCGTGAGAGAGCCCACTGGTCTCGTGTATACCGAAGGGTTGCTGGAGGGAGGGAGAATAAGATGAGTGACAAACTTGACGCTCTAGTTGTTCTGCGGTCTGTTTTGTTTTATTAGCAAAGGTAATAAAACAAGACAGATTACGGTTTCAATTTTCACAATATTAAAATGTAGGTAATGAATTTAATACTAGATGGATTATGAGTTTTTTTCAAAACATGTACTATTTAAATTACCTCCAAAACGGTAGGGTGTAGCTAGAATACGATTGACTTCAATAATTTCCAGTTGTGGTGTATTAAAAACATCTTGCAAACATTGAAAATGAAGCTTTTAATATGCATTTGATTTAATGCCTAAAATGGTACGACACTTTGTACTGATACATTTGTTATCAAACCAAAGAATCGAATATTTTTATCTGTTCGTCTTATGACAAACCACTTATCTAGCGTTTCTATAAAGTTTCCACCAAATAACATTTAAAACCATGATAACTTGCATGTACTACAGAAACATATATTTGGGCATCGTAATTATTCTTTCGATCAATAATTATTCATACTTCGTTCATTTTATCCATAAGAAAATCAACTAAAAAGGAATTTTATATTTTATCATGAGAACTGTTTTAAGCATCTCAAAAGATATAGTCAAACAATTCTTGTTATAGTAAAATGTAATAATATGTTTGTACATACAATAGTAAAATGTAATAATATGATTGTACATACAATAGTAAAATGTAATAATATGATTGTACATACAATAGTAAAATGAATGTTGATGTGCAGAAATATACCCATAAATTATACATTTTCTTTATTTTTCAAGTTAACATGTTAATAATATACTAATTAAATTTGGAAAACTAATAATGTTCAAATTTTATATGCAAACCAAACTAATATAATAGTTTAAAACAATAATAATAATCAGTAGCCTTTTATTAGTGTCAAATTTTCACTGTTGAAGTGTGAAAAATGTTTTGTTAAATAGTTTAAAATAAATAATTGTACTACCCAATAGTTTTCTTTGAACTTAATGCGTATGGTATCTCTATACGTGGTATTTCCCTTATTTGTGAGGGCCAATAAGGTTGATTCTCTCCCACCAAGTCACATATTGATCGCATTCCCTAGATATGATGGCTCTAGGAACATAACTGATCTGCTGAATTTAACACGAATATTATAGATTGTTTGTTTGCCTGTAGACCACACACTGGTGAGGTCTTCGGCTCCATTACTTCTCAAACCACCGTATTATTTCAAGATTACTACTAAAAGTGTGATCAGTTTTTTTTTTCTTTCGTCTTTATATTAAAAGAATATATATAGAAATTTTAATCAACTCAAACGTATTAAAGGTGTAAAAATATATTTTTCATCAATCTTATTACTACGTTTTTGCAAACGTAGTATGCATTTATAACATGATATAGACTTTACTGTTGATGCAATGCTGGTAATAAATAAATGCCAGCTTCTACAAATATGTGAAAATTATATCAGTTCAATGTAAGCTCTTGTTTTAAATAACAATATTTCACTTTTAAATGAAAATCAGGGTGGGAACATTACTAGGAGGTTATTTACTGAAAGACACTTATTATTGTATCCCTACAAAAATCATGGAAAGTGGTTAGTAGAAATACTAATGATATAAAAATACTACTTTATAGGTGTTAATGTATTTAAAAGATACTCAAAAAATTAATAATATTTCCCTATTGTAATTTTAATTTTTAAGTGATAAAAATTCAGTATTTCGTATTAATCTTTGAATATAATGATTTTTTTACTGTTTTATTCTACCGATACACAAAACAATGATAAAATTATTGCATAAAAATTGTAAACAATAAGAATGGTTAATGGTCTGATTTTAGATTTCAGTTGGCGTTCAATAAACTAACTAGCGTTTTTGGTAATTTGTTGATTAGTAAAATTAAAATCTGTATAGTCGTGCAACTGGCTTAATCCACCTAATAAGTAGTCCGTGGAATACAGTACCAGAAAGTGTAACAACTCATCATCGCCCTTTGCCATAGTTTACTATCTCGCATCTTAATTGGGTTAAGTTTGAAGCAGTGCCCTCACTCAACCCACACACTCCATATTTAACAAGCGGAACCCATGTTAACAACAGTCATCGAGTTGGCGCTAAGTCAATTTGAGGAAGTTAAGGCCAACCTCAGCCTACATTTAATTGATTACAGCCTCTACTGTAACACTACGTCCACATTTATACCAACCAAGATTTGAAATGTCCTCATAGGAAAATTTTCCTATTCCTACCATGAAGACATTTCCCTTTATTTACGCTTACTTAAGTGTCCAATAATTAATATTAATGTCACCCATTTGATATTAATATTAAATGGATCTGAATTTTCCATTTAAATCATACTTTTCTATCAATATATTATACAGGGTGGAAAAATATGGAAACGCTTTTAGAACAACGTTATTTTTCCATAGATAATTTGCCAATTGATATTTTTTTTACTAATTGTGTTTCATAAAGTAATATTTTTTATATAAATTATTGACTTGAAACCATTCAATAGTGGAAAAATAATATTGTTCAAATTATTTACTTTGAAATTAAAATTACCGCTACTCTGGAAAGGATAGACCTTTCGAAATCCGGTTTGCGGCAATTAATTTCTCTTGAATAGACATTTCATTTGATATGAAACTCGGCCTCTGATTAAAATAAAGATTTTCGTTCAGTTCCTCGTAGGCTGTCCCCCAGAAAAGATGAAATGTCGCTAATGGCGTTAAAAAATATGTTCTTTGTAACCATAAACGTGTAAAAGATTTAACTTTAACAACTGAAGTTATACAAAAGTTGTTAAAGCATTTGCATAATTTTTTCCACCCTGTATACCTCAAAGGGCAAGTTTGGTTTATAGTAGAGGAGTTCAGGAATGTGTACTATTACTTCAATTGTTCATTGGTTTATGAATTATTTTTATGAGATTATGTGCAAATGTATAAAACAATATTCGCATAGCAATAACGATTATATAAAGGAACATTATCAGAATATCTGCAACGTAAATAAAAGGTTCAGAGTTATACTTAAATAAGAAATAACTACACCACAAAGGATTCTAGTAGAATGTGAACAGTAAGACGTGGTTGAACAATTACTATACCACAAAGGTCTTAGTATCAGGTGATCAGTGAGACGTGGTTGAGCAATAACTATACTACAGAGGGTCCTAGTAGAATGTGATCAGTAAGACGTGGTTGAACAATTACTATATCACAAAAGGTCTTAGTGTGAGGTGATCAGTAAGACGTGGTTGAGCAATAACTATACCACAAAGGTCTTAGTATCAGGTGATCAGTGAGACGTGGTTGAGCAATAACTATACTACAGAGGGTCCTAGTAGAATGAGATCAGTAAGACGTGGTTGAGCAATAACTATACCACAAAGGTCTTAGTATCAGGTGATCAGTGAGACGTGGTTGAGCAATAACTATACTACAGAGGGTCCTAGTAGAAGGTGATCAGTGAGACGTGGTTGAGCAATAACTATACTACAGAGGGTCCTAGTAGAATGAGATCAGTAAGACGTGGTTGAACAATTACTATACCACAAAAGGTCTTAGTGTGAGGTGATCAGTAAGACGTGGTTGAGCAATAACTATACTATAGAGGGTCCTAGTAGAGGGGGGTCAGTAAATCATGGTTGAGCAATAACTATACTACAGAGGGTCCTAGTAGAATGAGATCAGTAAGACGTGGTTGAACAATTACTATACCACAAAAGGTCTTAGTGTGAGGTGATCAGTAAGACGTGGTTGAGCAATAACTATACTACAGAGGGTCCTAGTAGAGGGTGATCAGTAAATCATGGTTGAGCAATAACTATACTACAGAGGGTCCTAGTAGAATGAGATCAGTAAGACGTGGTTGAACAATTACTATACCACAAAAGGTCTTAGTGTGAGGTGATCAGTAAGACGTGGTTGAGAAATAACTATTCTATAGAGGGTCCTAGTAGAGGGGGATCAGTAAATCATGGTTGAGCAATAACTATACTACAGAGGGTCCTAGTAGAGGGTGATCAGTAAGACGTGGTTGAACAATTACTATACCACAAAAGGTCTTAGTGTGAGGTGATCAGTAAGACGTGGTTGAGCAATAACTATACTACAGAGGGTCCTAGTAGAGGGTGATCAGTAAGACGTGGTTGAGCAATAACTATACTACAAAAGGTCTTAGTGTGAGGTGATCAGTAAGACGTGGTTGAGCAATAACTATACTACAGAGGGTCCTAGTAGAGGGTGATCAGTAAGAAGTGGTTGAACAATTACTATACCACAAAAGGTCTTAGTGTGAGGTGATCAGTAAGACGTGGTTGAGCAATAACTATACTACAGAGGGTCCTAGTAGAGGGTGATCAGTAAGACGTGGTTGAACAATTACTATACCACAAAAGGTCTTAGTGTGAGGTGATCAGTAAGACGTGGTTGAGCAATAACTATACTACAGAGGGTCCTAGTAGAGGGTGATCGGTAAGACGTGGTTGAGCAATTACTATACCACAAAAGGTCTTAGTGTGAGGTGATCAGTAAGACGTGGTTGAGCAATAACTATACTACAGAGGGTCCTAGTAGAGGGTGATCAGTAAGACGTGGTTGAACAATTACTATACCACAAAAGGTCTTAGTGTGAGGTGATCAGTAAGACGTGGTTGAGCAATAACTATACTACAGAGGGTCCTAGTAGAGGGTGATCAGTAAGACGTGGTTGAGCAATTACTATACCACAAAAGGTCTTAGTGTGAGGTGATCAGTAAGACGTGGTTGAGCAATAACTATACTACAGAGGGTCCTAGTAGAGGGTGATCAGTAAGACGTGGTTGAACAATTACTATACCACAAAAGGTCTTAGTGTGAGGTGATCAGTAAGACGTGGTTGAGCAATAACTATACTACAGAGGGTCCTAGTAGAGGGTGATCAGTAAGACGTGGTTGAACAATTACTATACCACAAAAGGTCTTAGTGTGAGGTGATCAGTAAGACGTGGTTGAGCAATAACTTTACTACAGAGGGTCCTAGTAGAGGGTGATCAGTAAATCATGGTTGAGCAATAACTATACTACAGAGGGTCCTAGTAGAGGGTGATCAGTAAATCGTGGTTGAGCAATAACTATACTACAGAGGATCCTATTAGAGGGTGATCAGTAAATCATGATTGAGCAATAACTATACTACAGAGGGTCCTAGTAGAGGGGGATCAGTAAATCATGGTTGAGCAATAACTATACTACAGAGGGTCCTAGTAGAATGAGATCAGTAAGACGTGGTTAAACAATTACTATACCACAAAAGGTCTTAGTGTGAGGTGATCAGTAAGACGTGGTTGAGCAATAACTTTACTACAGAGGGTCCTAGTAGAGGGTGATCAGTAAATCATGGTTGAGCAATAACTATACTACAGAGGGTCCTAGTAGAGGGTGATCAGTAAATCGTCGTTGAGCAATAACTATACTACAGAGGGTCCTAGTAGAGGGTGATCAGTAAATCGTGGTTGAGCAATAACTATACTACAGAGGGTCCTAGTAGAGGGTGATCAGTAAATAATGGTTGAGCAATAACTATACTACAGAGGGTCCTAGTATAAGGTGATCAGTAAGACGTGGTTGAACAATTACTATACCACAAAGGTCTTAGTATCAGGTGATCAGTAAGACGTGGTTGAGCAATAACTATACTACAGAGGGTCCTAGTAGAACGTGATCAGTAAGACGTGGTTGAACAATTACTATACCACAAAGGTCTTAGTATCAGGTAATCAGTGAGACGTGGTTGAGCAATAACGATATTACAGAGGATCCTAGTAGAGGGTGATCAGTAAATCATGGTTGAGCAATAACTATACTACAGAGGGTCCTAGTAGAAGGTGATCAGTAAATCGTGGTTGAGCAATAACTATACTACAGAGGGTCATAGTAGAGGGTGATCAGTAAATCATGGTTGAGAAATAACTATACCACAGAAGGTCCTAGTAGAAGGTGATCAGTAAATCGTGGTTAAGCAATAACTATACTACAGAGGGTCCTAGTAGAAGGTGATCCTAGTCCTAGTAAATCGTGATTGAGCAATAACTATACTACAGAGGGTCCTAGTAGAAGGTGATCAGTAAATCATGGTTGAGCAATAACTATACTACAGAGGGTCCTAGTAGAATGAGATCAGTAAGACGTGGTTGAACAATTACTATACCACAAAAGGTCTTAGTGTGAGGTGATCAGTAAGACGTGGTTGAGCAATAACTATACTACAGAGGGTCCTAGTAGAGGGTGATCAGTAAATCATGGTTGAGCAATAACTATACTACAGAGGGTCCTAGTAGAATGAGATCTGTAAGACGTGGTTGAACAATTACTATACCACAAAAGGTCTTAGTGTGAGGTGATCAGTAAGACGTGGTTAAGCAATAACTATACTATAGAGGGTCCAAGTAGAGGGGGATCAGTAAATCATGGTTGAGCAATAACTATACTACAGAGGGTCCTAGTAGAGGGTGATCAGTAAGACGTGGTTGAACAATTACTATACCACAAAAGGTCTTAGTGTGAGGTGATCAGTAAGACGTGGTTGAGCAATAACTATACTACAAAAGGTCTTAGTGTGAGGTGATCAGTAAGACGTGGTTGAGCAATAACTATACTACAGAGGGTCCTAGTAGAGGGTGATCAGTAAGAAGTGGTTGAACAATTACTATACCACAAAAGGTCTTAGTGTGAGGTGATCAGTAAGACGTGGTTGAGCAATAACTATACCACAGAGGGTCCTAGTAGAGGGTGATCAGTAAGACGTGGTTGAACAATTACTATACCACAAAAGGTCTTAGTGTGAGGTGATCAGTAAGACGTGGTTGAGCAATAACTATACTACAGAGGGTCCTAGTAGAGGGTGATCGGTAAGACGTGGTTGAGCAATTACTATACCACAAAAGGTCTTAGTGTGAGGTGATCAGTAAGACGTGGTTGAGCAATAACTATACTACAGAGGGTCCTAGTAGAGGGTGATCAGTAAGACGTGGTTGAACAATTACTATACCACAAAAGGTCTTAGTGTGAGGTGATCAGTAAGACGTGGTTGAGCAATAACTATACTACAGAGGGTCCTAGTAGAGGGTGATCAGTAAGACGTGGTTGAGCAATTACTATACCACAAAAGGTCTTAGTGTGAGGTGATCAGTAAGACGTGGTTGAGCAATAACTATACTACAGAGGGTCCTAGTAGAGGGTGATCAGTAAGACGTGGTTGAACAATTACTATACCACAAAAGGTCTTAGTGTGAGGTGATCAGTAAGACGTGGTTGAGCAATAACTATACTACAGAGGGTCCTAGTAGAGGGTGATCAGTAAGACGTGGTTGAACAATTACTATACCACAAAAGGTCTTAGTGTGAGGTGATCAGTAAGACGTGGTTGAGCAATAACTTTACTACAGAGGGTCCTAGTAGAGGGTGATCAGTAAATCATGGTTGAGCAATAACTATACTACAGAGGGTCCTAGTAGAGGGTGATCAGTAAATCGTGGTTGAGCAATAACTATACTACAGAGGATCCTATTAGAGGGTGATCAGTAAATCATGATTGAGCAATAACTATACTACAGAGGGTCCTAGTAGAGGGGGATCAGTAAATCATGGTTGAGCAATAACTATACTACAGAGGGTCCTAGTAGAATGAGATCAGTAAGACGTGGTTAAACAATTACTATACCACAAAAGGTCTTAGTGTGAGGTGATCAGTAAGACGTGGTTGAGCAATAACTTTACTACAGAGGGTCCTAGTAGAGGGTGATCAGTAAATCATGGTTGAGCAATAACTATACTACAGAGGGTCCTAGTAGAGGGTGATCAGTAAATCGTGGTTGAGCAATAACTATACTACAGAGGATCCTATTAGAGGGTGATCAGTAAATCATGATTGAGCAATAACTATACTACAGAGGGTCCTAGTAGAGGGGGATCAGTAAATAATGGTTGAGCAATAACTATACTACAGAGGGTCCTAGTATAAGGTGATCAGTAAGACGTGGTTGAACAATTACTATACCACAAAGGTCTTAGTATCAGGTGATCAGTAAGACGTGGTTGAGCAATAACTATACTACAGAGGGTCCTAGTAGAACGTGATCAGTAAGACGTGGTTGAACAATTACTATACCACAAAGGTCTTAGTATCAGGTAATCAGTGAGACGTGGTTGAGCAATAACGATATTACAGAGGATCCTAGTAGAGGGTGATCAGTAAATCATGGTTGAGCAATAACTATACTACAGAGGGTCCTAGTAGAAGGTGATCAGTAAATCGTGGTTGAGCAATAACTATACTACAGAGGGTCATAGTAGAGGGTGATCAGTAAATCATGGTTGAGAAATAACTATACCACAGAAGGTCCTAGTAGAAGGTGATCAGTAAATCGTGGTTAAGCAATAACTATACTACAGAGGGTCCTAGTAGAAGGTGATCCTAGTCCTAGTAAATCGTGATTGAGCAATAACTATACTACAGAGGGTCCTAGTAGAAGGTGATCAGTAAATCATGGTTGAGCAATAACTATACTACAGAGGGTCCTAGTAGAATGAGATCAGTAAGACGTGGTTGAACAATTACTATACCACAAAAGGTCTTAGTGTGAGGTGATCAGTAAGACGTGGTTGAGCAATAACTATACTACAGAGGGTCCTAGTAGAGGGTGATCAGTAAATCATGGTTGAGCAATAACTATACTACAGAGGGTCCTAGTAGAATGAGATCTGTAAGACGTGGTTGAACAATTACTATACCACAAAAGGTCTTAGTGTGAGGTGATCAGTAAGACGTGGTTAAGCAATAACTATACTATAGAGGGTCCAAGTAGAGGGGGATCAGTAAATCATGGTTGAGCAATAACTATACTACAGAGGGTCCTAGTAGAATGAGATCAGTAAGACGTGGTTGAACAATTACTATACCACAAAAGGTCTTAGTGCGAGGTGATCAGTAAGACGTGGTTGAGCAATAACTTTACTACAGAGGGTCCTAGTAGAGGGTGATCAGTAAATCATGGTTGAGCAATAACTATACTACAGAGGGTCCTAGTAGAGGGTGATCAGTAAATCGTGGTTGAGCAATAACTATACTACAGAGGGTCCTATTAGAGGGTGATCAGTAAATCATGATTGAGCAATAACTATACTACAGAGGGTCCTAGTAGAGGGGAATCAGTAAATCATGGTTGAGATATAACTATACTACAGAGGGTCCTAGTAGAAGGTGATCAGTAAATCATGGTTGAGCAATAACTATACTAGAGAGGGTCCTAGTAGAGGGTGATCAGTAAATCGTGGTTGAGCAATAACTATACTATAGAGGATCCTAGTATAGGGGGATCAGTAAATCGTGGTTGAGCAATA
The DNA here is from genome assembly GCA_035578905.1 of Stictocephala bisonia. Lineage (NCBI taxonomy): Eukaryota > Metazoa > Arthropoda > Insecta > Hemiptera > Membracidae > Stictocephala > Stictocephala bisonia. Next base: position 44,595 of record JAQJVL010000133.1, read on the forward strand.
ACTATACTACAGAGGGTCCTAGTAGAGGGTGATCAGTGAGACGTGGTTGAGCAATAACTATACTACAGAGGGTCCTAGTAGAGGGTGATCAGTTTATCGTGGTTGAGCAATAACTATACTACAGAGGGTCCTAGTAGAGGTTTATCGGTAAGACGTGGTTGAGCAATAACTATACTACAAAGGGTCCTAGTAGAAGGTGATCAGTAAGACGTGGTTGAGCAATAACTATACTACAGAGGGTTCTAGTAGAGGGTGATCAGTAAATCGTGGTTGAGCAATAACTATACTACAGAGGGTCCTAGTAGAGGGTGATCAGTTTATCGTGGTTGAGCAATAACTATACTACAGAGGGTCCTAGTAGAGGATGATCGGTAAGACGTGGTTGAGCAATAACTATACTACAGAGGGACCTAGTAGAAGGTGATCAGTAAATCGTGGTTGAGCAATAACTATACTACAGAGGGTCCTAGTAGAGGGTGATCAGTAAATCGTGGTTGAGCAATAACTATACTACAGAGGGTCCTAGTAGAGGGTGATCAGTTTATCGTGGTTGAGCAATAACTATACTACAGAGGGTCCTAGTAGAGGGTGATCGGTAAGGCGTGGTTGAGCAATAACTATACTACAGAGGGACCTAGTAGAAGGTGATCAGTAAATCGTGGTTGAGCAATAACTATACTATAGAGGGTCCTAGTAAAGGGTGATCAGTAAATCGTGGTTGAGCAATAACTATACTACAAAGGGTCCTAGTAGAAGGTGATCAGTAAGACGTGGTTGAGCAATAACTATACTACAGAGGGTCCTAGTAGAGGGTGATCAGCAAATCGTGGTTGAGCAATAACTATACTATAGAGGGTCCTAGTAAAGGGTGATCAGTAAATCGTGGTTGAGCAATAACTATACTACAAAGGGTCCTAGTAGAAGGTGATCAGTAAGACGTGGTTGATCAATAACTATACTACAGAGGGTCCTAGTATAGGGTGATCAGTAAATCGTGGTTGAGCAATAACTATACTACAGAGGGTCCTAGTAGAGGGTGATCGGTAAAACGTGGTTGAGCAATAACTATACTACAGAGAGACCTAGTAGAAGGTGATCAGTAAATCGTGGTTGAGCAATAACTATACTACAGAGGGTCCTAGTAGAGGGTGATCAGTAATCGTGGTTGAGCAATAACTATATTACAGAGGGTCCTAGTAGAAGTTGATCAGTTAGATGTGGTTGAGCAATAACTATACTATAAAGGGTCCTAGTAGAAGGTTATCAGTTAGACGTCGTTGAGCAATAACTATACTACAAAGGATCCTAGTAGAAGGTACACAGTATGGCATGGCTGAGCAATAACTATACTACAAAGGGACCTAGTAGAAGGGGATTAGTAAGACGTGGTTGAACAATAACTATACTACAAAGGGTCCTAGTAGAAGGTGATCAGTAAGACGTGGCTGATCAATATTACATAGGATCCTAGTAAAAGGAACACAGTATTGCGTGGCTGAGCAATAACAAAATTACAAAGGATCCTTGTAAAAGGAACACAGTAATGCGTGGCTGAGCAATATTATCACCACAAAGAAACACTAGTTGAAAGTGCACAGCAAGACGTTGCCTAACAATAAATGTAACACAAACGAGATATTTGGATCATTTATAATTTTCTTTTAGATTTTTGAAGGTATGAAATGTTTAGTAAAAATATCTTAACATAAAGGAATTTATTTTGTCATATAAAGCATAGATGTAAATTATAATCCTGCAATTGTAATATGACGATATGAGTGTGTTTACATGTCCCTCGCATAATCATGTGATATGAAAATCCAATACGCCATGATTACAAAATGTATTATTTAGGACCTCAGGCATAGATTGGATTGCAATCAATTTCGGGAAATGAGTCTCGTGATACCAATAATTTATGTATAGTTATATTTGTCTTTATTCGATAGAAAACTTATTATTTCTACATCTTCATTCAAAAAGCCCTCTGCTAAAGACGCCTATCATTGCCTTAAGATTTACTAGTCTACACGTGCATTTATCTTATATAAAACACGTACCACATGTTATATGTACAAAGTGTAAAAAAGTCCTTAGAATACAAATCGGGTTTAATCATTGTAAATGTTTTATTGAAATCAAATGTTTGTATTACATATTTATAATAAATATTTGTTTCTCTACATGTACAGTACATATACACAAAGTAGCTGTACATATTTTTATACAGAAGAGAAAAACAAAAATTGTTATAAACCTTATATAATCTAAAAACTATGTACTCACTCATAATAAATTATCCGGTACAGTTGTATGGCATTTGGAGAGAATTTAGCTTTTGTATAACAGATCCCACTAGAATAAGATTTTTCGGAATTACTTTAATATGGAGTAGAAACAGAGCCTCGGTGTTTCCTTTTTTCCATAAGAGAACTATTGACATTAATTCAATTTAATAATTTATTTAATAAAAACTGAGCCTAAAAACATAAACATGACACAGGTACTTTGGCTAATTTCGTTGCCAATGCTAAAATAGTAATCATTAGCTTCCAACAATCCAAACGCTATACATAGTTATGAATTAATTACTTGTAATAAGGTAAAATATTTTTACAGTTCGGTTTCAGTAGTATTTTTTAATGTACAATATTTAGTTAAGAAATGCATAAAGAATTATTTTATTTTATGCCAGTTTGCAAACTTTTTGAATCGGGAACAAAGTCTTGGAAGTCAAACAAGCAAAGTGGCTTCTTTATATTCATAGGGCTTGTGAATGGAACGGAATTAAGTTTACGTGGACATCCCTCAGAGTAAATCACGTAATGTAGAATATCAACTTTTATAATAAAAGACACGGTAATTTAAAATTACTAACGCAAATATACGCCAATATTCTGAGGTTGATTTTTATAAACAAAAAAGGATATTAATTAAGTACAACTTAAAATACGACTTATGCAATCTGTAATATGCAACTATATCATTAGTAAAACCATGTAAACTTTAAAGCATTCTTTAACACACGGAAAGGTAACTTAAAAAGGCCAACTTAATATTGGATATTTATTTTCTTTATTTCACGTTTTCATTTCCATCCCAAATTTGACTTTTTATTTATTTCAGAACTCAAAACGTAGAACGATTTTATAACTTTACTCTAACTGAGAAAAGTTTATGTTCAAAGTGTACCAGAGTAAATTTCAACAATTCTATATCATAGGATATTGTTTGAAATAAAAAAGGCTGGAAATAAAAGTTAACCAGTTTGAAGTCAGAAAATAATTTTAATGAAACAGAACAAAATGTCATTAGTTTTACATATTTACTGGACAAAGGGAGGAAAGCTGTCAGATGGAAATGAAGTTGTCATGTTCCAATGGCACTTTTTAAACCTCACAAAAACCTGTCTGGGCCAGTATCTATCTGCTTTTATTCATCTGGCAGAGTCGTAAAAACTTAAAAGTCGTAAAATTGTAAAAACGATCATCAGAATCGTTACTTTAATATATACGAAACGTGTTTTACTAAATATTGTTTAGTATATAATTATTTAGCTTTGTGGATAAACTGATCTTTTATTAAGTTAAATATAAAGTTACTGTACTTGTAAAAATAGTAGGAGATGTAATAGTAAGAATGATTTAGGTTATTTTTATATTGTCACTCTTTTATAATTTGAAATGTATATTTTAAAATGTATGATGATATATTATAATAGCAGCGCTTTTAACTGTCAAAACATGTTATATTAAACATAACCTACAAAAACGTTTGTGTATGCATTACATTTTTACCTGTCAAGCTCGTTGATAGTATTAAAACATGTGTACAGTCATATAAATCACAGTTCGGTTATTTTTTGGAAATGGGAGTATTTAGTTCGATATTTTTTTCGAAGATTTTGTTTACTATCTCTTCATAAAATGAAAATAATAATATCTATAGGATGACACATTTGAAATATTCTATGATATGATCATACTTTATAATAATATTTTGATTTCAGACGCAAATTTAAATTATTACATTTACAGAAAAAAACTGAAGAGAAAGAATTGATTAATATCAAAATGATATACTTCAAATTTTTTGAAAATCTCATTTTTCAATAATAAGCCTCAAACATCTCGCTTTGCTGAACATTAAGTTAACAACAATCATAACATAAAGGACATAGGCACCAACATAGATATTCTTCATAAATGTAATAAAGGTGCGACAATTAATACTCTAGAGACTTGTGAAGTATAGACTTATGAAAGCCATAAAGAGCAACCCAACAACTACTGTGCTTAATGAAAAATTAAAATTCTCCACAATTATTTTTTTTATCGGATTACAAGTTTGAATCAACCGATGAAAGAAGACAGACGGGCAGATAGAGATTGTTAAAGGTCAAATAGCTGAAAACGACAAAGGTACTTTAACCTTATTATTTGTTACATTTATCACCTCAGGAGGCTTTGACAATAGATAAAAATCTGTGCATTTAAACTATAATGTACAAATATATTATTGAGGACAATATTACTATGAATGCTAAAAGCCTTACAAAATAACCAGCACGCATCATCACTTGATCTCCCCTCTGATTTTGAATAGATCAGAGTATTTCCAACATTTCTTGTAGCAAAAAGGTTAGAAATTTTAGTATAGAATATGTTGATATTTTCTGAAGTATTTCAAACCCCTATATTTATCTGCAAAGTTATTTCAGATCCCCAACAGTTTGGCTAACGAAAAAAAATTAAGGTGTCACAAACTGACTTACAAAGTAGCAACTTATTCACATATTCTAACCTAAGATATTGTGTTCAAATCATAGAGAGCATGACTTTTACCATGAACCCACGTTCATAATAAATATCACACGTTTGCATTTATTATTTTCTATAGTAAATTAATAACAATTAACTAAATAATTTCACTTCAACAACATCTAAAACCTTATAATTGCGAGACGCTTCACGTTTTCACAACGGGGTTTAAAACCTGTAATAAATACAAAACACTCACCATGTACAATATCAAATTTGTTGTTGAATGTACAACTTTAACCATTCATAATATACTCTTCACTTGCGACCTACGGCTTAGCTTCTGAACGTTGGGAGAAACAGGAGAGACGAGGTATCGATGGTGGTAACTTCCGGAAGCCTAGTAGAAACTGGGATAAAAACTGGGGACATTCAGCGTTGGCAGGCTGTTTGGTAAGGTGGCGTCGTAAGCACTTAGTACAATCTAAGTTATAGAAAATAATTAAGTAATATAATATATACAATATCACATTACACATATTAAATAATTTCGTATATCATATTATGGTCCTTAAATATTAAGAACATTTTCCATAAATTCAGTAAAGGGATCACATTTTACTAGAAAATTTTTAGATAATTAGTAAAATATTTACGAGAATACAAGGAATAAAACTCAGAGGATCACCCACAGTAAGGTACACAGCAATAATTATATAATTATGATATAAAATTACAGTATTAACCTTTAGTACAGTAGTAATCATATTAACTTACATTATTGTACATTATTAATAGTTTTGTAGATATTATTAGCTTTCTATTAGAAGTTATTAGGGAATCTAAATAAACTGCGTAAATTATATTTAAAAAATGTAACTGATACTTCCTTTTATTGTGGATTGTTTAGTGTAAAATAGCAATTTAATATACTGTAAAACATGGAAAAGGTTTACTAGGTATAATATATTGATTATTCAAACCTATTGCCGCTAAGATGAAATTAAATGAAACATGACTTTTTTGTACAGTTATGTTACAATTGGCGAGGACTAAAAAGTTCTCTCTTACATTTAACCATAAAGATGGGGAAAAGCTTAATGCATTCTAAGCTAGGAAGGGCAAATAAAAGTAAAACTTGGTTCTGATGTGTAGGAAATAGCTATTTATTTAATAATAGTGTTTAAAAAGTGTATTGATATAGTACGAAATGAATGTAAACATCTTAAGGATAATTTATAAATATCAATGTTCCTTTGGCTAGAGATTACTCATTGCAAGTCGTTTTATAATCGATTTCTTCGGGCGGATCGCAACCTACGCGTAATATTTAGTGCCAAAAGGGGTTTTAGCAGTGGAGTGAAAATGTTCCACCCCACCGCTGCCATACTTCTTAGGTGTGACTTACTTACGCTTTCAAGTTCCTGTCTGTGACCAAATTCTTCAACGATTGTTTTCTGTAAAAAATAACAATGTTACTATACAAGTTTGTTTTATTGTTATTGTCAATTGTTATTTTTATCATTTAACTTTATAATTCTATTGCTTGATTCGTTGGTGTAGATCAAACCAACCAATTGTGACTACTACAGATGACGTAATGGGTGAAGCTTATCACTGCACCATTAACATGCAACCTAGATTCCATGACAATGATTAAATGGAGTGACAGTGAGGGAAGTTGTTTTTTTTCTTTTTTTTAAATTAAACTTCACTCACCGGTTCACATGAGCCTACACACCTGTGCGTGAACTTTATTCTACGACTGAAATGCCGACCGTTGGCTTAGGGGGGATTCGGAACTTAGACCATGTCCTCCGCAGTCCGCGGCCATTGAGCCACCATTGTACATTATCTCATTTCCACTACTCTAGTGATTTACAAGAGTAAAGTGAAGTTTGCAAAAATTATATCATTGAATTGTTGCTAGTAAAATGGAATTAGAACGTCTGGATAATGCTTGTGTCGTCATCGGATAAAAACTGGTCGGTAATTATCAATATTTGGTATGGTACCACAGGAAATGCAATCAACACCGTTTTGATTGTTGTCTATAACAAAAACTACAATAATTGATTTTTATTCATCCTACTCATTCGCAAACCCAATTCGATGCCGAATCTTTATGGTCGGTGATTAGTTATGATAAGAGAAAACTATTTTTTCTTTTTGTTATTTTGCTTTAACTAATAGCATATTGTAACTAGAAGCTTATAAATTGCAGTAATAGTTATCAAAAACAAACTAATAAACTGCTCATTGACTTTCTAATGCATATTACTATTGTATACATTAGTATTATAACTTTATTACTAATGTCTTGGGGAGCAGGCTGTACTGATCTTCTAAGCAAAATATATGTCTACTGTTAATAAAATTAACAATTATTTATAGCTTTGAGACTGAAAGTTACAAAAACTATTAGAGTTACTAAAATAAACAAATACCCCACCTGACAGCTTTTACCAAGAGAGCCATTAATACAACTCGCCCACTGGGAGTTAGATAAACTGGAAACTGGGAATTGTTTTTGACATCTCTTGCAGCTATTAAATATTCCAGTAGTTTTGTGTTAACATTTAATAAAGTTGAAAGCTATCCCAAATGTCTTTATTGAATAAGTTGGATTATATTTTAATGCGGAACTTAAAATTGGTAAGTTGTTTTAATGCATAGAGGATATTGGTGAAATTCTATAAACAAGGTTATTGTTAAAAGCAATTGGGTACATAGAAAAAAACCACTGGGAAACTAAAACAATTGAAGTGCTTTCTTTTTAATTTCTTCTTAAATATTATTTGTATGATTATATAGTAAATTTGTCAATTTAAAATGACATTATTCCCTGGAATTATAATTTGTATTTATGGATTTTGCAAGTACTTTGTACTTGACATTATTTTATATATTCATAATTTAATGTGTTTTATGTAATCACTAATTAAAAACAAGTTAATATATGTACTTCTCAGGAAATGTATGTAACTAAAAAAAGTTATGAAGGTATAAATGTATGTTTTTCATGCAGAGAGCAGCATATACACAAGCACGTTGAGCATCATGTACAAATCTAATTAATTTGCATGGTTAATACAAAACGTTAATAAATTAATATAAATTCTGGAGAGAAATTTCTAAATTATATTGCGATTTTCCACCACTTGGAGCTCTTTTCAGTAATAGTTAACCGTTTTTTATCATAACCAAGAGAATAAAGTAATATTTACAGAGTGGTTTTAATGCTGACATCCGAACCACTTTTCCCTTATTTTTTTCCTTTTATTTTTTTTTTTTTTTTTTTTTTCAGGAGAGGCCGTTCTCTATGACTTCACAATTTCACAATTAAAATCATTACGATCAGTGTTTCAACGCCTGTCCTCATGCATTAAGATCAGTGTTGGGGTCTTTTCCGTTAATTCACTACCACTTGATAAATATTATATTGATCTAAAAACTGTTCTCCAATCATTTTTACATCCACTGTGGTATTCCTTATTCGCTAGGAATCCGATTTCACTGACCTTATCTTTTCACTTTCCAAGAACTTACACGTGGAGAGCGCATTCGGTGGTAAATAAATTTTTGGATTTACCGGTGCGTGATAAAGTTTAGAAGCCATCTATACAAACCTAACCTCACCTCACCTCACCTCACCTAACCTAACCGTAATTGCGACAAAAAGTAGTAGTAGTAGTGAATTAGAGAAAAATATCCTAGTCTTGTGATTGAATAATTCCAATAAGAACAATAAGAGAAGAATGAATATGGTTTTTACTACAATTATTCACGAACGTCTTTAGTAAACGAAAATGGCACATGACGAATAATACTTAACTATCATTGACTACGAAACAAGAAGTTTAACCGCTCATAAGGGTCCCGTGTATCCGGTTTTCCTGTTAGGTGAAATTATTTAAAATTTCCGGTTTTCACAGGTAGCACACGCGGTCAGTCTCTCTTCAGCTCTCACTGAAGTAAATATAGCTGAGCTCATAGTACGCTAAACAGTCGTCCAACCCCTTATTTGTCACCTGGTTATTGTTTAGATATATATTTTTCTTCCTATAGGCAATATTTCTAGTTAAACATTAGATCATTATTTCTAAAGAAACCAAACATTAGTGAATTTTTAAACAACAGCAGTTCATACATTTAGCAAAAATGTGATAAAATCAATAAATATAGATAAAAAACTAATAATTATATTTAAGGACAAAAATTAATTTAGCTTATTAGCTACATTTTAATTATTCTAAATAAAGTATAACATAAACGTTACAAAAATTGGATTTTTTTTAAATCAAATGTTAGCTACTTAACTAAAGGTTACTAAAAACCAAAGGTGATGAAAAATAAGTTCACTTTCCTTTTGTGAATTTGACTTCAATTCAGTGAGGAACATTAACATGGCCGCTGCCGAATAATCTGTCACAGCTGGCAGCCTTTGTTCGACCTGACAAGGTGTGGAGCTGAGTTAAAAATGAACAGTCGGTGAATAAACCATTCGATAGCACATTTGTATTTGTTAAATGCATAAATTATAACTATCTAGAATGTCAGAGATAATGTTTTAATTTGTTTATTTACTAATGTAACATAACACCACCACTAACGTCTATTTCTTTAAGGTTATGTCATTTAAATGATATTTTAAGTTTGAACTATTCGAAAAAATCAGTGTTTTTACACATCCTGACAAAATATGATATAATATCATTGATTTTGTTGTGTTAACTGTTGTTTTAATTGCCTTTGGAATTAAACCTAACTACTTTCATATCTTACGGAAAATCAAATATTCAAATAGTTATCAAGTTCAGAATACTACTGATATGTTTCTATCGCACGCATTAGCTACTTACTGTTATAATTTATCCTTAAGACATAAATCATTGTCTACTAGAGATCATAGATTGTAAAATAAATAAATTTCTATTTTATGGCATTATATATTTGTTAAATAAATTTTAAAATATATCCAATTATCTGTTTGATCTATCAATATTGTGTTGTATATACAATTAATTTAACTGTTTTTTATACTCCTTAACAAAACAATGAAAAGTATATTTGATTTGTGAAAAATAATTTTAACAAAATATAATTGAAAATACAACGACTGATATTATAAAACCTAATAAGGTTAAATAAGATCATATTACAGATTAGGGATATTCACTGTTATATATGCTTATCAAACCAACTGAGTCAGTATGTGTCAATATATAAAAATGTAGATATCTCAAAATTATTAAGACTTTTTTGTACATAAAAAAGATAATTTTTCCTAAAATAAAATGAACTACCCAACTATGATTTTTGCTGTGTATATGTAAATATTTTTTATTAAACTACGAATATACACTATTAGGTCATTTATATTGGTTGCTCAGTAGCCACCTGTACTTAACTGCACCTCTGTGCATTGTACGACTAGGCCTACTAAATTACTGTACCGCCAAGTGGAAAGAATAATCCAGTTGTATTGTTTATTATAAAATCCAAAATGTTTTCCCAGTGAAATTAGCACAATTATATCATGTCAACTACATTTAAACTTCATTCAACAGTACACATGAACCTACAGGTCTGCGTATGAACATTATGGTGGCGCAGTGCTGTAACCCAGCTACTTGGGGACAAAGTGTTTGGGAGATTGTAGGTGATAGGTTCCATGCTCGGTCCTCTTAATACCGACTCGGCGTCTGCCCAGTGGTTGTCATCAACGTAGACATTTCTAGAGAAGTCTGAAGTGTCCGTGTTGAATGGTAGTCAACGTTCAGATGTTGTGTAGGGAAGAGAACTGAGTGTCAAACTTGTCAGTTAGCTGAAAATCAGACCAACACTACGTGGTTCGGATTCCACGTAAAGCTGTAGATCCCATGGGGCTATTAATAAATAGTCCTTTGTGAGCTAAGTCGAACTCAGATAGTAACAACGACTACACTCGTTCATCACACTCATTCACGCCTCATATTCGCCCACATCTCTACGATCGGCGTCTTAGAGATGAATAATTAATAATTATTCAACGATTGAAGTACCGGTACCAAGCGTTAGCTCAGTTGGGGATTCGAACCTTGGACTTTACCCTCCGCTGTCCGAAGCATTAGCCAACGGGCCACCTTCAATTCTATCGATGGTCATTAATTTATCTTCACTAATAATTAGTTTTTAGTAATACAATGACATTAACGTAATCCAAGCAGCAAACAACGTCAATCAATTTATATAAATGGTATGATGCAATATGTAAAGACACCAATTATACAGGGTGGGCAAAATATAGAAAGGCTTTCACAAAAACATTATTTTTTCCATAGATAATTTAATAATTTTAGTATAATTGTGTTCCATGAAATATAATGTTTGATCAGAATAATTTATTAAAACCGTTAAATATCGGTGAAATAATATTGTTAAAATTAGGTACATGGAAATTCCAATGACCACTACTCTATAAAGTATCACCTTTTGAAGTCCGGTTTGCGGCAATTAGTTTCTCTTGAATAGACCTTTCATTTGATACCAAACTCGAACTGTATCAAATGAAGATGTATACCTTAATATTAATAATTTATACCTTACATAACGACTGTGTTAAATAAATTAATAATTTATACTATCAGCTTACGTTGAAGATTTTCGTTCAACTCCTCGTGGGCCGTCCCACTGAAAAGATGAAATATCGCTAATGACGTCAAAAAGTATATTCTTTGTAAACATGATCATTAACAATATTTCACTTTTACAAGTGAAGTCATAAAAATGTACTGCTTGGTTTGTGTTACATGCAATACAATTTGTCGTTTTGAAAGGCAGTTGTTTAAAAATCTTTGCTATACAGTAGTTTGATCAAATATGCTTATTATAATCATGTCACTGTATCACAAAATGGCACATATACGTTCAATGGTTATGATCCACCCACCCACCCATACGTACAATGATGATGACCCACCCACTCACTCATGCGTACAATGGTGATAACCCACCTGCCCACCCATACACATATAGAGGTTATGACCCACCCGCCCACCCATACACGTACAGTGGTGATGACCCACCCACTCATCCATGCATACAATGGTGATAACCCACCCGCTCAACCATACACGAGCAGTGGTGATAAGTCTCCCGCCCACCTATACACGTCCAGTGGTGATGACCCACCCGTCCACCCATTTACGAACAATGGTGATGATCCACCCACCCACCTATAGGTACAATGGTGATTACCCACCCGCTCAACCATACATGTTCAGAGGGCCCACCCGTCCACCCTGTATGGAAACCAAAAAATACACAGAAAATTATCTTGTCTTTTTTTTAAATGTTCAGCTTAAAATACAAATATTACAAGTTACTGTTTTAAGATTGCTTGTATCTGTTAGCACAGTTATATTATATTCACTAAATTTCATATTTGTCTTTATAATAAAAAATAAAGTAATGATACCAATTTTGATATTGTCATGAATGTGTGGTTATTCAATATAAACTGATATTAAAGTGGATTTTCAATAGCTTTTGCAAGCTTCCCAATGAGAAAATAAAAAATAATTATAACTAAATCATCTTAATTTTGAGGAGGTAGATCGAGGCTGAAGAATGTTTTTAGAAAATTACTTCAGTGAAAGTCCAAAGTTGATTAATGATCACAGAAAATTGCAACCACAGGTGGAGTTGTGGTCAACTTGTGGAACACCAACGTGTTCCACGCCTTTCACTTACAACTTCTGATATTTCGTTACAAACCAAATCATATGAGCCTTTTTCACTCACATAGCCATAATACCATCTCATAAAAATAATTACACTAACACAGTCGTAATCCCATCTCATAATAACTAATTACACTTACACGGTCGTAATACCATCTCATAATAACCACTTATACGGACACAGATGAAATATCATCTCGTAATAACCACTTATACAGACACATACGTAATACCATCTCATTACAATTAATTTCACTCACACAGCTGTAATACCATCTCATAATAACTAATTTCACTCACACAGCAGTAATACTATCTCATAATAACCACTTATATAGACACAGACATAATACCATCTCATAATAACTAATTTCATTCACACAGCAGTAATACTGTCTCATAATAACCAGTTATATAGACACAGACGTAATACCATCTCATAATAACTAATTTCACTCACACAGCCGTAATACCATCTCATAATAACTAATTACACTCACACAGTCGTAATCCCATCTCATAATAACTAATTTCACTCACACAGACGTAATACCATCTCATAATAACTAATTACACTCACACGGTCGTAATAACATCTCATAGTAATTAATTTCACTCACACAGCAGTAATACTATCTCATAATAACCACTTATACACACATATACGTAATATCATTTCATAATAACTAATTACACTCACAGAAATAACAATTGACATCAGGAAATGTTGGTTTCAAATGTTTGAAATGGTAAAGTACTTGAGTCCTAACATTTATCTGTACATTCATTCACGATCATTAATGTATTAATGATTTTTTTAAATATAATTTTTAATTGTTGAATACATGCTGGGAACGTGTATTCAACAATTCGTACTCCATTCGTATCCCTGTAGTTCTTTCATTATCAAATCGTATTCTTTCAATATCGTATTCTTTCTATTTATTCTAGGTAAATTTTTATTTGTATTAAAGCAATTAAATGTGAAGCTTAATTTCAAATACAAATATGATATGGGATAGTTTTTTTTAATTATTTTTATAAATGATCATATTTTCTTAAAAGAGAAAATATAATCTTTTTACTTTACTTTGTCCATTCCCCATAGACTGTTCTTTTCGTCTGTGAATTTTATTCTGACAGAGTAAGGGGAGAACCGATATACTGTAGTACAAGGAGAACATTAATGTAGTAAATCTCCCGCCAATGTGAGGTTGGACCTTCGCTTTCCCTAACTCACCCTCAACCTGACATACTGACTGCTCGGTCAGAGGCTCTCCCTATTCACTGTTGTACATTTATAATAAGTTAGGATTTATTACAGTTTGTATATAGGTGGATGAAGATTGCTATTTACAAATCATTAAACTGATAAAACATTAAATACTCAATTGCTTGGTTATTAAATTGTTATGTACAAAGGTAAAAAATTATAAACAATTCGAAGTTCCATAAAAGAATTAATTGATAAAAATCAATCGTATTTAGCAAAATGGCGAGTACAAAACTATGATTAATCAAAGAAAACGCCGCAGAAAGCTTTCCGCAACCGTAATGCTCTAGATAATCCTTCAATCTCATTACTAAATAAATGTTCTAGCAAGCATAACTTATTATAATTACAAATATAATTTTTCTTTAGTTTTGAATATAAAATTCAATAATTTTTGCTTTTACTAATTACTATGAATTGTAAAAAACTGTTAGGAAATGTTTTTAAAAGATTTAGGTAAAAATGTAGTTTTAACTCATGTAACGAAATACGGTAACATTTCGAAAATGGGTCGAAAATTGGATGAATTCTAAAAATAGATTGGCCTACGTTTTATCCCGCCGAATCACATTTATCAACCTCTAAAAGACTTAACTTCGCATTTCCTTGTGTATATTACCTATGGACACTTTATTCTTCTCTTTTTAATGCATTTAAAATACTTTATAATCTTTAAAATACTTTCAATATGAGAACTAATATTTCAATCCCAAAATGGTCTTAAACACATTATAGAAAGATTAGTAATTAAATATATCCACTGATTTTTTTTTTTACGTTTTTCAGGACTTTTCTAGTACCGTTTTTTCTTCGTGAATATTAATTAATTAAACCTGCATATCCTTATCAGTAAATTAAATTAAAATAACATGACATCTACATATATTAACAAAAACCAGTTATACAATCCAAAAATATATTTGTACGACTGTTGTACTACACAAAAAAATATCAACCTCATTTCTATCCATATTCAAAAATCTAAGTGCCTTAAATATGGTAAAACTTTAAAACTGTAAGGTGTTACATTTTGGAATGAAATATAAACTATGGATGGACGCAAATTATTAGGTAAAGCTAGGTGTACACGTAAAGCTTTATTAGGTAAAGAGACTATCGACCAAATTGTGCACAACCTTGTGTAGAAACAAAAGAACTGATCTATCTCTTCTCGATTAAAGTGGATCAAAGGAGAACAAACGTCTAAGGAAAGTTGTAGAAATAGTCCTGCTGACTAAGGACGTTCAACTGTTTAAAATATAAATAGCTTAAGAATTTATTCTGAACAACTTCTATCGATGATGTATTATTGAGTGAGAAAGGATTCCAAACAACAGAACAGTACTCCAATCTACTCATAACAAATGAGTGATACATAACAATAGGATCGATGGAATTGAAGAATATGAGGGGTGAATGAGAGTGATGAGTGTAGATGAACGAATGTAGTGAGTGTGTAGATGAACTATCTGAGTTCGGCTTAACTCAGATAGGACTATTGATGAATAGCCCAATAGCCAGGGCAACTATGGTACCTACAGGTTTACGTAGAATCCGAACCACGTAGTGTTGGTCTGATTTCCAGCCAGCTGACAAGTCTTACACTCAGTTCTCTTCCCCAAACAACATCTAAACCTTGACTACCATCCAACATGGATACCCCAGACTAGTCTAGTAGATTACATTTTTATGAATGTTTATAATGAACTCCAAACTAAGGATCTGTTGTCTGTAGGTGTATCATTATTATTTATAATAATTCATTTTAGATTGTACTTGTTTACATAAATGTGTTATCATTAAAGCACTGGCAAGTAATGGATATTTCAAAGCCACTAATGTAAAGTGGGGTCAGATACTCCGTTAGATCTTATTTATGTATAAGATTCAGCACGAGAAGATCAAAGCTTAGCTTATTAACTCGACCCTGATTATCCCCGATTCAGACCGATTTATATATATTCGAGTAGTTTATAAATAGTGTAATGTAATATCATATTTAAATTTTATTTATGAATATTTTGTTCGCTTTTGATATGCCTTTTTTTAAATGAATTTCCCAATTGGCTATGAAGTAAATACTTTGCAATTATTAATACTATTGCATGTATTATTTTCATTTATTTAGTTACAACCCTTTACTGCTACTTATGTATTAAATCTAGTTGTATGTGACGAATTATATTTTAATAGTTAATAATGTTATGAACAATCAAATACTTCACCGATTTACAGTACAAACGTAGAAAAACGTGTTTGTATCATTATCAAGGCTAATCCATCGCTTAATTCAATTTATTGAATGTTGTTAAACTAATCCACATGTATTACATCCATAATTAAAACCAGTATCAGTGCTGTCTAAATAATTTGTACCAAATAAAATTTTTATTTAATTATATTGAAAAAGTACTTCAAATAACAAAATTCAATTTGCAATATATTTTTTCACCGGGTAAAGTGCATGTTCTTGTTGCAATAATTTATGTTAAGAGTTAAATAAAAACTAGAGTTTATAGCTAATATATATATACATTTTATATCATGTTGAAGAGAAAATAAAGACATTTTTAAATGGAACTGTACTTATCACAAAATATCATTAATAAAACAAAGCAAACGTTATCAAATCACAACAAACATCATAATTTAAATGTTTGTATTAGTAATTCAATACAAAATTATACAATTAAATTAAATTGAACTGTTAGCTGTTATATATTCAGTTCATAGTAAAATATTTTTTTAGTTTACATTTTCCGTTATCTCGTAGTGTAAATAATGGTCATATTTTATTCAGAAAATATAATTAGGCATTATTTAGGATTATTTAACTAAGAGTTAGGGATCCTTTAGGTAATTACTTTTTATGAAAGCCATCATCAGGGGAGACATTTATATTCCCTGTTGCCACTAGTCAGACAAGATGGTACACCAGAGGAATGTTTTTGTCATCTCCTGTCTGTAATAAACTCTTGTCATTTTACAAATATTAACCATAGAATTTTCCAGTCTTCGTGAACATTCATATTATAATTTAAGTACAGTTTTAAATAAAATAGTTCAATCCAATTGATATTCACAAATGCGTAATGCAATAATTAGACCTAAGATGTAAAAACCTACTTGAGAAATATTTTATTGTATGATTTTAAGTTTACTTGTAATTTCTCATGCTGAGCTACCCTCTAGTTTCAGTAAATAGAGTAAAAAAAGTTATTTTTAGGTGAATTCAAAGTGTCTTAAGAATAATTTTTATATAATAGTAATTAATAATAGCTGAAGAATAAGTCTGTTTAAATAACTACGGGTTCAGTTAAGAACTTAAACGCTCAAATTACTTCCTTGGAAAAGATTTATCATAAAAATATTTATTTATAGAGCACCTGCTTCTTAATGGTATTTATAAACAGAATTTTAAAATATATCAATATAAACCTCTTTAATCATGTGTAATTGTATACATTGTTAAAATGCATGTGTTTATTATTGTTATACACGTGTCGTACAAAATCCCATTCGAAAGGAGCGCGCACACTAGACCCGCACGGTACGTACCTGCACTGCACTGCAAGCAAATTTCGAAAAAGTGCAGGTAAGGATTGTTTCTATAGTTTTATATGGAGCACCGTACACTAGAACGGCAACTACACAGACCGTCACGGACCTGCAATTTTGAAAATGATTGTCGAGGTGTATCCCAACCAGCAAGTTTTGTGACGGAACGTGCCGTGCGATAGCCCACCAGCATCGACCTGCACGTACCGTCAAAATCTACCCGTTCGGGCCCAGTCGTTGGCTTTCGGAAACATTCGGCTCGGTGGCTTCTTAACTGTTTCATACAAAAACCACATGGTGGTCTGTCTATCTGTATTTTAATGGATGAAGATCAGTTAATTTTATTAGTGCAAACATTTCCTGATTTATGGGATCAAATAAAAATGTCAACTATCATATTTCCTTCATAAAATACGCAAAATGCACTACTTGTTTGTTTTAGCAGAGTTTAATAATGAAATTAATTGTTGTATAAAACGTTGATAACATTTAAAATTTTACCATCTTACCAAATTTGCTAGTGAGTTTCCTTCATCAGTCCCTAAAAAGCCAAACTATTTGATGTTTGGCTTTTTGGGGGCAAATAAGTTAAATACAGTATTCAAGTTTATTTTATGATATTAATTGATTTAGGAAAGAATGAATATCTTGTAACGGTAGATCCGTTATATTACATAACAGTTAAGTTGCATACATTATGATTGTTACTATAAATACTTGTATCATAGTTATTTTACACCAACCAACATTCAATAATTAATGAATGTACAAGTCCTAGAAAGAATGAATATCTTGTGACAGTAGATCCGTTATATTACATAACAGTTAAGTTACATACATTATGATTGTTACTATAAATACTTGTATCGTAGTTATTTTAAACCTATCAACATTCAATAATTAATGAATGTACAAGTCCTAGAAAGAATGAATATCTTGTGACAGTAGATCCGTTATATTACATAACAGTTAAGTTACATACATTATTATTGTTACTATAAATACTTGTATCGTAGTTATTTTACACCTATCAACATTCAATAATTAATGAATGTACAAGTCCTAGAAAGAATGAATATCTTGTGACAGTAGATCCGTTATATTACATAACAGTTAAGTTACATACATTATTATTGTTACTATAAATACTTGTATCGTAGTTATTTTACACCTATCAACATTCAATAATTAATGAATGTACAAGTCCTAGAAAGAATGAATATCTTGTGACAGTAGATCCGTTATATTACATAACAGTTAAGTTACATACATTATGATTGTTACTATAAATACTTGTATCGTAGTTATTTTACACCAACCAACATTCAATAATTAATGAATGTACAAGTCCTAGAAAGAATGAATATCTTGTGACAGTAGATCCATTATATTACATAACAGTTAAGTTACATACATTATTATTGTTACTATAAATACTTGTATCGTAGTTATTTTACACCAACCAACATTCAATAATTAATGAATGTACAAGTCCTAGAAAGAATGAATATCTTGTGACAGTAGATCCGTTATATTACATAACAGTTAAGTTACATACATTATTATTGTTACTATAAATACTTGTATCGTAGTTATTTTACACCAACCAACATTCAATAATTAATGAATGTACAAGTCCTAGAAAGAATGAATATCTTGTAACGGTAGATCCGTTATATTACATAACAGTTAAGTTACATACATTATTATTGTTACTATAAATACTTGTATCGTAGTTATTTTACACCAACCAACATTCAATAATTAATGAATGTACAAGTCCTAGAAAGAATGAATATCTTGTAACGGTAGATCCGTTATATTACATAACAGTTAAGTTACATACATTATTATTGTTACTATAAATACTTGTATCGTAGTTATTTTACACCAACCAACATTCAATAATTAATGAATGTACAAGTCCTAGAAAGAATGAATATCTTGTGACAGTAGATCCGTTATATTGCATAACAGTTGTTACATACATTATTATTGTTACTATAAATACTTGTATCGTAGTTATTTTACACCAACCAACATTCAATAATTAATGAATGTACAAGTCCTAGAAAGAATGAATATCTTGTGACAGTAGATCCGTTATATTACATAACAGTTAAGTTACATACATTATGATTGTTACTATAAATACTTGTATCGTAGTTATTTTACACCTATCAACATTCAATAATTAATGAATGTACAAGTCCTAGAAAGAATGAATATCTTGTGACAGTAGATCCGTTATATTACATAACAGTTAAGTTACATACATTATGATTGTTACTATAAATACTTGTATCGTAGTTATTTTACACCTATCAACATTCAATAATTAATGAATGTACAAGTCCTAGAAAGAATGAATATCTTGTGACAGTAGATCCGTTATATTGCATAACAGTTGTTACATACATTATTATTGTTACTAAAAATACTTGTATCGTAGATATTTTACACCAACCAACATTCAATAATTAATGAATGTACAAGTCCTAGAAAGAATGAATATCTTGTGACAGTAGATCCGTTATATTGCATAACAGTTAAGTTACATACATTATTATTGTTACTAAAAATACTTGTATCGTAGTTATTTTACACCAACCAACATTCAATAATTAATGAATGTACAAGTCCTAGAAAGAATGAATATCTTGTGACAGTAGATCCGTTATATTGCATAACAGTTAAGTTACATACATTATGATTGTTACTATAAATACTTGTATCGTAGTTATTTTACACCAACCAACATTCAATAATTAATGAATGTACAAGTCCTAGAAAGAATGAATATCTTGTAACGGTAGATCCGTTATATTACATAACAGTTAAGTTACATACATTATGATTGTTACTATAAATACTTGTATCGTAGTTATTTTACACCAACCAACATTCAATAATTAATGAATGTACAAGTCCTAGAAAGAATGAATATCTTGTGACAGTAGATCCGTTTTATTGCATAACAGTTGTTACATACATTATTATTGTTACTAAAAATACTTGTATCGTAGTTATTTTACACCAACCAACATTCAATAATTAATGAATGTACAAGTCCTAGAAAGAATGAATATCTTGTGACAGTAGATCCGTTATATTGCATAACAGTTAAGTTACATACATTATTATTGTTACTAAAAATACTTGTATCGTAGTTATTTTACACCAACCAACATTCAATAATTAATGAATGTACAAGTCCTAGAAAGAATGAATATCTTGTGACAGTAGATCCGTTATATTGCATAACAGTTAAGTTACATACATTATGATTGTTACTATAAATACTTGTATCGTAGTTATTTTACACCAACCAACATTCAATAATTAATGAATGTACAAGTCCTAGAAAGAATGAATATCTTGTGACAGTAGATCCGTTATATTGCATAACAGTTAAGTTACATACATTATGATTGTTACTATAAATACTTGTATCGTAGTTATTTTACACCAACCAACATTCAATAATTAATGAATGTACAAGTCCTAGAAAGAATGAATATCTTGTAACGGTAGATCCGTTATATTACATAACAGTTAAGTTACATACATTATGATTGTTACTATAAATACTTGTATCATAGTTATTTTACACCAACCAACATTCAATAATTAATGAATGTACAAGTCCTAGAAAGAATGAATATCTTGTAACGGTAGATCCGTTATATTACATAACAGTTAAGTTACATACATTATGATTGTTACTATAAATACTTGTATCGTAGTTATTTTACACCTACCAACATTCAATAATTAATGAATGTACAAGTCCTAGAAAGAATGAATATCTTGTAACGGTAGATCCGTTATATTACATAACAGTTAAGTTACATACATTATGATTGTTACTATAAATACTTGTATCGTAGTTATTTTACACCTACCAACATTCAATAATTAATGAATGTACAAGTCCTAGAAAGAATGAATATCTTGTGACAGTAGATCCGTTATATTGCATAACAGTTAAGTTACATACATTATTATTGTTACTAAAAATACTTGTATCGTAGTTATTTTACACCAACCAACATTCAATAATTAATGAATGTACAAGTCCTAGAAAGAATGAATATCTTGTGACAGTAGATCCGTTATATTGCATAACAGTTAAGTTACATACATTATTATTGTTACTAAAAATACTTGTATCGTAGTTATTTTACACCAACCAACATTCAATAATTAATGAATGTACAAGTCCTAGAAAGAATGAATATCTTGTGACAGTAGATCCGTTATATTACATAACAGTTAAGTTACATACATTATGATTGTTACTATAAATACTTGTATCATAGTTATTTTACACCAACCAACATTCAATAATTAATGAATGTTCAAGTCCTAGAAAGCGACACATGGTATGTAAGCATGTTCGTTTTAATAAATCGACCCAAAACAACATTTGTACCGTATGTAGGAGAAAAAGTTGTGTCATGTTTTGAAACAAATATTGTTAATTGTGCATTGTTTATGCACCTAATAAAAAATAAAATGTTCTGTTGTTTGAACTTTTTTTTTGTTGGCAGTGTTCATGACTGGTATATTTTTTTGATACCATTTTTGATAGATTTTTAAACAATCTTTTCATTATATTGGACCTAAATATTTTAATCAATTACCACATGACATAAAAAGTAGTACAAATTTGAATTTTTTTTCTATGAATTTGAAGAATTGGCTATTTACGAAACAAGATCTAGACTATTTGGATTTTTGTTTAATATAAATACTGACACTTCTTGCAATTAATATGGTTTCTTGTTATTTTAGTCCTGTAATGTATGTTATATGAGAAATTTTAAGTTAAGTAGCAATAAATATAGTGTAAGATGAATTTAAGATAACTTTTAAGTGTTTCATGCGCCACCGAGAGTTTTATTTTTATAATGTAGAAGCTGGACTCATGTTCCATGTTTATAATATGTTTTTATTATGTTATATTTTGTGTTTTTTAGTATTTTGTAAATAATTTTGTACTGGCCACAAATACTTGTAAGTGTGGTCAGTTTTTTCCGAGCCGAATTATTGTTTTTTATATTTGTAAAAATGAATAGAAATAAATCATTATCATTATCATTTTTAAGAAGATTTCCAATGCTTCAAGAGTGTTTAAGAAACAACGCACTATTTTGACAGGTATGAAACTCCAGTCGTCCTCGCGTGATACTTACTCATTACCTTAACTAACATTAAAAAATGTTTTTGTAACCAACCTATATCAATAAATACGTGCTTGTTTAAGGGTTGTTTTCACATTGGTATGGGTTAGTTAAAAAATAGTTTTATTATTGGTTTCACCCGACTTCAAAGATGTTTACTAAATGATCAATATTACCCACACGACAACGAATCCGTAGCAATTTGTAACCAGAAATACTAATTTTGACAAAAAAATTAAAAATAAGAAAAAACTGTTTAGCTCTCTAATGTTTTAAGTACAATAATCTTTGTAGTTTTCTCTTCAAAAAACGAAGTTTTTTGTGGAAACTTTGTTTTGCCGGTAAGTACATTTATGTGTGCAATGCCTTGCAGTTTTGCAGATCCGTGCTGTGCAATCCAGGTACGTTTCGTGCCGGTATAGTGTGCGCGATCCTTTAATAAATATTCCACTTCCTAACAATCTATAAATAAACTAATAAATATACTGTATAACACAGCTACTTTAGGACATAGTGTTGAGGAAATTTAATGCAAGTTCTATTAATAATTCTCAGTACTATTAATACCACCATGGTGTCCGCTCTATGGTTGAATGGTATGTGTTGTCCATTTTGGGTTGTAGTCAAGGTTCAGATGTTGTGTAAGGAATAGAGCTGACAAGCTTGCCAGTTTGATGAAAATCACACCAATACTATGCGGTTCGGTTTCCACCTACAGCTGTAAGTCTCTTATTTCCCTCATTATTGAGGTATTATTAAATAACAGTCAACCTAAGTTAGTAAAAATGAGTACACCCATTCACTCATTCTCCCCTCATAGTATTCAATCCAATGAGTGTGCTCTGTCCTGTAACAGCAATGTAATGTTCAATTCATAGAGTGTGATGTATCCTGTAACAGTACAATGGTGTTCAATCCATAGAGTGTGCTCCATCCTGTAACACTACGATAGTTTGCAATCCATAGAGTGTGCTCCATCCTATAACAGTACAATGGTGTTCAATCCATAGAGTGTGCTCCATCCTGTAACAGTACACTAGTGTTCAATCCATAGAGTGTGTTCCATCCTGTAACAGTACACTAGTGTTCAATCCGTAGAGTGTGCTCCATCCTGTAACAGTACACTAGTGTTCAATCCGTAGAGTGTGCTCCATCCTGTAACAGTACAATAGTGTTCAATCCATAGAGTGTGCTCCAACCTGTAACAGTAGTATTTTGTTCAATCCGTAGAGTGTGCTCCATCCTGTAACAGTACTATAGTTTCCAATCCATAGAGTGTGCTCCATCCTGTAACAGTACTATAGTGTTCAATCCGTAGAGTGTGCTCTATCCTGTAACAGTACACTAGTGTTCAATCCATAGAGTGTTCTCTATCCTATACAGTACAATAGTGTTCAATAAATAGAGTGGGCTATATCCTGTAACAGTACACTAGTGTTCAATCCATAGAGTGTGATGTATCCTGTAAGAGTACACTAGTGTTCAATCCATAGAGTGTGCTGTATCCTGTAACAGTACACTGGTGTTCAATCCATAGAGTGTGCTGTATCCTGTAATTGTAAACGCTGACATGACATTACTGATTACGTTGCATAAACAGATCGACTGTGGTTATTATCAGATTGGGAGCATCAAACAATAGTTCCAACGTCATCAAATATTGTTTGCTGTTAATGCCAAAACCCCTCCAGATGAAAAAAGCCCTATTAATTTTTAATTACGTTTACTTTTTTATTTATTTACGAAGTGCATCGGGGAATTTGTTTGGCTCTAACTTTTGATATTACATGTTTTTTTGTCTGTGTTTAATATATTTACAAACAAACGTGTAACCAATGGCCATGCAATTTGTTTTTAATAACTTTGTCTCGTACAAATTCTGTACAACTTTTGGTTTAATATTTTTAATTAATTTCAAATTGTATCAGTATCGATAATGAAAAAAGTAAAAGTAAATAATTATAACTAAAATAATAATTACTAGTCAATAAAGTACTTACTCACCACGCTGCAAAAAGAGTTTATTACATGAAGTAAATATTTTCAATTGTTTTCATTTGATTTAACGGCTGATGATAACATATACACAGACAGACCGTATTCGCTCTTTTATAATTAACTTGAAATTTTACTGAGCTGCTCTCTATGTTTAACACAACAAATTATTTGGCCCATTTAACCACAGATAACACCCTCTGCCCAGATAGCTCACAGTATACGGGAAAGACGTGCGTGGCGTTTAAGGAGTATCTAGGCAACACGCACTACACGACTGTGACTAACTACCCAGATGGCTCACATTATACGGGAAAGACGTGCGTGGTGTTTAAGGAGTATCTAGGCAACACGCACTACACGACTGTGACTAACTCTACCCAGATGGCTCACATTATACGGAAAGACGTGCACGGTGTTTAAGGACTATCTAGGCAACACGCACTACACGACTGTGACTAATTCTACCCAGATGGCTCACAGTATACGGGAAAGACGTGCGTGGTGTTTAAGGACTATCTAGGCAACACGCACTTCATGACTGTGACTAACTCTACCCAGATGGCTCACAGTATACGGAAAAGACGTGCGTGGTGTTTAAGGAGTATCAAGACAACACGCACTACACGACTGTGACTAACTCTACCCAGATGGCTCACATTATACGGGAAAGACGTGCACGGTGTTTAAGGAGTATCTAGGCAACACGCACTACATGACTGTGACTTACTCTACCCAGATGGCTCACAGTATACGGGATAGACGTGCGTGGTGTTTAAGAAGTATCTAGGCAACACGCACTACACGACTATGACTAACTCTACCTAGATAGCTCACAGTATACGGGAAAGACGTGCACGGTGTTTAAGGACTATCTAGGCAACACGCACTACACGACTGTGACTAACTCTACCCAGATGGCTCACAGTATACGGGAAAGACGTGCGTGGTGTTTAAGGAGTATCAAGACAACACGCAACTACACGACTGTGACTAACTCTACCCAGATGGCTCACAGTATACGGGAAAGACGTGCGTGGTGTTTCAGAAGTATCTAGGCAACACGCACTACACGACTATGACTAACTCTACCCAGATGGCTCACATTATACGGGAAAGACGTGCGTGGTGTTTAAGGACTATCTAGGCAACACGCACTACATGACTGTGACTAACTCTACCCAGATGGCTCACAGTATACGGGAAAGACGTGCGTGGTGTTTAAGAAGTATCTAGGCAACACGCACTACACGACTGTGACTAACTCTACCCAGATGGCTCACAGTATACGGGAAAGACGTGCGTGGTGTTTAAGGAGTATCAAGACAACACGCACTACACGACTGTGACTAACTCTACCCAGATGGCTCACAGTATACGGGAAAGACGTGCGTGGTGTTTAAGAAGTATCTAGGCAACACGCACTACACGACTATGACTAACTCTACCTAGATAGCTCACAGTATACGGGAAAGACGTGCACGGTGTTTAAGGACTATCTAGGCAACACGCACTACACGACTGTGACTAACTCTACCCAGATTGCTCACAGTATACGGGAAAGACGTGCGTGGTGTTTAAGGAGTATCAAGACAACACGCAACTACACGACTGTGACTAACTCTACCCAGATGGCTCACAGTATACGGGAAAGACGTGCGTGGTGTTTCAGAAGTATCTAGGCAACACGCACTACACGACTATGACTAACTCTACCCAGATGGCTCACATTATACGGGAAAGACGTGCGAGGTGTTTAAGGACTATCTAGGCAACACGCACTACACGACTGTGACTAACTCTACCTAGATGGCTCACAGTATATGGGAAAGACGTGCGAGGTGTTTAAGGAGTATCTAGGCAACACGCACTACACGACTGTGACTAACTCTACCCAGATGGCTCACAGTATACGGGAAAGACGTGCGTGGTGTTTAAGGAGTATCAAGACAACACGCACTACACGACTGTGACTAACTCTACCCAGATGGCTCACAGTATACGGGAAAGACGTGCGTGGTGTTTAAGGAGTATCTAGGCAACACGCACTACACGACTGTGAATTTAGGATGCGACGTTAACGCATTGCACAAGTATTAAATCTCAATATTTATTATCAGCTGATATTTATTATTCTAATATTTGTTATTAATATGGTTGTTAGTTGAATGAGTTCAATCTGGTAACGGCGCCCAGTTGATAGCCGCTCGACGCGCTTTAAAGTGGACAGTTGACACTCCGATTTTTTAATATATAAGATTATATTATTAAGAAAAATTTATATGTTTTTCCAGGGATCTTGACTGCAGGTTTCGCAGGATCGCAGATAACAGCGTTAAGCTACATCAACTATGACTGTTCCTTGGATGGATGAGCGTTGAGAGATTCCATCTTTGCATGCAGGTGGTAGTTTATATTTTTAAATTTTTTATTTAAATTCACTTCCTTTAAATTTTTATAAATGTAGACGAGTCAAAAAGATTATGGTATTTATTATGACAAGTTATGACAACAACATGTGACGTGGGTACATTTTGATAGAAACAACCATCAGCGTAGCTTTGTGATAATTTTGTTCTATCCATTAATGAATATATTCATTTTACGTAACAATATTTAAGGATAAATATTTCGTCAATATTATGCAAATTTCATTCGATCAATAAGTGTCATAATTTACTTTAGTATAAAATAGTTACAAAATAAAGAGTATACTTTGACAAAGAAATGTACTATTTCCGTTTAATTTAATCTCCCTAATTTATATTAAATATATGTAATTTATTTACAACCCAAAGGGAGCTAATCATGAAATCTCCAAGCCTAAATATGCATCAATTTGAAACTTTGCGGAAATTCAGATTTTGTATCTCTTAGGCACACAAACATATTTCTGATTTCCGTTCCTCAATTGTTAAAACTCCATGAAAAAGACCCATTTCTCCTATAATAATAACAAGAAATGGTTGTGATAATAGTTCAACTAACTAGTTCATTTATTTTATGGAAATACCTAAATTACATATTGGTATATATTAGGCAGTAATTTATTTGTATGCTTTGATTTATTATGAGGTAAATATAAGTAAACATTTTATCAATTGTGCTTTATTTAAATTTTTTTTAATATAATTATAATCGTTAATATATATTTTATTTATGTGTAGCTATATAAAGCTACAAGTTTTGCAACAGAAACATCTGTAATAAAGTGGTGTGAATAAAAAACAACTTAAAAATATAATATATAAAAATGAAATAACATTTTGGATATTATTTAATATTAAATAAAGTAATGAAACTCTCCTGAATGTTATTTTTTTAAGAGGCGAAGGGATTGGAAAAAGTAAAATATAACACTGTCCAAAGCGTTAAGTTATACTTTGAAGTCGAAAGGTTCAACCACCGGTCGCAGTCAGTTGCTGTGTACCTATATCAAACTTACATTCCAACTGACTCTGTGATGTAAATTATAAAGCACATGTCGGTGATATTCCCAGAACTACGGCAGGAACCAAGAAGTTAATTCTTTATCGAGTTACTTAATACATCGTATATTTGTATGTTCAACCACCAGTCACAGTCAGTTGCTGTGAACTATATCAAATTTACATTCCAACAGACTCTGTGATGTAAATTATAAAGCACATGTCGGTGACATTCCCAGAACTACGGTGGGAACCAAGAAGTTAATCCATTACCGAGTTACACTCTACATCGTATATTTTGTCTGTTCAACCACCGGTCACAGTCAGTTGCTATGAACTATATCAAATTTACATTCCAACAGACTCTGTGATGTAAATTATAAAGCACATGTCGGTGACATTCCCAGAACTACGGTGGGAACCAAGAAGTTAATCCATTACCGAGCTACACTCTACATCGTATATTTAGTCTGTTTAACCACCGGTCGCAGTCAGTTGCCGTGTACCTATATCAAACTTACATTCCAACTGACTCTGTGATGTAAATTATAAAGCACATTTCGGTGACATTCCCAGAACTACGGTGGGAACCAAGAAGTTAATCCTTTACCGAGTTACTCAATATAGAGTATATTTAGTCTGTATAATCAGAACGAGTTTTATTGGTTACTCACATCCATACAAAAATCTTGTTTGAGAGTTTTGTTTTAAATAAGTTAATTAATTAAATTTACGATTTCTAATACAATTATTATTACATTTTGTTTGCAAAGATAAAAAAAGTATTTCTATTAATGAATAATGTGTTACGTGAATTTAAATTATTGTTACAATATATTAATTATATTTATAAACAATCTATAAAATTGAAAGGAGATCCTTATATAATGTATTTATGTAACCATATTTAATAGTAAACTATATTAAACAAATAAATAACTGATGTTGCAACTTGTGTTATTATAACGCCAAAACATATTCAGGAAACAGAAAGAAAATTTTTAAACAATCTCCTCTTAATGCACGTTCGTCGGTCTTTTTTAAAATAATCACTGGTTTTCTAAATTGCAGCTATCTTAAAGGAGTAAACAATTCTTATCATCTTGTGATGATCAAGTAAAGCAATATTTCAAGTATTTTTACACGTTTAGTAGATTTAATCATTTTATTTTTGTTTACTTTACTTAATTTATTTGTAAACTGAACGTAGATATTCATCGTACGATATAGACATTAACACTCCAACCATTTACAATGAGTTAATTTCCTAGTATCTAACCTTATTTAATCAGGGTAAGGTATCTTATGGTTTTTAATGTACCTTAAACATTGCAAAATATTTAATTATTAAGAACAACAAAGTACCAACATTATAATTGAAGTATGTAAATACCGAATCAAAAATCATGTTTCTTATACAACCCATAGTAAAGTTGTTAACGTCTAAAGGGGTTTTATATATGTAAGTGGGGGGTGGAGGGATATCTAATATTACACTGGCTAAGGTAAGCACAAAATAAGGAAGACTTCTCACTTGTATCTGCAGACATAATTTTCGAAAGTCTATAATGTTCCTAGCTTCAGCAGTAGAGATCCATGATGAGTAATCTCTTCTCTAGTCGATCCAGAAGGTGGGGCTGACCGTTGACAGACTTGAATAAAACTATACATTTTCTTGCCTTTAAATTGTAATAGTTTTTAAGTTCTTATGTTGGACTGAAAACTTAAAATATTTTTCTACTTGCTAAAAATAAATCAATTAGACTTCGCTTGGGACATTTCAGAGCTTTATATTTACCCTTGCGTTGGAGGAGATGGAAGAAATCCAACTATGAAGTCACTTCTAAAATTTCTTTAGACAAAAATATATATATATATGTAGATGTTTTTCATATTTTTAATTATTCATGAATAAAACACATATTAGTTGGTAGATGTCTATAAATGGACCACATTATAATAATTAAGTATTTATTATAATTTTTAAAAATACAATTGATTGATGTTATTTTAATCGTCGAAATTATTTGTAGTCATTTTAAAGCCCAATGTAACATTATACCTTGCTTGAAGAAGTAATTTAAATTTACTACCTTTTGCAAAAAGCTGAAAAGGAGTGAATAACTGAATATGTTTAATTTTTTAACTATAGATTAATATTTTCAATAATTTTTTTAATTCTGACAAACGTATCCATATTATTTTACATATGGATACGTAGTTCACGGAAATAGGTCCTTTGGTGAGCAGATGCCTGTGTGAGAGAAGCGAGTTCCTAGAGCCCCATCAACTCTAACATTAAATACAATCAATTACGCTTCACTTCATTGGCATTTATAAATTCATCGTATAAAATATACAAGTACAATTAAATTAACTTTCAATTGTTGTTCAATACACTAATAATGTTAAGAAATAATAATCTAAGAATTAAGTAAAGATTTTGTAAAATTGTGAACATCTGAAACTTCAGAGAGATATGTGGGGAATTCTAATAATACATCACAAACAAGGTGAGAAAAACAACCAATGATGGACAAGATCTAGATCACGACCATATGCTGTTAACCCAAATAATAATGTAATTTACCTCTACAAATGTAAAAATATACCTGTTTCATTCACACACTAATGTGATCCGAGACGACAACAATAATCCAATTTGGGTACAATAGTTTTTGCAGCCTTTTGCCAAGCTCAAAGGATAGTTCCAAAATAATAAATCTATTGTATATTGCAGTTAAATCCAGTGTTCAAAGTGATTCACTTTCGGCCTTTGACCTCAGTCCGGCCAAACTTTGTCCCTGTACATTCATTGGCAGCTCGTCCACGTGCGTTGTAATACAGTTTGCCATCGGTTAGACATTTTGATTCACTAGACGTTACCTTATTTTTCAAAAATAGGCGTTTTCATTCATTTTCATGAATGATTCTGAGTCAAGAACCCGACATATATTATAATAGAATAGTAATTTTCGACTTAGTTTATCAAAGTTATTTTAAATGAAAATCTAAATTCATAACAAACTGAAGTAAAATAATCTATAATTAAAATGTCCAGGTAAAAAAAGAATGTCTGATAGTGTCTTTAATATTCACTCTTCATTTTATTTTTTTCAAAATATTCCTAGTTTTCATTATGCTTTCAACTTTAGTTTTCTGCTGTCTAAATTCGAAATAATGTGCATGCTAAAAGGAACATTTATTATTATTTCATTTTTTAAATTAATTTACAGCTGAAAATGCAAATGTAAAGGATGTCTTATTATATCAGGTAAAGTTTTGGCTAAGAAAACTTACCCTGGGGACCAACGGCTTCAGGGTATCTTCCGAACCACCTGACCAGGCCGCGAGCTGCATGCAAGAACGAGGTAACTCTTGCATTTACCCATCCAAAAAACAGCCACGCTTGATGTTGCTTGACGCTGTAATCTTGTGATAACATCGAAAACCTCTGATCAAGGTCACTGGCACACCACTCTTTATCTATTTATATTTCCTTTAGAATACTGGTTTAATTAACTAGTGTATTTGTCAAGGGATTCTTTATTGAGGTTAGAATCAGTTCTACAATATTTAAGGCTACTGAGATAAACATATATAATTTATATTTAAACAAATGAATTTGCAGTTTATGTTTATCATATGGTATATTGGTCTTAATTATAAAAGGCATTATAATAACATTTCTATGTCATTTATGTAACTATGAACTTCACACATGTAACAACCCTTGTTTAGAATGTTTAAGGTTACATTCCACAATCCTCATGAGACATAATACGACCAATGGACGGGGATTTAGGGAATGGAGCATGAGGTTAAATTCTAATGAGATTAGTTTATGTCTCTCTGGGGATTCTCGGTAAGAGCCCCAACTAAGAGAACACAAACGTAATCCTTGTTAAACACAGTAACAGTTGTATATCAATTTAAATATAATAATGTACTTTCTTTAGAATATACTTCGTAAATTTTCAATCAGTAAAAATGTTACATTAATTATTACAATCTTAACTAAGTTTAATGGTATTCAAAGTATAAATAAACCATTAAACCTTCACAAAATTACTTTACACTCGGTGAAGACACGTAGTCAGTTCTTTATTGTAAAATCTCGGTGATGTTCAAACAATGTTATGCTGTAAAAAAAAAAGAGAAAAGCATATTATTTTTCACTCATATCCTCTCGCTACTATGGAGCCTAGTTATTGTTAATAGAGTTTATTGTTGTTGATTATTATTAATATTTATAATTATTTATTATCACTGTTATTGTTATGCTATTTATTATTTATTTGTTTGCTTGTGTTAATAGTGTTGATTATGTATGTGGCACTGGCCTGGACATGAAATCGTGGTCTTTAAATTAATTGCATGTCTTCTTTTATTGAACACGCACAGTGTAATTGGGTAAATAACCTGTATTGTGCATGTAAAATAAATAAATATAGTATTAAGAATAGTGTAATGTATTCTCTGGTTTATTTATTTTATTTATTTTATTTATTTGTTTATTCATCAGACGCCAATCGTCAAGATATGGGCGAATATGGATTTCGATTGAGTGTGATGAGTGTAGATGAGTGAATGTAGTCATTGTTACAAACTAAGGCCGACTATTCCTTAGAAAGTGTCATTAATTAATAGCCCAATGACAAATGACCAGCCGATGATTATTATCTTTAAGTTCTCAAACACAGGAGCAAATAATAAATGAGCAAACTTGTCTTCTTTAATAAAATATAATTGAAAATAAAATAAAACTTCTAATTGAAAATAAAATAAGTAATTGTTGGAAGGTTGAAGATCGGTAAGTAGATGGAGTTGCGAATAAATACCTTTGACATGTGCCTCAGTTATTTACTGTGTGCAAGATTACAGCTGAAGGCTATTGTGAAACGCTAATTCCTTCACAATAGCAATCATTGGTTTGTTTAACAATTTCAAATTACTAAACAAAAGTCAAATGTAAAGTAATTAATATTGTTGAAAACTTTAAATCTTAATGTGTAAAAATGTTGTATGAATTTGGTTTAATGACGTTGTTTGCTTTTATCGATTTGTTATGTTAGAAATTTGATTCCAGTATAGAGCAATAAATAAAGGAACTTACCAATTTCATGGAAAATCAAATTTGAATTTCGTGTGACCTGTTTATGATTTTCTATGCAAATTAGTCAAATGTTTTTGGATGTATTTACTCAAAAAAATTAATTAATATAACGTACATTTAAGCTGTATAAATATATGACAAAATGGATATATTTATCTAAAGACTCTCTCTAAACAAACATGAAAAAAACAGTAAATTCTTAACTCAGATAAGTAACTTCGTTCTTGATCCAATTTTAGTAATTATTAATTAATCTTCCATCAAGTATCAAATTATAAATATGCTGAACATACAGTGTAACAATGTAAATTATTATTTAAACTAAGCCAACTTTCAACACCAATACCTTTAGGGATTTGACTATTCTGTCTGATGTTTGTTCCAATTAATCACAATGTCTATTTCAAATTCTTTCTTTTTTCTTTCTTTCTTCTTTCAAAATGTTCTTTGCAGTGTACATTGCAACGTAATCAGTAACAAACAATACAATCACGTGTAATAGAGAGTAATACATGTTCCTAGTGTCCCAAGTTAGAATTAAATAGAACAAACAGATCGAGTTAAACTCTCGGGCAAAGACGCAGCTGGACGACTGAACTTTGTGTCCTTTAAAACTAACTTCATCTCTGCTACTTTATAGAACAACAGTTTTAAGAATCTGTGTACTTATTTCTTTATTTTATATATAGTTCTTTATTATATCTTATTTATTATTATACTTCTTACTAATATTTAGCCACTCAGATTTCTTTAGGTTTTCGTCCATTCACCTCGCTTCGATCAGAACTCTAAGTAGCTTACTCCCAACTCCGATTATAGCTATTCTCTAAATGAAAAGTGTACATAATACAAACATTCCAGATCAATAAAAAAACATAAAATTGATCTCACACATTTGATAGATAAATAGGGTGTATCGATTACGTCAAATATTGCTTACTGAAAGTCATTATCGCAACTATTGTTTGACTAAAAATGAATTTAAGTACTTTGGACTTTTTAACATTTAATTAATTAAGATAACCTAAAAATTTCGAGTCTCACATTTTGTAACAGTCAGTATTTTACAAGAATATATTATGTAAGACAACAAGATATCAAATTCTAGGCTGGAGTATTTGACTGTTAATTTAGAACTAAATTCCTACGTGGACAACACAAAACACACTACGCTTTCTATCGTTCTTTTCACATTCATTGTTCATAATATGCATAGCGAAATAGTAAGGTAAATATTAGTATACGAAAATTGTTAGTGCATCTTTTATTTGATATCATATCTCAATAACACTATTATATAAAATAAAGGGATATTTTCAGTTTACTGAGTAATCACGTTGTGTGGAGTCTATCCAAATAATCGATCACATAGTTACAGAGAGTCTCCTGCAATCTTTTACGGAGGGATTGACCAGCACACACAGAATCAGTGAGGCAGGTCTTAGATGGCTCGATGGACTGGACTTAGCTTTGTGACAGGAGATCACTTTACATTTTTTAATTAATGAATATACAATCATGACTTTTGGATATTTATCCAAATACACATAGGAGCTTTATAATTAAAAAATGGTTGCTGACAACAGACCATACGATATATATATTGTTATAAAGTTAAAAATTAGGGCTACTTACGCATTTTTAGGATCTAATAAAATTCAAACTGAGTAGGCCTACCCTTTAAAAAAATGTATTATTTTTTAATATTTTAAATACAAATTTTAAAAAGGATACTCAGTTTGAACTTTATTACATCCTAAAATATATATATACGTTAGAAAATATTATAGTATACATTTATTGGGCATTTTATGTTAACAACTTACATTCATCAACCTCTGAAAATGGATTCATCATATATAATAGATATTTTTTAATGGGTTTTGAAGTTATTTATATGAAATAGGCAAAATCAGTGTTTGTAATTGTTTAATAATGATCGTACCTTTAAATATATTTATGTGTGTGTGTGTGTGTGTGTGTGTGTGTGTGTGTGTGTGTGTGTGTGTGTGTGTGTGTGTGTGTGTGTGTGTGTGTGTGCGTGCGTGCGTGTGCGCGTGTGCGTGCGTGCGTGCGTGCGTGCGTGTGAGTTTTGTATCCAGTTCGTTTTTGAATTTAGTTAAAATATTTTAGGAAAGAAATAACTAGTTACTTAAATTTGTCTGTAGTTGATATGCAAGTTACGTCTTTTAATACACACTGGATTATATTTAAAGTGTAGGAGATTATCGTATTACAGCATACTTATATTTGTCTTTTAAATATTAAATATTATGTTTTACACATTTAAAAGTGCATAAAACGATAAAGTTATGTAGAGGAACAAATTATTCCCAATTGGGCGTTCACGTATCAAATACTTAGGGATTTGCATGTACAGACGTGATAAATATTGGCTTTTTGTGTAACGGACTTCATTAGTTTAATCCCTGTGGAGTTCAGTAGTAAAATGTACCAATTACATCGCTATTATTACAAACATTAGTTGTTCAGTACGATTTGTAGATTTCAGCAGTCTTGCCAACTGTTCACTTCATGGCAAAAGTAATTTACCATTTGCCAATTTTAATTTGTTTTACTGCTTTGTAATTTAGACTTTTGATTATAAATTGTGATCTATGTCGTGGGAATTATATTTTCAAAAACAATAAAATAGAAAACAGTAGGCGAGTTTTTCTACTATAATATGTTAGCATTTGTAGAAATTTTAGGTTATGAAATATTGGGGGAAATATAAAACAAGTTTTAGCAGGATACATTTCATCATTCTAACAACAATGTAAATAAATAACAACTTCTTTAATAGATATAAAAGTTCTGTGAAACTCCTATATTGGTCGACTCCCAAGATTCATATTTAAGCACTAGCGTTTATCCCTTTATAGAATTGATTGATCATTACATTCAAAAGCCAAAATATCCAATTCAAACTTAGCACAAGGAAAATTTAATAAAATTATAAAGCTAAAATAGTGTATTGAAATCAAGTTAAAATAATTTAACTTCAGACTCCGTTCAATAATTACGGTCATGGTAAAAATTATTATCTCTAAGTACTACGGTATTGCATTTGTATAGCTTTCAATGTTTACGTCCTTTTATAACCTCTCACGTTAATTAAAAAACAATTAACCTGTACTGTTTTGTACAGGTTGTGTACAAAACAGTAATACCATTCACAATAGACACATGAAGCCTGGCGACTCGTGTGGATCCCGTGAAGCAGTTCTCCTAATCCATAAAGTAAGTTATGTTCAATTTTCACAGGTAGCACCTCCCCCTCAATATCTCTCTTCAATCCTCTTTCTCTGTCTCTCTCCTTCACACGCTGAACTAGAAAAAACACCAAACAGTCGTCCAAACGCTTATTTTAAAAAAATCACCGTTAGATAACATCATAGGAGAATATCTACAGCAAATGCATTGCCTGGGACAGTGTTTGTTTCTATGGTCAATGGTAGCACACAATACTAAAATTATGATTTTAAGACAGTGTTTATAAGCTTGAACCCATCCTTTATAGTTGTATAAACTATTTTAGTTTTAAACTGTAGTTTAGGAGAGTTAATACTTTATCAAATTAGATATTTTGTCCCAAATTATCTATTTTATACACTATTTTGTGTTTGTTTCCATAGTAGTATATGTAGGGTGAGTTTTATTTCAGTCGACCCCTAACTTGTTACCAGTTTAAAAATATTTCCTTTTTGAATATGCCATTAAATTAATATTAACGAATCGATGTTATTGGGAATAACTTGGGGTCTAAGATCTTAAAGTCAACGTCAATTTGTTTAGTGGAAACGTTGTCATGTGATATGTCATTTAACACCACCATATCAGGCAGAAAAAGATAGCATGATCTATATATGTGCATGATTATATGCAAAGATAGCATGATTATAAAAAGATGTGTAGTTTTTTAGTTTTTAATTAGTTTAATATTTTATTTTATTTGTCACCTTTGTATTTTCCTGATTCAAACTGGTTTGTAATGGCTAAATCAAAAACTAACCCTAAAAACATAAATATCATTGTGTTTAGCATGAAAAAATTTATTTGTTTAGAAAATCAGTTTTAGCTATGAAAATACAAAGGCGATGAACAAAAAAATAACTAAATAATTTAAGAACGACACCTTCTTTTATTGCCTGACTGTGATATTATTTTTAGCTTGGAATGGCAATGTCAAACATCATATAACATGACCACTTTTCTTTTAAAAATGTTGAAGTTGTCTCCTAGAGCTTGAACCCCAAGTGATTCCTAATAACATTCAAACACTCTAAATAGTGTTGTTTAATATTAATTTAATAGCTCATTCAAAAAGTAATTACTTTAAAAACTGTGGAAACAAGTGCCATCTATAGTAAACTGTTTCCAGATAGATGGCACTTAAATATTTACACTTAAATATCAAACTGTAATCCTTGTATAAGTTGCCATTTACAGTTAGATATAGAGGGTAGAGGATTGGCCATTCACATTTAACAAGTCTGAGGGCACATCTGCAAACCACTTCGGATCATTCTCCAGGGTACAAGTGGGTTCCATTAACTAGTGTGGTATCTGTCTGACTCTAACCCTCACAACATCCCGACTACGAGTTCTGATTAAAGTGGCATACCCAATAAAAACTGTTTTGTATTATTTGTATTCTAAGAGAGGTGCAATGCAATAAACGTTATATTTATTGCCTTTCAGCCTAAATAAATATCCTCTTTTTATTTAGAATATTCACTAACATTTACTATTCATAGATGTAAAAATGAAATTACATCAAAATATAACCTTCACTTACAATATGGTAAGTGGTAGACTCTTATTACTGTCAGTAAAAATTTTATACAACTTTGGTAAGAAACAGGATAACTTATTTTACGTAGATATTAATTCCACCCATACACGTATGGTGGTAATGACCCACCACCCATAGATAATCGTACAATGTGTGACCCGACCATCAACCCACACACGTGCAGTGGCATTTAGCCTCCCACCCACCCATACACGTAAAGTGGTATTAACCCACCACCCATAAATAAACGTACAATGTGAGACCCAACCATCAACTCACACACGTATGGTGGCATTTAGCCTTACCCACCCATACACGTACAGTGGTATTAATCCACCACTCATAAATAATCGTACAATGTGTGACCCAATCAACTCACACACGTGTGGTGGCATTTCGCCTTACCCACCCATACACGTACAGTGGTATTAACCCACCACCCATAAATAAACGTACATTGTGAGACCCAATCATCAACCCAAACACGTGCAGTGGCATTTATCCCTACCCACCCATACACGTACAGTCGAATTAACCCACCACCATAAATAAACGTACATTGTGAGACCCAACCATCAACCCAAACACGTGCAGTGGCATTTTTCCTTACCCACCCATACACGTACAGTCGAATTAACCCACCACCCATAAATAAACTTACAATGTGTGACCCAACCATCAACCCACACACGTGCAGTGGCATTTAGCCTCTCACCCAACCATACACGTACGGTAGTATTGATCCACCCATAAACAAAATTTATCATAATCATCCGTGTTGCAATCCTTTGTTAGGTCTGTTTTTAAAATAATACTTTATTTCTATTCATAACTAATCTTTTACATACACTTCTTTTGTAATGTAAATTTAGATTGCATCGTCAAAAACATTAACAACAATATAAACGATAATATACAGATAAGTAAATTTTAGTTTGTATATTTACTCCCTCAAGGAAAATAAAACATCTGTATTTTATTTGAAATTTCTATATTAGATTAATTCAGTAAAATATAAGGAGTATTTTAATTATAAATCTATAATTTGACATATACAAGATGGTAGTGGGGGGGGGGGAAATAACCTCCAAATGACCTCAATACAATTCACCTTACAATGAGATACAAGTTACACTTGAAACAATGTGTTATTGATCTGCTTACAAAAAATATATTCAGACTGAATAGTTAATTTTTCATTTCAACTAACTATTACATGTAGTTTCAAGTAGTTATGAATCGTACACGGTATGGATTAGTGATAATCATTGTCATCTAGATAATATATATTTTCATACTAAATAATCGTTAGAAAGGATATGAATTAACAAGCCTGATTTCTAATTATAACAACGTAGAAACGTTGGGAATATATATAAAATATCGCAATGTTTGATTAGTAAGAATCATTAATTAAGTATGAAACAATGGACTGAAGTCAGTTGTTTATGTACAAGTTCTGACAGGTAGTAAATCCCAGTTGAACGTGTAAACTTTACAACTTTTAAAACATTACCTTTTTCTTTTTCTTTTTATTAACTCCATGTACGTTAAAATAGTAAAAAGACAGATCACTAAGAAAATATAAGTAATTAAAGAAAATTGTTATTAAAATCTTAATTTTTTTATAAAATTGGTTTCTTTCACCGAAGAACACACAGAAAATTAGCTATACGTACGTTGATTTCAAATTGTTATAAGAATGTATGAAAAATATATAAAAAGATGAAAATTAGGTAATACAATACGTCCTTAACTTTAACTTCTTATATGAAACAATAAGTCGTTATTTTACACTTTACGATGTTTATCTGCTGTTACAATTAATGTTTTCCAATCTTACACATCTAATATAACTATAAAATCGTTATAAAAGTTATAAAAACACGTCAACAATCGTCAGTATTAAACTGCTAAATTGATTTTCTAAAGATTGCGTCACTCAACAATTATTTTTACTATTGTATTTTTTGTAATATTATAAAACATGTTTCCATAATTTTATGAATACTATTTAATTAATATATTTTCAATTAATTTTCATAATGGCCTGTATGTTCTAATGGACCAGCAGTTACACAAAAAGGTTTAAGGGAGTTTTGCAAGTCATAATTGGATATAGTTTTGTACAACTCATCATCATTATACAAATTAATCAGGAATTATTGTTTTGGTAAAACTTCTCTGTGTGTAAAGGATTGTCTGTTTCGTTGTTTTGGTCTACTGTATTTTCAATAAACAATTTAATTTAATTCCGTCTGGGGATTTTATTCTACTAAATGCAACATAAAGTTGCCCATGTGTAAACTCTGGTGTGTTCAGGTAAATACAAGATACTTTAAAGTTTTGGCCTTGTGCCCACAGAGAACTTTGTTCTGTGCTTGTGCCTTGTTAATTAGATTATAAAACATTAACAGCTGGAATATTTAATTTGTTTTATTGACAGCTGGGCTCAATAAATAAAAAAAAGTTAGAGACCCTCTTCACATAAGATTAACATGGGAACTTTGAAGGCCAATGGGGCGGGTTGCAAAACTTTTATTTTTCCCTCCATCTACAATATCAGAGCTTTAAAATGAGACATTTCCGAAGGCCGTAGGTGGAGTTTACCACTTGGAATTTTGAGGCAACCGATTCACCTTACGAAATTAAATATATAGATTCGTAACCAAAATGTATAAACAAATTGAATCTACCTGATTAGAAAATTAAAATAATAACATTAATAATATTTCAAAATGATGGGCTACACTATTGCATATATTATATTTTTCTTAATCAATGTTATTATCAATCCTGAAGCTTAGTTGTTACTGGAAAATTATATAATTTGACATTTTTGATCAAATAAAATACTGCAGTTATAGACAATGTTTTATTTGTTTACCATACAACATAATAAATTAATGTTTATGTTTACCATACAGGATCAAATATTGTACATATCTGGTCTTTTATTGGAATTTGTTTTATTAAATTTATTACAAATTATATTCGGCCACAATCTTACTATTATATACAAATCTAATGGTGTCTGTGTGTGAGCGCGCGCGTGCGTGTTTCCATGTGTGTGTGGGGAGGGGGGGGCATGGACGTTTTGCATGGACATTTTTAGGGTCTCTACTTAATATTTAGGCCTAACTTTATTTTGAAATTACATCAGGAAACCACCCCTAGGTTTCTAAGAAGTATCAATGCAACCCCCTATGGCAATACCAATTAAACACAAGTGTTTATAATAGTTTCATTAGTCAGCTGTTGGAATAAATAAACAACTTATGTAGTTCTGAAGTAAATACTGGACCAAACCTAACCACAACCACAGTAACTAGAACTAGGTATCATGACGAGGCTGCGCAATAGTCTATAACGTTACATAGGTGAAATCACCTGGTTTGATTATTCGATAAAATACTGGTAACTAAATCTACCAATCGCGAGGAAGCATTCAGCTACATAGTAAGGAAATAATTTACCACTTATCAGCTGTCATTGTAAACTACGGGAATTATAACGGTATTTTTGTGTTTGTTGTTGCCATTTCGACCATGAAACGTCATAGATGCATGTGATACCTCCCATCTTCTTCCTAGAGTTACCGTGACCACAACGCAGTTTTGCATTATACAGATGCCAGTGGGTTTGTATGTTTTATATTACTAAAATACAATAAGCACAATATAAATCAACGTAAACCTCGTACGAAGGACGGGTACTCTGCTAGTATTAAACAAATATAAAACAGCACACTACCTATGTAGGTTAGGTTAGGTTACGTTAAATTATATAGATAGATAATATATAAATCAATACACAGTTATTAGTATCATTGTAAAAATATTGGTAGTTTTGTTATAACTATGTATCTAAATTATAATTTTATTGATATATGTTTACCATTAATTTTTTTATGATAACTTACTTCGTTGTAGAAGATATTGGTCTTCACTTCCCAAGGCCACCATTAATGTAAAGATTTTCAATAAATAATCATTCTATTCTTATTCTTTTCTAAGTAACTTAAAGTAATGTTGTTTAAATCTACTCTACATTGTCAGTCTACGTAAGATGCATGATTTATAAATTTAATTTAAAAGAGCTTGTTACAACTTACAAGTCATGCTTTAAAATAGACTGTATATTCAAAGGAAATTAATAATAATATTTTTAGAGTTTTCATGATGTGAGAGATATTTTAAAGTCGCTAAAATGAGGTGAGAACACAAATAAACCCGGGATATTTGTTATTATATTGAATTGTCAAATGACCTACATACCACGTGACATTAATTGTGCCATAAATATAAAACATACAAGCGTGGACGGATTGAGTAGTTTTTGTATCTACTCGTGTTTCTGACAGCTCCTCAAATTACCAATTCACACTGACAGGAAATCCCAGTTGTATTTGTGTACTTTATGGCTGCTGAAGTACTGTTTGTTTTATTGATACAGACCGATGGACTTAAAGAATCACATTTCATACTACAGTGTCTACTGAAATACCGTACTACTGTTCTTTCCGTAAGGTAATTCAATAGTGGAAAATACGTTTTCAGATAAAAAGTAAGGTAGAATATGTTCATTGATTTTGAATTTTATATTTTATTATGAATTCATATTATTTTAAACAACCTGTTTACATATCAAGATTTATAAGTACTTTTCAATTTTAAAATACTAAAACTATAAAATGTTAATATTATTTTTTTATATTACAAATACTTATCCTAATTGAAAACAAATGTTATATTAACTGCTTTTAACAACCTTCTAGCTACATGTTAACATCCTCTATTCAACAAATCGTTACCAACCGATTATGTAATGAAAGCTTAAGTTTTTACATATCTATATACATGTTTATATAATTAATTGGTCGGTAGCGTAGTTGGTTCAATCCCAGCTTCATGGATGGACTCTGTATTGTCAGTTCGATCCCAATCAGAGTCAATACATTTTGAGAAGGATCAGCTGATAACCCCCGGCTGTTCATTTGACATTGGGCTATTAATTAATGACACTTTCTAAGGAATAGTCGACCTTAGTTTGTAACAATAACTACATTCGCTCATCTACACTCATCACACTCAATCGAAATCCATATTCGCCCATATCTTGACGATCGGCGTATTATGAATAAATAAAAAATAAATATATATATATATACAATATGTTTATATCATACATTCTGCTGCTTTAACCATAAATTTTTATATTATGTTTATTCACATATTTTTTTTATTTTTAAAGTTAATTTAAATAGTGCAATATTCAAGACGTGTTTCTAATAAAATGTCGTGTCAATTGCGGCCATGAACACGTCTTATTATCTTAATACAAAAATACGTACCTTATTTTTACGAATTGTTTACCTTCAACACATTTATAAACCGGTAGTTAACCTATGGAACGTAGGCCTACGACGTGTGGCTAAAATGGAAATGACTAATATATTTGTTTTTAAATTAATTGTAAAATGTAAATGCCTAGTTCTAGATATTTTCAAATAACCCCCCTATTACTCTAATTGTTAGCCATTTTTTTAGTTTTGTAAAAGTATAAATGTGGCTTGAAGATGTTCACAAGTTTCTGTACTTAACCTTTTTAATAGACAAACCTTGTTAAATTTATTTAATTCTTCATTCTAAATTATCCACCTTCACTAGAGCCAAAAAGGTTTTTGCTTTTTGAATACGCAATAAAAGTAATACTAACACTACATTTAGAGTTTATCAATGTTAATGAGGATCACTTGGGGGCCAAGACCTGTCTCAAATGAAATCTCAAGTTCAACATTTTAAATGGGAACGTGGTCATGTGATATGTTTTTAACACAGTCATTTTAAGCTAAAAA
Organism: Stictocephala bisonia; assembly: GCA_035578905.1. Lineage (NCBI taxonomy): Eukaryota > Metazoa > Arthropoda > Insecta > Hemiptera > Membracidae > Stictocephala > Stictocephala bisonia. The sequence continues at coordinate 88,290 of JAQJVL010000133.1, forward strand.
TTATAGCACTATCAAAATTTTAAAAGTATACGTCATTCTTTAGTTTTTAATTATTTTATTTGATTAATCGATGCCTATGTATTTTCTTAGTTAAAACTTGCCCCTTTTCTAAGAACCCTAATCACATTGAAAAACACAAATCTGTTTTTGCTTTCACCATGAAAAAGCAGTTTTAATTCGGGAAATAAATCACCAATGGTCAATTAAACTAAGTATTAAAATTGTTGTTATGTAAAGAACGACACCCTTTTTTAATTCTAATAGCACTATCATTTTTAGTGTGAAATAGCGGAGTTAAATTACATATCCCGTGACGACTTTCTTATTTAAAATGTTGAAGTTAACTCCTACAGCTTGGCCCTTAAGTGAACCCTAATAACATTGATTTGGTCTAAATATAGTGTGGGTTAGTGTTACTTTAATGGTAGATTCAAAATGCAAATTAAAATTTTAATTTCTTAAATGACAAACCGGTTTTAATTAGGAAAATGGTAAGATAAGATTGCATTAATTATTGCTAATTAAATAAAATAGTAAAGAAATTAAAATCCAAACAACGACTTTTTATTTTTTGATTCTGCTTCTGAAATCGTTTTCATCCTTAAATAGTGGTGTTAAATAGCATATTACATGACCATTTTCTTATTAAATATTTTGTTGTTGACTCTTAAATCTTGGACCCTAAGTGATCACTAATAACATTGAAACACTCTAAATGTAAGTGTAAATTAGGCTCTAAATTTAAAGGCACCCTTGAAAAGCAAATATTATATAAACTGTGGAAATAAATGGGGGGGATTACTAATTTAATTTTTACTGTTTTACTTTGATAACTGTCTACAAGTATAATTTCATCTGTTAACAGCAAATATATTTTTCCTCTGCAACTTAATTATCTGCAACGCTGATATTTTCTTTGATGTTTTTTTCACAAAAATTTATATTTTGAATACAACATTCCAGTGATTATTCGATTTTTATAAATAACTATTGGTTGTTTTGAAAATAATTTTACTTCAAAATACCAATAATTGATTAATTTACAAGCTAGAAATATTTCCAACAGGAAGAACTTTCGAAAATTGTAGATTTAATAGTTCGATTTAACCATTCAATGTATAAAATTATTAAAAACTATAAATACCCTATGTACAATTCATATTTTTAACTCACTTTAAAATAGAATAAATGTAACACCAGGATTCTATTAAATGGCAGGCAGTTGCCTGGCAGTCATAGGTGGGGTTTGAACATTAATTTTACATTGCACGAGTGTACAACATATGTTAGCTAACTTTTCATTTAAATTCTCTGAAATTATACAATAAGTGTACAAAAGTAGTATAATTAATTTTCTTAGTTACAAAACTAGGTTAAACAGGTACTAAATCGGATAAACTGAGCGAGTTAAGTTTCTATTAAGGAAGCAGTTAGAAACAACTGAACTTTGTTTCAGTTAAAATTGAATTAATTTAACTATACGACTAGAGACAACTAATATTTTAGGATTATTTTTAAAAACTACAATACTATTACAATAATACTTTCTTTCATTAAATCTACAGTTATTAACATTTTTCTAGTTAAAGGCCTTCATTATCCTGAAATTGGTATTTGTGTAACATAATATGCTTATTATTAGAGTTACTATACTTCCATATTTCGTATGGACAGTTTGTATTTTGAAATCGACTTTTTAACAGATTGTCCGTATTTTGACAGATACTATTAAATCCATTGTGTCCTTTTCTCTGTTTTCTGACATTTGATACGTAAATAAAGCAGGTATTATCTGTTTTATCTGTTTTGTCTGTCTTGTCTGTTGGCTGTCTTGTCTGTTTTGTCTGTCTTGTCTGTTTTGTCTGTTTTATCTGTTTTGTCTGTCTTATCTATTATGTCTGTCTTGTCTGTTTTATCTGTTTTGTCTGTTTTGTCTGTTTTGTCTGTTTTGTCTGTCTTGTCTGTTTTGTCTGTCTTATCTGTTTTGTCTATCTTGTCTTTTTTATCTTTTTTGTCTGTCTTATCTGTTTTGCCTGTCATCTGTTTTGTCTGTCTTGTCTGTTTTGTCTGTCTTATCTGTTTTGTCTGTCTTATCTGTTTTGTCTGTTTTGTCTGTCTTTCTGTTTTGTCTGTCTTATCTGTTTTGTCTGTCTTGTCTGTTTTATCTGTTTTGTCTGTCTTGTCTGTTTTGTCTGTCTTATCTGTTTTGTCTTTCCTGTCTGTTTTGTTTGTCTTGTCTGTTTTGTCTGTCTTGTCTGTTTTATCTGTTTTATATGTTTTGTCTGTCTTGTCTGTTTTGTCTGTTTTGTCTGTCTTGTCTGTCTTGTCTGTCTTGTCTGTTTTGTCTGTTTTGTCTCTCACCTTCTTGAATGTACGTTGTACTCTTTCCGGTACCTCGAACCTAAGATTTGTTGAAAAAAAAATGTTATCTCTTTGTAAATTATTCTTTGTTAAATTTATGTGGTTACCTAAGGGTTCAATATTTATTTTTTACATATTATAATTTCATGGACAGAATATTATTTATTACTAAAGATTTATTGTAATCTGACTTAACATTAATTACTGTTAATTGAATTAATTGTATGCTTGTTTTCTAAAATATTCCTTTCCTCCTCCCCACCTCCATTCTAAATGTCTTTATTGAAAACAAACCAAATGTACTATTTTTCATCTAAAATCTACTTTCCGTTATCTATTCTCTTAGACATTTTATCGAAATACCACCTACAAATCATTTACATAGTTCAACTATTGTAATATTGTGAAAAAGTTTTATATCAAATCCGACTTTTTATTTCAATTTGATACCGATAAGTATTATTTTTAAATAAATAGAAAACTAATTTTAATAATAATTAAAGGGCTGCATACTTCCAACAACATACTTCTGATCTGAGTCTGTAAAGTTAAAACAGGTGTCTAATATGGCTGACGCTCTAGTCAGCCTTGAATTAACATGGTTGATTTAAGGCGGAATGAAAAACGAGAAAAAATGGTTTTGTTTAGTAAGTTATGTATATGTTTAGTAAGTAAATGGAGTTATTTGGTAAGTTGTTTATGTAAGTTTTGTTACAAGAATTTTACGTAAACATACATTTTGTTACGTCTTGCAAATCGTGCAAACGTAAGATTGACTTTGGTTTATGAATAATGAACTATATATAATTTTATACACCTATAAATTTATATAGTATATCTATAAATGTATATGAGTATTTATTAATATTCAAGACGTTAATAAACCTGTTTTATCCCAATAGCATATGCGATTGGTTAGTATCACTTACTCAGTTATTTTACTTTTTTCACGGTTAATAGAATCCCTACGTTTTAACATGAAGTAATATTTAACAAATTGGAATGAACTTACAATGATTATATCTTAGAAAGAGCTAATATCTTAATTTCCTTATGGGAAAAGGAACTTTTTAACAACTGAAATATTGTTAATAAACTTTAATTTTATGTTAACAATCACTGTTCTTCCATGTATTATTCCAGAGGTACCTTATATAAGAAAGAATATGAATTGGAATTGGTTTTACAGACAGACAGACAACCCACTCCACTATCTTGACACCCCCACTCTGTGGTGTAGTCTTGTAGTCCTACTTTGGCACGTAGTACTGTTTTGGAGTAGGCTACAAGAGTTCTCCAAGCTTCCTCGGATTGCAGTATTACGTCCACTATAGTGTCTGCCGTAACAGGACTTACCGTGGAGACAAGTGCTCTTCTTCCCCCGCGTAGCACCCACACTGTAAGAACAAGTGATGAATATCATCCTCTTCCTCCAGACAGTACTTACCCTGTGGTAAGCTGACCTTCCCCATTCGGTGCAGGTACTTCCTAAAGTATCCGAGACCCGTAAGGTAGAAATCAATTTCTATATGGATCCAGCCGATTCAGTCCAGATCGCCGAAGATCGATGAGTCCACCGCCCATCAGTGCTAATCATCCCACCACAGAGGCTCCGCCCTGGCTTCTATCGCTGCTTCCTTTCTGCCTCGCTCGAGTACCTGGCGAAAGATGGTCTGCCTCTCAAAAGCAAGACAATCAATGGGAATGATTCCCGCCACAACCATCACTACCGTACGAGCAGACGTACGGTGGGCGCAGGGCCTATCAGGCACCTTAGTTGCCCTGTCTATAGGGTTATTACTAAATCCATACTAAGAAACTGTGATATATAGTTAATATTTGAAAATACACACTAATAATGCTAATTCAAAAACTCATGTTTACCCCATGTCTTGATAAGTGTTATCTTAATGTTAATATGCAAATAACAACTCAATAATTACCAGCTGATTAATAATTCCCAATGATTTTAAACGAAAACGCAACTTTATGACATTTTAAGTTAGCATTATGAGGGTTTTACAGACACACAAATAGATATTTCATCCAAAGTTATATTTTTGGCTCTGAATAATGGGCTGCCAAAAGGTTCTGTTCTTGCTTCTCTCTTATTCTTATTTTTTTATGAATTATACAATCAGTATAATTTACAGATATAATTTCTGTTTTGTCTGAAATAAAACAGAAAATAAAATCTTCTTTGTTCATTAGAATATCCCAATTTTAATTGTGGCAATTGTTCTAAATTTGATATTATTATTTATGCTGTATGTTTTACAATAAATCTCCTATAATGACAGTTTTGAGGTTAGGACACAAACAAACGTCTGGAAATTGTATACAATAATCAAACAATGTCAATATTTAACAGATTGAAAATATAAAGTACTGTAAACTGGAGTGTGTTGTTATGTATCAGTCTACATGTTTCTGACAGCTGGTGTCAAAACAACTCAATTTTCTACTACAGGAAATCCCAGTTGTATTCGTTGAGTTTATAGCTGATAAAATATTGCTTGTTTATTGATTTAGCGTCGAGAGAACTTGGCAGAACACTGATCGACGTCAAAATGATACATTATTAAAATGTATTTTCGATGGTTATTTAATAATTTATTTAGTACAAGTTATATGTAAAAGTGTTTAAATTAAATTTTATTTCCAGTTTGAAAAAAAATGTATTCAGGATATTATTGATAAGTAATTTTATGACTTTTAAGAAGAATCAATCATCTAAATAGTTTGATGCAATTTTAATTTCATAAAATAAAAGTAAAGTTTACCAAAATGTTTACAACGACTTATCTTCTTTGTTTCTTTTGAACAAGATAACATAAGAGATCCACATATTAACACATTACGTAACTGACTCCTCATTCAGTCAAGATCCAAGTTACGTGACTGCCTCTTCCATACACACATTACGTAACTGACTCCTCATTCACCCAAGATCCACGTTACGTGACTGCCTCTTCCATACACTCAAGACACACATTACGTAACTGGCTCTTTCATTCACCCAAGATGAACGTTACGTGACTGCCTCTTCCATACACTCAAGATACACATTACGTAACTGGCTCTTTCATTCACCTAAGGTGATCGTTACGTGACTGCCTCTTCCTTAGACTCAAGACACACATTACGTAATACGTTGACAAACCTTTTTATTGTTAAACCATATCAAGGCCTGGGATATCATGAGTTGCATCGTTTTCCAAAGCTACTGTCAACATCACTTTTGGTATCAATGTAGAATATGTATGTCAGTAGGATGACGTATATTGCCTCTGGTGTTCCAAGAGTACCTTTACATTCTTCTCCGTTGTCTAATAAAGCTGCCCCCTTTCTACTCGTCACATTCTGTTAGTATTCCTTGCTAAACAATAACTTACTACTCAAATAATGGACCATAAATCTGCCTACGTTAGATATTCCTGCAGATAATCAGACGAACTTCCATGACTCAGTGATTAAAGAACTAAACGAGCCTTCACCAGCCAAAACCCACATAAAACATTTACTACAGAACTCGGAAATAAGGCTCCCAAGTAGGCTTGTAAAAGTAAGACAACTAGTATCTCAACTCCAGATTGATCTCACACTCATGAAACTCAGCAACGAGTTTGTGTAGAAATGTGGTCCAAGATTTACTCTGCACCAATAATAACACCAGAAATTTGATACAGCTTTCTGTAGAGCTACGATGAACCACCAACTTCTATAATGCCAACTTTACTCCAGCAAATGCCACGCCACACTCCTTCAGTTCCAGACCCCAACTTCTTCCATCATCAAATAAGAACTCCTGTTCCTCTCTTCCTATTGGCTTACTCCAGATGTACGTCTTGAAAGGACTTCGCCATGTGATAGGCCCACGCAATAAAGCAAAGTAAATCTTGAGGGTCCTCTCACGCCCATCAAAGACGTACAGTAGTATATCATAGTTATAGTTTGACAAAGCTAAGAAAAACTTAAACAACATATAACAGCATATAATTAAAAAGATGCTTTTAAAGATTGCAACACCAACCGGTCCGCCCATACATGCAAAGTTGTATTGACCCACCCGCCCACCCGTACACGTACAGTTGTGTTGACCCACCCGCCCACCCGTACACGTACAGTTGTATTGACGTCTTTGCGTCTTTGCGGGCGTGCCTGACATATTTATAGACGATAGTAGGGAATTAATCATAACTGTACGAGTGCAACTTATACCTTACCAAATACGAAAAATCTACCTTCATAATGGAACAATCAGTCTACAAAACTAAAAATGCAATCTTCTATTGAGTCTTTTGTTACACACAACTATTATCTATCTACTTCATGAGTTATCTACTTCAAGAATCAATCCTATCTAATCAGTTTTTATATTTGTAGATATATAAACATGTTTTGTGTTTTAACGATAGCTTAAAATCCACAAAACATTCCTCTCCTTAAAACGACTCATGAAGGAATATGTCTGTTGATCCATTGTATTTATGCCAGCAATTTGATACGTTAATGTAATTTTTTTTCAATTATAGCTTTTTTAACATTTAATGTTATACTAATTACTTCAAAATCATTTCATAGTATTTTATAAACACTTAAGAACGAAAGATAATAGTTTTTTATCCAAGCAAGTATTACAGCGTTCATATTATTGCCATAAGGATGTATCTTAATATAACTAGGTATAGATAATCATGAAGAGTGTATATCTACTAAATGTTTAATCACCATTACTCCTGGAATATTAACTTTACTACTAAACTAGGAAACTCCTCTACTTCAATTCCAAAGTGAGTCACGGAATCGCTATAAAAGCTGCCACGTTCAACGGATCACGTTATGTGGTAAAGGGATATTGGAACTGAGACGTGTCTATTGCTGATATTTAAATATTTATCAAATTCCAATGATTTTTGTCAAACATTAACTAAGTAGTAAGTAGCTGAAATTGTTTGTAACTGTTTTAATTTTTTGGCTTTATTGGAAATAATTATTATTTTATTTAACATAACATGTAATAACTACAGTTCATAGCTTCTGCAAGCGTCACAATTATAAAACATACTAATCGAGCTGGAAAAAATGTAAAAGCTTGTCTTATTGAGAAATATTTCATTATGTGTGTAACGACACAAAAAAAATGTATGCTTTTTACTTTATCCCATATGCGTTAGCATAGAGAAAGTATTGTTATAGTCCAAAAAAATCTTTTTTACAATTTGGTCTAAAGATCCATTTTAGAGTCCCTTGAACCCAAAAAAGTGTGTTTTTTTTTAAAGAATGTGGGTGTCTGTACGTATGTTCGTCTGCCTGTGTCCATATGCACTTCGCTGGGGACCAAATGGATGGATCAATTTTTTATGAAATTTGGTTCAAAGTTACATATACATTTGAAGATATTGGTATGAAGCCAATTTAGCCAATATCTCCATACCTTTTTTCACTTTTTTGAAATGTTATTTATTTATTTTATAGGCAACAAACATACAAAAATGGAATTTTCTCAAAAACGGCTCAACGATTTTTATTAAATTTTTAGAAAAGATGTGAATTATAATTCAAAATACTTTAGTAAAAACCGCATGTCTATAACTTGCCTAGTTTTGAAATATGGTAAAAAAATAGTTGGGAATCAAACTGATAATTTTCAAAGTTTGATTTTTTAGTGTTTCATATGGGGGAAAGTTTGTGCCAGGTCTTTGGAACCATTAGAGAGTGCGATAAAATGTGATTTATACAAAAAGTACCTAGATGACAATGCCTACAGTGAAAGAAAAATAAGTATTCTCTGTTATTTATCAACCGATCTTTTAAATTGGCATACCGTTAAATTGGGCATAATGTAGTCTACAAATATGGTGTATTAACATTTTTGTTATAATGTGTAATTTTTAAGATATTCCAAATTTTAAAAATATATACAGACACCATTTAAAACTGATAATCTTAGACATACAGTTTTTTTTTTAGATGAAATGTGTGTTTTTTTAGATCAACTTTCATACCAAAATTTAGTAATGTATGACAACCGGTGTTCGATCAATTGAATTTTTTTTACTCATACAGACAGAAAAGTAATCGAGAAACGACACGCGTTACATGGCATCATTTGCTTGTATTGACCTAAGAAACGTCTTCTAAAATATGTGACAGTCGAAGCTGAACACCTTCTATATATAGTTTCTAAGTCCCAAGTTTGTGACCAGGGATATCACTCAGTCCTCAACGGGACTCTCTAATTGACGTGATCAATATATGTAGATTAGGTTAACAAATTCAAGATCTGTTGCAAACCCATTAGCAAATCAAACTCTCTGAAGTCCAGCTCGGGCAGTCCAGGAGGATTACCCATAATGCATTGTTAACAAGTCTCATTGAGTAAATAAACAGTAACAGAACGAAATATACTTTTAACAGTTTACGTAGTTAGTATATAAAAATATAGAAATTAAGTATATACTGTATATAGAGTAACGTACCCACCCACCCCTTGGTAACTTGGTTTAGTGGCCCACCCTCCAACTCTCAGACAGTAGACTTGACAACCACCCACCCAGCCACCCCCCAGACACTAGACGTGATAACCTACTCACCCACCCTTCACATACTAGATTAAATGACCCATTCCTCAAACATTATACTTGATCGTTCACTCTACAATGCTCACACACTAGAATTTACAACCCAGCCGCCAACCCTTCAAACATTAGATTTAATAAGCCACCCCTCAGGAATTGTACATAATAGTACACTCTCCAACTCTCAGACTTGATAAACCACTCATCATTGATTAAGGTATTATTGGGTGTTTAAGGGTCGTGGTATCACCACCGTATGTGTATATATAAGCGGGTGGGTTAACACCATCGAACGTGTATAGGTGGGTGTGTTGGTCAAAATGACCGTGCATGTATGGGTGGGGGGGGTCAATACTTACGACCATACGTGTATGGGTGGGTGGGTCTATACTTACGACCATACGTGTATAAGTGGGTGGGTCAATACTTACGACCATACGTGTATGGGTAGGTGGGTCTATAATTACAACCATACGTGTATGGGTGGGTGGATCAATACTTACGACATACGTGTATGGGTGGTTGGGTCAATACTTACGATCATACGTGTATGGGTGAGTGGGTCAATACTTACGACCATACGTGTATGGGTGAGTGGGTCAATACTTACGACCATACGTGTATGGGTGGGTGGGTCTATACTTACGACATACGTGTATGGGTGGTTGGGTCAATACTTACGATCATACGTGTATGGGTGAGTGGGTCAATACTTACGACCATACGTGTATGGGTGGTTGGGTCAATACTTACGACATACGTGTATGGGTGGTTGGGTCAATACTTACGACCATACGTGTATGGGTGGGTGGGTCTATACTTACGACATACGTGTATGGGTGGTTGGGTCAATACTTACGACCATACGTTTATGGGTGGTTGGGTCAATACTTACGACCATACGTGTATGGGTGAGTGGGTCAATACTTACGACCATACGTTTATGGGTGGTTGGGTCAATACTTACGACCATACGTTTATGGGTGGTTGGGTCAATACTTACGACCATACGTGTATGGGTGGTTGGGTCAATACTTACGACCATACGTGTATGGGTGGTTGGGTCAATACTTACGACCATACGTGTATGGGTGAGTGGGTCAATACTTACGACCATACGTTTATGGGTGGGTGGGTCTATACTTACGACCATACGTGTATGGGTGGGTGGGTCAATACTTACGACCATACGTATAATGGGTGGGTGGGTCTATACTTGCGAACATACGTGTATGGGTGGTGGGTCAATACTTACGACCATACGTGTATGGGTGGGTGGGTCAATACTTACGACCATACGTGTATGGGTGGGTGGGTCAATACTTACGACCATACGTGTATGGGTGGGTGGGTCAATACTTACGACCATACGTGTATGGGTGGGTGGGTCAATACTTACGACCATACGTGTATGGGTGGGTGGGTCAATACTTACGACCATACGTGTATGGGTAGGTGGGTCTATACTTACGACTATACGTGTATGGGTAGGTGGGTCTATACGTACGACCATACGTGTATGGGTGGGTGGGTCTATAATTACGACCATACGTGTATGAGTTGGTGGGTCTATACGTGCGACCATACCTATATGGGTGGATGGGTCAATAAGTACGACCATACGTATATGGGTGGGTGGGTCTATACTTACGACCATACGTATATGGATGGGTGGATCAGTACTTACGAAAATACGTGTATGGGTGTTGTTGGTGGAACATAGCTCTACACTTGGTAGGGTTTACCGTACCGCTATGTTTGCAATATATTAGAATGTTTTTTTTACTCTCCAACATTGGAGAGTTCATACGTATGAAGGAATGTTGCTTTACTTCATTTAGTTCAGTATGTAAATGTCTATTTTACTGTGTTAAGTTGTAATTACATGATTGCCTATTATAGTTAATTTGTTTCTAATAAAATACATATTAAAACTTACTATTGTATTATTTTGCTAGCCATCCAGCCTGGCAATTAATTAATGTTTAAATACTTAAAGGTATTATACTAATAATCTTTACCATAACAAACCCTTGCGATTATATTTAGTCATTGCCTCGAGTGAAATCGTTAGTTATTCGACAAATTCTTTGTAAACTTGCATTATTTGGAGTTGGCACTATAATAGTATTTATTTCTCTAACTCTAATTCAAACACATGTGTTTAAAAACATTTGAAACTTCTGGAAATGGTGGGATGAATTGTAATCCATTTATATTAATTGGTGCAATTTAAAAATATTTGCTGACGTTTTTATCTTGAAACTGATTATTTAAATTGAGAAGAAGTTAACTGTTATATAAGTACTGTTATATAAGAACTGTTATATAAGCACAGTATAGTCCAAAAGACAAGAATCAACTTAGTATGGCAAATACTTAAGTCCCAAATACTTAGTATGGCAAGGCCGACTCACCCTCAAATATACTGTGACATTGACCCACCCGCCCACCCATACACGCACTGTGGCACTTACCCATTCACCCACCCTTCACGTACTGTGTCATTGATCCACCCACCTAACCATACACGTACTGTGGAATTTTTATTTGGTGACGAAATTGGTTTTCGAATGAGTAATAAGTATACATGAACGAATGTAGTCTTTGTTACAAACTAAGGCTGACTACTCCTTAAAAAGTGTCTTTAATTAATATCCCAATGACAAATGAACAACCGGTGGTTATCAACTAATTCCTTTCAAAATTTGTTATGACTGTTGGGGTTGAAGTGAGAACCTTTTAGCTTATGAAGCTGGTTTCAACCTACTACGCTACCAATTTATTTTCTAAAAAAATAAAGACCAATCCTCTTAAATTCTATGGAATGATATTAAAGTTATCATAATACAAATAAAATTGAAAAAAAATTTAAGTCACATTCCTGTAAGAGATTTAAGACTGATTTTTTTTTCTTTTAATATGTCCATATGAAGGATTGGTTGAAGATTAAACTTTGGTTCTATGAACAACCTTTTGCAAATTCGTAGGTCTAACCATACTTATTTTACGTCTAATTAATCCTGTTATTTCAAATGTTTTATTAAAACAATAAACAATTAAGGACGCCTTAGTTGGCTCAGAAAAAATATCTATTTGACTGTTTTGTTTAATACAAAATACGTAGTTTATCCTAATCATCTCGTACACATGTTCGAGGCATCAATAATAACACACTGTTAACATTTGCTAACATTTCTGGAAGTACGCAGCAAACCACAGAGCACTAATCTTAATCCAACGATTTTGCAATACTTCGGACCGATTATTAGTTGTCCTGCTTTACGGAAGGTCTAAAAAGATTCTTTATTGGCAATTAACAGTATATTTGGTAAACAAAATTAGGGTGAATGCATTCAGTCTGATTTTTCTTCGACCTTAGTAAATCAACTGCTTTATCACGAATTACCGATGACATCCACCTCGAGGGAGACCTACTTCTCGGAGCTAATTTATTCTTCAAGAGTATTTTTTACTGTACATCATCGCCTAAAGGTTTCTATTGAAACAATATCTTGTATGTGATCTTCTCCTTAAAATCGGAGGTAGTATGTGAGGACTGGTCTCAAGGTATTGTAATGGTCATTCTGTCGTTATTGAGTGCTTCAAGACAACAATCTAGGGCACTATGCGGCACTCACTATGCGGCCCTTAACAAAATTCTTTGCGGCCAAAAAGTGACATCCACCTTGGGATTTTTATATGCTAACAAAAAATGGTTAGAATGGTTAGTCTTTGTTACAATTCACTAAATACTAAATTAATAGCAGAAAGACAGATGAAATACAAGCTAGAAAACGAAAAAGCTGATGTTTATGTATTTACGGCCCTTACATTATTTTGAGAAAAGTAATAAGGCTCTTTATGAAATCCTAGTGGGGACCCCTGATTCTATAATCTGTTATTTCCTTCGATTTGTAGCTTTATTTTATTGTAAATTTCCATATATGCCAGGTAAGCATATAACTATACTTCCAGATTCGCTTGATAGTCTTTTTAGTTCAGAATATGTTATCGTTATCAATACAATAGAGTAGTTAATGATTACTAATACTAAATTGCCAGCAAGATATTGTGTTGAAATTATAGCATTGCTCTTTAAACCTAAGTAAAGCCAAATTAGTATGCATTGCCTATCTCAAACTTAAACACAACATTCTATGGAAGCTGTACCAAAAACTAATATTAATAGCATTAAACAAATTAAATGCAAGGACTTACTCTCACAAGTTTACGGAAGTATTGTGAAATGAAATGAAAACGTCTTTATTTCATAAGGACGAAAAGACAGTCTTCTGTACTACCCAACCTTATCAATTATTAACAAATGAATTAATTTAATAATACAACTATCAACACAATACAAAATCAATTGCAATAAGAGCATTTAACTTTATAAATCAAAAGACTCAACATATAACAAATAAAAGTAACTGTAACAAATCATAACTAGCAAATCAATATGAATACAAAAAATACAAATCTTTAAAAATACAAAATCCATCACTCATATATGACCACCGAACGTACCCGCCTGTCCAGTCTACAAAGCCGCAAAAATAGGTCCTTTCGCTCTAAATTGTGAAGGGCCCAGTTTGCAGAAATGTATTCACTCAAAAGTCTGCAGTTTTTTGTTGGTGCGCATATACTCGTTCTCTATTTGACGTAGCCTTCTTAATTATGGAACTTGCTCAGTTGGACAAGCTACAAAGAACTAAAATTATTGCATTCAATTTGTCTGTTTTCTCAAGCGTGACTTCTATTCATAAAATTTTAATTTAATAATATTACAAATTGTAATTTGGTTGCAATTTTAATTAAAAAGTTGTCAATGTTATATTCAGTAAGACATTAAGACATTAAAAAATATTCTTTAGATACTTTTAGATTAATTTTTGAAAGAAGGCAAGGTAACTTCACTCTGAAAAATCCCTGATTAGAATTTCCCTCATGTTCTATAGCCATTATTTTCGATTTTATTATTTTTATATAAAGCCATATAGCTTCTTTATATGCACACGATAATTAATAGCCCCATCACTACTTATGTAATTATTACAAATGATAATATAATATTTACAAAATAATATTTTTGTATCGAGTGTTATTTAGCGTGCCTTGTTTACTGTCCGGCTCTGTAATCCCCTCATTACAGGCGTAAACACTGAGTGGAAATGAAACATCAGTGGGAAACTGATTACATCGCCATTCACGGTATTCAGGGATAATTACAGTTGGATATCGGTGGCCGTGCATTAGGCAAAACGACTACCCAACAGTCGGCTTCACTAGTGCATTGTAATATTTAGGATCAACACTGAGTGGATATGAAACATCAGTGGGAAACTGATTACATCGCCATTCACGGTAATCCGGGATAATTACAGTTGGATATCGGTGGCCATGCATTAGGCAAAACGACCACCCAACAGTCGGCTTCACTAGTGCATTGTAATATTTAGGATCAACACTGAGTGGATATGAAACATCAGTGGAAAACTGATTACATCGCCATTCACGGTATTCAGGGATAATTACAGTTGGATATCGGTGGCCGTGCATTAGGCAAAACGACTACCCAACAGTCGGCTTCACTAGTGCATTGTAATATTTAGGATCAACACTGAGTGGATATGAAACATCAGTGGGAAACTGATTACATCGCCATTCACGGTATTCAGGGATAATTACAGTTGGATATCGGTGGCCGTGCATTAGGCAAAACGACTACCCAACAGTCGGCTTCACTAGTGCATTGTAATATTTAGGATCAACACTGAGTGGATATGAAACATCAGTGGGAAACTGATTACATCGCCATTCACGGTATTCAGGGATAATTACAGTTGGATATCGGTGGCCGTGCATTAGTCAAAACGACGACCCAACAGTCGGCTTCACTAGTGCATTGTAATATTTAGGATCAACACTGAGTGGATATGAAACATCAGTGGGAAACTGATTACATCGCCATTCACGGTATTCAGGGATAATTACAGTTGGATATCGGTGGCCGTGCATTAGTCAAAGCGACCATCCAACAGTCGGCTTCACTAGTGCATTGTAATATTTAGGATCAACACTGAGTGGATATGAAACATCAGTGGGAAACTGATTACATCGCCATTCACGGTATCCCGAGATAATTACAGTTGGATATCGGTGGCCGTGCATTAGTCAATGCGACCACCCAACAGTCGAATACACTAGTGCATTGTAATATTTTGGAAAACAAAAACCGTTATCTTTTTCCGTTCTTTCCCAGCCTTATAAGCTACACGATTTATCTCTGATCTTATTTTTTCTGTTTCATTGTAAATCAATCCATATTTTTAATACTTTTATACTTAAATGAATTTAATCCAGTAGTTATATACTTTTGAAATGATTCTTGCACCTTATATAAATAGAGATTTTCAAACCAAATAAAAAAAAGAACAAAATCTACTCAAAAAATTGGGTAATTGTATTATTATTATTATTTTTTAGTAAATTTTAAGAATACGCAAACAATCAGCCCTTACACACAACTTACTTCATAATATTAAGCATTCACACAGTTCAATGGGGTCAGGTTCATCATTTTATATGTACATTTTTTTCAACAGTAAAAGGTGTAGGTGCAAGGTAGGGGAAAATTCTAACAGTAGTCGTTTCCCAAGGTTATAACAGGAAGTAATTATGAACAATATTAGTAGAAACGTTGAGTTCATGTGTCAGATATAGTCCGGCTTGTAAAGGTTTGTGATTTGGTAATATCAATTACCATAAATACTATTAAAGTATTTAGCAGTCACTATAATACCATGTAACGAAACTTTCTACGTGTCGGTTTTTTTTTTTTTTTTTTTTTTTTTTTATAAGAAGTAAAAAGTGTTTAACCTAATCTAATTTGTTGATATTGAGTATGAATTTGAAAAGGTTTGGAAATGAATTTGTGAAAGAACTCTTTGATGTTCATAATACTATATTTAGACTGATAAGAACAATCGACTCTTTTAATATGAAAAAGATAGACGTTTTTAGATAATCAGCATACCAGTAAAACTTTCAGTTGTAAATGTTATCAATGACGTTATTGAGTCGAATTAAAATATTATTACAATGAAAACATTATACCTAAGGCAGACCCTTGTGGAGTACCGTGCATTACGTGCATGTCACTGGGCTGGATTTCTTAATATTAAATGTCTTATTATATTGAATGTCTTATATTATTGAATAACTTAATTTTTACCATGTAAAATTTAATGCCAATTTAGTATAATCAATGCCAGTTCAAATGGATCGTAAGCCTATGCAAAACTATATACAACGAGTGAAGCAAAGTTTGGAATTCAATCTTTAATTGCACTACGGAGATATGCATGTCACTGTCCCGGAATATTACGGATTTGATCAAACAGTTTAAGCCACATTTAATCACACGAGAATGGCCTCGTTTCATTTGTTCAGTTATTCCACCTTTCAAAAATGTTCTTCAGCCTCACATAACAAATAATCACCAGCTAAAATATATCTTCTTTCAAACCAGAACCTTACCACTCGCACTCATTTCCTGTTGAATATTGAGCATGATAGACCATTTTTCTGTACCAAAATTCCATAACCATACCCCAGCAGACACATTTTGACGAGTTATAATTCTGTTACTAAAGGTGTTTTCCAATTTTAGATGACAACTTTATTGAAATGTGTCCATGAAAAAATTGGTGAGACATATTCATTATCATGTTAAAGAGGCTAATAATTTCCTTAACATTCTTTCTGGTCTCCTGAAATATCTCCCCTTAGTACCAAACTTGCTACTCGTCCTATCCCCGACATATCTCCCCCAGTACCAAACTTGCTACATGTCCTAACACCAACATATCTCCTCCTAGTACCAAACTTGCTACTCGTCCTGACACCGACATATCTCCCACTAGTACCAAACTTGCTACTCGTCCTAACACCGACATATCTCCTCCTAGTACCAAACTTGCTACTCGTCCTAACACCGACATATCTCCCCCAGTACCAAACCTGCTACTCGTCCTAACATCGACATATCTCCTCCTAGTGCCAAACTTGCTACTCGTCCTAAAACCGACATATCTCCCACTAGTACCAAACTTGCTACTCGTCCTATCCCCGACATATCTCCCCCAGTACCAAACTTGCTACTCGTCTTAACACCAACATATCTCCTCCTAGTACCTAACTTGCTAATCGTCCTAACACCGACATATCTCCCCCTAGTACCCAACTTGCTATTCGTCCTAACACCGACATATCTCATGATAGTGGTCTAACCTCAAGTCCAGTAGGTGACATAAATTCCTCCCTTGTAAACCTATAATAATACGATAACCAAGTTGTTAATGCATATGTTATCCTTTTATGCTAAATAAATCCTTTTGAATGAGCAAAAATACATCTCAAACCAAAAATATTTCCCAATACCTACCCTTCAACACTAACTACAATCATACCGTATCTTATAAACACTGAACAACCTCCTGAAAGTAGACTTCAACGCTTCTCCTTCTACCCAAAATCTCCTAGAAATCACCACTATTCTTATTACAGCCTGAAGAACAAGGCACTAAAAACGCATGTCTATGTTGTATTTTTTAAATGCCTATGTGCCATTCAGCGAGAGTTGAGAGTGAAGCTCCACCTCCTGCTGGTGTGAGGTAGGCGCTAGGCTAGGTCGATGCACTGGCGTTCACATGTTGCTATAGTGATGGACTGTCCTATCTGCCTGAGCCTAATTGACTGACTGCCGACTGGCAATGCTAATGAATAAGTCTTTTTGTAAAAAAGGGTCCACGTGGACACCTTCTTTTTATTGGCCGGCGCCCTTGTGACAGCGACACTATAGGCAGAGCCTCACTCTCAACTCTTGGGGAACAGAATATAGTGTTTGTAATTAATGGACTTAATTTCTTTGGTAAATATGTTTATGTTTCATATCTCATATTGTATTATATCCTATATTAGCGGGCCATAATTAACCTTAGCCCTAATCACAATCACAAATATGTAAAGTCCTTGAGCTTTTTATTTCCTTCAATTGTGTTCTATCCTGCCGTCCCATATTGTTTTAAAGAATCTTGCAAAGTTTGGTGAAAACAGTTCAAGAACCCTTTCACTTGACAAAATTATCAAGCTTGTTTATTTGTTGTTGTTCTATATACAGATATGCATAAACAAAACGTATGTATTTATCTCAATATATTGCTTAAAATAATTCAAGTTATGTGGAAATGGAAGCAAGTGTAAATAAATTAATTGATATATTGCTACAAACTACATTAACAGTCTAGATAGCAATATATTGTGATGTATGCCAATAATGTATAAAGGATCACTCCTGGCTTGACCAGGCCGGTGTCAATAGGATGAAAAGGGCATAACTTAAACACTGTATTTAACGCTGTTGATCCAAAATTGGTTTCCTTTGTTAGCACTGGTCTTTGAGCTTGATAGCCAGGACACTGTCATTATAGGCATTCCTGTTCACCCAATTTACATTGCAATCCACAACTCTATATTAAACCTATATTGTTACACACCTGTATTTAGAGAGCTTCCAATAAACCCGATGTTCGACTGATACATTTAAGAATGTTTTTATCTCACTTATACAGGCTAGCATTTCATATTGATTCAACATATTGGTGATCTGTCTCCATATTTACAAAATGATGTCTGTAAGTACTTATTTAATTATAATCTCTCGTATGATTAATTTTCAATTTATAATAGTAAATATTAATCTTTTATTTTTCATTTATAAGTACTATCTTCTGTTCTATCAGCAAGGAAGGACGGTGAAACTTGTTAAATAAGATAATTTCTTTCATTACTCGAGAATATTAAATCTACTTTCAACACTTCGCGTTTTGTCAGAGTTTGTATGTAATTTAAAAGATAACGAGTTAATGTAAGATTTTTTATTTACAATTTAGATTCATATTCATAATTTTAAGACAATTTACTGTAATATGAATCTTCTCGAGAGGGGACTCACAATCCTCCATCTTGACTTGGCCATGCAGTACGCAGTTATGATCTATGTTATTTAGATCGGATAGCGCCGTTTTATGTTTATGCCACAGATCTGACGGAGGCTGTGAATTTTAAAGGGCAGTTCTATTGGCTTTTTCTTCACTAACACCCATAAAACGTTCACTTCCTAACTATAAATTTTTTTTTGCTAGAATCGCCACACGCAAATGCTGATGTTACCAATCAAGATGTTTGACTTGTATCAAAGGCTGAATATCTGACATGTTGGGAGACCTGGAGATGATGTATAGGTGATTTGGATGGATCACTTCAAATTATGTCGCTTGTGGATCGTTGTAAATAATAGTTAAAATGTACAATGATAAAATAGGTTTCCTCTGTTATTTTATCGTTCGATCATTAAAATTGGCATATCGTTGAATTTGACATAATGAAGTCTACAAATATTAAATATAAACATTTTTCGGTAAAAGTTGCATTTTTTTATATTTAACTTTGAAACATTCAGTCAGCCACCATTTTGAAATTGAAATGTGTCTTGTTAAGATCAACTTTCATACTAAAATTCAGTATTGTATGTCAAACGGTTTATAAGCTATTCAAATGTTCGTAAAAAACACATATAGACACACAGATAGAAAACGAATCGAGAAAAGACACGCATTATAGGGTATTATTTGCTTGTATTGACCTGACAAACAGTCCTCTAAAATATGTGACCGTCGAAGCTGGACATCATGTCGGTATATATAAAAGCATAAAATAAATTGTTTAGCAGCCCAAATAACTGAGATTAATGAAACTTTTATTCCTAGGATTGAAATAAACTAAGTGTTTTCACCTTATAGATTTGTTTTCTGTTTGCTGTACACTTAACAGGTTAATCTGATTAAATAAACAACCGGCAGAGAACAGTAAAGGTGGGACACAATGACACCGACCACACATGTGACGTCATGAATTGCAAATTCCAATCACTCCATCCAGAGTATCTCACTGATTTGCGTATGACGTGGTTTGGGATTAATTAAATATGTAGTAGCAGTAGCAGTGTACATATTGAACTGAAACGTAGAATAGATTATCTAATTACATTTTAATATTCATTATGTAATTACATATAAGCTAGTATGTATGTATTTTACTTGTATTAAATGCATTTTGATCATGTATAGTTTAATCTTTAAATACTCATTAACACTTTGCAACCTAAACCCAAGCATAGATCAGGGAGTGCACGTTCTATTATTAGTGAACAAATACACCATGACTTCGGTGTTGAAACCGTAAATTGTCTGAGCTAAAATGTTATACTGCGGCCAGATTCAACGATAAAAATAGTGAGTTCGAATCAAGATGTGGCTGGTACTTTTTCAGTACAATTTTATATGGGCATTATCTATGGTATTGTGTCTTAGGGCCCATCATAAATCAAATTTTCCAGCTTGATGAGTGGAAGTTGACGGTATCAGTGTTTCTCTTGTAGCTGCACAGAACGACGCCTGTTATGGAAAAATATCATACTAAAAGAGGACACATTATTTTTACCTCTTTGAAATCGCTGCAACATTTTAGTTTAGTAGGGCATATATAAATAAGTAAAATAACTAACACAGGACAACTAAATATGTATTATATAAAGGATATGTAATATAAATTAAAATATTAATAAATGGTTCCAAAGAATTGGCAGAACTGTATTATTAAACACATTAAACACTAAAAATCAAAACTTTGAAAATTACCAGTTTGATTCCCAAATATATTATTTTACCATGACTTATATTGAAGTTAGAGACAAGCGGTTTTTACTAAAATATTTTAAATTGTAATTTACATCTTTCCTGAAAATTTAATCAAAATCGTTAGAGCTGTTTTTGAAAAAATTCAATTTTTGTATATTTTTTGCCCTTAAAAAACTAAAATTTCAAAAAGTGAATAACAGTTAGGATATATTGGCTAAATACACCTACATACCAAATTTCAAAAAAATTGATCCATCCGTTTGGTCTCCAGCGAACTGCCCATACAGACGGACAGACAACAAAATTTGTTTTAAAAAAACACTTTTTGGGTTCAGGAGACCCTAAAATAGATTTTTAGACCAACTTGTAAAAAAATTATTTTTGGACGACCACAATAATTTATCTATGCTAACGCATATAAGAGAACGTAAAAAGGTATGAGGAATAGTTAAAGTTCAATGTGTTGACATTAGGGGATTCTCCTTCAGAACGTACTATCTGGTGACAGTAAATATCGAATTCAATGTTTTAATTTAATCATTCACGTATAAATGTTGACAGAATACATTAAAAAATCTAAGATTCCGTGTTATTTATTTTAACATTCAAACGGTAATATTACTTAAATTATTAAAAATTTTAAACATTTATAGCAATTGAGTGATAAAAAAAATACTCTACAACTTCCGTGAAATCATTTTTCATTACCATGATACATAAGTAAGTGGTTTTGGCCATTTTGTCATACAACGTAACCAGAATTTGCAAATTAATAAGTAACTAAGTAACTGTAATAAAGATCAATCTCAGACTTCAACTTGTTTAAAATAAAAAACACATTCTGAATAATGACAACATTATAAATGTGTTAGATAGCCATACGTTTAATTGAATGAGAATGTTCAAAGTTTTTGCAACGCGGTCCGATTGAATAAGGTTCGGCTAGGTTAGGTCGACTTGTGTTAGGTTATATTGTTTCATTTATTTTTAAGAAAAGCAAGGTTTATATTATATTTCCAACGTTAATGTAGGTCCTTGGTTTCAAATCATTTAACCATATGTACGTTTAATCTTGATTGTAATATAATCAAACCGTCTTTGCAGTTAGCGTTCATGTACGTATATGTGTGGGTAGGAGGGTCATCACCACTGTATGTGGGTAGGTGGGAGTGTGAAAGTCCTCCCTTCCACTTACTACCAAGATTATAAATAGATATACGTAATTGATGTCTGAATCATGTATTTATATAGAGTATTTTTATTCTACACCCAATATACCACCCCACCCACCCGCACACGTACGGTGGTTATGACCCACCCACCCACCTATACACTTACAGTGGTTATGACCCACCTGCCCACCCGTACACGTACAGTGGTGATGACCCACTCACCCACCCGTACACGTACGGGGTTGATGACCCACCCACCCACCTATACACTTACAGTGGTTATGACCCACCTACCCACCCGTACACGTGGGTACTTAATCAACTTAATCTTATCACTTACTTTTTTGTGAAATAAAAATGGTACAACTATGTTTAAACAAAGATTGAATATTTACACCCTCCTAATAATTTATAATTAATTTATTGCTATGAAAGAATAGTTATTGGTATATTGGTATAAGTGGAGATATATATATCCTTATCGTAGCCCACATGTATGATGGGTGGGATGCTATTCAAACGAATATGAATGGACATTATATCGTACATTTATTGTTTAATAACTATTTATTACTATACATATCTATTTAACATTTTTGTATATGTCTCCAATTAATTTTATGCTTTTTTTATGCTCAAAGTATGTATTTTTATGGTAAGGTATTATTTGTATTTTTTATTTTCGTTTCATTTCATTGGGCAAAGCCATTTACAGGAGACTAAAGTTGCATTTTCTAATGCTGATATTTCGCATTATCACACGGTTTAAAGACGTATCCTTGAAGATTAGATAAAACATTTAATTTCGTTAGTGTCAAAATTTAGGTGTGTTTTTAACAGCGTGAAGTGAAATCTGTTTTAGCATTTCAAACTCAACACTTTAAAATTGTTCGACTGTTTATTTTGTTTGTGATATAATAACAAACTATCTTGTCGACCAAACAATTAATTAATTAATTTTATTTATTCTTGAAACACCGATCATCAATACATGGATCAATATGGATTTCCAACGAGTGTGATGAGTGGTTGTAGTCATTTTTACAAATTAAGGCCGACTATTGCTTTGAAAGTGTCATTAATTAATAGCCCAATGACAAATGAACAGCCGGCGGATATCAGCTGATCCCTCTCAAAGTTTGTTATGACTGTTGGGGTTGAACTGAGAGCTTTTAGCTTATGATGCTAGAATTCAGCCAACTACATCAGGTATGTAGGTATAATATACGAAAGCTAAACTCCTATTAACATCAAACAATTTTAATTTCAATTTAAAATTATGGTCTATAAAAGGAATCGCCTTACAGCTCGGTGTGTATTTATTTATTCTTAAGACGCCGATCGTCAAGATTTGAGCGAATGTGGTTTTCGAATGAGTGTGATGAGTGTAGATGATCGAATGTAGTCATTGTTACAAACTAAGGCCGACTATTCCTTAGAAAGTGTAAATAATTAATAGCCCAATAACAAATGAACAGCCGGTGGTTTCAGCTGATCCCTTTCAAAATGAGTTACGACTGATGGGGATCGAACTGAGAATCTTTAGCTTATGAGGCTGGAGTTACATTTTACCCTCAATGATCTGTGCCTTACCCTCAATTTTATACATGTTATTGCACTGCGTATACGTGAACCATGGCACGCTGTTAATTTATATTTGGCAATAACACACTGAAGTTACGTGTAGGGGTCATCACCTTCAGATGTAAAACATTGACGTAGGCCTATATTTGATAGTTTGTTATATATTAAATAATTGTTCTCAGAAACACTAGTTTACATGACAAATAAAATGTTAAACTTGTGTTTTGAAAATGCCTATTAGAGCAAGGGCCCGTGACACCCAGGCCTTCGTTATTTTATTAAAGCTGACAACTTGTCAGTATACGAGTACTATACAGGTATAAATGAACCTGGAGTATGGAGCCTGGGTCGCGGTGACTTTGGCAGGTAACAGGTAGTAAAGGTGAATGAAATCACAGTTTAAATTTGTAATAGTATAAAGCCCAGTTTTTATATATTTTAACTTTAAACAATGTTAAAAAGCTGCATGTGTAATGCCGGACACTTAGTATGGTTCCAACCCCCTGCCAGACACCCCTATAATACGATTAATAAAAATAGTACTTTCGTCATATTATAAAACCTAAAATTTATATATGTTATTTGGGGAACTATGAAAAGATGTTTTCTCAGTTCCCAGACACTTTCTATGGTTCTTTCATCCAGCCAGGCACCTCAAAAGTTACTATAGTCACCGCGACCCAGGCTCCATACTCGAGGTTCGTTTATACCTGTGTAATACTCGTATACTGACAAGTTGTCAGCTTTTATAAAATAACGAAGGCCTGGGCGTCACGGGCTCTTAGACTATATAGCCAATTATATCGTTCATCAAACTGAAACTAACATGCTAATCTGAGGATGGTGGCAAGTAACATGTACTTACATGTTAGAAAACCTAAAAAAGAAAACAAATATATAAGTTGAACACACTTAGTTAATTTAAATCCTATGAAAAACAAGTTTCACTAATTTCAGTTGTTTGTGATGTTAAATAATTTATTTTGGCTAAACCAGTAATGAATGGACATGGAATATAAATCAATGTTTGCAGACTGAATATAGAGCCGTTGGGAAATACCTTGAGGTCATGAAAGTAAATCAGCATACCAGACTGACTGCGACCCAATGTACAGTAGTTCAATTTCATGAATGCAATTTGTAGATCCTGTTCGGACTGAAGTGACCAATTAAGGTCTGAACGTCGATTGGAAATAGCTTATTGCTGGGTCAAGTAGGCCTGGTCAAACACAGAGCTGCATTCGGTTGTTGGCCATCGGTTATTACTGTTGTTGTTGATAACAGTAATAACCGATTACAGTAATGATCGATTACACCATTTATTCTATTCACTAAACCTCTGTTTACTCTATTATACTCTATTCATTCTCTTTCAAATGATTCAAATTATTTTATTTGGCCATTAAACAACAACACTGCAATAGGCTACGTCTAACATGCTTAAACATATAGAATCTAACTATAAAATACATGCAGGCTAGCAGCATGCACATCATGCAGAAAAAAATGAAGCAATTATTTGAATACCAGTAAAATAGACTAACAAGACAAATACATGCTTCTTATCAATAAAATGATTTAATAATAAAAGACACATAGCAAAAAATATCAAGCTAAATATTATCATACAACAAACAAGATCAAGGATAACGTTAGATCTGTTCATGTTCCTCAAATGAGTGTCATCCGAAAACATATATGTACAACGGTTGACCATAAAAACAAGAAGTCCGTCCGCTCATACAGGTCCCGTAAAGCCGGATTTCCAGTTCGATGACATTAGTTCGTGTTCTATCTTCACAGATGGCGCCAGCTGTCTCTCTCTCCCCTCTCACTCTCTCTCCCTATATATATAAAACAGAATAATAATAATTATACTCCATCAGTTGGCTATCATGCACAGGCGCATGCAATTGAAAGAATTTAAAATAAACAAAATTTTATTCATGCCAGGAATATCATGCAACATGCAAATATTCCTATCGTGATAAGCATTGATCGCAGGCCTTTGCATTTATCATCAAACTTCTAGGCCTACTATGGCAAAATAAATGTATAAAAAGTATACTTAATAAATTAAGAGTACTTAATAAGTAGACTTAGAACTTAGGTCTAAGTGGCTGGTGTCATAACTAGAATATATATTTTCCGGTAACAACCGCGTTAAGGTGCTATCTACATTATTTACAAGATAACCATACGTTTCGCCCATGCTGTGATGTGACATCCTCAGTCTCCAGATACCACTGAGGATGCCACATCACAGCATATACGAAACGCCAGGTTGTCGGCATTGGTGGCGCAGTGCTGTAACCTAGCTACATGGGGACAAAGTGTTTGGGAGATTGTAGGCGATATATTGGGTGCTCGGTCCTCTTAATACCGCCATGCGTCTGCTTGATGGTTGCTATCGGCGTGGACACTACTAGAGAAATCTGGGGTGTCAATGTTGGGTGGTAATCATTCTGCGGATGTTGTGTGGGGAGATAACTTAGTATCAGGCTTGTCAATTAGCTGGAAATCAGACCAGCACTCTGTGGTTCAGATTCCACGTAAAGCTGTAGGTCCCTTAGTTGCCCTGGCTGTTGGGCTATTAATAAATTGCCCTTTCTGAGGAACGGTTGAACTCAGTTAGTAACCAGACTACAATCATCCACACTCATCCTACACTCATATAACCATTCCTATTCGCCTTAAAATACCAACAACGTTTGTGTCGGCGTCTCATATGTAAGAATGTAAGAATCTTGTTGTAAATAATGTAGATTTCACCTTGACGTGGTTGTCAGCGGAATACAAAGATTCTAAAATAAATAGTGTTTACATAAAAACTATTAGACTACATACACGCTAGTTATCAGCAATACAGCTTTCTTACCTTTACAATATAAATGTAAGTTTAACTAATTCGAAAACTGATTTAAAACTATCGAATTTTATACTCTATTTTAATAGGTCTTGACTTGATATGACCGGGCCAAGTGGCATTTCAGTGTAGCTCTGACGCACGGTGTTGCCAAGAGTACTGCGTTTGACGTACGACAGACAGCAATAACTTGTTGTGATAGAATCCCGCTTTAAGAGGCATTTATAATTTGTTCAAACCATAATACAATAGAGCAATACATAAATAATGTGATGAGAACAATGTATAAACAATAGGGAACAATAATGCAGAGTCTGTTTGATCATAATATAAAATATTATGTAAAAAAAAAGTAAAAACTCCCACTAAAATTGACACATCAAACAAGTACGTTATTAAACAGGTGTATCCAAAAAAACTTATAGTACTTAGCAATATTTTTCATATTTAATAATCAAATTCGATTTCCATCCCGAATGATATTCTTCAGTTATACAGATTCAAGAGGTTAGTTGTCTTTGTATCTTGAATCTGTACAACTGAAGATCGTAATCAAAATCTATTTAGATTATTAAATATTAAAAAGATTGCTAAGTGTTATCTTCTTAAGTATATAAAATGTTAAGCAATCTATGGCTATAAGCCAAACAAAAAACTGAAATGTAGCAACAGTACAAGACGTAAAGGCGGTGATATGGTTGCAGCTGGCTTACATCGTCACGCCATTGGTTCTAGCATTACCAAACTCCTCGTAGTTCCTGCATTTGCTGTAAGAGCACTCTGGAGTCAGAACAAGATGAGAATGTAATTGAGCGTCTGCAAAGGAATAGAACAGATTTACTTTCACTAAATTTTCAAAAAAATCATTTTTATCATTATTTTAAATTAATCAATCTTCTCGCATGAGATTGTTAGTATATTTTGGGAATAATTGCTATGAGTACTACAATTGCTTATGATCAAGACTCTTAATAATACAGAAAATGTTTAAAGTAACTTCATCTCTTAAAGTCCTAACACAATTAGTTATTGACTTTCTTTCTCTTTTAAATTTCATAGAACTGTCTTTCGTCCTTAGCTTTTGATAAACAAAATGCAGTTATTAGTGTTATTAATTTATTTTCAATTTGTAGTTATATGACAATTGATTTTCTGATTATTTAATTAAAGAATTTTTGAATTAGGAATATTTAAGTAATATTGGATAAAAGTAAACTGAAGAGTTTTTTTAAGGTTCAGATATTTATAATAACTATAGAGTGGTAAATAATTATATTTTAGGTTTCTTGCTGACATAATAAAAATCTTAACATATATAATCCAGCAAAGATGTACTCACTCATCTCGAAATCTCCCGAACCACAGAATAGATTTTGATGTAATTTTTAAGGAAGTTAGCTTTTTCATCATTGGGTCAAACTAAAAAAGTATTTTATCAAGGGTGTGCATTACTTCTGAGATCTTTAGAATAATTTTAAAGCCAAAATTGATAGCAAATTAAAACTTTGTAACAAGCTTTAAAATACTTTAACACTTTGTTGGTAGTTTCAACGGCAACTGAGACACTCGGGGATGGGAACACTCACCCATAACAATATGGTACTATACATTGGCTTATAGTTAACATTGGAAGTGCAATAATACTGTCATTAATACTTTAACACTATTGTTGGTAGTTTCAACGGCAACTGAGACACTCGGGGATGGGAACACTCACCTATAACAATATGGTAATATACATTGGCTTATAGTTAACAATGGAAGTGCAATAATACTGTCATTAATACTTTAACACTATTGTTGGTAGTTTCAACGGCAACTGAGACACTCGGGGATGGGAACACTCACCCATAACAATATGGTAATATACATTGGCTTATAATTAACAATGGAAGTGCAATAATACTGTCATTAATACTTTAACACTATTGTTGGTAGTTTCAACGGCAACTGAGACACTCAGGGATGGGAACACTCACCCATAACAATATGGTACTATACATTGGCTTATAATTAACATTGGAAGTGCAATAATACTGTCATTAATACTTTAACACTATTGTTGGTAGTTTCAACGGCAACTGAGACACTCGGGGATGGGAACACTCACCCATAACAATATGGTACTATACATTGGCTTATAATTAACAATGGAAGTGCAATAATACTGTCATTAATACTTTAACACTATTGTTGGTAGTTTCAACGGCAACTGAGACACTCGGGGATGGGAACACTCACCCATAACAATATGGTAATATACATTGGCTTATAATTAACATTGGAAGTGCAATAATACTGTCATTAATACTTTAACACTATTGTTGGTAGTTTCAACGGCAACTGAGACACTCAGGTATGGGAACACTCACCCATAACAATATGGTAATATACATTGGCTTATAATTAACATTGGAAGTGCAATAATACTGTCATTAATACTTTAACACTATTGTTGGTAGTTTCAACGGCAACTGAGACACTCGGGGATGGGAACACTCACCCATAACAATATGGTAATATACATTGGCTTATAATTAACAATGGAAGTGCAATAATACTGTCATTAATACTTTAACACTATTGTTGGTAGTTTCAACGGCAACTGAGACACTCAGGGATGGGAACACTCACCCATAACAATATGGTACTATACATTGGCTTATAATTAACATTGGAAGTGCAATAATACTGTCATTAATACTTTAACACTATTGTTGGTAGTTTCAACGGCAACTGAGACACTCGGGGATGGGAACACTCACCCATAACAATATGGTACTATACATTAACTTATAATTAACATAGGAAGTGCAATAATACTGTCATTAATACTTTAACACTATTGTTGGTAGTTTCAACGGCAACTGAGACACTCAGGGATGGGAACACTCACCCATAACAATATGGTACTATACATTGGCTTATAATTAACATTGGAAGTGCAATAATACTGTCATTAATACTTTAACACTATTGTTGGTAGTTTCAACGGCAACTGAGACACTCGGGGATGGGAACACTCACCCATAACAATATGGTAATATACATTGGCTTATAATTAACAATGGAAGTGCAATAATACTGTCATTAATACTTTAACACTATTGTTGGTAGTTTCAACGGCAACTGAGACACTCGGGGATAGGAACACTTACCCATAACAATATGGTACTATACATTGGCTTATAATTAACATTGGAAGTGCAATAATACTGTCATTAATACTTTAACACTATTGTTGGTAGTTTCAACAGCAACTGAGACACTCGGGGATGGGAACACTCACCCATAACAATATGGTACTATACATTGGCTTATAATTAACATTGGAAGTGCAATAATACTGTCATTAATACTTTAACACTATTGTTGGTAGTTTCAACAGCAACTGAGACACTCGGGGATGGGAACACTCACCCATAACAATATGGTACTATACATTGGCTTATAGTTAACATTGGAAGTGCAATAATACTGTCATTAATAATTTAACACTATTGTTGGTAGTTTCAACAGCAACTGAGACACTCGGGGATGGGAACACTCACCCATAACAATATGGTACTATACATTGGCTTATAATTAACATTGGAAGTGCAATAATACTGTCATTAATACTTTAACACTATTGTTGGTAGTTTCAACAGCAACTGAGACACTCGGGGATGGGAACACTCACCCATAACAATATGGTACTATACATTGGCTTATAGTTTACATTGGAAGTGCAATAATACTGTCATTAATACTTTAACACTATTGTTGGTAGTTTCAACAGCAACTGAGACACTCGGGGATGGGAACACTCACCCATAACAATATGGTACTATACATTGGCTTATAATTAACATTGGAAGTGCAATAATACTGTCATTAATACTTTAACACTATTGTTGGTAGTTTCAACAGCAACTGAGACACTCGGGGATGGGAACACTCACCCATAACAATATGGTACTATACATTGGCTTATAGTTTACATTGGAAGTGCAATAATACTGTCATTAATACTTTAACACTATTGTTGGTAGTTTCAACAGCAACTGAGACACTCGGGGATGGGAACACTCACCCATAACAATATGGTACTATACATTGGCTTATAGTTTACATTGGAAGTGCAATAATACTGTCATTAATACTTTAACACTATTGTTGGTAGTTTCAACAGCAACTGAGACACTCGGGGATGGGAACACTCACCCATAACAATATGGTACTATACATTGGCTTATAGTTTACATTGGAAGTGCAATAATACTGTCATTAATACTTTAACACTATTGTTGGTAGTTTCAACAGCAACTGAGACACTCGGGGATGGGAACACTCACCCATAACAATATGGTACTATACATTGGCTTATAGTTTACATTGGAAGTGCAATAATACTGTCATTAATACTTTAACACTATTGTTGGTAGTTTCAACAGCAACTGAGACACTCGGGGATGGGAACACTCACCCATATTAATATGGTACTATACATTGGCTTATAATTAACATTGGAAGTGCAATAATACTGTCATTAATACTTTCTTTCATTAAGTAAAGTAATTCAGATTCCTGATAAATGGTGATATTTAGTTTAATGGGAGCAGACTTATTTTTATATCCATTTAACATTAGTTTTACTGTTCAAAAAATATTAGCAAAAATGTATTGCTTAGGTCAATAACTTTAGAGTTTTGTTGTTCACTGTAGTACAATTTTTTACTCAATAATAATCAAGTAATATTCTCCTAAAATTAGTCTACGTGTGATAAAAAGAATTTTATTTCACAATTGATGATTGAGCAAAATGTCATTTTCTTTTTTATTTTTTTTTCTGATGATTGGTAGCTCAATACGTATTATTGGGAAAACATTATTGGGGGAAAATTGGTCCTAAGCTATTGATGAAATTCTTTATTCTATTGGAAATTCTAGAATGTTGCAATTTAATAGTAAGTTACTTATGAACACGAGACTTCCAGTCTTTGTGGCAATGTTTGCTAAATGCAACTAACTTATAAATCTAACAAACAAAGCCTAAATGTGACATAATCCATGTAAAAACGGTAACAATGTATTTTACATACATTCTCAGGGATCTGACAGTTCAGTGGGAGCCAAGTATATATGAGAGTGTCACCATTGTATGTATGCAAATATAGTCACAAAGCCATGAAGCTCATTGTGTTCTGTATAACAATAAGCTCTTGTAGAATGTGAATTAAACAAATAATATGCTGAAATGATTTATTATATATGCAAATTTGGTATTGCTTAAGTTAGTTTTTTCTAGATCCTCAGAGAAGAAAAAAACAGAATCCTCCTATAGTAAGCCGAATGTTTTGAGCTAGTGCATCGAGTAGTTATTTCTCCAGTTCGCAGTGCAAATGGCAATGCCACCACCTTGTCACTCCCTTCCCTTTTTCTTTCCAAATTCTTGTGAAAAATGTAGTAAATATTACTACAGATGTATAAAGATGTACACTAGTTGTAATCCACTTATAACTGCCACTTAGCCGTTCAAAGTGACCATAAGAAAGCGATCTCTGTATTTTTTTCTCTGTGCTAAATCACACATTATAATAATTTCAATGTCTGGTAAACATGTGGTTTTTACTAAAATATTTTAAATTGTGATTCACAAATTTCCTGAAAATATGATTAAAATTGTTAGAGAAGGAAAATTGAGAAAATCCCATTTTTAAATATTTTTTGCCCATAAAATAATAAAAAAACTAAAATTTCAAAATAGTGAAAAGATGGTTTGGAGATATTGGCTAAATACACCTACATACCAAATTTGATAAATATCCATCCGTTTGGTTTACAGCTAAGTGCACATACACACAGACAGACAAATATGAACAGGCAACAACATTTGTTTTCGAAAAACCCACTTTTTGGGTTCAGGGGACCCTAAAATAGATTTTTAGACCAACTTGTAAAAAATTTTTTATAATCACAATACTTTCTCTATGCTAACGCATATGGGAGAAAGTAAAAAGAAACATTTATTATTAGATAGGCCACTTAGAAAACAACCTTCTGAACAAGGTGCATGTGAGTGGTGGAAGTGAAACAGGCACCTACTCTTCTCCAGCAATAACACAACGATTGATAATATAAACAATAAATAGTAATTAATATATTTGTATAGTTCATTACAGTTACTGGTTTCAACTTAACATTGTTGCTGAGTCACGCTTGTGAAGACAGGCAGATCAGCGGTGGAATGATTCCACTCTGATGCTGGAACCTCTACATGCGCTACATGTAACACGCAGGTCACTCACTGGCCAGCCCAATTATGTTTATGACAAAAGCAAACAATATTTTTACTTTCCTCCATATACGTTAGTATTGTGATTGTCCAAAAAAAATGTTCTTCAAGTTGGTCTAAAAATCTATTTTAGGGTCCCCTGAACCCAAAAACGTGGTTTTTTCGAAAAAAAATGTTGGTGTCTGTCCGTCTGTGTATTTGCAGCTAGCTGAAGACCAAACGAATGGATAGATTTTTATTAAATTTTGTATGTAGATGTATTTAGACAATATCTTCAGGCACTTTTTCCCTTTTTTCAAATTGTGGTGTTTTTATTTTTATAGCCAAAAAACATACAAAAATGGAATTTTCTCAAAAATGGCTCTAACGATTTTAATTCAGTTTTTAGAAAAGATGTGAATTTAAAATATGTTAGTAAAAAATTGCATATCTCTAACTTGACTAGTTTTTTAGCTATGGCAAAAACACATATTTGGGAATCAAACTGGTAATTTTTTAAGTTTAGATTTTTTGTGTTGGGGAAAAGTTTGATGTAATATGGGGGAAAGTTTATGCCAATTCTTTGGAACCATTTATTTTCATTTGTTGGTCTCAAAGTCAAAAGTTCTTTATTTACTACAACATACGAAGTGTAATGGCATCAAAATTTACAATGAATTAAGACTTCTGGCCTCGTGGTTTACTGAACACCATCCATTGGTATTCCGTTATGTACCATTCCAGTGTACAACATCAGTGTAGTCTGAATTCTGTTATTCATATTCAGGTATGGAAGATCACAGCAGGTACAAAACTTACTTTAATTGCTCTTGGTCTCAAATTCTTCCTTGCTTCACCAAACATTCTATTTTTCAATTTCAATCTCAACTAATAAAAATCTCAGTTGAGCATTATACATTATATTTGGAAAGCATTATACATTCTTCTTGTTTACATTTGTCCTAATTTGTCAAGTCTGACTGACTTAAGATTGATCATAAAAAGACATATTGAGCAAACATTACTTTTTCACTTCTATTTGGATTTAAAAAAATCATTTACTTTGATATCCCAATTGAGTTTTTTCAAATTAAAAAAGTAAATTAATTATTTTAATCAGTCATAATGAAATGTAGTTGAAACTGTAATTTTCAAAATCCTAATTGTTTTTCAAGTTTTAACACCTGAAAATTCAAGCTAAGAAAATCAAAACAAATTAGGTTTTACTAAATAAGTGTAGTCTGTAATTTATTCCTGAGATCATAACAAAACTGTGTATGTCACTAACATATAGCTGACAGAAATAAAGTAGAACTAAACTTGTGTTATTTATGCATAGCCTTCATATATTACAGTTACTATGAAAATCAACAGTCACCAAGATTATAAGAGAAGAAAATTTGACGGTACACAACCTTTACACTTTTTAGAGTTTGGTCCCATACAACACAGACCTTATTTCCATCAGATCAACCAATATGCTCAAAATAAATCATTTTAATCAACCACTCCACTCAATAAGCATAACACACACTACAAATTAAAAATAGTCAGAACAAAGCGTAGGATCAATGTGTAAGTAGGAAGAATATCGTGTGAATAAATTTGCTTTATGTGAAAGCTCCCATTTGATTCCATGTGCTACAGTAGAAGTGGACACGGCAACCACCTGATGTAGTGTCAGGAGATGGATGCATGGTAAAAAAATCGCTTCCTATACATGTGAAAGAGGCTATATACTTCTTTGTCCCACTAATGGAATGGGATAAACACTATATTCATTGTTCGATAAAATTCCCTACATGTGCAACAGGCTTTAGAATTACTGCACCAAAAATTCCTTTGTTTCTTGAGACATTTATAAATAAATAAGATAGCCATATTTGAAGATAAAGGAAGCATAATTTCAATAATAAGAAAGCTATTGAGAAAGGTTCACTATTATATAGAATTCAAACCTTGCAAATTTGTTTCAAAATGTATCTAAATCAACAGGTTTAAGGCTGTTTGGTCAAAAAAATTTTGATTGTTTTTTTCGATTTCAATGACTTTATATCAGCTATTAAATAAATGCCTCCAAAGTAGTTAATTTATTAAAATTATGTTTCCAGTTAAAAATACATCACCTCAAAGATTCAAATTTGGGCTTCCTTAATACATGCACAATTAAGAAAATATTTTCCTGATTATTTCCAAATTTTAAGAACAGGCTCTCACAGGACTGGTCTTGCTAAAAAATAAATGCAATGTCATGTTTGGCACATTATGCTTTTTAATATCACACAATTTACAGAATTAACTAACTTTATATTCTCAACTTTTGGTTGTACTTTTACCTGCATGTTATATTACAGTCTAATCGCTATGCACACGTACAACGAGAAACAACACTTGCGCCCACAGGATCACACTTCAACGACTTCCTGCAATTATATAGACGGGGAGGGGTTGAGTGTCTGTGTGTATGTCTCGCAGTCAGACTTACAGCCTACGCTGCAAGCGGAATTCAGTTGTCCCTAATGCCAGCTGAACCACCTTAAATTTCAAGATGGAAATGAGACTCTGCTTACCTTCAATTCTGGACACTAAACCTTTCCTGTGATATCCTAGTTAGTGCTGTTTCCTCGTACATTACAACTGAAACTTTGGATCAAAACAGAACTAAACATAATGCACTGGATTTTCATATGTAGTTCAATCAATATTTGTCGATATATTGGGTTACGTATTTCATAATTGTTAGTTAACATTTAAAATAGAGAAGCAATAGTTACATTTAGTATCTATCATAGGTACTCCTTTAGTCCATAACATCTTAAAAGAAAATGTGTTAAAACAGAAGTCAACATGTATTATCTTATTCCAAAGCAAATATTATCTTATTTTAAATCAAATAACTTAATACTATTTAGTTATTAATAACAGTAAATACATTATTTAAATTAAACTACACTATAAAGCCTTACAACACTACAAAGCCACAAGGTCCTTGGAGACACTAGAGCTGGAGGAAATGGCTCACCGCACTTCTCCTGAGAGCCATAAACTAACTTGAATTGGAATTTGACCACGTGCTTCAGTCTATTGTGCTCAGAGAGTACAATAGCTTAATTTAGAATAACAGTTTACAGTGAATTTTTTAAGTTCTCATTTTATATACATTAATTTTTATAAAAAAAAGTAGCATGTATGAAAATAGTTCCTTTAATATTCACATTAAAAACATGTTTACATTAAATTAATTTTCATAGTTTTTATAAAAATGTTCATATTATCAGGGTTCATCTGAATGGAATTTAAAAATATATTTAAACTCACTAAAACTTATTCTCATTGTCTATGACATTGTCAATAGTTGCCCGTTTAATTCTATCAGCAATATATGTACCAGTTAATCGTAAATTTGGGCTTTGCAGTCGTACTCAATTTGGAAAATATAGAAAAATAAAATACAAACACACTATTTTAAATCAGTATAATCTATGCAGGTAAGTGTAGTTTGTTACTGACTACTACAGAATGAAATGGAACTTCAGGGAATGGTGCGGAATGACGTTGTACCAAACACAACTCACCAGATGGGCATTAGTTGCTCATGTTAACACCATCTGTACACACATACACCATCTGTATAGGGTATATT
This sequence comes from Stictocephala bisonia, assembly GCA_035578905.1. Lineage (NCBI taxonomy): Eukaryota > Metazoa > Arthropoda > Insecta > Hemiptera > Membracidae > Stictocephala > Stictocephala bisonia. The sequence continues at coordinate 124,515 of JAQJVL010000133.1, forward strand.
AATACACTATAACATACTATCTATTAAAATAATCAATAAACAAATATATTAAAACATTAAAGTTTTCATACATTGTCAATACATACTTATGTATGAAAGTATACACACAAACTTAATAAAATACAATTGGTCATACAGCTAAATATTTAATGCACTCACTCCTGATAAGTAAGTGAACAAATCATATTGTCATAAGTTGGCAAATGGCATTTATAACTAAATGATAATTTTCATAACTTAAGCCTAGTTTCCATTATTACAAATTTGTCCCACAACAAGTTACATGTGCCGGCACAAGTCTCCATATGGAAACGGTCTGTAACAGTTGTTAGACAAGTGCCGGTGTCAAAAATATGCCAAGCAACTGTGACACAAGACATGTACAGCGACTTGTGCCATGAGTGGAAAAAAGTAGATCATTTTTGTAGCACTTGTGCCCGGCATATGAGTTCAACTTGTGCCTGGGACTTGTATGGATGGAAACAAGGCTTATTAGTTTTATTATCGCTGATTTCTCACTAATTTTTCTTTTCATTAAGCTTAGTGATTTAATTTTGTCATGATTTAATATTTGCACACCTACATCAAGATAGCGGTTTAGTAGCCTTACACCTCACCTCTACCAGTAAATGAGGTATATATAAAATTTCATGGGTAAATACCGTAAAACTTACTACGAAAAAGTTTAAATTTTATTTAGAAAGTGTAAATATGTCTGCCTTATGGTTAAATAGTTTGTGTTTACATGAATATTTAAATTAAAATAAAATGAAAACATTTCTAGACCCCATTTAAGCATGTTTAACATTATTATTAGATATCTTACATTACAAAAATGATGTACAAATAATTTAACAATAAAGGAAGCAATACTCTGTGAAATGCCACTGAAAGTCAAATGCCATCCTGCTTTAACCAGGCTAAATTCAGTGAGATGAAAGGGACCCAATTTAAACTCTATATTTGGCGTTATTGATTATACATTGGTTGACTTTGTTTTTACTGGTCTTTGAACTTGATAGCCAGGCTACTGTTACTACATACATTTCAGTTCTCCCAATTGCATTTTACAACTTTATTTCAAGCTACGAACCTTTTTATTATCTAACCTATATAATAAAGGAATGAATACTGTAAGAAAATGAATATAAACTTACATTTAAGAGATGAATATGCCTTTTAATCAAGTAATATTGAAATAAGATAACTTTGAATGAATCTGACTTCTAATTGAGTAGGTTCACAAATTTCTCCCTCAAAAATTTAACTTTCATAGACGATTAATACTCACCTTTAAATGACAAAACCAGATTTTTAAAGTGAGTTAACAAATATATGAAATACTCTTTTAGTAGGTAGTGTCAGTGTGAAAATAGTTTTTAATGTTTCACATTGAAGTAGATGTGTTTATAAGTTCTAAAATTAAAAAAAAACACATTTATTAAAACATTATAGTTTTTATTACTATTATTTATTTTTGTATGGGTCTTGTCAGTGAGTACATGAAAGAATTAGTCACATCATATATTTATTACTTACATATATGTAGTTATTGTATCGGCAAAGAAGTATTTAACATCCAGCATGTAAAGTACAAACAAATGAGCTGAAAACGTCATTTAATTGAAGATTTATATAGATAAAATAAACACTCCAGTAAATAGTTTTTAATTATGTTAAGCCTTTCGGTAACAAAGTTACCATCTTCACACACACAAACTAAATTAATAATGTTTACATTTTTTATTGATTTGAAAAACACATAGTAAAATAAAAATAAAACATACGGAGTAATTTAAATAATAAAATAGTTTTTTAAAATGTATATATAAATGTAAAACTTGTATAGATTTAAAGTAATAGTGGTGAGTTTTCCTTGCTCACTATTAACAAGAATTTCTTTGAATTTGTTTTATGAGCATTCTTGAATAAGCTTTTATAAGCATCTAGTTGTTCTTTACTTTGAACTTCTTTTAGTAAATTACATTTTGTAAAATTATTGTTGAAACTGATGCAGTGTTTTGCTATTGCTGATTTCTCCTCTTGATAATTTTTAAAATTATACTTGTGTTTTTCTTTTGGTTTGACCTATATTTTTTTATTGCAATTATCACATTCAATTTAGTTAATACCCGACTTTTCTTCATTTTTAATTTTGTCCTTTGAATTTCCAAGTGAATATTTTAATTTTACAAAATGTAATTTACTAAAATAAGTTCAAAATAAAGAACAATTATATGCTTAAGTAAGCTTATAGACTATATACAAAAAATTTCAAAGAAATTCTTGTTAATAACAAGCTAGGAACATTTGAAAACTCATCACTAATTTACTCTGAGTGGCAGTCATCCGCCCGAAAACCAGTCAAGCATTCCAGAAGGCAGTCAGTGTATGGCTTGCCGTGCTTGCTTTACATATTGGGGGCCCAAAAACTGAAATGTTTGAAAATGTAAAATTTTTTAATACTGATATTTTTTACCTAAGTGGGGTATCAATTTAAAGTTATTTTCTTCTGAAATCAAATATACCATCAGATTTTGGAAATGGCAAATAATAAGGGGTTTATGCTAAAAAAAATCTCCTAAAACCAAAAAAAGTAATACTAAAATAAAACACCCAAGTGGGATATCAAACTATAGGTATTCATTTCCTTAATCACATAATACCAATATATTGTCTTGGAGAAAACTTTTAAGGTCTCTACCTCCCTCCTTCCAATTAAAAAAAAATAAACTCCAAAACAAAATTTTGCAATGTTAAACTAATACACCCAAGTGGGGTATCTAATTATTGGTATTCCTTTTTTAATTACTAATATACCATCAGATTTTATAAAATGCAATGTTTATGGGCTCAACTGCCCCAAAAACCAAAATTCATGGTCATACTGCTTAAGAATCCTGGCGAGGCCATTGGCCGATCTTCCTCACGAGGTGACATACCAAGATCAACCAATAGGACTGTAGCAGTGTCTTGGTGAGGCCACAGGCCAAACTTTTCCCAACGTGGCCACAGGCCGAGTTCTACAAGGGGGCTAAAAGTAGACTTCCCGGTGAGGCCACAGGCCCAGCTTACCTCACGAGCGTAGTGAGTGATGACGATGGGGTTGGCACGCAAAGCGTGCAGGGGTGTCCCCTCATCACTAATACATAAAGCTCAATTGGGATCGCTCACCCATTCATATACTGACTGACTCATTGACATAAATGTTTACCCATTTCAGAGAATCGTAAAATTATGAAATTTAAAGTGAAGTTAGGTTTAACTGTCTTTACTCTAGAAAAATTCAAACATTCTCACTTTCTAATAAATAAGGGTTAGTTTTTGAGGTTGCAAATCGAAACTTTCATATAAGATTAACACAGGCGGCACGGCAGTAAAATAATATAGTTTCGTTCCAAAGGTAGTTTAACCAGTAAAACTAATTTTAAAGTACAAATTTAGCATATAATTGTTTACAGGAAGAAACGAGAATTATAACGATACAAAGTAATTTTACAATGGTGTCAATTATTAATTTGTATTAGCGTTTATTTGAAACCCCCATTTTAATTCACTAAAAAATCATGACATGAAATGTTCGATCTTTAAAGAAATTTTTTTTTTTTTTTTCAAATAGGTTTGACCAGCATAACAAAGTTTCGTAATGAACCAAAAACGAATCAATGAGAAATCTTGTATGAGTAGTAGGTTTTCCACATTAGGACCTACAATTCAAAACTTTACATTTTGACACACAGAGTAAATACATTTTCATTCTTTATACTGGACAAATTTGTATTCTAAACGCTTAGTTTTATAGAACATATGATTCTGCACAACTTTCAAATTTAATGTTTCTTTCTATCTGTTAAAGTTTTCTAATAAAAGCTGTTTTAGTGTATAAAATAAAACTTATTTTGTTAAGCAATTTCATCATTTTACGGTTGTAAATTTTTAGGTTGCCGCGATTTTTTTTCTTAGGTCTAATGCCTAAAGTTTGTGTTTATGTCTTATCGTTTGTTATGGAATCGATATCAAAGTAGGCCTACCATACGCATTTTTAAGCGCCTAATGGAAGGCGGTGACCTCTTTATACAAAGGGCCAGGTCTTCAGGTTGTGTGGGTGATTACAGGTTTGCCATCCATTCCAGACGACTACGGTGCCCAAGGTGGCATGGACTTGGGTAGCAACCTTAATCAACATGTGTAGCACCCACATTAAACTTTGATAATTACTCGAGATCTGCTTGGTTAGTAACCAACGAGATCAACGTGATTAGTAATCGCGATGAATCTGAATAGCAGCCGTGATCATTGTGGGTAGTAACAGTGATCAACTTGAGTAGCCATCAATGATCAACATGAGTAGCAGCCAGATCAACCTGCTATCAACCGTAATCATCATGGGTTGCAAACGTTATCAAACTTGGTAGAAACCATGTCCAAATTCAATAACCATACGTAATGAACTCGGAGTAGCAATCCATGATCTCACTGGGTAGCAACCATGATCAACGTGGGTAGCAACCGAGATGTACATGGGTACTAACCGAGATCAACTTGTGTAGCAGCCATGATCTACGTAGGTAATAGCAGTAATCAACGTGGGTAGCAACCGTGATATTCATGGATAGCAAACATGATCTCCGCTGCATGTAGCAACTATGATGAGTATGAGCAGTTTCATAAAATCAAATGTTGAATACATTGTTTATAAAACAGTGTTTTATAACTTTTGTTAAGGAATGTGGTTATACAAAATAAAATTTGTATAAACTTTATTATAAAACAGCTACAATATTTTTTTAAACCGTGTTTTATGTTTCCCATCCAGAGTCACTTAAGTTCAAAAGAAGTTGTATAACTTTGTTTTAAACCATTGTTACAGAAAATCTGTACGTAACAAACAATGTTTTATAACTTCTCAATTCCAGTTCTACACCTGTAGAACTCACCCGCCTACCCATACACGTACATTGGTAATGTCCCACGCCCCCACCTATACAAGTACAGTACTATTGACCCACCAGCCCAACCATACACATACAGTTGTAATGTTCCACCCGCCCACCCCTACACATACAGTGGTACTGACCCACCCGCTTGCCCCTACACGTAGAATGGTACTGACCAACCCGCCCGCCCCTAAACATTACAGTGGTTGGGCGGTTTCTAACAATCCAACTGCAATTTCTAACAATCTATGTTTCTTTAACAAGCATACAATCTTCATGAAAGTATATTCTAATTCTCTTTTATATACCATAATTAATAGATATATATTGTTCAACCTTGTTCATTGAATAAGCTTAGGTTACAATCTGTCTGGAAGTAACATGCATAATTATACGTATAATAATAGTGACTCTCCCGCCCACCCATATAGAATATAATAACGTGTGGGGGTGAGCAGGTGGGTTAATACCACTGTACGTGTGGAGGGTGGGTGAGTGGGTCAACACCGCTGTACGTGTAGGGGTGGGCGAGTGGGTCAATAGACCGTACGTGTGGGGTTGGGCAGGTGGGTCAATACCGCTGTTTGTGTGGGGGTGGGTGAGTTGGTGAATACTACTGTATGTGTAAGGGTGGGCGGGTGAGTCAAATACTTCCTGTCATCGTCCTTGGGCTCCACTCGTCTATCAAAGAATACTTGACTAACGCAATGGTGTATGTACGGTGTATTTAATTGCTTGCTGCCTATGTTTAGTGATTTTTACTTTCAAGTTATTACAATATTTAATTTATATTTGAGGAGTCATTGTGAAAATAAATGTATAGTTTCTTAGCCACTCTGAAACGAAATCGTGTACATTCAATAAGCTTGTGTCATGCTTGTATCTGAAATGTTTAGCGGTAGCTTGCACAAGTAGTGTTTCAGTTTTTGGTTATGTGTAGGTGTTTCTGTATACGATGGAGTGTTTGCTTTCTTATTGCCATATGTAAAGAAAGAAAAGTTTTTTTGATCCACTAAAGCAGAATAAGAATCTGACAGAAACTCAGATTGTTTGATTTCACATTCTGATGAACAGTTAGATATTTATAATTTAGTAATTATAAAATGCGTTTTCTATTATTTACTTTTGCTTGCATACACTTAGTAATGTTAAATTGTAAATATGTGTTGCATATTTTCTGAAGTTGTCCACAAAATTATCTATAATCTAAAAGTTAGAGAAATTGATTTTTAAGTATTTGGCATTTATACGTTCTACATTTGTAACTTTATAGTAAATTTACATCTAGTTAATATCCAAATACATTAAAATTGGAAAAACTTTAAATTTGCAGGAGATGGTTAAGCCAATATAACGAGACATTTAAAATGTAATTCAAATTATTGTAAAGAAAATTATTTATATTATAATTTTTGTGCTATTTCATAGGACACTTGGATCTTGGGAAAGCCCAAATACCTTACAGAATTTTCTAAACTACGTTAGCAACCAGCATAAGTTGGGAACATTCTATAAGTAAAGGTTTTCAATCATAGTCTTCGAAAAAGTGAAGCGAGAGAACATAGCTGAACAACCAAAGCAAATGTCCTTCCTTGAGCGTCAAAAATAACTGACTGGCATTACGGGCAGTGTACACATATACGTGAGTGGCTAGCCGTTCAACCTTTACACAACTGGTATCCTGGGCATAATATAAAATGGCTGGCTTAGCAGAACAAATTTTACATAGTTAAACAATTATTTAGAGACATATACATGGAATATATAGAATCAGCAACGGTAACATGTCATAATTACAATAAAAAATCAATATATAACTTATAGTTTTTAAATATATATAGGGATCCAACTGACTGACAGCAGTACAGATTTTCAGTAACGGGCTTCCCAGGTGAAGGCAGGTTTTATATATATATATATATATATATATATATATATATATATATATATAATTTTTTTATTTAAATTATTCCATATGTTTTATTTTTATTTTACCATGTGTTTTTCAAATCAATCAAAAATGTAAACAATATTGATTTGGTTTGTGTGTCCAAAGATGGTAACTTTATTACCCAAAGGCCTGAAAAAATTAAAAAATATTTACTGGAGTGTTTGTTTTATCTATAACATTAAATTATAAATCCAGTAAGAAAATAGCTTGAAAAATGATAATTGAATATTGTTTTGCTTAATTTGGCACCTGCTGCTTCTTCACGGAGACACTAGAGATATAAAATATACATTGCATTGCAAATAATACAATCTTCCTTCAATGTATTGATACATAACCTAACGCCTTGTGTATTCCTTTAAGTTGATACCAAAGCCATTTTGATTGACTTGCACCCCATCAGCCAATAACTGAAGAGTTAACTAGACTGTTCTGTTATCGGTTGTCGAGTTAGTGAGGTTTTATTTAAGTAACTTGAGCTTGAAGAACTGAAACATGAAAATATAATATTGGTCAATAGATATTTTTGATACAATAGTTCTGTATACAAGGATTTTCAATAATGAATGTTTACAAGTTATAATTCAAGAATAGCCTATTTATTTTATTTATTCATAAGACGCCGATCGTCAAGATATGGGCGAATATGGATTTCGATTGAGTGTGATGAGTGTAGATGAGCGAATGTATAAAAATGTTCTTTCATAAGAGTGGTTTGTAATTAATTGTAATACTGATAATATAGACTAAATATAAATTTGGAAACATTTATATGCAAAATATTAAGATTAACTGTTTCTTAGTATGCAATAAAGGGAATTTGAGGAACAAATCGACATTTCTCAAAAAAGTTACCATTAATACGTAATAATCAGGGTCAATTCAGGGTAAGGGCAACTATTTAAAAAAATAAAGTATGTTTTAAGTACGGGAAGTTAGAACTCTTACAAGTAACCTATGGCTTAATATGACTTCCAAACCAAAGAAATGGAAGGAGGAGAAATTTAAATGGTGTTAACTTACCAGGAATTAATCTCAGGTCAGTTGCTTGTAAATCAGTGCTTCTTTAGCTTTGGCTACTCCAACTTTCTACTCTGCATAAAGTAGAAAGTAGGCCCGATGGATATTTTCAGATATGACACTACACCATGGGTTGACACTGTTCCCACGCAGATATATTTAATGCTAATCCGATAAGTATTTCTCAACTTTCACATTAGGGGAAAGTCGGAGATGGATTTAAGTAAATTTTCCCTCTGTAGTTTTTTTTTTTTTTTATCTATGGCTTAATTTTTATCTATGCATTGAATAATGTCAGACAACCAAAGATTGTTAGAACTTGTTTTAAAAACTGTTTCCTCTTTGTTGGACCGAAAGTATATAATCAGTTACCAACTGATCTTAGGAAATATAATGCTAGTGAATACTTTTCAAAAAGGATTAAACAATGGTTATTCACTTTTGACAATATTGAAACCCTTACAAATATTTTACAGTAGTTTTTTTAAAAGTTATTTCAGTTGTATGTTTTTGTTATATTGATAAATGCTAGTTGTTGTTATTTATTATAGTTATTATTATTTATTGTAGTTATTTATTTATTTATAGTTATTATTATTTATTGTAGTTATTTATTTATAGTTATTATTGTTTATTGTGGTTATTTATTACTAATACTAAGATTTGTTCAGATTTAATTATATTACGTCATGTTGTTCAGTTAAATATTAAGTATACCAATCGCCACAGATGCGCCGCTCGTGTGTGAATGAAATGAACATTGATTGAGCCTGACTCACTAGAAAGTGATGTAAAAGAGACATTTTTGATGTACTAACCATCTTTACTGGCAGCGATGGTTAGAAATTCCTGTATATATGTTAAATTGAAACTGTATATGTAGTATGTTTTTGCAGGAAAATAAAAATTATTCTATTATTCTATTAATTTAACAGTTGGCTGTATTTAATCTGTTTACTATATTTGGGATGCATAAATCAAAAATTGAAAATGAAACACTGGGTTCTTCCAATTCTTAACGTTCAGTATTTAGAAGTCAAGTTCTATTAATTCAACTCATTTGAAAAGTTTGAAAAGTACAACTTATTTGTATACACCCATTTCAAAAATGTAAAAGAGAATCTCCTTTGAACAAAATTTCACAGTGTCTAAAAGTGTGGTAGTTTGGTTACTGATGCAAACTAGTTATACGATATTCTTTCTTGTTTTATTTTACTAGTAGGTCTTCAAGCTCAATTTTTCTGTTAAATTTGTCTGGAAATCATAACAATTACTACATTAGTGTCAAATTTTCATTTTTTAAGAAATATTACAATGCTTATGTATACTATACTAAAAAGCTACTAACAAAGAAATACAGTGTAGTAGCATACCAATACAAGAAGGCAGTAAAAACAAAATTAAAAACCATTTAATAAAGGCAGCGGAGGTTTAAAATTCCAAAAAGTAGCTAACAAACTATTGTTGTAAACACGGCTATGTTCAACAAAGCAATCACTGTTCAGATGTTTTGACATAGGGGTTTTTAGTACATTACGTTGTTTGTTAAGGCATGATAAGAACTTTATTAGGTGAAATAAAAACAGACAACATTATCGAAAGTCAGTAAAACAACTTTAATAAAGAAAGCAATAAACTTTTATGTTGGGTGTAACACACAATAGTTACCGTTTAGGCTGTTACTAAATACTTTCAGATGTGTTCTAATTTAACCTTTACCACTAATAACTAAATAAGAATAATAGTTATCAAATGTTGATTGTTATTCACAAACTATTCAGTAATTTTACAAAAATTTAACATATTGAGAATTGTTTCTTATAGTATTTGAATGATTATTTCTTTTTTTTTAATAATAGTGTCCAGAGTTAATTGAAATTTCTGTAAGTGGAGATTTTGTTGAAAATCAACGGGCACTCGCAATAACTTCAACAATGTTTTTTTCTTCTTTGTCACAAAATTCAAAAGACGATACTCATCTTTGGGCTATAAATAACCAACAGTATATATGTATTAAACCCTATTGATGAGCTCAGAGATATTGTGTAGAAATAAACTATAAAGAGATCCTGTGACAATCTTTGAGTAAATGTATTAAATGTACTATTTAACAAGCCTTACATGAATAAATTTGAAAAATATTTTTCCTTTTGCTTTAAAATACTTAAAATAAATTTCTCTATTGTCTGATCTCAGCTTGCCTGACCTAAGTAGACCTTTTAAGAAGGAATATTCCAGCTCCAATATATTACGGTCAGTTTTTATATTATGTGTAAAAATTAATTTAGCCTCTCTAAAAATGTATCACAGATTGGCATTTGAATGTTTCGCTTCATGACACTTACAGTGTTAATAAAGCAAAAAAAAACAGCGCCGACGGAATCTAGATGTGAATGAAAAGGAACTAAACAGGTAAGCCAGATGGCACAGCAGCTGCGGGCTGTAATTACAATGTTAGTAATAAACACGAAGAAGGGGGATAAGTGATTTACAATAAGTGAAGCATTCATTGCGAAAGAGCGGTTGGGTTAAGCAATATGGAAGACCTAGAACTAGAGAAGAGAGAGTTTAGCTGCCAACACTAGCGTTAGTGCAGTAGTGGCAGATTGAGGAAGTAAACTAAGACACAAGGAAATAATATATATATATATTCAGTTACCCACTCTGAAGTTACTGTCTGTTCTATAAACGCAAGTAAAGTCTATTATGATTGTATTAAACTTATTTTAAGTAAATTAAATTTTTATTTTACAATTTTTCATATTTTATAATTATCTAATTACTTTAAATATATGTGGAGCTGCAAAGCTATATTTTAATCTAAATTCAGATAATCTTAAAATTAGCAAGTAGACAAAATAATCTGTCTTAATTGTAGATGAACATTGAACAAGTCATTAACAAGTGAACAGTACTTAAAATATCAGATATCACTGGTGTTGAAAGATCAAGTATAGTTAGTAAAATTACTATATTTAGAGACTGTGTTATTCAGGGGTTTGATGTAGACTGGTTGTGGACCTTCGACACCAGAGGGAGTTTCAAGTTCAAAGTCAACATTGTGGAAATTGTTGAATCCTGAAACAATGTTCAAACAAGTATTTAAAAACATAAATGGCATTTTTTATTACTCTTTTGCTTTGCAAACAAAGTATTCAGAGCAGCAATGAGGGTAAACTACAATCATAGCAATATCACTCTCGATGTTTTAATATCAACGGTTCATTGATTGATCTTAGATAATTAATCAATACAGCTGATCAAACCATTACTCAAAATATGAAACAAGAGTTTGGAACAAGTTTTTATCATATTATTAACCTTAGAAATATCTAAATGGGTTTAAAAAAACCGTTATAAGGAAAACTGAAAAAACTGTATACTCATTCAAACATTTATTAATTATTATTTTTAAAAAATAAACAACCAAGATAGATAGGAAATGAAAATTGTCTTCTGGTAATCTACAAAAAATATGTATTTTGTAATATTTAATTTATTTATTCTTAAGATGCTGATCGTCAAGATATGGGCGAATATGGATTTCGAATGAGCGTGATGAGTGTAGATGAACGGGTGAAGTCATTGTTATTATTTGAGTTTGACTTGGCTTAGAAAGGACTATTTGTTAATAGCCCAATAGCCAGGGCAACTATGGGACCTACAGCTTTACGTGGAATCCGAACCACGTGGTGTTGGTCTGATTTTCAGCTGACAAGTCTGACACTCAGTTCTCTTCCCTACACAACATCTGATCCTTGACTACCATCCAATATGGATACCCGAGACTACTCTAGTAGTATCCACGTCGATGGCAAGCCTTGAACGGACGCCGTTTCAGTATTAAGAGGACCGAGCATGGAACCTATCGCCTACAATCTCCCAAACACTTTGTCCCCAAGTAGCTGAGTTACAGCTGCGCCACCAGTGCTGACAATAACAATAACAAACTGAATTACAGTGTGCTATGACATTCAGATAAAAGTAATTATAGACCTCTACACTTATCAGACCTGAGACAACTTCTCTGTTACTCAGCTAAAAGGTTGTCAATGAGAATATAGAAATTTGCTAACTGCCCACTCAAACATAAAAAATTGAACCATGGCCATGGGTTAGTGCAATGAGGTATTTGAGATACTAAGGAAAGAGAACTTACCAAATTACAGCAACTGGGGTGGTTAAAAATGTAGCACATTAGTAAAATATCTAGGAAAAGAATTTCCTCCTGTTGCCTTTCTTGCTGGTAACAGGAGGAAATTCTGTGAATTTTTAAGATATTAATCCTACTAATGGCTAAATATTTTTTTATTTCTTCAAGAAAGACTGCTTTAAGCCTTGGGGCCTCCAAGTAAAAACTGGTGGAGTAACCATGAGTAATTTCAGAGATCATCTTGCATTTTGCAAGAAATCCAAGGCTGCAGAGTGCAAAGTCCTAACTGAGCTAGCCATCGGTACTTTACTCCTTGAATAGAGTTAACATGCAGGCCAGAAGGCCCATATGATCTGGGAAGTGATTTCTTTGAAAACAAAAATACAAAAAACAAACAAAACCATCAAGAGGAAGATAGATTGTAAGCTCCTGCCTTAATATGGTCACTGTGAGGGTATGAGGTAATTGGGCAAAATACTCTACCTACAAAAGTGAGACTGGCCATTACTTTTTTAGCTACTTTTGGATATAACTTTGGCTCATTACAACCTCACAACATAGCAAAAAGGACAAAATCTTCCAGGCACTGTTACAGCAAGAGATTAAGACAATTATTCTTAACCCCATAACTGATTTATTTTGAACCTACTATGATGCTTAAAGTAAAACTTTAGACGTAACTGCTTTCTAATGGATACATTCATAAAAGCAAACAAATTATATTGTATATTAAGTCAATTACTCTATAACCTAGCTGTTATTTAATTATTTTTCATTTCATTTTCGTTTATTCACAATATTAGACTGTACATAAACTGGCACGGTGAATTACAGAAAACCTTATCTACGGGGACCATTTAAATTAACACATAATTAAAAATTAAAGTATAAATTGAAAAATGATATACTACATCAAAGAAATAACTGTAAAACTATAATAGTTAATTATAATTTTAATTTAATTTAATATTACTAATATTAGTATTGAATTAGTACTTTACAGTCCTTAACAATACAGCATAACACGTATACAAAAATATAATTATCCTAAAACCAAAGATAAAAAGTAAAATACATGGTTAAAAACTTGTTAAGAAAAAGTAGGAATAAAAATTTGAATTAAATGTTAAAATAATATTAAAATCGTTCCAAATCAAAAAGTTTTCCATGTGTTATTTATATTTTTTATAGAAGTTGGAAAGTTATGAAATGTACTTGGCGCCTGGATTGTGTAGCGCATGTGCTTCTAGCAGCAACTCAGTAAACACGTACATAGTAGAAACACCTTCAATATCAATAGTATAGAGGCGTTCTTCCATAAGAAGGCGCTATTGTTTGACCCAAGCCCTGTTGTTCATGGTACTTAGACTGGGAAAAGGAATAAAAGGGCTGATATTTGGCGGAACACTCCTGGTACTCAGACAGTCAAACAAGCTTTTTTTAAAAAACTTCTCTTGCCAGATACATGAAGTCTCATTCAACTGACAAATGATTTTAGTAGGCCTGTGCATGAACTTTATTCAGCTAGTGAAGTACAGTCCAACCTTGGATTCCACAGTCTGAAACCTTAGCCACTGAGTCACCATACCGGCAAATTTATAAACCCATTCCCAGAAAGCTTAGCTTAGAAAAGGTTGATATTAGAATGCTAGTTGTCATAATGTCAGAACGTAGACAGTCACAGATACCTAAGAAAGATGGGTTTCAGTGCCGCATATGAGGTATAAAAAGACTTTCTGATATGCACCTAAATAGAACAAACAGAGAGGATGGACAGAATTTTGGATTAGAAGAGCTATTTTCTGAACCCTCCTAAAAGAAATAAGATCCACTTCATACTGGATCCACTTCATACTTCAAGTTTTCACTGTACGTGTATGGGTGGGCGGGTGGGTCGTTTCCACTGTACGCATATGGGTGGGCGGGTGGGTCAATACCACTGTACGTGTATGGGCGGGCGGGTGGGTCTTTATACAGTAGCAACATATACAGTACAAACTTGAATAAGGGTACACTTTGTATTAAAAAACATTTGGTTTAGTGGTAAGTATAACGTACATTTCAGCTATGGAGCTGCAAAAACTGTTTGAAAGAAACTTCTAAACTAAACGTTAAACGTCAGTTTTAACGTTTAGGGTTAGCGTGTAATGTGAATTTTGTGAGATGGCAAAACTCAAATAAAATTAATATATTTTATGTATGTATTTTATGTACACATACACCTATAGAGGATTGTATTACTATAGGTCTATAGTTTTTAATATTTCTAACATAGACATATTAGCATCGAAGTACATGTAATCTGTGTATTAACGCAGAGCCTTTCTTCAACTTACAAGAGTTGAAACTTCTTAGGGCTACAAAAGAGAGACTTGCATATAAATATTAAAAAACCTAATTTTTTAATTTTTGGATTCTGTTAATTTAATAAAATAATGAAGCCAATATATAATTAATTTAGTATGGACATAAAGGGTGTTGGCAAACAGCATTCTTCCAGAATAAACATAACAAAATATGCAGCTTTATATCTGATTGTCGATGGTCCCAACAGGCCAATACTCTAACTATGGTTAAACTATGACAATATTTGTTTTTCAAATACATTTTTAATTCAAACTAATTAGATTTACTTCTTTCACTTAAAACAAAGCGTAATATTACAATAACTTACTGTCATCACTTTGCTCATAAGGATCATCTGCCAGCATTACAGGATTGTCAAGTGGAGCAATAGGACTGCACTTAATGGAATAACTCTGAAAATTAATCAAATTTTAAGGCATTAGAAAAACTAATTAAAATTTAAAATAAAACCAGACATAACATGAAGATATTTTATATGTTATGATATTAGGGTTTCAAAATAAAGTTAGGGCTAAAAAATAATATCATGTAAAAATCTGATTGCAAAGAATTATGCAGCTACTTGATATTCAAAGTCAACTCTACACTTATAATTTAGTCAAATATTTGCTTTAATAGTATAAAATTCTAAATATATAAATAAACCTCAAATATTAGCTAATCAAACAATCACAATTATGAAAACTTCTGAAGACAAATCGTAGATTTTTTTAGATTAAATATTGATCTGCTTTTGGAGGAAACCCTTTGAGTGCCAACGACCGACTAGGAGGACAGGGCAAAATGGTGCGAGAAAGCCTAATGTCCGACTAGGAGAAGGTGGCAAAAAGGTGTAAGATATTAGTAAGTGTGAGACTATCTTTGTTAAACTAGTTGTAAAAGTAATCACAAAAGATCAACATTTTTATAAATAAATTGTTAAAGTGCTTAGTCATAATAATGTACAGTACATTAAATAATTTGTAATTCATATGGTCATGGCAATGTTATGAGCTTTTTCAATAAGATGATGCATTTACTTATGTTATCTTGTTTAATGTTTATTCATGACTTTTGTAATGGGTCTTTTGACCGGTACATTTTGGTTTCTCTATGTTTTGGTTTGCCAGGCTGCCTGAGATCGCTCTTGCGCTGTCAACTTGTTACTTTTGTGGCCGTTGGCTCAGGAACGACACAGATTAGTTTTTGCTGGTGTTCCTTCGTCTTTTTGGGAGCTGCATCAGCTGTGCATTGTTTCACACAGCATGTAGTTCTCAGACCAGCAAGGGAAGGATTATGAGAGTCATCGTGCTCTCCCCACTCGTCGACCGGCTATGTCTGTAAGTGCGAGTTGACCAGTGGAGGGTTGTGGTTCTCGTCCTTTTGTTGTTTGTTTTGCCTGTGGCCAACCTGGTCACATTCATCGTGATTGCCCACGTGCTCGATGTCTTGGTGCGGAAAACACTCAGCGTGGGGGGTTGCCTCCTCAGTAGCTCCCCACATTGTTGCGAGTGACCGTAGCCATTTGCCTATGACGCGTGTCAATAGCAGGAGTGCCGGAGATTTTGCGGGCCTTACTGGTATGACTTCCCATGGATTTAGTGAGGTCACCTTGGTGTGTCCTGACGTTTTCATTTCTTTCAGTGGTACGGTGTGTCAAGCCTTTCTTGATTCTGGTTCGGCATGCAGTATCATCAACTTTTCTCTTTTTGAGTCTCGTTGACGCCTTAGGACTTATCAGGCACACTGAGCCTTCTTCTATTACTTGCTGGGCAGCATCCCGATCTCCATTTCTTGAAATGTAAAAACGCCTTCTAAAGGCGTTTTTACATTTCAAGATTGAAGGATTTTCCTGGAGGTGAGGTTTTTTTGTTGCCAAGGACCTGACGGTTTCTTGTATCTTAGGGGCAGACTTCATTTCTAAAAGTGGTATGGTGCTTGACCTCCAGAAGCGCCAGCTGTTTTTTAGGTTCAATCGGCGAGTTTTGATTTCTCTAGTACGTGATTCTGACTGCTCTCCTGCAGTAAGAGAGGTGGGTTGTGAGCCCGAACAACCCAAGGTGGATCCGGTTTGTCATTTCCCCCCTGAGCAAGCGAGGCCATTAGAAGGGTGTTTGCAGTTTCCTGATGTGCTTATGCCTGAGCTTGGGGTAAATTCTCTTCTGGAGTATGAGATTCACCTCACCGATTCTCAGCCAGTTAGAAGTCATCCTAAAAAACTTGCTCCCCCAAAGATGGAGGTTATGAGGGCTATGAATGAAGATCTTCTGAGCAAGGGTGTGATTGAACCGTCTCGTTCCGCTTATGCCAGTCCAGCTTTTCTTGTGCCCAAGCCTAATGGCAAGTCTATGCTTGTGATGGATTATTGGAGGCTCAACGCCAAGGTTGCTATTGACTCGGTACCTCTGCCTGATTTGCATTCTGCGTTCGATTGGTACGGTAAGGCTAAATTTTTCAATGTTTTTGATTTGAACCAGGCCTACCACCAGATTCCATTGAAGAAGGAATCACTGTCTATGACTAGCTTCTGTGTTCCCTGGAATCTCTATTAGTTCACTAGGGTTCCTATGGGTCTTGCTGTGGGTGCCCAGACTCTTTCTTGTCTGCTTGATTCCATCTTCCACGGTGTGAATTTCAAGTTTTTTTTCAACTATCTTGATGACCTTCTGGTCTACAGTGAGACTTTTGGGAACACATCAACATATGGAGCTGATTTAGTTGTCTTAAATCAGCTGGCCTTACCGTCAATCCAGAGAAAGTCACTTTTGCTCATCCTGAGATTTCTTTTCTGGGTCATCTTATTTCTTCTCGAAGCGTCTGTATAGATCCTGCGAGGACCCAGGGCATTCAGGATTTTTCTCCTCCCAAAGATGCTAAGGGGATTGCCCGTTTTGTGGGGATGGTGAATTTTTACCGTAGGTTCATCCCTTACGTGGTCGAGCTTGCTACCCCATTGAATGAGTTACATAAGAAAGGTGTCCGTTTTGTGTGGGGCAAAGCTCAGAAGACTGCCTTTGATGCTCTCAAGGAGGCTATCATGCAACCTCCTGTTCTGCGAATGCCGGATTTTTTAATAATAATTACTTCTTTCTGTAATAAATAGTTATTTTCACTCAGCTACTGAGTTGTGATTTAATCCTCCGACTGCCGCCTGTGATCCTATCGCTTGTCTGGTTTTGAGCCATTCCCCGGTACAGCATGACTTCCTTAGTTTGGAGGGGGATGAGTCTCATTTTTACACTTTGATCTAGTTTATATTCATGTTTTAGTGTTGTTACATTCATATTTGAGACTCAGGTAGGAGATAAAAGAAAAAAAAAGCTGATTTATTTGCAAAACATGTAAAAAGGAACTTCATCCTTAATGTCTACCATTGATTACAAGAATATTTTAGGAGGAGATGCCATTCATTTTTTCATGAATCAGCATGAACTATAAATTCTTGTACATAAGTACAAAGTAGAAAGGATAGTAATAAGGATAAATGCCTATCTTAATAAGAGGGAACTGAACTATTGAAAATGTGTGATCTGAGTTCTTATTTTGTTTACATTTATATATTTTGGTAAAATTGCTGATTCCCTCTTTTAGCAGATAAAAAAAATCTAAAATCATCTCAAATAGAAGGAACATTGAAACTTATTAAAGAAGTTATAAGTTAGTAACAAACAACCTATAAACATAGATTGTGATTTATCAAATGGATTTACCACCAACAAGTTTTATAATCAATCAAATATAAAAATAGTTATTTTTGCAAATTTGTTACAGAAGTATTAACATGCATTCCTACCTACCGGAGAAACCAGCATTTTTCTAGTATGGCCAATTTTTGCTACAAAAATTAACTCTTATCTAAAACGTATAACAATAAAAATTAATACAGCTCTAAGTAATCAAAGTGATAAAACCTGTTATAAATAATTCTAAGTTTATACCTTTGAAGTAGTGGTTTCTGGGTGGTAGTAGTCAGTTAAGGAAACAGGAGCTGGCAGAGGATCTTCCACTTGAAATTTTCTTACCAGAAGCAAGGTAAAACATATAGGTAAGTTGTTAACTTCACTTAAATAGAATACTATTTGGTCATCTTCTTCTTCCCATTTTTTAATATCTAAAAATTTGAGTAAGTAATTAAAACATATTTATGATGATAATTTGAAGAATAAGTTATTTTAAATATATTAATTTAATAAATGACTACTACTATATAAAAAGGAAGGATCATTACTAGAGATGCCGGCGTGGTGGCTCAGTGGACTGCTGAGGGTCCAGTGGTCCAAAGTTCGAATCCCCACTAAGCCAATGGTCGGTACTTCACTTGTTGCATAAAATTGACGCACAGGCCTGTAGGCCCATGTCAACTGGCAAGTAAAGTTTATTTTAAAAAGAAAGAAAGAGAGATGGTTGAAGCGGAAAAATAAAAGTAAGCTGAATGCAGTGAGCCAACATTGCAATTAATTCAAGGAAAAACTTGTACACCAATAAGAAAATCAGTTTGACAGTGATAAAACAAGTCATGAAAGCGTTTGTTTGGAGTGCGACTCTGATTGGGTGTGAAATTTGGACTAATAGTGGAAACAGTTAGGTGCCCTGGAAATGGAGTGTTTAAGAAGGATGTTAAAAGTCAGCTGAAAAGATAAAGTTACCAATTAACCCTCAAGCTGGCAGTTACTTTTTCCTGTAATGGCACACGAGGCTAATTTACACACGTTTATTATAAAATTCATAAAAAATAGTTGTTTACTGTGAACCTACTTATATTTGGTATTAATATATCCACAAATATATATAGGCTATCATATAATGTATAAAACATAAAATAAAAATAACTTTTTTTTTCAATGCCACTGTACATTTATGGGCAGGCGGGTGGGTCAATACCACTGTTCGTGTACGGACGGGCGGGTGGGGTTACACTACTATTGTACAGGTATGGGTGGGTCACTTCCCTAAATGTGTATGAGAGGGTGGATGGGTCATTTACACTATACGAATATGGATGGGTGGATGGATCACTTTCAGGATGATGAGTGAGTGGGTTATGTTATTTTTCCCAGTATGTAACATTTATACATTTATTTTCATTAATCACAAAAAGGGAGGGGGTTTATATCATGAAAACAATGTAGTGGTAGTAAAATTACAAATGTGAGATAGCTCAAATTCACTATATTCGCAACGTCAATTACATGAATGATGGCAATGTCAAGCTCATCCACACTGCATCCCAGAACATTACCTCCCATGTGTTGATGATGGGCTTGACTTAGAATAAGTAGTACAGAGAAGTGTGCATACTAACGTGGATGGGAGATTTGGTTTGTGTCCGGGTGATATCCTGTGACTAACATGACCGTGACGAGAGCCATGGCTACAGTAGAAGGGGAAGAGGTTGAGGCACACAGCCGTAACTGCTGCATACTGCAGGGATCCACTGTGGATACTGCTGCGGAGCTGACCTGTAGCAGCAGCTGACTCCCTACTTCATTATGTCTGACATTGTATTTGAGAACACTCTAAAGTCAACAAAGAAGAATACTTTTAAAATGTATTGTTTTAGCAATAGATTTTTGGTTAAGTGCAATATAACGACTGAATATAAGAAAAATTCAATTTTTACATTTCTATACTCAACTGTACAATTCGATTTGCTGCAAATTCAGAGTGAAAATGTAATCATAAATTAACCCTGCAATATGTAGATTTTTTTAATATATCCTAATTTTTATTGATTAAATATTAATTTTAATGTTCATTGAATGCATTTCCTACATGACCAGTTTTTTTAAAATATGTTTTCATGTCCAGTAATTTATATGTCGTTTAATGCACTTTAAACCTATGTTAAATCTAAATATATTTAAAATACTACCAATTTGGAAAAACCAAGAAAAACATGTGCTCTTCTTTTTATCATGGGTAAAAAGTAGATAACCAGGTGTTGTTCCGTGCAACTATAATAGAAACACTGATCCTGTCAACTTCCTTCCCCCATGCTGGACACCACCATTTATTCAAGGTAAAACCTACACCACTATGCCACAGATCAGTGCTTTTACAGAGTTGCTTAGTAAAACGTACCAGCCCAAACTGGATTCAAACTGATGATCCTTAGGGCTGTACCTATAGGGTTAAAATAGAGTTGTAAAGAGGATAGGCTATAGTCAAAGCTTTGTTTTACTTTGCCATATGAATACTTTGGCTTCAAAAAAAAAGACAAAATTATGAAATAATCAGTTACAACATACTATAGCTGTAATTTTTTTACAACAATGCTGTTTTGATTGATACGCATAAATTCTCATGAATAAAGAGTTTTAAATAGACTACAAACTATATAAAACTAATGGTGTGTCAGTAATATACTGTTGAATGTAGCATCACAAGAGACCATGTATACCATCTGGAATTTATTACATATTAACTGGAAGTACTGTCGTGGTTGATGGCCTACGAACAGCACATGCCCGACAGATTTTTTCCTTCACCACGCACTTTGTTCCACTTGCCACAGTGTTTACATTGGATCTTCTATTATTTTGTTTAATCACTTGAGTTGTGTTGAAGTATTCTTAATAATTTTAAATGGTAGAGTGATTGCCAGTTTCAACATAATTAAATTTTTTCTGAACATGGTTAAACTATTTTGCCATCATTGGTTTAATAGGTTTAACTGTACCTTGCAGCTTACTGCCGCTGGAGAGGAACTGTGGTGGGAGAAGTAAACATTCTCACCACACTAGACACCAATTAGTTTGATTTTATGAATATCAGAGGATTAGATTAGAATTAATTGTTATTTTATAGGAAGAAATCAAATTCTGAACTGCAGCCAATTTGCTCTCGACTGAGTTTTATACTAAATAACTTTATAGTTTTAAAGGAATCAAACACTGAAACATTTCATTATTCATTAGTGTGACGCTGATCATCAAGATAAAGATATGGGTGAATATGAGGTGTGAATGAGTGTAGATGAATGAGTGTAGTCATTGTTACTAAGGTCGACTGTTTCTCAGAAATAACTATTTATTAATTAAGAAACCTTCAGCTTTATGTGGAATCCAAACCAAGTAGTGTTGGTCTGATTTTCAGCTAAATGACAAGCCCGACACTCAGTCCTCTTTCCTACACAACATCTGAACCTTGACTACCATCCAAAATGGACACCCCAGACCTCTAGTAGTATCCATGTCGATGGCAACCATTCAGCAGATGGTGTGTCGGTATTAAGAGGACTGAGCATAGAACCTATTGCTTACAATCTCCTCAACACTTGATCCCGAGAAGCTGGGTTACAGCACTGCACCACTAGTGCCGACAAGAAGTAATTTTCAACTTGTCACTTTTAACAAATTACTATTTTGATCAGATTAAAGATTATTATTCTGGAGTACTTGTGTGTTTTTTTTCTTTATGTTAAAAACTCTCAAATCATAATCCCTTCTAGTAAGAATAACTTCAAGAATGATGTTTATGTTTTTTTATATTGGCAATGAGCACAAATTAATCGATTTACTGGAGAAACAATTTAGACAGCGAAGTTTTTAACCCTACATTTGAATATCAGATCACCTCCCTGATTAGTGTATTTGAACATTAATTTTCAAATTTAGTTACATTAATGTTATTTTCAAATTTACAAATCAGGCAAGTTTGAACTGTATGACTGAGTTAAAAAATTACAGACAATTTTAAAAAAATAGAATGAAAGTACAAGCAATAATATATGAAACAGCATGTGAACCGTTATGAATCAGGACTAACAACTATTGTCATTAATCAGATTGAAAATATGATAAGCACAATGTTACCTTGGCATAGTATCATTGTACAGATCAGAGACTTGTACTATAAAAAGAGAGAAGGAAAGAAAAGATGCGATATTGTAGAAAATAGAAGAAATAAAATGGAATAATGAGGTGCAAATTCAAAACATGATGAAGAGAACAGGAGGAAAAAGAAAAACCAAAAAGAAAATGTTAAGTGGGCATTATATATAGAAAACACGGCAACTGAAGAGTGGAATGAGTGGTGAATAAAAAAAAGATGGAAATAAGATAAAATATTGGTGGAAGAAAAACTAATAAGAGACATTTGAAAGAGAGGCAGTAATTTGTAAGATCTGTCCAATACATAATGATGATTATAATAGTTAGCATAGTTGGTTCAATTCCAGCTTATGTGCTAAAGGTTGTCAGTTCGATCCCAATCAGAGTCAATACATTTTGAGAAGGATCAGCTGATAATCACCGGCTGTTCATTTGTCATTGGGCTATTAATTAATGACACTTTCTAAGGAATAAGTCGGCCTTAGTTTGTAACAATGACTACATTCGCTCATCTACACTCATCACACTCATTCGAAATCCATATTCGCCCATATCTTGACGATCAGCGTCTTATGAATAAATAAATAAATAGTATCCTATCAAATCAGTCATTATTTATTTGGTAACTAATCATTCTACCAAGCTACAGTAACTCTTTATAAAATAGTACCTGAATGAAAGCACAGCCCTCGCCCACAATGGCCACAGACAAAATGGGAGGAATTTTGTTGGTCGTCAACTGTTGTTGGACCAGTTTGTTGTCATTAGACAGTCGAAAAGTTCTTGAAATCTGCCCTCCCTTCACAAAAACCATCAGCTCTGTTCGGTTCTGAGGTGGCAGTGCTAGAGCAAAGGCTGTCAACGCTTCCAAAGCCACTACAGTGTCCTGAAATTGATTTGTTAATTTTATTGATTACTTTGTCGAGGACACATATTTTTTAAGTTTGACAAGCAAGCTGACAAAAGAAAACAAATGTAGAACAGAAAGATACAAAACTTACGGAAATGGTTGTAAATAAGCAAAACTTAGTAATAATAAGGTAGTAATTATTTATACTAACCTGTCCCTCTTTTTACCAGAATTTTGCCACTAGAATTCAAGTAATATTATCTTTTAATTTTATATTTCTAATAATGATTGTTCAGTTTAGTAATCGTGTAACAATAGTGAATTTTCTTATTCCAGACATACAAAATTCCAAAATTAGTAGTTTTTAATATCAGCCCTAAAGCAAAAAGATTTAATAACTTCATTTTAAGGCACCTCTTGAAAGTTTAATAAATAAGGTGAATTGATTACTTTTCAATTAGATTTATATTGGCAAATATATGTATGGCCCTTTATGAAGTCATGATAAATATGGCAACTACTATACCTCATTATAGGACTTTAAAAGTTAATTTATTAAATAGAATTTAAAAAGAAAAGATGATTTCCCATCATAATTTTGAACTAAATTCACTTAGCAAAGATTAACAAGCCTTGATAGCTTTGTAAATGCCAGATAATCCATTCGAGAAGCAGCGTAGAGGAAAATCTGTAATTTTGAGATCAACTGTTTGGATCTTCTCAACAATGTGTTTTTTATTTATTTATTTTTCTTTTTTTGTGGGTTTCAACGCCAGTGGCACTTTTTATTGACTACTCAAACGTTGTTAAAGAACAACATCTGTGTCTGCCACTGTTATAATACCAACCGACTGTTACGAGTTCCTTGACAAATGCTAGGTATCAAAGTAATGTTAGTTGAAAACTTGTTTCCTTTCCTTTGTGAGTTCCTCTGGTCTGAGGATGGTAAACATAGTTTACTGAAATCAATCACTATAATATTTGAACCAAAGAAACAGTCATTTGTTTGCAACTTTCACAAACATGAAATATGTTAATTAAGAAGTCAACATCATTTAGAGTCCATTTATTGAACTTCCGACTTAACTTCAGAATGCTCCTACAGCGAGTGATGCAACTAGGAGGAGGTTGGGAATGTTATGACCACAGGCGTGACAGTATTAACCAGAAAAACCATAAGAAAGCCTTGATGCCTTTCGGGGTTGTAAAGTTTCAACAACTATACAGTATATCTACATCTGTGTAATTACCTCCTCATTTAAATATGTGACAAGTGCAAACGTTCATTTACCATGTATTTTTTACTGTTTATTACGTCTTAATCTTTGTCGTACTTTATAGTCTGCTCTTGACAACACTGCACGTCAGAGGTTCTTTCAAATGCCACTAAGTACACTCATGTCAAGTTGGAAGATTCACTAAATTGAGTATAATAAGCCTCCTTGCAAATAGATTCCTCTCCCACACTTCACATTTGGAACTGCAAATCACCTTCCTGTCCTACACACAAAATACAAATCTTTTCTGACTGTCTTACATATATAATGCTCTCCCACCTTTTACAATTGGAGCCTCTAAATCTAATTGTACAATTCACAGTTGAAACCTTCCTTTCCTACATACAAAACAATTCTAGCTGACTAGCGACAGACAATTCTCTACCATCGCCATTACAAATATAAATACAATACAAACGATTCTTAACAGTCTCTCACCAACCTTAAATCTCTGCCAAAGGCAACTGCTCAATTTAAATTAAAAAATTTTATGTGTTTAGTGTAAGTGTGAGATTGCCATTAAATTCAGTGTAAATATGGCACCAGCACATTTCACAATTAATTCAAGAGCAGATAGTGCAGATGATAGTGAAAAACTCTAGCATGCTGGGTCCATTGGTCAGTATTATTTCTTAAGGTGTCCATTTCCAAAACCCCCAAGTCTCTGCTGGTATGTCGACACTTGACAGCTGTTTTTTTTTTTTTTTTTTTTTTTTTTTTTTTTTTTTTTTTTGCGTCAATTTAAGTACACTTATACTTTTGCTACCAGCGAGCCAAAAGATGTTCTATTTCAACTGTGTGGTTTGCGTTTATTATTATAACGAGTTTTAGTGTACACTACTGATTAATAAAGATCCAATCTAGTGGAGCATATGGTGATGTTATGAGTTTTATAATTTAAAATCTTCAAGAATGATATTTAGTTCCACATATATTTAACTGAATGTAGCTATTGTTTATCGCACTTTTTTTATTTTAACAAAACCGCGAATTTGTTTAATTTAATTTTAGCACATGAATTAAAAAATAATAAATACAATTTAATACCATGCAACAGAACTTTAATATAGCATAAACTTTAAAAAGTACATATATTACAGTGATCAACATCGGTAAGGTACATTTACAATCCTCAGACCTGTAAATAAAAGAATCGTTCACTATGCACTGAAATATTTGTTCTTTTTTTAACTTAAATTAAAATTCTGATGCAAGACATTCACTTGCTTTAAATTTATACCAGTATATAAAATGCTAAAAAGAAGCTATTAGGTGAATAAAACTACGATGGTCAAGTGAACACAACTAACAACTACACTAGGTAGTTTTGTTAAAATAATAAAAGTGTGATGAACAATAGCAACATACAGTTAAGTATATGTAAAACTACATATAATTCTTGAATATTTTAAATTAAAAAACTCATAACAGGTATTAAGTTACCTGTGTTGAAATAAATCCACCATTTTCATTGCGATGTGTTGATATCCAACGAACGCCTTTCCGAGCCGTTAGAATGTTGTCTGGTCCTCCTAGCTCCACAAGTGAAAGGACTGCATAGCTAGTTGTCATAATGTTGTAGGTTTTGGGAGAACCTTATTAAAAAAACACTTTTGTACAAATGCTTATAATAGGCAATTTTGAACAATGTTGCTTTTAATCTTTTAAAATATATTTTAACCAAATATCAATTTACTGTATACAACACTATATAATGTTTATTTGAAAATCTATGTATAAAATGTTTGGAATATAATATTAATCATGTTAATTTACCTTTTAACAATTTATTTCTATATTTTAATACTGTACCTGCAATAAAGAGGAGGACTGTTCCTTGAATAATGTATTTCAACACAATAACCAACTCTTCAACTGACTATTAGATTTTCCCATACTGCCAAGTGAGTTTTTACGAATCTACGGATATTTTTTAAAAAGTTCATAAATGTTTGTAAAATTATAAAAACCTACTTCAATTTTTGTTGGCATAATCAAAAATAAAAGATATCTTGTTTAATATTATTGAAAGTAATTAATTTTGTAATTTAAATATATTTAATGTTTACTTAACTTAATTCAGTAATAATGAAACTGTTTTTTTTAATGCACACAGAATGGCAAATTCTTTAAAATTAAATAAACAGAAATGCCTTATCAAAAACAGCATGGATTGATCTACCTACACATACTAATAAATGGAATAAATTCTGTTCAGTATTTTTTTACTGCTAATACCATCCATCTTTTCTTATTAGTGACCCTTTCTTGTAACCTCAAAGTCTGATAAGAAACACTTGTAGTCAACATTATTTCAAAATAAAATATAATTGAGATTTTCTTTATTTTATGCACAAAGTAATAAGAATGCATTTTTATTACTCATTAGCAAGACACAGATCGTAGATATATGAGATGAGGGCCAAATGAGTGTGGATGAATGAGTGTAGTATTAGTTACTACCTAAGGTTACTTGTTTCTCAGAAAAACTCAATAGCCAGGGTAACTAAGGGACAAATAACTTTACGTTAAACCCAATACCCAGGTAACTAAGGAACAAACAACATTACGTTAAACCCAATACCCAGGGTAACTAAGGAACAAACAACTTTACGTTAAACCCAATACCCAGGGTAACTAAGGAACAAACAACTTTACGTTAAACCCAATACCCAGGGTAACTAAGGAACAAACAACTTTACGTTAAACCCAATTGCCAAAGTAACTAAGGGACAAACAACTTTACGTTAAACCCAATACCCAGGGTAACTAAGGAACAAACAACTTTACGTTAAACCCAATACCCAGGGTAACTAAGGAACAAACAACTTTACGTTAAACCCAATTGCCAAAGTAACTAAGGGATAAACAACTTTACATTAAACCCAATAGCCAGAGTAACTAAGGGACAAACAACTTTACGTTAAACCCATTTGCCAAAGTAACTAAGGAACAAACAACTTTACATTAAACCCAATACCTAGGGTAACTAAGGAACAAACAACTTTACGTTAAACCCAATACCTAGGGTAACTAAGGAACAAACAACTTTACGTTAAACCCAATACCCAGGGTAACTAAGGAACAAACAACTTTACGTTAAACCCAATACCCAGGGTAACTAAGGAACAAACAACTTTACGTTAAACCCAATTGCCAAAGTAACTAAGGAACAAACAACTTTACGTTAAACCCAATACCTAGGGTAACTAAGGAACAAACAACTTTACGTTAAACCCAATACCCAGGGTAACTAAGGAACAAACAACTTTACGTTAAACCCAATTGCCAAAGTAACTAAGGAACAAACAACTTTACGTTAAACCCAATAGCCAAAGTATCTAAGGGACAAACAACTTTACATTAAACCCAATAGCCAGAGTAACTAAGGGACAAACAACTTTACGTTAAACCCAATTGCCAAAGTTCCATAATGTTCCATAATGTTAACATATGTACCTTTTTCTCAGAAAGTAGAAAAGATATTTCATTTCAGTTTTTTTTACCTGATACATTGGCCTTTATTACATAAACTACGGGTGTAAAATCTAACTTTGGAATAATTATAAATTTTTCACAAAATTTTTAAAAAATCTTAAAAAGTTTTTCAAATTTTTTTTATCTATAAATTTTTTTAAATTTTATTCTTTGTTAATTTTGACTATTTTTTTATTCTGCTTATGTAACTAAGTTATATATATATATATATATAAAATCACAAAAAGTTTCATCTTGTTACCATTAGAAGTTTTTGAGAAAAAGGAACATATGTGTCAAAAAACACAACTTTCGGAAAATCGCAATAAACCAAAATAAATACAGTTTTACTAATAAAAACAAGACAAAAACTTACATTAATAAAACCCTGGTGCATATGATGGTCCCTTCCCTTCATCTTCTTCAAATTTATTACTACAATTACTATATGCACTAGTATTACTGTATAAAGATGATATTAGAGTAATAAATGAATACACAATGTGTGGCACTCAGAGAGATGATTTCAATAGGAAATCGAGTAGGACACTTTTAGAAAACTAATATTGAAGCACATTTAGAAAATAATAAATAATTAGTGTTATATACCGTTGGAAAGAGGACATTTTAAGCTATAAAATGATGAAAAAAAATTTTCGATAAAAATAAAAATTTTCCATGCACCTACCCCCTTAAACCCAATACCCAGGGTAACTAAGGAACAAACAACTTTACGTTAAACCCAATTGCCAAAGTAACTAAGGGACAAACAACTTTACATTAAACCCAATAGCCAGAGTAACTAAGGGACAAACAACTTTACGTTAAACCCAATACCTAGGGTAACTAAGGAACAAACAACTTTACGTTAAACCCAATACCTAGGGTAACTAAGGGACAAACAACTTTACGTTAAACCCAATACCCAGGGTAACTAAGGAACAAACAACTTTACGTTAAACCCAATACAAAGGGTAACTAAGGAACAAACAACTTTACGTTAAACCCAATACCCAGGGTAACTAAGGAACAAACAACTTTACTTTAAACCCAATACCTAGGGTAACTAAAGAACAAACAACTTTACGTTAAACCCAATACCTAGGGTAACTAAGGGACAAACAACTTTACGTTAAACCCAATAGCCAGGGTAACTAAGGGACAAACAACTTTATGCTAAACCCAATTGCCAGAGTAACTAAAGGACAAACAACTTTACGTTAAATCCAAACCACATAGTAATGGTCTCATTTTCAGCTAACTGACAAGCCTGTCACTCAGTTCTCTTTCCTACAAAACATCTGAACCTTAACTACCACCCAACCCGACGTAGACACTAGTAGTGTCTAAGTCGATGGCAATCATTGAGTGGACATTATGTCAGTATTAAGAGGGCTGAGCATAATACAACCTATCGCCTACAATCTCCTCAACACTTTGTCCCTAAGTAACTGGGTTTCAGCATTGCGCCACTAATGCTGACAATCTGACAGTTATTGTGACTTTTCAATGAAATAGTTTATGATTTTTTTTATTATTTGTTAATAAAGTAAAACTTCAATTACAAAGACTTAACAGGATGTCCAGTTAACTTCCTTAAACAAAGTCCATGACCTTTCCCTAATATCATACAAAACTTCCCTGACCCTGAATCAACATAATTACATATACATGATTTTAATAATACAATAATATCATGTATGTGAATGTCAGTATTTTACAATAACGTTTTATTAATAATTTATTTATTTATTTATTTATTCATAAGACGCTGATCGTCAAGATATGGGCGAATATGGATTTCGATTGAGTGTGATGAGTGTAGATGAGCGAATGTAGTCATTGTTACAAACTAAGGCCGACTATTCCTTAGAAAGTGTCATTAATTAATAGCCCAATGACAAATGAACAGCCGGTGATTATCAGCTGATCCTTCTCAAAATGTATTGACTCTGATTGGGATCGAACTGACAACCTTTAGCACATGAAGCTGGGATTGAACCAACTACGCTACCGACCAATTATAACTAACAAGAATAATTACAATAAAAACCACTACAATAATTTTAATTTTTTGCAAACTACTCTATAAGGTTTAATAATTAAAATATAAATTTACCCTTTTCCCTATATTTTTTTCTTTAGCATGACAAATTCCAACATGACAAAATAACAGTATCATTTGAAACTATGTGATTTCGTTTTTCATCCTAATGGTGTAAAATTTATTAGATATTGATTAAGTAGAGATTATTAGAAATAAAATAAAGACCAAGTGAATCAAATTTAGATTGCCCGATTGCAGCAACTGGCATTGTTTGGTTTAATTATTTACTTCTGTTTATAACGTCATCAAATTTAAATATCTAGTTGTTCATGAAAGTTTATTAAAATAATCAATGAAACTTATATTATTTTCAGCGCTGATTGCCTGAATTCCATAAGACATGACTGAAGAGAAGCAGCCATGATACACCATCAACAAAGCCTTTCGATTCAAGAAAGGATATAGGGTTTTAAGGGCGAAACATGCTCGACTTAATTTGCCACAAAACCCCGTAACATGCTCAGACCAAAGCAAGCCACTATCCACTGTCACTCCCAAGAATTTCACTGAAGTGCACTCCTTAATACAAAACTCGCCAAGAGAAATTTGATTATGGCATTTGTTCCGCATTAAAAATTGAACAAAAAAGGTTTTATCAGGATTAAGAATCAGATTATTTTTCTTCAACCATTCTTTGAATGTATGTATTGTGGTAGATACTCTTGCCTGTAGACTCCTCTCAGAGCCTCCAAATAGCAGAGTTGTATCGTCAGCAAATAATAATGGCTTTGCTAAAAAAACTTCTCGAAACCATGTCATTTATATAAATAATGAAGAGCACAGGCCTGAGAATACTGCCTTGAGGAACTCCAAATTTTGATTCTACTATCTGAGACCTGGTTCCTGACACTTCGACAAACTGCTGACGATTTGAGAGATAAGATCTAAACCTAGCTAGAGGAGTTCCTCTCACACCACATTGTTCAAGCTTACTAGAAAGAATGTTATGGTCCACACGATCAAAGACCTTGGTTAAATCAAAGAAGACTCCCAAAGCCGGTTCACGATTTTCAAGCATGATAACCTTCACCATATCTACAACTGCTAGTGTTGTTGAATGGTTCTCCCTAATGTGGATAAAATAGAAATTGGTAGATAATTATTTACGTCACTTTTGTCCCCCTTTTAAAAAACAGGAATAGTCTTAGAAATGTTCAGGATATCAAGGAACATACCAGAAACCATGGATTCATTTAAAAGATTGACCAGTGGATCAATGATAGTTTTGAAAAATTTTTTAGAAGCACTCGTTATTTCATCCACTTCAGAGGAAGTTTTAGATTTTAAAGATGAGATTGCCCGTTCAAAATCAATGGAAGACACGGGAGACAGAAAAAAAGAACCAGGTGGACCATAAAAATGAGCGCTAGATAAAGAAGATGAAGTATGGTCAATCAGCGGTGTAATGTTTGAAAAATGGCAATTAAAATGATTGGCTATCTTTATTGCTGAGTCAGCCCTTGAATCTTTAATGGAGGCAATGAAGCTAGGCTGGACACTTCACTTGTCTCTCTCCACTCCGCACAACATTCCATACAGCCTTCTGTATGCAGGTTGAATCCTGAACTTCATGAGTAATTTTTGATTTTTTTTCATCTATTAATGTTTTTTTAAAGAGTGTTTCCTTTTTATATACATTGATTTTATTTGAGAGTCAGTCGAGTCTCTAGCTAGGGTTCCTAGATCAACATTTTCATTAGCTAGTTTTTTAACTGAGCACTAATTTGGAATTTGTTATTAGGATATTTCTACTTTTTAAAAGTTTTTTTCTTTAATGATAATTCAAAATTACTACCTCTTATATCAAAAAATGATTTGAATTTGTCATGAATATTATTTAACTCCAGTCAACTTCACATAAAAGGTCATGAAATTTTAAAATGTTACTTTGAGAAAAAATCTTTTAGTTATATATTCACTGGGTGGAGGAGATAAATTTTCAATAGCAATCAACTGGGCTTCATCATCAGACAAATCGGAAAACATAACGTCACCTCTGATAATACTACTATCAATATTAGTGACAACATTATCAAGAAGCGATTCTTTATTATCAGTTATTCTTGTTGGCTGCCTTATCAACTCATGTAAATTAAATGAATTAAATTTGCTCCTTATTGAGTGAACATTTAAGTTAGGTTCAAGGAAATTTATTTTCCAATCACCAAGTATTAAAATGTGGTTATTACTTTTTAACACATAATATATAAGATGTTATAACATTTCTACAAATTTCCGCTTATTTTTTTGAGGGGGTCTGTACAAATATATAATAATGAACTTTAAACTATTTCTACTACATAAATATTTACAAGTTATCTTAACCGAAACAATACAGCATTCAAAAACATTTACATCACAATATTTATCTACCAGATCAGTTTTGTTCACAATACAATCAACTTCAACACTCCTATTGCCAATTTAAATTGCTACTACTCATTCCAAACCTGATTCCCGACAGTATTTAGAAATACAAGTAAAATTAGGAATAATTAAGGGCTCGTCTTCTCTTAGCCAATGCTCAGTTAGACAGATTATATCTGTGTGTTACATATCAAGAAGCACAAAGCTCTTCAACTTTATACCAAACACTTCTAATATTTAAATGGTAAATATAAAAAGGAAAAGATTTATTGATATTTATATTGAATTTTTCAGGTTTAAGTTTGGGAGATTCTCTAAAAAACTATCACTCTGAGTTCTAGTTTGTGGCAATGGTAGAAAGCTTTGCATAGATAAAGATGAACTTTGACAAAGGTATTCTGAAGAATGCCAATCTGTAGAATAGGTTGGTACCAGTTCATGAACGTTGGGTGATAGAACATTGGGCGATGGAACGCTGGGTGAAGGAATGTTGCAGATTTCAATCTCAGAGGTAGCCAGTATGCAGGATTTCATAGAGTAAGTGTTTAGGAGATTGTAGGCGATAGGTTGTATGCTCGGTCCTCTTAATACCGGCATGGCGTCCGTTTGGTGGTTACTATCGGCGTGAACACTACTAGAGTAGTCTGGGGTGTCCATGTTGGGTGGTAATCATTGTGCGGATGTTGTGTGGGGGAGATAACTGAGTATCAGGCTTGTCAATTAGCTGAAAATCAGACCAGCACTACGTGGTTCGGCTTCCACGTAAAGCTGTAGGTCCCTTAGTTGCCCTGGCTGTTGGGCTATTAATAAATTGCCCTTTCTGAGGAACAGTTGAACTCAGCTAGTAACCAGACTACACTCATCCACACTCATCCTACACTCATAAAACCATTCATATTCGCCTTAAAATATGCATAACGTTGTGTCGGCGTCTCATATGTAAGAATGTAAGAATCCATGCCGCTTGTCAACAGTGTTTCGTTTGTGTTTAATAAAATCTATAGAATAAAATAAAATCTAAATAAAACTTAAGAACATACTGTTAAATTTTCCTAAATATATTCCTTGTTTGTGAGATAACCTGATGTGATAGAAAGATATGGATTCCATTTTTGGATTCAGCACTGAAAAGTACATAGAAATCAGATATCAAAATACAAACAACTTTCAATAAGTATTATTTTCTAGACCTGTGTAATTAATGAAAATATAATAAGGTGGTATAACAAATAATAAACAAGTTCAGAACCAATTAAACCGTAATCCTTTTAATAATAGCTGGACAAATTTTGCTTAAGATGTATGGTTAGTTCCAGCTCTCATTTCCAGGATTTACTACTCTTCAGAATAATTAAGAAGAGTAGTAAATCCTCCCACTTGCCTCCGTGATGCTGGGTTAACACCAAGGAACTTGAAGTCCAATTTTACCATCCCTCACCCAGAGAATCGAACCCTGGATCTCTAGCTTCAGAGGAGAGCAGTGTTCCACTCGGCCACCAGACCACCATTCTGTATGCTTTTTTTTTAATGAACAAAATGGATATAAACGGAAGCAAGCAATATCCTCTTTTAAATTTATATACTTCAAGCATATTTATACTTAAACATTTACCTGGTTTTCCCCAGTGGATCAAATCATTTTGAATGATGGCTAGTCGCATCAGATTTTGCACAGCTTCAACAGCTTTTTGTCGTTTGCCTAACCTAGCAAGTGCTAGTGAAGTTAGGGCAAGCGTATGTGGATCTGTTGAAGAGATAGCTGCAGTAAGACAAAACTCTGCATTAGTGGTGAGAGGAGATGGTAAACTCAACTTTCCAGAAGATATACTGGCAATCACAAAGGCCGATAATGCGGCTGTTGCTGCATCTTCAGAAACATCTATCTGGAACACATCCAGTGTTTATTGTAAGGTGAATAAACTCATTTATTTAAAAAAATCAAATTATTCTCAAATACGAGACATAGGGATGGCAAAAATGTATAACATATAAATATATCGAATTATCTATACATCACAAAGAAAATATTGATCTAACGATAATATCAAAAGAAAAATATCGATATATCTGTTAACTGATATATCGAATTGTAAATGATTTATCTGTTTAAAACTATGCACTAAGTCTTATGTCATGACAAAAAATACACTTTAGTTTTGGTGTCACTATTTAGATTGGCCTACTGAATGTAAACATTAAATATATTTATCCACACAAAACAAGTTGTGGTTTGTGGGTTGAATGAAAAAATTACCATGTTAATTATAAAAGAATAATGTAATAACTTTGTTATTTTTGTTTTTCACATTCAAAAATCCCATTAGGCTTCTTATAAACACTAAACTGGTGAACTCTTCTACAATAAACTACATTTTAGTGCATTACTTAACGTAAAAGAGTAAATGAAGTTACTTAATTACTTCAGTGCATGTTTTGTATGCATAAGAGGCAAATTAAATGTTTTTTTTTTTTCATCAAATCGTGATAATTTTGAGGAGAGAGAATAATGTCAATAGTTAGTGATATGATATATCAGTCCAAAATATTGATATGGCCAATATTATCTAAATAAAATATTGATACTGTACTAATATTTCGAAACATATTTATCAATCAATATTTCTGATATATCAATATATCCTTGCTATCCCTAATGAGATGTTGGCACAACTTTGTGTGAATATGAATGATTATGTGAGAATGTATGATCCATGTAGTCTGGTTAGTAACGAATTTCAAATATTGCTCAAAAAGGGTCCATTTATTAATGCCCAATGGCCGATAGCCATGGCAACTAAGGGACCTATAGCTTTTAGAGGAATCCAAACCACATAGTGTTGGTCTGATTTTCAGCTAATTAACAAGACTATTCTCAGTTCTCTCCCCTACACAACATCTGGATACTGACTACCACACAACATGGACACCCTAGACTCCTCTAGTAGTGTCCATGCTGATAGAAACCATTGGACAGATGCCGTGTTGGTATTAAAAGGAGCTTAGAACCTATTGCCTACCATCCACATCCACAGTACTTTGTCTCCAAGTAGCTCGGTTACAGCACCGCGCCACTAGTGCCGACTAATCAATTATAGATTGTAACAAGTTTACATATCCAAGTGAGGAGACTGTTTTTAGACCAACAAGCAAAGAAAGGAAACAATAGCAACATCAACAGGGTTTAATTTTTTAAGGCATAACGTAATATATTATGAAAGGAATAATGCTATTTCAGAATGTCTTTAGTATAAGCCTCTCTATATTTTTTTTTAAATATATGTTTTTTCACTTCCCTAAATTGTTCTTGATTCAAATTCAATCAGATCGCAAATGACAAAAAAGAAGGAAAAATTATTGCTCACATTTAAGATTACTAAATTCAAATTTTTAATGCCATCCAAGAGAGAAAGTTAATTTCAATGTTTTATTCTTATTGATTACATTTTTAGATAAGAAAAATGTTGAATGAAGTAGATGAATTTTATCTAGCTGTTTCCAGATATTTTAAACATAAATCTTCAATATGAGTTACTACACATAAGACACAACGTTTTGAAGAGTGTTACTCCTACAAATATAATTGATTTAAAATTGAAAACAAGAAAATATCTAATTCACTGTTAGTAGCATTTTGCTTTTCGATTATGGTCTTGGTATTGATAATGTTTGTGAAATAATAAATAAAATTAATTTTGTCCTGATTAAAATATAAGGAATTTGCTTAAGATGTATTCATCACTCAAATTTCTTTTAAATCTTTCAACTTCTTATTAAAAATAATTTAATGTGCAAATATTATTAATAATAATTAATTACTGCTCTATTAATCTTAATTAAAAGTTCTGATCTGCATTAAATTCTCAAATACCTCATTTTCTTTGTGGAACACTTGGCCCACTGCAGGGAAACACCCATTTTCCAATTGCTGCCTTGTTATCCAAGCTATGCTGTTTTGTAAAGCCTCTTGATCCACTTCGATCACTCCTTTGGCCTCAGATAAAGTCCTCAGCACAGCAGCCGTCAGCCACATAGATCCTGAATCATCTTTATCTCCAAATGCTGAGAAAGAACCGTCACTTCGCTGGAAAGTCAATTGTCTTTGATATCCTGTAACAAACTATGTCAATCAGCAGGTAACTCTGAATTTTACAAATCTAACACCAAAATAGTGTTTAACAGTTCTTTTTTAGCCTATACAAATTACAGTATAGAAAGAGGTAATAATTCAAAACTCATCACATGTTTCTGTTTATTCCTGTTATGTTAATTGTAACTTAACTCTTCATACTTTCTTTTAAAATCTAATTGTTTGATAAATTCAACAAACTTATCATTTACAATCAAGGAAATTTTGTAGCTCCAGAAAATTGCATGAAAAACTTAATACAGTAGAACCTCTTTAATCCGGCACGTTTGGAACTTGACTCTTTCTGGATTAAAGAAAATTCCGGACTATGGAGGTTATTTATAAAAATACAGGAGGTGTATAAAAAATAACATAATTTGTACAACAAAATTTTACTGTATGTATATATTATTTAAACATGGGTTATTTAAACAATATAAATCAATATATAAGTACAGGAGAAATATTAAAATGCATTTTTAAGTACAGTACATGATGAAATACAGTACAGTACTGTACTACAGTATTTGTGGTTTTTAGCAACAGGACTGGTAGATGGCTGGAAAAAAGATCTAATATCTACTTGCTTCTTACAACTATTTTTTATTAGCTGTCGAGTTGCTCACTTTACAATGTTCATTGTGAAGGCAGTCTGTAATTTGTGTCTATTGCCATTGATGTCGGATTATAGACAATCCCGGACTATAGAATGCCGGATTAAGGAGGTTTTACTGTATGTTGATTTATTTTGAGCTACACTTATAGTACAATATAGTACTATAGGAGCCTGATTTTATAAAAACTTGTCTGTATGAAGTAGATCTACAAGTAAAATGTATACAACCGAGTAATATGTGCATAGTGAATCTGCACTAAGGTGAATTGTAAGTGTAGGCTGTGTGTTTTTGTTCAACTAAGAGTTGTATGCATGGAGGAAGGGAAGGGATGAGTAAGTAGTGTTTGAAGGTTGTGTTTGTTCAAGCAAATCATGAAACATGAAAACCTATTTGAAAAGCATATATAAAATTGTTAAAAAAAAGAGAACAAAGTTTCATATAATAATAACAATCTTTCATCAAC
Organism: Stictocephala bisonia; assembly: GCA_035578905.1. Lineage (NCBI taxonomy): Eukaryota > Metazoa > Arthropoda > Insecta > Hemiptera > Membracidae > Stictocephala > Stictocephala bisonia. Next base: position 162,038 of record JAQJVL010000133.1, read on the forward strand.
ATGAACCGGGTTGCCAACAGCATACTCCCAGTGACATCTAGCCTGAATGCAATCTGTCAAGCATTCTAGCAGATCTTCAATAACAACCCGAAAATTAAATCTGTGGTGCAGGGGTTATATTTATGTTTGTTTTCTTTTAGAGTTGTGTATCTCTTGAAAGGACTACAACAATTTTAATGCCTGTTTTAATAGCCCATTATAACTTAGGAATGCGAAAAAGTAGTTAAAATTCAGAAATAATCATAACTGACCTTGAATGATAAGGAAGTAATTAGTTACATGATTATTGATAGACATGTGAAATTTAAATGTCTTATAGGGGCAAACAAATGGAGCATAATACATAAATGATTAAACACTACCTATCCCAAAGAAAAAAAATTTGGATGTTTACACGGGGAGCTGATTATGAAGATATGAGTGAAATGAGTGGTGAATGAGTGTAGATGAACAAGTGAAATGAAATTAAATATATTGTTTACTCCCCATAAAAATGTAAACGAAATTAACATTAAGGTAATATTTAAAAAAACACACACAATTAATCTAAGATAAAATTTGTGAAAAAATTTTATGAACAGTTAATTGTAAATACTACCTTAAATTTTTGATGTGAGACGAGGTTAGAAAATAAAATTGCTTCCTAATAAAAATGAAATAAAATGAAAAAAGTCTTTATTAAAGGGGCAAAGTTAGGACTGTTAAGTGCTTTCTAACACTTATAAAAAAAATGTGAGCATTAATAAACAAATGTAATATAAAAAAAATGTTTGGACGTACTATGGTTCGACTACTAATTTGAAAAACTATATATGTGTAGTCATTGCGACTTACTAAGGTTGACTGCTTCTTAGAAAGAGTTATTTATAAATAGCCTAATAACTGGGGCAACTAAGTAAAACTTAGTTTTAAAGGGAATCTGAACCATGTAGCGTTTGTCTGATTTTTGGTTAACTGATAGGTAAACCTTATACTCTGTTCTTCCCGGTAGACAATATCTGAACCCTGGCAAGCCTAAAATGGACACCCAAGACTTCTCTAACAGTGTCCAAGTTGATGGCAACCATTGAGGGATGTCGTGAAATTGTGAAGAGCAAAGTACTTGACATGGTATCAAGTTTTGTATATGTGGGTTTTGTAAGGCCAAAGGCTGGGATTAACACCACATGGGGAGAGGTTTCAAGATGTCACAGAAAGTCCACTTGAAAGGCCAAAGGTCAATCTCCTCAAACTATATCTTATGCAAAGTTCCTTTGTAAAACCACAAGGGATTTAGGAGGCTGAAGCCTCAGCTTCTTACACGGTGTGAAAAATGTTGGTAGTCACCTATAGTCAATTTTGGTAGCTATAACCTACTTTTGTGTAGCGACTGACCGACTTCAGTAGCCAACCGTGATGAATTTGAATAGCAACTAATCAAAGAACCAAGTTAAAAATGAGATTATTGAACATCAGCAAATTTTCAAAATTTAAAGTATTTTCTGATATAGTATTCCCAAGTGGTGCCCAATACTTATTGAGATAGTAAAAGTTTTGAGTTTCTATTTTATTAGTAAAGGAAATATTTTTGAGAGTTCCAGACTTTTTACATACCTTAAAAAAAAAACGATCAATTTTGTCCAGTTTTATACTGATTTCTTTAAATGTTGCTTCTTCTACTTTGAATTATACACACTTTTATTATTAATGTGACTTTTACTTTAATATATTACAAAAAAATAGAACTTACCTTTTTTAATATTTTTTAGTGCATTAGCTTTAATTTGAGCGTCTTCATATCCTAGAGCATTTATGTATTTCAGTAAAAACAAGTTGGGAGCAAGCTTTGCCAAGTTCTGCTCACCACATCCCATGGGCAGCAGTACCAATTGGTCCAGATTCTGTATGTCAATTAATTTTAATAAATCAATTTTACCAAATTGTTTTAACACTGTTTAGAGGAAACGTAAGAAGCACTATAATATCCTAATAGAAATATAATCAATTTAAATTAAATAGTTTAATTTTATGTTATTATTCTCTATGTCAGCTAATTTCAAATTATAACTTTTACTGAATAATTTTTTGAGTAAATATAGAATTGTTGATAAAATTTGAACTTTTTGTGAAATAAACTGAGGCTGAAAAGCTAAAATACTGCCTATGTCAATAACAAGTGACTCAATAAAGAAGGATTATATGATTTTGCAAGTCGTAATTAACATACAGATACCAATAAAAGCCATACCTGTAATATAACTTCATAATTCTATCATTCCAGCGGTATATAAATCAAGAAGGCATGGATGGAGAAAGAGATTTTAAGAAATAAAATATTTTGTGCATGTAAAATATAAAAAATTAGAGATATATTTCTGATTTTCCAATGTTGAAATCTGTTTGAGATTCTGGAAACAAAAGTAAGAGATAAGAATAAGAACGTTTATTAACCATAAAATACATGTTTGTAATATAGATTCTATTATGTTGTCATAATTTAGAATGTATCATGACAACATAATACATTCTAAATTGAACAAGTTATGAGAGTTATTTTATTTATTTTGTTGTTGTATAAATACATGTATTTTTTCTCTAAGATCGATAATATTTTACTGTCTTATCTCAAAAAAATAAGTCTACATAAAATAAATTGAAGAATGTTAAGAAATTTATTAATATAAAAGATAGAGTAAAAAATTTAAAATATGATATTGTTTATTGATAAAAATTCTTTGAGTGTATAAAATGGATTATTTACAAGCCATAGGTACGATTTATTTTTGAATTTTTTCTCTGTGTGTTTGTTTATTAAGTTCACAAATCACAAGTTTGTTATATATTTTCAATAACACAACTACATGACAAGATAAACTTTTACTTAATCTATGGTGTTTAATTTGGGTATTACTTTTATTTCTAGTATCGTACCTATGTAAAATGCTGTTGAAAACTAAAAGATCCTGGTTTTTAATTAAGTACATTACAGAGTCAAATATATACATAAATGTACTACTGTCAAGATTTTTAAATCAACAAAAATTGGTTTGCAATGCTCTGAAGCTTAGATTAATAGCTAATAATCAATTTTAGTCTCAAAACCTTTTCTGTAAAATAAGAATTTCCTGTATTTTACTACAGTTACCGTAAAGAACAAGTCTGTACCTGAAAACAGATTGGAAAAAGCAAAATATGAAGTTCTTATATAAGGTTGTGGTACAGAAATAAGCAAGCATTTTAGTAGATACTCTCGAGAGTTGTGAGGAAGTGTAATCTGGGCTCCATGTAAGAGGATTATAAAAAAAAAACTAAAAATAGATGATAGAAAATTAAGGGAAAACATAATTGATTTAGGGCTGGCATGTCTATCATGGGACTGATATTTGCTTATAATTATAAGAAAAGAATTTTGAGTATGGCAAGGATATTATTTCTTTGATATTGAACAAACCTAAGTCAGTGAGAACAGGAAAGAAGAGTGGAAAGCCTTGGAGAAAAAAAGGAGTTGAAAAAAGTGTGACAGCCAAAGTCAAAGTTGACAATATGAGAATAGTCAGAGCTCTGTGAGAATGAAGATGTGGATAGCTGAAACAGAGGTCCCCTATCATGTTTAGTAGTGATGGATGGGGTGATGGAGAAGGTGACGAGAAGGTATGGTGAAGAGAAAATGAATATGAGTTTTCAGATGACCTGGTCTGGGGAAACAGGGATGAAGGAAGGGTAAATCTGGACACATGGGTGGTAATATGATAATATTTAATGGAAAGAAGAGTAAGCATAGTAATAAAAAAACTGTGGGGAGAGAAGAGATGGGGCTGACATTAGAAGAGAAAGAAATAAAAATTTAGAAAGCTTTAAGTAACTCCATAATATGTTGAAAGAGAATGGTAGAATTGACAAAGAAATAAACAGGATTGTCTGGCAGGGGTTTTATGAAGGAAGCTGGAAGCCTGAAGGAATACTGAAGTTCCCTTGAAATACAAGGAGATTTTGTATAAAACATATTTTATTGCTGTGTTTGGAGAAAAGAACAGATAATTGGACAGAGTGATAGGAGTAGAATATAGGCTTACAAAATGAAATGTTTAAGGAATAGTGTGGATATAACAATATTTTATAAATTAATGAATAAATTAATTAGAAGGAGAGCTGAGGAGGGACTATTATTGGATAAAATTGAGAGGGGTTGATTGAGAGAATTTAAAAATGAACATAGAAAATATGTGAACCAAATTGAAAATCAAATTGAAAAATTACCATTTTTTACCAATATGTTTTTCTGAGGTCTAATTTTATCATTTTAAAGAATGTTTAGTCAAAATTATGCATGAACATAATCTCGTAATAGATCAGTTTAAAAAATATTCAGCTTCTTTGAGTTGTTTTATATAACATATTTTCAGTTTTGTCACTTAAATGTATACATTTTAAACTGATTCCAATGATATATTACACCATTTGACTTAAATTTAAAACATATTTGACTTACCTCTAGAACTGGACCAAACATGTCAGCAACAACACTAAACTGCAGATAAGCAGAACCTTCAACCAGGTTGTCAGCTTCAGGCAAAGTCAAGTTCCATCTTAAAGAAGAGTCAGCATCTTCTGTTGGAAAAATTTAAATTATTGCTAAAAATGTGATTGTTAAAAATGTGTTAAAAGTGGTGTATTTTTCTTTAATTGGATTAACAAAAATTAACTAATGTACTCTTGCCTATCAGTTAGTCCTAAAATTCTTTGACGCAGTCTATCCGGCTGTTGCCAGTCACCGACTAAGGAAACAAGTATCAAGTAAGTTAAGTGGTAATATCACTGAAATGTAATTCTTTTTGTGCTGAAGCTTCACCTATGAAGCAAGTTGTGTTGAAATCATTCATTCATCCCATTACCAAAACTTTTCATCCCATCAATTTATCCTTCTTCTCCAATTGTATTTTTGTAAGCTCTAAAGGCATATTTCTTAAGGTGCCATTCATTTGTTTAAAATTCCCTTAGCCTCTTTTCTCCGATCATAATCTTGTTGTTTGAAAGTTATTTATTGGCATTGGATTGTTCATAATGGTAAATTTGTTGTAGATTTCCAACACTTCAAGTGTTTATAAAACTAACAACATTTTGACAGGTATGAAACTTCTGTAGTCTTCAGGTGCTATTTTATTTTTTTATTTTTTTTATTTTTTATATACTACTTAACTAACCCATATCAACGTATTTAGCCTTTAAAAATTGCATACTTGTACTGATAGTTACAGACCTGAATGAACGCAGTCTCTTGCCTAACCCTGGTTCGCAGGCGTTCTTACAGGCGGTATTGTAGAGGGCACACCGGGCTATTAAGTCGCATAATAATGATGCCATTATTAAATATTTTCTATATAAGGCGTTTTTTTACAGATAGCAACACTTTTTTAAACTGATACATTGTTTAACAAATCACTGAATGTTATTTAATTAATTTGTGAAAATCAAAATTGTACATCTTTATTACTTATCATGAAAAAACTCTGTAGTCTAATATGTTAAAGAACATGTCATGTTAGCATGCCGTACCAGAGTAATGAAGTATTAGTTATATGCGGTACGAGACCTATAGACCTCGTTGATCACATGGTAGACTAAATGTCAATATTAGCAAACAGATTGTCAGCTGTTGTTTGAAAAGGCAGGAGAGTTGTTCCACATGCTTGCTGAGTCAACTGCTTATTTACAACATAACCTCAATTTCTCAGCTAGAGTAATAAATAATAGATTATTATTAAAGTACTTCCTTATATGCGACAGAAGATCCCAATGTCTTGTGCTTATATGCTATATCCACACCCTGCATAGCACTTATGACGTCAGAAACTTGATAATTCTAAAACAATAACCTAGAGTATTGTATCTTGAATTGATGACGTATTATTGTGCGCAGAACTTTTGTTGCACAATAAAATCTCTGTATCTGGTCCCGCACTGAATTGATAGTATGTAACGAGACCCCGAGATCGCGTGATGCACAGGATGAATGGCCGAGAAATTATAACAACGCAGTGAAGGTGTTAAACCCATATACTTAGGGATAAATTAATGTACAACATTTCATATGAGGGAGATTCTTTTAAACATGAAGTTATAATCAATGTGCCTAAAATTTACAGACTTAGAATATATAGGACTGCAACAATATAAAATATCGAACTAAGCTTTTGAAAATGATCACTATTTTACCTGCAGGACATATTAAAGCTGACTGACTCTTCTGTTGAATGAAGCCTTCATTTTTTATCAGCAACTGAGTTATTACTGTATCACTGCAAAATAAACATGTATTACTAATGGTTACAGCTTCTGTTTTCAGTAAGCCTAGGCTGGAAATAAATACAGGATACTTGTGATACAGTAGAGCCCTATAACTATGGTATAATTTTAACTGAAAAATACTGAGTTTACAAGAGTGTTGATTATTTGTTACATTCTTCTCAGATGTTTAATAACTTGACTAAATTAACCTGATAAGGCAGTTTACATAGCCTGCCATATCAAGATCAATAATTTGACTCAAATAACCTAAAATCTCCGATGATAGTTAAGATTTTTTTAGATAGACTATGACTATCATTGGAATTTACAAACATATTCTTCATTAGTTATGGCCTTTGATACTACAGTTGGGTGTTCAACACGTTTCCTAATAAACAGGAGAAAAAACTGTATTACGCATGGTATAAGTTAATCCATTGCGAATCAATGAGATGGCCTTTATGTTCTGCGCCGAGTGTACTGATAGCTTAACGACATGACGTTGACATCACGGCACTTGTTGTTTATAGTTGCGTCATTCGGCCCTCGGGGTCAATGTTATCGCTGTTGCAATACACCTGTATGTTTTGAGGTGCTGATCTGTTTGTCTCATTATCTTATCTTTGTTACCGTTTTCTATTCACTGTTGTCTCGACTACTTGATATTAGTTTGGGGAGTTTAGTCTTTGCGCTTGGTCATATCGTTTAGGCCCGGAAGCGTGCCACACTACATGATCCACAATGGGTTAAGGTTGTTAGAGTGATGGTTTATTGTTTACAAATAATAATTTTATATAAATATTCAGTTCAAGTATTTTATATGTTTTTATCCTATATGTAAGCCAATTGAATATACAGTATAGCAACTGAAACAAGAGACGTGACATGCGTGAGAGGGGAAGTTTAGTGTGGTGCAGTGGGGAGGGGACATAAAGTGTGAGACAAAAGTGATAGGATAAAGAATTGAATGTTACTACGAGACACTCCTGTATGCTTCAGGTGCCAATCTCATCATTGGCTCATCATCGTTACACATCCGCCTTCGGCCTTGCTCGATGACTTTTAACAACAAATAAAATCTTAGTCCAAGTCTAATTTTTGTGACTTAGAAAAATATTACACAATTTATAAAATAAGCTTATAAGAACAAGCATTTCAACAAAATTTATACCAGGTGTCTAAAATTATTATAATGGCACTTTTTTGTGACCATTGCATATAGGCCTAAAGAAATAAGACTTGCAACATTTATAAGGCATATAAAACTCCACTGTTTTAAGCCATTATCAAGTTTTCATCACCTATGGGAGTCGGCTCACAGGGAGTCAGACGAAAATCTTAAATGAGATCATAGCTTGAGCTGTAAATCAAATTAAAGACATTTATTACGGGAATACAACGCCACAGAGCCGACCACAAAATATCCCCATACAAAATGGTTGCAGTTTAAATTTACAACCACGATCTGTGAGCGTGATAAACATGTATTGTTTAATTGAACCACTGTAGATTAAAGCAGTAACTTGTAAAACAACCATGCAACGACTAAAAATATGTTTTTAAAGTAACTGTAAAATATTTATCACATCAGGGGATGGTTCCCGAAAAGTCAGAAAAATATCTTAAAGAGAGAATAGGTCAAGTTGTGTCTCAAATTAATTGTGTAGGAGAACACAATGCCACAAATTGGATCCTATAAGGTTCGTCCTATTTAAAATGGCAGTAGCTGAAATGTACAAAATCTCTATGTGAGCTTTGAATCAACAATGGGAAATGATACTACAAAAGATACACAAGGAAGACTTCACAATTCCAAACGTAAAAAAAGTTGAATATATTTTGAACACTTACCTTTTTGATGGGATATCTAATGGCCCACATGAGATCATGGGTTCAGTCTGCGCTTGAACAGTCAAATTGAGTTTTCCAACAGCCTGGGGTATTATGGGCAAATCGTAAGAATGAGCAGATATCTCATTTAAGCAGAATTTCACAACTTGTTTTCCTCCAATATGTACATTCTTGTTGTTTGGGAATCTCAACTCTATCTGACAAAAAAACAAAAGGCAAATGAAAGATTATTTACAATTAAATATGCTTAATTTATTAAATTAAGAACCATAACTAAATGATTGTCAAGGCAAGTAAATTTAGTACTATGCAAAGCAAAAAGAGTTATAGGGACTAATAGGATAAACTTGTTTCAACCGTCAACCGTATCCCAAGTTAATGCACAGTTGGTTTTTGCCGAAAATTCGTTTGAGATTACCTGGGCAGCTAGTCGAAGAGATGGTAATTACAACAAAATACAGTGGTACCTACCCGTACACATACAGTGGTATTAACCCACTCGCCCGCCCACCCATACACGTACAGTGTTATTAACCCACCCACCCGCCTATACACGTACAGTGGTATTAACCCACCCGCTCACCCATACACGTACAATGGTATTAACCCACCCACTCACCCGTACACATACAGTGGTATTAACCCACTCGCCCGCCCACCCATACACGTACAGTGTTATTAACCCACCCGCCCGCCTATACACGTACAGTGGTATTAACCCACCCGCTCACCCATACACGTACAATGGTATTAACCCACCCGCTCACCCGTACACATACAGTGGTATTAACCCACTCGCCCGCCCACCCATACACGTACAGTGTTATTAATCCACCCGCCCGCCTATACACGTACAGTGGTATTAACCCACCCGCTTACCCATACACGTACAATGGTATTAACCCACCCGCCCACCCATACACATACAGTGGTATTAACCTACCCACCCACCCATACACGTACAGTATGTGTAAAAATCTTCTATATAAATTGGTTTTCTAGATTTAAGTCGCCCTGCACATTGTGGGATATCTGCAAAATTGGGAGATTTGGAGTAGATAGGATCTTTTCAAACTTTCTGTGCCTCTTGTGTTTTATATCTGGAGGAGCAATGCTGCACAGCACCAGAAGCCATGGTGAAGGGGTCACCAAGAGGGAACCGCTGATAGCCCTCATTATCCTATTTAATTGTATATAAACCTCTCGTACATGAGTACGGTTAAGCCACACGGGAGCACAATATTCAGCAATGGAGTAAACCAAGGACAAAGCAGTAGTACACAGAACTTGTGTGTTGGCTCCCCAAAATGATCCAGCAAGTTGCTGCACGTTACTTCTGGTTCTCACTTAAGCTGGTGACTAGTATATCATGAGTCATATAAATTGAGTAAGCTGTGATGAGTAAGATTTGGGGAGAGAATATGAGGATTTTTATTTATTTTGTTTTAATAAAAGGAGAGGCCAGTTTTTTTAGCCTTACTCTACCCATTCCCCATAAGGTATTGATCTGTGAGGGAACTTATTCAGAGTGCAGAATAAGGTTACCATATTGATTGAACTTTACCATATTGATAAATTCCACGCTGAATTCAAATCTACGCTATCCCTAAACCCAGGCTCAAAGTCCTGATGCTTACAACCACTCTACCACTGACTCGCCCAATTTATGTGTGTGATATATAATTATGCCATATCTGTGTTGTGGGAGTCATGGTCAATGAATCAAAGCAGCTTCATTTACAACAATGGATACAAAACTGTAGATTTTAAATGTTGCTGAAATAAAACTTTTTGACTCTATTCAGATTTTTATAATTTATAGTGAGCAGACAGAATCATATCAATATAGGACAGACGAATAAACTGTCAAAAAGGTGTAATTGAAAATATTTAGAGAGGAATTTCCAGAGTTTTACATATGTAGATAAGTGAGTGGATTATGCAAACTATTGTATTTTCACCATAATTCACAATATCTTCTATATAAGACATTCACCATTTATCATGGGTGTTCAGGATCTGTACATGAAGTGACTGCCCACGTAAACATGTACGAGTTCCTGTCTTTACTCATACTTTCAGTCACTAAAGCACTCAGAAACAGCAGTGCTGAAGAAAAGTACATTCATTATTACCATTGTAAGTGTTTTGAGCTAACTTGTACATTTTGTATGGCATGTTTTTAAAGTTTTTTTTTATATTTCATTATTAGCACTGATCCTCCAGGCAGTAAATTGACTTATAATAATCACACTGAATGTATTAAAAATAAATGGACCCTTAGAATCATTTTTACAGTTAAAAAGGATAATTTTGAGTTTTTGATTCCTCGATTACGCAGACTATAGTTTGCAGTGGATTACTCATGATCAGGATTTTCATAATAATCAACTGCCTTCAATAATAAGATTTCATCTTTACCTTAAAACAAGAAACTTACCGATAATGGATGCCGCAGATAGTTGTACACAATGACTTTAATTGTAACATTTTCTCCTCTTTTAATGGAGTATGGAGATTCAACATGAACAAAGAAAGGCACAAAAACTGAGACAGTTGTGGGGACTGCGACCCCCAATCCTTCCTTCTCAGAGATGCACACAACCTGAGTGTCCCAAGAAGTTATTGTGTCAGGAGCAGATCTAGTTAATGTCACTTCTCCTTCCTTCCTGAAATACTGACAGAATATCACCGTGACACACGGAATAGAAGAATATAAATTAAGAGTGACAAGGCGATTGAAATTGTTTCTGATTCTATATCCATCTTATGTGTGATTGTGGTTGAATCCATCCTCCCAGACTTCATTAAGGTGGGAGATGGACATTGTTTGGTATATGTTTTATATGGTTCTAACTAAAGTATGGAACCTCCCTAGGTATTATCGGAAGTTGTGTTTTTAAGGGTGGTTAATTATCCACCAAGAATTGTGAGTGTAGAATAGTGACCTCCAAGAGTCGCAAGTTACATAAAGAATTCAACTAAACTGTTTATGCTCACTGAGAAAGTTGTGCAATATTTCCTCTCCTCCCTTAACTATTTTTGGTTATTTTTTCCTCAATGTTAGTGTTTTAAGTGAATGGTGGATATGGTCATGTGGCTGTACTATGTCATGAACAATAGTTCACTGGAAGTTGGATGGGCAAATTCAACTAGGTGCCACTTACTATCTGACGTCATTATAACCTTTATAATATATTTATATTTTTAGACTGTACATTTATTATGCTTTTAAACAATTTTTTACTACTCATAAGACGCCAATTGTCAAGATATGAGCAAATATGGATTTGAATGAGTGTGATGAGTGTAGATGAGGAAATGTAGTTATTTTGCAAACTTGGGCTGACTATTCCTTAGCCCAATGACAAATTAACAGTGGACGGTTATAGAGACAATAAACTATAAAGTTTATTCGTCATCAGATAAATACAATACAATAGTTACATGACTTCATCAAAACATTTAAAAATACAAATTATCCTTATTAAAAAATGTATAAGAATAATTTATATACAATAATATTTAACCCTTTTAGGACTGCACAAAAAAATTGATTTTTTTGGGGTGACTACTTTTTTAGAAATGTGATATGAGACCCTAGCCTACTGTAAAAGACTGCAGCAAATTAGGGGTTTTTGTAAGCATTTACAAAAAAATATTATATTATAACTAAAAAAAGGAATATCACCCAAGTTTTTTGTATTGTTTTAAGGCTTAAAAATGGGCAATCAAAAAATAATAAAATATTATGCTTTCTTTATACATACAATTTACATTTGAGAGACATATATAAAAAAAATAAAAACACACAGCAACATTTTCATTTTTGACACAATATAGCAAAATAACTAAAAATATTTTAACTGTAGAAACCTCTTATTTCTGTTTCAAATGCAGTACTTTAGCTTAGAACTAAATTTCATTGCATTTAGCTGAGAAATAAAGAAAACAATTGTAAAAATGTAAAGGTTCACTTTAAATCATGCTTGATTCATATGTACTGTTATTACGAATGAAAAATAAATCTAACATTCTGTAAGATTATTAGGCCTACTAAGATTCTCCAAAAGGTGAAATTTTGTATTTTAAATTTTGAATATGTGCCATAGTCAATTATTTACACTATTGAAAATTTTTAGTGGCATTTTAGTGGTGTATTCTATTCCAATTCATATTTGTTTTCACACAATCAAAATAGTTAAATTACTATACTATACAAAATAAGTTATAAAACAACACAAATATATTTACAAACAACAAATAACATATTTAGAAAACAACTTTTAAACAAGTAACATAAGCACAATAACCAAAACACATACATAAACAACTCCTTCACTTGACTGATGCTTGAACTGAGATCGGCCTGTCTTGAAAACAGCTGATGAATAAACTTTATTTTAACGAATATTCTCAACAGTCTATGCTGTCAACGAATATAAAATTAAAATAATAAGTTCAACTATTCTAGATTCTGTTTCTTGCAAAAATAGCGCAACATATGAGCAGTTATTTTGTGAAATTACCGATTTCCGGTGCAATTACGGACAGGCGGGCAACACCCTGATCTGCTGGTTTCGTACGCCCATGTGGGGGCGGCATATTGCCCGCATCGTCTTTTTCGCAAAGTATGTGCGGGCGACGATTCGTCCCGCACAACAGTATAATAGTTAAAATTAAATACGTACAAAGTAGTTCACTAAACAAATAAAGCAATGCAGTTACTACATAATTTACAGAAGTTATTAGGGAAAAAATATATTACTAAAGTAAAAAAATACAAATATTACATTGACATTGTTAAAAATGTAATACTCAACAAAATATGGGTCTAAAAATAAATAACATAACTATGAAATTCAGACTATAATAATGCTACATGTTCATACACAAATGACTTATTAGCAAAATAAAACACTGTCATACAAAACAAAACAATATGACATTACAAAACATTGTTACTATTTCTACCAACAAGTTGAAATGGACACACGGGAACATCATTACTATTAAAACGGCTATACCCAGTACTCCTTTACAAGTTTAGCTATGGCACTATAGTTAGCAATCTGACCATAGTACAACTGCCATTTTTAACACGTTCACTGCGGGTGGCCCAGTACTGGGCCATGACACGAAACGCGCCGGTTGCGTGTGGCCCAGAACTGTGCCAACCACACTATACACTATCCAGCAAAATATGGTCAGTGTGAGCTGAGGATCGATCCAGGACAGAAAGTTATGTAGTTTTTGTGTTGTTTGAGTACGTCTAATGTTATGTTCAGTGTGGTTTCAATATCCAATATCTGTAAAGTTGTGTTAATTATATTAGGTGTTTGTGTTAATGACATAGTATAGTTTTTCAGCATGTGGGGCTGGTTTTATCGATATTGATCCCGCGATGAACATGTTAAATCACAAAGTAATTAATTGTTTACTACAAAGAGTACTTACCCTATAAGTTCCAGACTCCATATCCACGTGTCAGGAAAATAATCTCTAATCAATGATTGGAATGAATCCTCATTTGGTAGTTCCTCGTGTTCAACTAACACCATATTGGAAGCTATACAAACAGACAGTTGAAAAGCATTCAAATAGGCATATAGTAAATAAACGATTTTGAACTTAAGAAACCCTATCCAATTGCATTGCATAGAGATAACATATTTGAGTCAAAAAGGGTGATGGTAAGTTGATGGTACAAACTAAAGTCTGTACAACATTTTTGTACAGTCTCTTATATACTTGGAATTTTAGCTAAATAATTATTACAAGTTCTGTGTTTAAGCATTGACTTCAAAATGAATTAAGCTCTATCTGAGGAACAGTTGACTTTATTTAGTAACAATTACTACACTCGTTCATTTACACTCATCGCTCTCTTTCGCCCCTCATATTCACCTATATCTCTATGATCGGCATCTATAGTCAATAGTCAAATTTCTTTATTCATTAAGGCACAAAATTTGTACATTGAATAGTGTCACAATTAAGAATAAAAGTATTTTTAAATAATCCAATTTAAAATTTAATGTTTAGCACAATCTAATCCTGTAATTAACAAAATTATAGATCGTATACAATATCTAATGTTTTCAAACTCTTCTATAGAGTATAAAGCTAAATGGGTTAAATGCTCCTTAAGTAGTTTTTTGAATTTTTGAACATTCTTCTCATTTTTAAGCTGAACTGGAAGTTTTCCCATGAATTTATTTCCAGCATAAATTGGTTTTTGTTTAAATAATTGTAGGCGATGACACTCTGAGACAAGATTTTGCTTATTTCTTGTGTTTTATTTATGCTGACTGTCCTGTTGTTTGATTATTTGACTGGATTTGAAAAGCATTATTGTTTCAAAGATGTACAATCCAAATACAGTTAAGATTTTTAGTTCAGAAAAGAACTTTTTTACGGATTCAGTAAATTTTAAGTGGATCATTAATCTGAGGGCTCTTTTCTGCAACTTTAATATTTCATTCATATTATTATTTGATGTGGCACCATACAAACATATCCCATATTTTATATGTGAATGTATGTATGCATAGTAAATTTGCATACATACATTACTAACATTCTAACAAATGAATATTGAGTGTCTGCTTTTTTACAGCCTCCAACCAGGCTTAATTATTTTTTTTAATGGCAGTATTAATGCTATGTTTAAATAAAATTATTTTACTCATACAACATTGTCGGTTTTTAGTTCTTGGAGGAAGAAACTGTTGAAATTGTATTACACATTGTGTAAGATGCTAGCACAATGTGTGTGCTAATAAAGAGGGTTATAACTCCATTCAAATTAATTCAATTATATATTTATTCAAAAACTGTACAGTTAAAATAATGCACAAATGGTTCAAAATATATTACAGGAACAATAAGAAACAATAAGTGTTAAATAATGGGAAAGAAAACATTAAACCAAAGATCTAGAGTAATTAAAACATGACTTATTTAAAAGATAAGTTTATATTTGATTAAATTTAAGTAAATAACACAAATAGAACAAAATTACATTTTAAAATAAGAATAAAATCTCAAAATATCAGAGAGTAACAGAAGATCACAATAGTTAGTGTGTAATAAGACAAACACAAATTGATTTGATAAAAACAAAAGACATGAAGTACAGCCATTTTACAAGTAGAGTAAAGTTCTTCACATTGGACAGGTTTAGACTAAATGAATATCATTTGGCGATTTGGGGTGACATTTCATTTCCTCTGCACCAATAATTTTGTTTGGTTCAGAATGAATTGGTGAACTATTCCGTTGATGGTTTAAAACTTATACCTACTTGTAAACCTTGTCAGATAGATGTGTTGGTAAGGTATTGCAAATATCCATGCTATTACATGTTGTATATTTGGAAAGTTTTTTGTAAATATTTCTGACGTATTAACAGAAATCTAAGTAAACAATAATTAGATTCTGAATTTCTTAAAGAATGATTTTCAAATACTTGTGCCACACTAAGATATTCTAAAACAACAGAAGAAGCCCTGACAGTACTCTCCATAAACAAAAGGTACTCTCAACAGTACCTGAATCAAAATCAGTACGATTAAAAATTAAAGTCTTGACATTTGTCAGCATCAGGGTAACAATCGAATCACAGTTTTTATTTCGTGGGCTTGCTGATATGTCTCGTTGAACATCTTAACAAAAGAACCTAAGACAGTATTATCAGCAGACAAAAAAGCTTATACTGATTCGATATCAGACTAATTAAATGTAATTAAATCTTGAATATTTCAAGATAATAGCTCATTAAATGTAAAATTAATGAGTATGATATTTATCAGTGTAGATTAATTTAAATTTATTACTTACGAACAACTAGTGAGCGGTCAAATAGAAAATTTTGAGGATTTGACCATCCGCTACGATATACATCTTGAGCTGGAAAACATTCATATTCAGTCAAACAACTCTTATCAGTAATAAGATCACTTTAGACTGCAGGAGGATGATTCAGCGACATGCTATTACTTCAATGGACTTAATTCTCTACAAAGATCTGATTTTTAGAACTCCTCATCTATTTAGGTTTTTTCATAAAGTAATTTGACTGAGGATACTAGATTTATTTCTTCTAGTAATGGTAATGTTCTGGAACTGTCAGTAACCAAAGTTAAATGATAAACATTAATTATCAGCTAGGATTATTAATTAATATGTTCTGAAACTTAGTACCCTTTAAAGTTGTTTATCCCTCATAAAATTATTTATTAACTCATCATGTTTCTTGAAAGGTTAAACCTAACCCTATCATCCCCCAAAAATTGGGCAACAACTGGCTATCTGAAATTTGTAACGCCCAAAAACCAGGCTATAATGTATGTGGCCAATATTTCATTTATTATAAAACGTGTGTTACTATAATCAACGGTGATAACTAAATTTTTTATATATTTTATATTTTGTGATAGTTAATTATGATTAAAATGATAAGCTATACATGTGCATTCACGCAAAAACATATAAATAATAATTTTTTGAAAAATAGTATTACCTTGAAAACAAAATTTGGCGTGAGTGCATTGCTGTAGTTATATAACAATCAATCATAATATACATGTGTATATAATATATAAATATTTATTTTCTAAAACGAGATAAAATTTAGAAACTTATGGATATCTTCAACATCTATAGCACTACACTATAAAAATGTTCAAAGGGCAATCCCCTGGTTTTTTTCTTTTTGATTTTATATGAAAACTTTGAATCATTTTATTAAAATTAAAAAATGTCATCATAACATGCCATATTTTGTTTAGTAAATTATTATCTTGTCATTTCTGAGTAAAATCGTAAATAATACATCCTTACAAAATTGCATATATCTTTTTTAGAGATTTTTGAAAATATGCTTGCATAATGCATAAAAATGACATGCCAGTTAAGGAATGTTTCTGCCAGGGTTAGGCTTCGACCACACTTGGTATATTTGTAGTAGCAACAAGAGCACCGCGACTACAAATTTTTTAATTTCACATGTTATCAAACAGGACCTGGCCACACCTGCTTTGCTTCGGCGACAGCGCTTGAACAATGCATGTATTGTATGATAAGTGTTTTTCATGTTTGATACAGAGCAGTGTATTAATGAGTTTATTAATAAAAGATTACAGTAATAGAGAAGTAAAAAGTAAATTGTAGACAGAGGTCACATGTATTATTTTAGGGAACTGGGACCAAGTAACAAATGAGGATAGCAACAAAGAAGGTAAGTGTGAACAGTTATATTTACTATCTCAATTAATTAACTGTAATATTGATTATGATGTAGACTACATTTCAGTAAAATATAAAATATAAATACATGTTAACAATGAATCAGTTAAGAATAATACATTGTTATTGGCATTTTATTGATTACAACTAAAATAAAGTCCTATACTCATCCAAAAATAAGAGAAGAACCTTATCTTGGATTATGTTGAGATACCTTGCTTACGTCATTTCTTAAAAATTTTGATAAGGTGTTAAAATGGCCTTTAACCGCACAGACAGAGTTCATAGGGTGAATACAAAACCTACTTTTCCTTTTCTTCAAATAGGATCTAACTGCAAGTAGTAAGTCGTCACTGAAAGAATATAAAATTTGATCTTAGAATTTAGACTTAAGCGGCTGGTGTCATAACTAGAATCAGTCTCAGAGAAACCACTGAGAATGCCACATCACAGTATGAGCAAAACGTCTGGTTATCTAGTAAATTTTGTAGATAGTACCTTGATGCTGTTGTCACTGGGAAATTGAGATTTTATATAATTTGAACTGCGCTGCAACACAGCTACTGAGTGTGGCGAGGGCTATTGTGGTGCGATGCTTTTACAGCCAGTGTTTCTGTCGCAACTACAAAATAAGCCAAGTGTGGCCATTCGCTTGGTATAGTGAAACTACAGAAAACTTATACATATTGCAAACAACTAAGACTAAAAATTTAATAAAGCATTAAAAATTACCTATAATTATTTTGAATCTTGAAAAAATTCACAATTAACTGTTAATTTTTAGGTTAAGCTTCTAATTTCACACATGCATTTTTGTTTTACTTGACATGAAAATGAAAAATTTCATTCGCTTATTTTTAAATATTTAAAATAACAAACTATACAGTTATAGTGGTGAACTTCATCAACTTTAGGCAATCCAGTCAAAATTATTTTAATGTACATTAGAGGAGATAGAACATACAATTAAGGCAACGTAAAAACTCTTAATCTAATAAAAAGTAGTTGACAATGAGCTCCACAGATTAAACAAATTGCCTTTTTCTGTAAAAGATAGAGTTTAACATGTTGACTGCCATGAGGGCCACCGGTGGCCCACACAACAATTTTAGCTCACGCCATGAGGGCCACCGGTGGCCCTCACTAGATTTCAGCCTGGTGCCACAGCTGCTCTTATGGTAAAGTTCAATATTCATTGTTCCGAGTTCTGTGTTCCATGCAACCGGAAATGACCCCCCGAGTACAGAAATAGCCGACATATGGTCTTTTGCCGCCATTTTGTGAAGTTATTGATGAGGTACACCGGTGGCCCTCATGGCGTGGGGGAAAAACTTTACATATGCCATATGATATTATGTTTCAGCTGTTTTGTTGTGATTTTTATATTTTCTTCCAGCACACTGATCAGCTTTTGAGGTTAGGTGTTTAGTAAGTGACATTGATTCTTTTTGTGACAGAAACTAGTCTGTCTAAATGTCGTAAAAACTAGTTCAAATATATAAAAACGTATTTAGGGTTGCTTTATTTAAAAACCAGAGGACTGTTTTCTATCACATTTTATGAGCTTTCAGAATATATCATTAAAAATTACGTAATACTAAAAATGGTGCTACAATTTGTGTTTGATTTATAAAATACGCGGGGGCCACCGGTGGCCCACATGGTGCACAGCGGCACGTATGACGTGGGCTACCGGTGGCCCTCATGGCGTCAGGCGGACATACAGTTTTACTACGGCGGCTTCAGAATGACACAATAAATTATCTACGCTGGCAGTCAACGTGTTAAGTGCATAGTTGTTATTTTTCCACAAGTATATTCTATAAGATAAAGTAAGTTTATCTTGTGGCAATATTGTGAATATTATATTGTAACAAATGTTAAACTTTTTTGACTGTGAATTGATAAGTGAGTTGGGCTGGTAACACAACACTACTGCCTCAACAGACAATATGTACGTAAAATGAGTTCCAGTCCAAGTGAAGTTAAGCTAGTTACAAATCATTTCGCTAAAACTAGATGAGAACTGAAAATAAGTTCCGTTCCAAGTGAAAGTAGTTATGTTACAAAACATTTCACTGCAACGAGACTTTGGAACTTATTAGATTACTACCACACAACGGTTGGAACCAGCTCCAGTTGCAACAAAATAGCTCTACAGGAAGTGACATGTTCAGTGAAACAGCTGAGGAGTGTGGTCAGATATGATTTGATGTCAGAGATATCACCACACTACTGTATACAATGTGTATTGTAAAAAATATATTACAGCTTTTTGTAAATTTGTTGGTTAGTTATATTTGTTCTGTTCCAATATTAAAAAATTAGTATTTAATTGAAATAAAATAATAATATGAACTTACACTGAAGCGGTCTTGAACAAGGTCTAGTTTCTAGTACTAAATTGGTAATTACCATCACACCAAGGTCCTGAAACAATTCCTTGAGTTAGTAAATTGCTTTTCCTTAAAATACTGTAAATAATAACACAAAATATATTCCTGTAAAGAAAGACATAACTATAATTCATAATGGTTAAGTTAATGGTTGAATTCTTTGAAGATTTCCAGTCACTCTGTAATTTTTATTTCCTACAACACAAATCGATTGCATATATTAAAAAAAAATCCTAAGCATGATACAAGTATTTGTGAATACAGCAAAAAAAAAAAAACCAACCGAATAATAAGGATAAACTATCTTGTCAATTTAAGGTCTCAATTACTGTTTTATTAGTTGACAAGAACATTTTTCATTCCAACCAGCTGATTTGATTTATCTAAAGAAAACTAAACTTCAGTAAACTACAGTAATTTATGGCTCTATTATATTCAATTATAATTTATAATTTTTTCATTTTCTAATTTTTATTTGTATTACGTAACCTGAAAGTACCTTAACCAAGAAATATGATGCTTGCAGGCCAACAGTACTCTATTTTTGTAAATAAAAAAGTGTGCTGTATTTCATAAAGTTATTACTAAATATTTGGGAAGATCCTTACAGCTCAGTACTAAACAACTCATTAACTACGTAGTTCCTTCGAAGTATATCCATAATACCTGTTATGCATTTACAACACGAAAAACCACCCCTTTATTATGGAAATTTCATATCAGGCTTCAAAGTAATCTGGCCTACCCTGGTGCCATATTAGGCGGAATAGGACAGGTTTTAGAGTATATATTTTTAGGCATCGTTTTCAGGTAAACCGTAGAGAAACCTCTTCAATTAGTCTATTTTTATCAGTAAAAAGCTATTACTAATCCTAGTACAATGAAATTTGTACTGTATATACATAAATTTCTTTTGAATCTAATTTTCTTCTTAATTTTTTTCTTTTAAACATAGTATACAGCTTAAAAAGCTGTGTGGAAAACAGTTTATACTTTGTTAAAATGAGACAATTAAGAAATTAATTGATTGATTGATTGATTGACAATGAAGGATTAATATAACATTCATTTTATAAGAAACTAATATGCACTAGTATTACTAAGATTTTCCTTCAATTAGCTAAAAGCTAGAGGCACTGTATCTCTCTAATTTTGAAATCTGATTGATTGAATAAAATAACAAATATAACAAAAATCATGTTTTCTCAACTTTTATATTCTTGAACGTGGGATTAATAACCTTGACAAATTCTAAACTTACATCAAAGGCAGTGATAGCATCTACATGATCAGAATAGTCAACTGGAGGCATTAAAATTGAGCGTTTCTTCCTCAGATCATAAGTTGGTGGAGATTCCTCTTCTTTTTTGGTTTCTGAAGTTGGTCGCAATTCCTCTTCTTTATTGTTTTTTGAGATTGGGGGCAATTCCTCTTCTTTATTGTTTTCTATAAAAATGTTAGAGACTAAATATCCTCTAGCTATAAAAAATACCTTAAATATATATAAGAATGGTATCATCATTTCCAAGTCTTTGAAAATATCTCTGGACCTAAGATATCTAAGATAAGCGCTAAAATTTAGTTGTAGACTTACTGTGTAGCTTCTTAATTAGTATATTATGGATCGGTAGAAACACAAAAAAGGTAATGTCACACAAAACAAATTTATTATAATATAAGTACAAAATATTATAGTAGTGAATTTCAGTAAACTACCTTTCCCTTCTTCAGACCAGAGGAATTCACAAAGGAAACGTTTGATTCAGATTCCTTCGTAAATCTATGAAGTCTGAAGAAGGTTAACATAGTTCACCAAAATCTATCACCATAATATTTTGTACTTACATTATCATAAAGTTGTGTTGTATGACATTCGCTTGTTTTGTATTGTAGACAATGTATGTAAAAGCTTACTAAAATAAACCTGACTTTCTTCAAACTAATTTTACTAACAATGTAAAAGATTATTGTAAAAGAAAATTTCAATCTGTTTCTAAAAGTGAAATGAGCTCAGTTTTAATATTATGATCTGGGCAATACTCTGTGTTCATACAATAAATAAATTAAAGTCCTCAGCTCCCATTGCTACAACTTTATATGTGAACCCCCTTCACTTTTTATTCCTCTTGCAAAGTTTTAATAGATTATAAGGTCGCACATTAGGTGCGTGAAAGAGTTCCTTTGGTGCGATAAGCCCTCGAAGGGTCCCTAAAAATGTTCCTGAAGTGTGCAAAGCCCAAGCCAGGTAGGGGAGAGTTGTCGGGCCAAGGAATGTCCGTGTTTACGTGTCTTCAGCACCCATCCACATACCAACATGGGGTCAAAATCCTGACGTAATTTTCAAATACGAAACATATAATTATTTGCCAACAAATAAATAATAGTGTAAAAAGGAAGACTGTTCACAACATAGATGAGCATCTTGCCAAGCTTAAACATAAAGAAATAGGTGATTAAAAAACTGCAGTTGAGACACGCACTTGTAAAAAGCTTATATCAAACTCAATATCACGGCAAAGCACCCTTGCTCTTCGGAAGTTGCCAAAATCATCGTAAGAGGTGAGCATATTATAACTATTGAAACTATTACTTTTTTGTGCATTCAGAACTAAAATGGCATAGATAATGAAAGAGCCTTGATTGATTTTATGAATACAATTTTTACTTGTATAAATGGCGGGAAGTGTGTTAGTGGGTTTTTTTTCTTGATATAAGGACCTTCAATATATCAGTACAGAAGTAACCGTACTTCAATTACTAACTTACATCATATTAAACACATTGCCGACATTCATTTCATTTATGTATTTTAAATTCGTTAAATTTTCATTCATTCATATTATACAGTCCACGAATCAAATACTTTTCAATAAACAGTTTTTCATACTTCAATACAAGTGTTTCATTCAACCAATTTAGCGCCTTAAACTGACTTCATCGTGTCAGCGTGTGCACATACAGATATAATACAGTTTTTGTTCCTAACAGATATATAGACTTAACAGACTTCCCGAAGAAATTAAAAAATGTACTAGTAACAAATGTTTCTTTCCACCATTGTAACAAATTATTATTTCTTAAAAAAGTAAGAAAGTGGTTGAGATCGTTGCAGTACATTTATTGATCATATACATGTATATACACATGGGTCATATTTTTCCTTTGTTCATTTTATAATATAATTT
Source organism: Stictocephala bisonia (assembly GCA_035578905.1). NCBI lineage: Eukaryota > Metazoa > Arthropoda > Insecta > Hemiptera > Membracidae > Stictocephala > Stictocephala bisonia. The sequence continues at coordinate 184,983 of JAQJVL010000133.1, forward strand.
ATTTATTAAATATGATCTTTTTATGTATTAATTTTTTACTGATTATATTCTTATAGCTTGCATTAGTCTATTGTAAAACTTGGATTATTTTTACGCTAAGTACTTATATCTACGCTTTCAATTTTTTTATACATTATAGTCAATATACTGTATATTATAAAATGTACACTCAACAATATTTAAACCAATAAATCAGAAAACTCAAATCATGTGTCTCTGTTTTCAAATTGATTGGATGAATTTACAGATATCTTTTTTGGTTCCCTTCCTCTTTAGATTCCTGTAAATAAAGTAAAAACAAATATTCCTCTTAAACTGCTCATGTGGTAATGAGTTTACAAGACACAAAACCAAACCAAATTCACTCTACTCAAACAATCAACTAATGACCCACGACAAGGGTTGTAAGGTTGCCACATTCACCTCATAGTGTTGTGCAGTGTAAGTATTCTCTATGACTGAGATTATAAATAGAACTTATAACCCACTATAAGAGCTCTAGGTGTTAAGAGTGTACTTTTTGGAATGATGGGCTTATGGCCTTAATTAATTCTTATAATGTTTACCAAACTGTTAAAAAGTTTGAGAAAGTAATAGTTTAAAAGGGGTGTGTTCTGGCCCACCCATTCACGTGTGGTGGTGTAAACCTACACCCATCCATACCAAACGGTGGTGTTGAAACACCCACCAACCTATACACGTACAATGGTGTTGATCCAAGTACCTGCCTAGACACATATAGTGGTTTTAGGCCACTAATTGAACCATTGAAATTCTCCATGAGGCTGCACGGAGCGGTTATGTGTACTGTAGTTTGCAATATCCAAAAAAGTTAGACACGCCACTTTATATACATATAATGTATATTTTAAATCCAAGGATGTATACAGCTAACATAATAAATATAATAGGCTGGTTGTATTGGTCTATTTTGTAGAAGGTTGAGTATATTATCTTTATAATATCTAGATAATATAAGCTTTAACAATTTTGATAATACATGATCAGCATTTATTTCAGTTAGGCAAGCATAAGTTATCTTTGTTTTAGATAATTGTACAGATTAATTGTACAGATAAATAATATATACAAACGCAAGAAATTAAGGCAGCATAATTAATTTCATATGTTTATCTTACTCTTAATACAGTAAAGTTGTTGATCCCGTGGGGTCTTGTTGAGTCCAAATCTGTTTAAGAGGTCCCATATTTTGTCGGAGCTTGTTGCTGATTGAGAAATATTTGAAGTCAGTTGTCTATTGATGACTGAAATGCTACAGATTGAGTGAGGGCTAGCCCGGATACACAGCCGAGCTGGTTCTTTAGGAGTCAGGGGTCGTTCATCCCATCGCACTCTGACCTGGTCATTAGTTAACATGTTTAATTTAATAAAGTGTAACACAGACATAAAATTATTAAGCATTTACTTTAATAGATGGACACCACTTGGATTAAATTAACAAATGTTGTATTTGGAAGTTTAACCTTGCTATTTATTCTTTAACGGCAATTTTTTAGTTTACAAGGACTGTTCAGTAAATAGTTGATGTAACCTCTAAAGACTGGTGTAGCCATTTTGATGTCTGGGCGTTCCACTGTTCAGTCTGCATTCAACCGTTTCAATGGGAGGTTCATATTTTTCTCATTATTTTAGGGAGTAAGTTTGATTAGTGTCGAAACCACTGAAACTCATTAGCAAATGTAAGAAGTGTACGGAAACAACTTCATCACTGAAGATGGAATTTTACCAAAGTATTAATGTCAGTTGAGTAACTATCTTCAGAGTAATAATGCTACCATTCAGTAATTCTTCGGGTTTTTCTATTTGAGATGTTTGCAGCCAAACTGGCACAGCATTTGTAATATTCTAGCTTACATACAATAATGTTACACCATTAACATTTGAAGTTTATAAAAAAGCCCTGTTAATGTAAATCAAAGAATTTCTTAACACTTCTAATCAACTGTTACAACTCTTTGAACAGTTACAACACCTAGATGTACACTGTAATTTTTTTTAAATAAGCTGATGCTAAATTGCCACCATTAATTACCATGTTCCTGTGTTTCTCATGCTTACCAATAAATGTTGGTTGTTTTACATTAATTACTGTTTTTCCCAACAAAAACATTATTACTGATTGATCACATTACACACATTCGGTATCGGGTACCAACTAAGTTAAGAACTCCCGAAATTCTTAACTTAGACTTATTTCAAACTTAGATGGTAAAATAACAAGAAACAAAATTACTAACCTTACACTAGCATGACTGAGTACCAACAAAACAAAGGATTGCCTAAATACAGAAATGGAAAACTAGTCCTTCCTTTGAGGTCTAGAGCAGAAGAGTAAACTTCTCTCAGAATGAATATAATTATTCTTTGTTATTTTTAATTTTTGTTTGCATAATATTTTCTTCTAATTGCTAACTATACAATTTTATAATGGCAAAGAGTTTCATATCACTACTCTTTAAACCAATATCTGACTTATAGAACGGTTATAACAGATTTGATCGTTTTGCAAGTTACAGAATAATTTCTGTTTACTAATGTTTGAACAGATAGTTTAGAAGAGAATGTTCCTTTCTGTCACTGATTAGATTAATAATTTTCAAAGAAAAATAATCATTTATATGATTGATTGCTGATTGGACAATGTTGTCAGATATGTAGCTTGTACTATCAGGACTACTTCATAACCAAGAGTGTTTCTAATTTTAATTATAATTGCATCAATTTCTGTTTTAGATTTATTTATCTTAATAGAATAGATTATTTTCATGTAGATCTATTTTTAATACTGAACTTCTATCTGCTATAGCCATTTAATATTTAGCAGGAGATGGGACAATTTCTAACAATTACAGAGTTACTTCATTACACGTTGTCATTTTCTAAAATAAAATGTCTAATCTCCTTTAGAAAAGAATCAATTTTATATTTAAAAAAATATAGTTCCTACTCTTTATCATTGTCATTTTCTGCTCCTTATTTATTTCTTTTACTATTACAATGTCTCATACATTCTGCTGAAATAATTGTTTGTTAACATAATGAGTAGATTTTCTCTGTTTTCACTGTTCTCTGATCATGTAATAAAACGTTTCTCAATGGTCAGAATGAAATGTATACAATGGTTCTTTCACACTTCTTTTGACTGCTAAATTTTCTTTCAACATAGACGTTTCCCTCTCATAGACTGGATCATGTGGGAATTCATGGTAAGAAACAAGCCATTTTAATATTAAACATCTATCTGGCAACCGACTACTGAATAGCCAATCTAAAGGGTCAACCCCCAATGGCAAGCGACTACTGAGTAGTCGTTTCCAGAATGTAATTCCTTGTATATATACATACAGCAATTAATTGTTGTTCATATAAAACTATTTTATTCTATACCATTATATTTTGTATTCATTTCTTAACAGAAGAATATATACTAGTGTATACATTCATACTAGGGTTAACCTTCTATAGACTTTTAAATGATAGAGTGCATAAATGCCAAGAAATTCATTATTATTATTATTCATTATTAAGACGCAGATCGTCAAGATATAGGCGAATATGAGGGGCGAATGAGTGTAGATGAGTGTAGATGAATAAGTGTGAGGTTGACTGTTGCTCAGAAAGAGTTATTTATTAATAGCCCAATAGTTAGGGCAACTAAGAGACCTACAGGTTTACGTGGAATTCAAACCACATAGTGATGGTCTGATTTTCAGCTAATGTGAAAAGCCTGACACTCAGTTCTATTCCCTACACAACATCTGAACCTTGATTACCATCCAACATGACACCCTGGACTTCTCTAGTAGTGTCCACGTAGATGGCAACCATTGAGCGGATGCCGTATCAGTATTAAAACCTGCCAGTATAGAATTCGTAACTGCCAGATATAGGGTTAAAAAATAAACAATATACTTGTTTGCCAACCTTGTTCTGAAAACATTGTTCCACTTCCAAAGTTGTACTGGCTGCTACCACCTCTCCATCTGATTGTACATAGTACACCGTAAGGCGACTTTGGGGTGACATCTCAGGTGTTATAGGTAGTGCTAGTTTCCATGAACGAACAAGGTTAGTCCCGCTGTCTCTAACTTCGTTACTGTGTAACACAGACTCATCTCGAGGCACCACTGACCCCAACTTCAACAAATCTCCTCTGGCTTCTAGCTGTAAATAGTATTCCTTTTATATACATTGAAACTTTTTGCTGACAAAGGTTTAAACTAAAAAAAATCAACCTTGTTGGCATAGCTGAGAAATCACAATGTGGGACAGTCCAGGTACCACTCAGTGTTTGTTTCTTTAGTACCACTCAGGGAGAACATACAAGTTATGAGATGGACATGAACAAAACCAACCTCAAAATGAAAAGCTCATATCTAATGCCAAAAAGGCATTTCATGTTTAAAATCTGTTTGCAGTGACCACTCAATTAAAAAAAAAACTATTAAAAAGTATTCTATATTTATTCTTCAGATTTTGTACAGCTCAAATCAGGTTCATTAAATATATCAATAGTATACCTTAACACTTCCCTCATAGGTAAAAAACATCAGATAAATTGAAATAATGACATTAATTATTAGAAAATGCTTGAGTGACAAAATTAATTTATGGACTCCAAGACCCATTCAGCTGAATCCACTAAAAACGTTCTTATTACTGTTTGGTTAAAAATATTTTCTTTTATATAATCTTTATTTAATATAGTAAACATTTGGATATTGTTTACTTCATGTATTCATTATTATTTTATCCAATTTTGTTCATGAGGATTCGTCAAAAATATCTGCTTAACTCCACTGTTGCCTAATTGACCTATAGAGTCCTCCATCCTTATTATACAGGATAAAAGACTACCAAACAGAGCAATAGATCACATTTCAGAGGGAAATTATCTGAAGGGCAATCCGGAATAAGATAACAAGGTGGCTAAATCAACAAAAATTGGAGAGGAAAATTTTCTTGAGAAGATAAAACAACGAGGAGCTATGCGGGACAGACAGGGCCATCAAGAGCAACAGTAGGCTCTTAGGCGAGATCTGCATCCATGATAGACTGCAACACGGACTGCAACACAAAGTTATACTCTTCGTACCCTCTCTACAGACTTGGAGACAGAAATAAGTTGAAGTGGAAATAATAGTGGATGATAGTAAATTAAATATAAGTAACTATGTTGCTAGACTTTTTCAAGCAGAGAAGTGTCCTGATGTAAAAATATATCTCAAATTTACAGCCTTTATGATAATGTGATTAGTTAAAATAAACTGCTACTTCAAGCCAATCTAATAAAATAATAAACAAAATCTCTTTTTGTGTGGATTTTATTAATTAATCCGATTTGACACTTTTTCAATTTTTTTTAAAAGAGAGACTGATCTTCTTTTTAACCTTACTCAATCCATTCTCATAGAGTATTGATCTGTGCAGGGAGCTTATCAAATAGAGTAAGGGGGAGCTGCCCTATCTCTAACTCAGGTTCAAAGTCCTGACACCTTAGACCACTCTGCCACGGGCTCTTCCATAAGATTTTACAGACTCTTTTTACAAGTCACTAACAATTGAAATAATTTATTGAAAATATTATAGGTTAAAAGTTTTTATTGGAACAGTTTTTACAGTGATGGAGTCAAGTAACCCTAAAACTGTACTGATATCTTGTAAATATTATTACATTTTTCAGTAAACTTTATTTCCCTTTTAAAATCTATTGTTAATTACTATGTTACTAAAGTTACTTTTTCTTTTGTATTTTAATTAAAAACTACATTTTTATCTTGTAACTCACCAGATAGTAGAAAGTTGGCGTTGGAGTGTCAGCAGTGGGCACAGTGTAGTAAACAGTAGTTGAGTGTTCTGAGTTACACGGCAGAGTGACACGAGTCCAGACATCTAAATAGGAACGGCTAGGAGAAAACCAGGGCTTTACATAATGAGTCACTGAAGGCTGAAGCATCATCACTTCCCCAGAGCCCGGATACAGCTTGGTTGGGTAGTTGGTGGCAGTAGTCTAGATAAAAAAAGCCAGCAATAGGTAAGTTTAGAGGCTGTTTGATATGTCCAAGATAAGTAGCTACCTTTAGATTGCTAGAGTTGGACAATGCTTCTAGCATTTCAAAATGGATTATTCATCATTAAGATGCCGATTATAGAGATATGGGCAAATATGAGAAACAAACGAATGTGATGGGTGTAGATGAACGGATGTAGTCATTCTTACTTAATACGGTCGACTGTCCCTTAGAAAGAGCCATTTATTAGCTAATAGCCAAGGTATTTATGGGACCTACAGCTTTTCATGGAATCCAAACTACATCATAGTATTAGTCTGTTTTTCAGCTAAATGACAAGCCTAATACTCAATTCTCTTCCCAAAATAACTTCCGGGGACTACCCTGACTACTACCCAAAACAGATACACCAGACTTCTCTAGTAGTGACCACGTTGATGGAAACTAAGCCATGATGCCATATTGATATTAAGAGGACTGACTATAGAACGTATCTCCCACAATCCCCATAATACTTTGTCCCCATGCAGCTGGATAACAACACTGTACTGCACCACTAGTGCGTATAGTGTAGATGGATTACTGTTAAAAATAATAAAGATTTCTTACCAAATATGATTGCATTTAAATAACTGTTTTTATTAACCAGTAAACCTGTATAGATAGAATTTAACCAACATTAAAAAAGAAGAAAGGGATGCTCCAAAGATATTAATAAATGTGATGTAGAAAACATCATTGTGATCAAAATGTTTACTAGTCCTACTATTAAATACAACTTATTGAACTTCAACCCCCCCCCCCACACCAAGTAGTTAGTAATGGATAGGTGGGAGGGTCATCACTACTGTAAATATTACTACCACTATCTTTAGATATTTTGTATCAAAAGTACAAAATGTTTTCAACGTTTTAAACTATCAAATTTAAAATCTTAGTTACTGGCTCAAGCAATCTGTGTTAGAAGCTCAGACACACTCAAAAGACAAATTAATCAGCTGGCTTTTTTTACTAGCAAAGGACTCTTACAACATTGTAGATGAGCAATGCAGCCTATATTTCATTCAGTGAAGTTCGACGTTTTTTTTTTTTTTTTAAGTGGCTTTCAAATTAATGATTCTTTTGTGAATCCCTCTAGTCTGAGGAAAGTGAGCGTGGTTCACCGAGATCGATCACCATAATATTTGTGCATTTTGTACTTGTATTGTAATATATTTGTGCATTTTGTGCTTATATTGTAATAAATTTGTGTTGTGTGATGATTACTTGTACTGTATATGTACCAACACGTATTATGCTATTTAAAAAACTATTCAAATTAATTAACTGAGCACTAACATGATTATTGATTTTTTTTATTGCTAAATATTGTTGCATAGCAATGTAAAAAAATTAAAATCTTAAACCGCCCATCTATTTCAGAGTGATTAAAATAATTATATTACAAGAACACATGGTAATATGTGTTGTTTAGCTAAGAAAAATTACTTTTAGGTACCAATGGTTTAGCAATAGATCACTTGGGCTTGAACAACACACAGACTTATGTGACAAAAGTAGTCTTGTTTATAAGGTGGGGGGAGTGCAACCGCTCCAGTAACAAAAGACAGTGGAATTTGAACTGTAAAATAAGAAGACTCAGATTGTTTGGTTTGGTTATTTTCATCTTGAATAGCAATAAGGAATTGAAACAATAAAAAATTAAGTGTTACAATAAGCAATCAATGCTAGGTTAGAAGCTTGAGAGTTTCTTGTACAGTCGGATTGCTTGTCGGTTAGACACCTTGAAAGGGTCCTTCTTTAATTCCAAATCAGCTATTAGTTTTATAAGTCCCTGCACTGTTAATATTTGTTTATGATTGATTAAATTAGATACTCTCAATTTATCAACCATTTTTTTCCTGACATTCCTTTTATAAATTTATTTCATAACTTTTATTTAAATAAAGAAAAAACAACAATTGTTGTATTAGATCAATAAAATAATAAGTTTATTTCCTCAAATTTAAGTACAGTACAGTAAGATATTTCATTCCATGAAAAATAGGTACAAATTTGTTAAAGAGTTTAATAATTCATCTAATCAATAACTATAACCAACAATAACAATAAAAACAACAACTTCAACTACTCAAGACATATAATGCAGAGGAAATATTATATATTTACTTATACTATTCAAAACAATTACTACTGAGTCTAAAAATGATTTTGAGTGTTACTTAAGAAAAATTTGAAAATAATTAAGACAATCTTTAGGGAATAGACTGTTTGTAGATATTTGTTGAAATTTTTCTGATTTATGTTAATTAGCTACACATCACATCGTTTTTTTAAATGTTATATTTCGGCTTTACAATCTGCATTGAAAATAAGTATATGGTAAGAAAAGTTATAGAAAATGGCCAAGTTATATGTAGATAATATGCTTTACCACTTTGCAAAAAAACACAGCTGTTTTAACTTAGAAGATTAACTATAATTTTAATAAATGTTACAATTTTTAAAAATGGTTCCCTCTTATAATTAATTAACATCAGTTCATGTTCAGAATTATCATAAATTCCTCTATATTTGCCTTAAAATATACTTAAAAATGTTTGTCTGTGTCTTACATTAAAATTATAATTCATTAAGAATGGTTCATCCAAACACTAAAAACGTCTACCACTCAAAAACATATGTTTTTTATGCAGGTATAATTTATTTGCAAGCCAAAAAAACCAACTTACAATGAGGGTGATCAGCTGAATATTGTGTGAGTCTTCAATATCAGGAAGGGAGAAGACAACGTGGGAGCTAAAGTCGGTAGTGTAGTTCCAGCAGTGGAGCAATTTCATGGCCAACTGTCCTCGGTAACGCACTTTGATACAGATTTGAATCTTCTCCCCCACCTCAAGCCTTGGCCGTCCATCCATGGTTTGCATTATCACCTAACATATCAAATTGAAAGTTATTTTGTAAAAAATAACGTTACCAATTTAAAAATAGTTAAACTATATTTTGACATTTTTATTCATAAACAAATTTAGACAACACTTTTAATAGCAGCTAATTTTGTCTACTGTGTCAAACTGTTTATGGGAGCTGCTGAAAAGTTTTTTGAAAACTAAGAATATCTCAAATACAGTACATAAATTATTTAATATAAATTCTATGGACTTACTTTCTGAATTATATGGAGAAATGATTATTTAAATCATAAAAAGTACAATAATAATATTGATTAAAAAGTGTTGAAATAACTTACATTTCCTTTATAGGGCAACCCAGGCTTGAAGTAATTGGAGCACTGGAATTTCAGAGCAAATGGCTGGTTTTGGACTGGGGTCCGGGCAGAAGCACTATGAATGGCTCCGGTACCTTTCTCTGTGACTGTGGCTGTGATATGAATTGCAGACGGATGAATTAGAGAATCTGCCAGGCCCAGGTCACTGCTTTGTACAGGTACAGACACGCAGCCTGTGTAACTGTTTAGCTAAACCACACAACATTTTTTAATAACATAAATACATTCAAATCACAGATAGAGATATTTGTTTGCAGTAAAAGATCTCTATGAGCATATTTTTTATAATATCTAATACTATGCGTTTTAGTTACTACAGGACAGTCCTCTAGGTCCTATCTCCATCCCCTTACTATACTCGTTTAGTCCCAGCTTTGCCTTTTACTGTAGCCTTTGTACTTGTTGGCTGGTACTAGCCAAATTATGGCTACTACAAAGATATGTTTTTGCTCCTTTTTAATTGATTTATAAACTACTGACATTTCCGCCATCCATATATGCTTATGATATTGCTCTCGAAACTCAATACAAGGGCAAATAAAAAAAAAAACAGAAATAACACTTATACTTGATCTAGCCACCCTCAACAATTAGTTTACAACCTAGAAACTAAAGCCCAATCCAACAAAGATAGAAGTAACCTACTTTCGCCAGAGTAATAGACTAGCTAATAAAAAATTGAACATCTTTTACGCTGGTGTTAGGCAGTACTTGGGAGTCAGTTTAGATTTATCTCTCAATTTTAAAAATCATCTACTGAAAACAGCAGCTTAAGTGAGAACCAGAAATAACATTGTGCAGCAACTTGATGGATAATTATGGGGAGCCAACACAAGTTCTGTGTACTACAGCTTTATCTCTAGTTTATTCCACTGCTGAATATTCTGCTCCCATGTAGCTTAACAGTGCAAATGTATGAGGGGTTGATATACACTAAATAGGGTGATGAGACTATTTGGTGAGCAGTTGCAACCTCTCTACCATGGCTTCCAGTGCCATGTAACATAGCTCCTCCGTCTTTAAGATACATAGAGGCATTCTCAGAGAGTTCAAAACGTATCCTACAATATGCAGGGCAACTTAAAAATAGAAAACTATCTCTTTAACTAGCTTCCTAGTTAATATCAAATGAATTTTCGCCAAAAACCAACTGGGCGTTAACTTGCGATATGTTTGACAGTCGAAACAAAGTTTCTGGTATCAGATCCTATGACCGTCATAGGCGGAATGAACTTTTCTCATAAGGGATGGACTATATTGAGTCGCTTTTGCTCATGTGTGGGAAGATGCAACTACTAGAAATATAGGCGGAGAATGGCAAATGATCAGTCATGTGATTGCGGAGTCAAAGTTCAAACTAAGGATCCCATAGTTAATGGTTTCCTATTGTATTCTTTTCAGGGGGTATTGGCTGGTTGTCATCCCATTACAGAAGCAGATATTGAATGGTTATGATACCTGGATTTAGCTCTTTTTTTTTTTTTTTTTTTTTTTTTTTTTTAACTTCACTCACTAGTTGACATTGGCCTACAGGCCTGTGCGTCAACTTCATTCAACGAGTGAAGTACCGACCGTTGGCTCAGTGGGGATTCGAACCTTGGACCTTGCCCTCCGCAGTCCGAAGCCTTAGCCACTGAGCCACCACGCCGGCATTTGTTATGAGAGATCAGCATTTAAACACTATAACACAGATACTATATACTGTTCATTTCTACTTTGACATATTTTATTGGATTGTTTTTTTAATGTTTATATATGCAGTAGTTGAGTTTTAAAACTGCTCTGCATCAAGAAATTGTTTGATAATATCTTGAGGGAAAACCGTTTACAGCTTAAAAAATAACTAAGATTATTGTTGTAAATAAATGAAGACAAATTTTAATGTATATTTAATTTATGACTTTGAAAGCCATCTACCAAGCTTATAAAAATATTTTTAAAAATAATACAGTAAACAATGTCTTAAAAAGATAAAATGTACAGTACATAGTACTAGTGTCCTAATGTTTAAATATTGATATCCCATTACAGCGTAAAATCCAGGTTTCTTAGCCATTCCATACCTGCTACTCCAATTGAATGAAGAACAGCTAATCCCCCTGAAAAGAATGCGATGGGCACTCATTGACTATATGATCCATAGTTTTAACTTCATCTCTGCAATGATATGATTGATCATCTGCTATTCCCTACTTAAATTTCCAGTAGTTGCATCTTCCCACCCTCGTGCGAAAGCTTAATTTAGATAGTTTTTACCTGTGTAATTCTTTTGATCTCTTATTAGTTTTAGTGGCTGGCCTATGAAAGTCTATATATATTAATTTTTTACTTGTTTGAAAGCCATTCTTTATTGTAAAAAAATGAAGACAAAATTGAAAAGTTTTAGCTACAACTAAACTACTACTCAAAAGACTATAAAAATAATGACCATACATTCTGTTTGCTCACTACCTGGCGATTTCTAATGAGAATCTTAGAAAGTGATGTTAAGTGTGATGTTACACTGGAACAGCGGCTTTAAATAGTGTTGTTAAGTATACAGGTTTCAAATTTATTGCATATAACTTTGTCCACAGTAAATTTGTGTATTAAGATTGATGGGACACCCTCAATTTTTATGTTTATAAACAATCTTTACAAAGTAAAGATACCATAACTAATAGTTTTATGAAATTTCATTAACGGCTTATTTAATTTCCAAAGACATATCAAGGCAATAACTGAACATTGATCAACACTTAACGTGTACATTCAACTAATTAGTGTCAGGTGATAAATAAATGGAGATCAAGTCAAAAATTACTAAACCCACAATTGACTCCCTGTCATTTATCATACACCAGTCTTCCCAACATTTGAATTCTTATTCTTAAATATGACACACTGACACAACTTTGTGAGTATTTTAAGGTGAATTTGAATAATTACTGAGTATAGGTTATGTGTGAATGGCTGGTGTAGTCTGATTACTAAATGAGTTTGACTTATACTCAGAAAGTGCCATTTATTAATAGTCTTATATTGAGAGCAACTAAGGGACCTACAGGGATTCCGAACAAGGATCTGACAAGTCTGATATACATTTCTCTCCACTACACAACACCCAGACACTGACTACCACCTGACATGGACACCCCAGACTTCTCTAGTAGTGTCCATGTCAATAACGATCGTTGAGTGGATATCATGTCTGTATTAAGAGTACCGAGCATAGAACCTATAGCCTACAGTCTCCACAACACTTTGTACCCAAATAGCTGGGATACAGTACTACCCCACTAGTGCCAACAATACTAGTAAACGTATTATTCACTAATATCTAGTCAACATTGATCTCTTTTTCTTACCTTAACAGATTTGTTGATACTGGGTTGGTCAGCAGTTCTAGTTCCCTCAAGCTTTAATTCAATATGTGCATCTCCCTGGACGATTTCTCCATAAAAATACCTGTCAGTCAAAATATAATAAGTAAGTTGGTGTGTACTTAAGTCACCAGTTTTCATCAGTAGAAAATTTACACAAAATCAAAAAATATTTATTTTAAAAAGTTGTAGTGTACATCTATAGAATAAATAGTGTTATATATTAATTAATCACAATCACTTAATACTAACAAGTACCCTCTCACCCATTCCCCAACACTTAGACACTCCTCATTTTCCAACTCACCCTCAATTACATCACTTCAATTTTCATTTTTCCCATGTTCTTCTTCTGTCTGTTTCAGGGGCCATTTTCCTCCAGACCTCTCTTCAGAGATCCGAGCTGCCTGCTTGCCTTGTGCGGTCATGATCGTTGCGATTCAACGCCCTTTACCTACATATCCTAGGCTGAAGAGGCCCTAGTGGCCAAAACATCCGTAGCTCCCTGCCACACCTTCACGATCTTGCTCCTCCTTACCTGCATTAAGAGCTATAAGTTGAGTTCTGTTAAAAAATCACACCTACTTATTCAATATTATTATTCATTATTCATCTCTAAGACGCAGATCGTAGAGATATGGGCGAATATGAGGAGTGAATGAGTGTGATGAGTGTAGATGAACGAATGTAGTCATTGTTACTATCTGAGTTCAACTTAGCTCAGAAAAGACTATTTATTAATAGCCCGATAGCCAGGGCAACTATGGGACCTACAGCTTTACGTGTAATCCGAACCACGTAGTGTTGGTCTGATTTTCAGCTAACTGACAAGTCTGGCACTCAGTTCTCTTCCCTATACAACATCTGAACCTTGACTACCATTCAACACGGACACTCCACACTTCTCTAGTAGTGTCTACGTTGATGACAACCACTGAGCGGACGCCGTGTCGGTATTAAGAGAACCGAGCATGGAACCTATCGCCTACAATCTTCCAAACACTTTGTCCCAACCATGATTATTATTATTATAATTGTTTCACATGAAAATTACCTATAATAATAATATTTTCTTATATAGTTGCTAAAAGAGTAGCCTGTCAAGACATATGGGGTGGTTGGGTCCATTAATTTGTCGATAAAAATATTTTATTCCCACTCTAATAATTTAAATCCTGGGTCTCGGTTTGCATTAGGCTCTGCCACCGTCATCTCTCTGCAAATGCCCTTTACAATCTTCAGCACACATTGATTCTCTTTTCCATATATCTTATCAAACTAACAGTGGATTTCTTGATCTTCCAAAAACTACAACCTTTCAATTTTTCCTTGACACTGGATCTTCTGTGTTTTAACATATTTTCACACAGTCAGTTCTTACACTCACTAAACTCTATTCTAAGTATTCACTGACTAATTAATTATTTAGATAATCTACACTTAAACAAATATCCTTCTATAATCATGCTCTAAAACAGTCATTTCTTCTGCTTATCTAAGATAATCAGTTCTTTATAACCTTCAGATACACAAGTCTTTCATAGCTTTGTAACTATTGTTAATAATTTATGCAATCTCCCAAGTATGTTACCTTTTTTGGGAACTAAGGATATTGTTTATACAGAATATTTAAGGACATTATATGTTGGTTTATTCGAATTTCATATTTCTTATTGGCTAATACTCTTTGGCCATTTTCTCATATTAAAAACATTTTAATACAAATGGGGTTTTAAGAAAAATCTGTACACAGAATTCTTTAAACATTGTCAACCACTATTAATTCATTTAGTGAATAATTCATTCACAATTATAATTTTATACATTTTTTATCTTTTGTTGTACGTACAAACTAATCTTAAAGTATTTTGACGTAGATTACGTACATTAATTTATAATATTAGTGTCATAAAGTAATAAACTAGAGTAAATGCAAAGTTTTTAATGTCACCTTTTTAAAATTTCAGTTTTCAGAAAACTAAAAGTATGATGAAATAAAAGAATAATATGCAGATTAGCTACACCATTGAATAGGAAATTTAACAGCTACAAAAATGTATTCTTTTATATATTAGACAAATTATGGTTTTTGAGTTATTTCAATTTAAAAAATTAATATGGCCACCACATTGAAATGGAATACAGAACCAAGTTTAATATTTGACATGACACTAATCTTAGTATGGATAAGTAACAATAAAACTTCAACTCAATCATTTGATAGTTACTTAATTTTGGCCTTGGTGGAATTTTGATGGTTTTAAATAAAACATCCTAAATAATTCCACAATTTTTTTTATTTTTGAATAAATGCATGGTTACCTGATATGACATATTCAGACTATCAACAATTTAAATGCTTAGAGGATGAACACTTTTAGATAGTCATATGGTATCTGACCTGGACTTTCAACTGCCAAGTTGACTGCTCTGATGTGCTATTATTGATACTTTTGAAACTAAATCATGTCACAGTTTGGCATTTGTTTGTGGGAGAAAGGGACCTTTGAGAGTGTAACTACATAATGACATTTTATTAAAAACATAAAACTCATGAAAAAAAATCAAAATTCTAACTTTTAACCCTTATTAGGGACAGTAAAGGTTTCTGTAAAAAACTAAAATACAGGCAACTTACAATCCGTTTTATATATATACTTTAACTCCTGGCTCCCTAATAGCTTGTATAATATGACCGTTAATTTATTTTTGACAAGTATATATTGTATTTAAAATGTATATTGAAACCTCAAGGGTCATAACTTGGATATCTATTAATGGTTGTGGTTATAGATGAATGATTCCTCTTGTATATGACTGCATATATTGGTGAGCGGGTAAGTCAATACCACCAGTAAGTATGGGTGTGCGGGTGGGTCAATACTACCATTGTGTATGGGTGGACAGGTGGGTCAATATAACAGTATGTTATTGGTGGGCAAGTAATTCAATAAGAATGTATGTTTATAGGTCAACGGCTAGGTCAATATCATTTTTAATGTATGGGTAAGCAGGTGGGTCAATACCGTTATAAGTGTATGGTTGGGCAGGCAGGTCAATATCATTGTAGTTCAATACTAATGTATGTTTATGGGTCAGCGGCTCGGTCAATATCACTGTATATGTATACAAAATACCACTGAATGTGTATGGGTGAGTGGGTGGGTCAATATCATTATACAAATATAGGTGAGCGGGTGGGTCAATACTGCTGTAACTGTATATGGGTGGGTGGAAAGATCAATACCACTGTAGTTGTGTAGGTGAGCAGGTTGGTAAATACCACTGTACATTACTGGTAGGCAAGTAGGTAAATACCAATGTACATGTATGAGTGAGCAGTTGTGTCAATGCCACTGTACCAGTATGCGTGTATGGGTGGGCAGAAGCGTCAATACCACTGGTGACAGGTCTCTAAGACCCCTTTGTTGATGAAGTAATTATGCTTACGATTTGGTGTGAGAAATGTTTGGAAGCCTCTGTCATGTGTTAGTAATCACATGATGCTGTTTAGGAAGAGCCTCTTTATTTTGATATCTACTGTTTAAACATTAATTTACTTTAAACCATAATGATTGTGTTTTGCCAAGTGGTAAACCTGTAATTAGCAAACAGTGTCATGACTTAAATGCTAAACAATTTGATGAGTATTTTATTAATTGTGTAAATGAATTGTGTTATAATATTCCTAAATGTAACAAAAATATTGATTTTTATATGGCGAAACACAACACTCACAAGTTAAAAGTCTTTAGTTTTAAGGAATTATCTGCTGATGATGTGTATAATGCAGTCCTTAGTTTGAAAAACAGTAAATGTCTTGATATTTACGGCTTGAATGCTCATATGATCAAGTTAGCCTTTAACTACATTGTTGTGGTGCTTGCCTATTTATTTAACCTTTGTATAGTCAACAGCTACTTCCCAAAAATATTAAAAATAAACAAGGTAGTTCCTGCTCATAAGAAAGGACGAATACAAGACGTATACGTGCTAATTATAGACCAATCTCAATTATACCTATAATAAGTAAAGTTTTTGAATGCTTGCTTCACAGATAAATTAATGCTTTTCTTATAACAAAATAATGTGTTTTCAGATAGACAGTTTGGTTTTAGAAAAAAAATCTATGTACTTTAGATGCTGTTCAAGATTTTTTTAATAGCTGCTTAGATAACATTGAAGCTAAAGATGGTGTTATTTTTAGATCTTTTGATTTGTCAAAAGCTTTTGACACGGTAGACCACAGCATTATAGTTTCATAGCTTAGTTATTATGGTTTTGACTTCATTTTAAATTTATTTAAATCTTACTTTACTGACCGTCATCAGTCTGTATATTATAATGGTTGTTTTTCTGAAACTCTGCCTGTCTCACAGGGTGTACCACAAGGCTCCATTTTGGGACTTACACTTTTCTTACTTTATGTGAATGATTTACCAGCCAATATTAATGGTCATGGAGTCAGTAGCTTTATGTTTGCCGATGATCTAGGTGTAAATGTTTGTAGAAAATTGGATGTTGATAATCAGATGTTGCTTAAAGATATGACTGGTGAAATTGTGAACTGGTGTGCAGTAAATAGACTCTGTTTAAATCCTGACAAAATTGTTGATCTTACTTTTAACATTAGTAATAACAGACATGAGATCACATCTAAGTTTTAGGTATTAATATACAAGATAATTTAAAATGGACTTCATATACTGATCATGTAGAAACTTGTGTAGCTAAGGGCTTGTTTTTGTTGAGAGTTTAAAAAAATAATGTATATGATGATGTTATGTTGAGTGTTAATTATGCTCACATTTTTAGCCACCTAAACTATGGCGTTTCTGTGTGGGAAAACTCTCCATCTGCCAAATACTCTTTATTTTACAAAAACAGGCTATAAGAATAATTTGTAATATTTCTTCTAATAATAATAATCTTTATTGATCTCAGAAAATAACACACATAACATTTACAAACAATATGAGAAAAGCCACCACATGGGCTACTGCCTGTGGGTAATGGCTGAGTTCAATCAGTTTATGAATTGTTGATAAATACTAAATACTTAATTCTAAAACAATTTATAATGTGAACTAAAAACATTATGAAACTAACATACATTGTGAAAATATGTAAAATTACGTATAATAATAGAAACTAACATAAACTAATAGTAAAATAGAGTTAAGGAGTTGAAGAAATGTCACTATCACTGCATACTACACTCATGTTCAACACTCGAAAGATAACACTTATTGCCACTCATACTCACGTTCAAACCACTCAGACCCTCAAAACTAACAATGCACGCTCACATTCAATCACATCAGAAGAAAACACTTACATTACACACTCACGTTCAAACACTTAAGATGAACTTACATTGCACACTCACGTTCAAAACCACTCAAACGAATGACACTTACATTGCAACTTTCACACTCACATTCAAACCACTCAAAAAGATGATACTACATTGCACCCTCATACTCACGTTCAACCTCACCAAATACTTACTCGCTCACACTCACGCTTATTCACCAATAAACATTCTACACATATCCTACACACTTGCTTACCTTACTTACTCAATCAATGTCTCTCTCAATCATTTCGATTGCTCCGAACATCACCAAACCCAGTTACGCTCACCGGCCGACCATCATGTGAGGTACCCTGACCGTAGCAAGTCATTGGAAGTATCCCTGCCCAGCCCCAGTAACCATACTGTAATTTTGTTCTTAAAATATGTTTTACGATCAAAATCTATGGCTTTCATCTCCTGCGGAAGATTATAAAACAGAATATGAGCCAAGTACATTCCATTTGTCCTATTGATTGATTTCGTTACACGAGGTGTATTTATACCTATATTTACATGGTGCCTGGTGGCGTAGGGGTGATGAACGGTTTCATAAAAACTGTGGCCATGTTTAAAACTATACAAAAGCAAAACTTTAATGAACAATTGTTTAACATCTAAAACATTAAATTTTTCAAAGAGATCATCTGACGGAAATGTATTTGGTTTTTTCAAAGCTGCTTTTAAAATTGCCTTCTGTGTTATAACTAAAGGTTGAACATAAGAAGAATATGCTCCTCCCCACGCAATTATTCCATATTGCAACACTGACTGTATATAAGCAAAGTAAACTGTTCTTAATAACTTCAAATTTAATATTCTAGACAAAACTTTAAACATATACACACACCGACGTAGTTTAGAATTCAAAAACTGTATATGCGCTGACCAACTGAGTCTATTATCAAATATTACACCTAAGTACTTATAGCACTCCACCCTCTCAAGAGCCCCACAAGCACATGCCATAAGACGTCCAGCTCCACATGTGTGAAGACGAAGCTCAAAATCCCTAGGATCACCAGCAGCTCGCAGGGACACTGCCATGTACTTAGTCTTACCCACATTCACGGTCAGCCGGTTCTGGTCAAACCACCGCTTGACAGTGAGCAACCCACATTCAGCATGCTGGAAGGCCTCATCCCAGCTGTTACCCTCAAACAACAGTGCCGTATCGTCTGCATATAAATACATTTTACCTTTGTTTGAGTTTATTTTACAAATATTATTTATATATATCGAGAATAATAGAGGCCCAAGGGTACTACCCTGTATAACCCCATATCGCAAGGATTTAGTCTCACTCCTGGAACTATTTACATATACTAACTGTTCCCTATCTTTCAAATAGCTTTTGAACCAATTTATTGCATTCCCTCTGAATCCAAGATAATGTAATTTACCAATCAATATATCTCTATCTAAGGAATCAAAGGCCTTTGCCAAGTCAATAAAGACTAATAAACTTCTTGAATTGTTTGCTAAATTGGTGTGCATTTGATTTACTAAATTAAAAATTGCGTCATCATAATTTAAGTCACTTCTAAACCCAAATTGATTGTTACTGATAATTTTATTGTCAAATAAATATTTAACTAATTGCTTTTTTTTACACATTTTTCTAGTACCTTGCCCACGACGCTCAACAATGATATAGGTCGATAATTGGAACATTGTCCTTTATCCCCCCCTTTATATAATGGAATGACTCTTGCTACTTTAAAAGAATCCGGAAACACGCCATTTTCAATACTGTTATTCACCACTTTCAAAAGAGCCACTTTTAATTGGTTAAAATTTAATTTTAAAACATTAGCGTGTATATTATCGACCCCCGGTGGTGAACCACCACGCAACTCATTGACACAAGCCTTCAGCTCACACTCCGTCACTGGGACCAATCTAAACTCACAGGATACAGCATGAGCAGCATCATCAACCACACAAGGCCCTACCGGCACCGTACTCGCCAACTCCTCTCCTACACGTACAAAATAGTCATTTAGAAAATTTGCCACTTCAACATCTTTGTTATTACAATTATCTGGTAATGCGAAATGTTCGGTCGAGATATTTTCTTTTTTACTTTTTTTACCTGTTATTTCACCAATGTGGCTCCATAACCTTTTAGGATTGCCTATATTTTCGTTTATTTTATTTTTAAAATACAATTCCTTCGATCTTTTAATTATATTACTCAAACAATTCCTATAAGCTCTAAAACGGTGTAATAATTCAAAATTAAATGGTTCTTTTACAACTCTTCTACTCAATTTGTCACGCCGCCTTATAGACCGTAGGATTCCAGAGGTAATCCAAGGTTTTAACCTGACTTTATTTTTTGAGATATAGGTTTGAGTACTTGACTCTTGAATTGTATTGGACAGTTTGGTTACAAATTGTTTTGCACATATTGAGGCATCATTACAGTTTTCGACAGAATCCCAATTCTTAACCATTAATAAATTATTTAATTTGTTGTAATCAATTTTTTTTAAATGGGACGTTAAAGTTATTTCTACTTTCCTTTATAGCAGTGCTTCTCTGATTTGCAAGAATAATATAATGATCCGTTAAACTGGATTTGATGACAAAAGTCTCAATCCGATCAGTGTTTTTACAATCAACAAATATGTAGTCAATGAGGTGTCTGGAGTACCCCGTGACCCTCGTCGGCTTATCAACACAAGATACAAAACCTGCCCCGTACAATACGTCCAGATAGTGATCTGCCGCCGGAGTCCTCTCCAAAATGCAACAATTAATATCGCCGACCAACCAGTGGGTCCGATTCCGAGACCTATTATCACAATACTGCTCAAGGTCCATCACAAAAAGCCCAAGGTCACCCTCCCCCGACGGACTGCGATACACCGCCAACACTGTGTGTCGCTCACTGCCACCGGTCAAGTCTAATTTCAGACATGTTGCACCATGCATAATTACATCCATACAAGAAACATTAAACTTATTACTAACATAACAGAGAACTCCATCATTCTGGTTCCTTCTCTTACTACTGCAGTAACAGTTGTACCCCTCCAACTCTTCCAAATATTGATCACCACTTTCTATCCAAGTTTCAGTTAAAACAAGAACATCTGGCCTAAATTGTGTTTCACTTAATATTGCTACTAAACCATCAAAATTCTTATTATAACTTCGAATATTCAGATGTAATATACTAATATTGTTTGAAATAAGCAACTTATAATATCTAACACATCCATCCATGTCCTCACATTCCATACAAGCTACATTCCTGAAATCATTTAAACACTCGGCAACAATGTCCATCCCAAACTATCAGCTCCACCTCACTCCGCCCGTCATACATACTCTTACATACATATACCAACACACTCATAACTTAATACAATCCATACACACTCTATAACATACAAACACCACCACACTCATACCTTTATATCTCTATACACACTCTATACATACAAACACCACTGCACTCATACCTTACATACAAAACCCACTGCACTCATACCTCACATACACGACATACACACTCCTTACATACAAAACCCACTGCACTCATACCTCACATACACGACATACACACTCCTTACATACAAAGCCCGCTGCACTCATACCTCTCATTACACGACATACACACTCCTTACATACAAAGCCCGCTGCACTCATACCTCACATACACGACATACACACTCCTTACATACAAAGCCCACTGCACTCATACCTTACATACAAACACCACTGCACTCATATCTTACATACACACTCCTTACATACAAAACCCACTGCACTCATACCTCACATACACGACATACACACTCCTTACATACAAAACCCACTGCACTCATACCTCACATACACAACATACACACTCCTTACATACAAAGCCCGCTGCACTCATACATACATATACGACATACACACTCCTACATATAACGCCCACTGCACTCATACCTCACATACACGACATACACACTCCTACATACAAAACCCACTGACTCAATACCTAACATACACGACATACACACTCCTTACATAAAAATCCACTGCACTCATATCTCACATACACACTCCTTACATAAAAAACTCACTGCACTCATACCTCACATACCCGACATACACTCTCCTTACATACAAATTCCACTTCACTCATACCTCACATACAAGATATATACAACTGCTTACATACGAAACCACCGCACTCATACCTTACATAAACGACATACATACAATCACCACCGCACTCATACCTCACATTACACTAGATACACACTCCATTCATACAAACACCACCACACTCATACTTCACATACATGACTTCACACTCGTTACATCAAACACCACTGCACTCATACCTCACATACACTACACAATTGTGCACCACGGACTCACCAACTAACCTTCAACCACCTTAAACTCATTACAGATATAAAGTACTAATATTATAACCTAGTTACTTAATTAAATAAACATATGCTAAATTTTCATTTGAAATTACAGTAAAACAAAATTATTTATATTATTTTATGCTTCCCATAACATTTTCTTGTATTTAACACCAAATCTATATCTTTAGATAAACATTTAAAATTTATGAATAGTAATATTTTGACGTGGTATTAGTTAAACAATTACTTCTACAAATTTTTGTGAAACATTCTCACTAACAAATAGGACATTATCTAGAAATAAACTCTCCCATCAAGAAACAAATCGTTAATATTCATTCATCTCTCGCACACTCGCACCATACATACTTACTTACATTGCAATAATTAAACATATTTATCAATCTGTAAAAAAATTTATTATTTTTTTTTTCTTTTTTTTTAAGTACCGTACAGATAACCCTTGACTCCCTTTACAGTGCCAATTCATGTGTAATTTGGGAAACAAATTTTAACTTCCTATCATTTAAACGTTACGTAAATTTTCACTGCTGCATATTACAATACAATTTATTTAAACCTCTTAACTATTTATAAAATAATAAAATAGCTCATCACTTTGTTGATACTTTTTTTTTAATTAACATATTAGTATACTTAAATTAAGTTATGTCTCGATATGACTTGACAAAAACATGTAATATCTCAAACAAGCCTAAGTAATACTTGATGGAATTAAAACATTTTATGTTATTAGTAAGAGTAATTAATATAATGATTCAATAAAATCGTACTTATTGATAAAAAAAAATAAATAAAAAATAAAAAAAGTCGTGAACCGTTATAAGTGTGATACTGTAACCAACATAAATGTCTAATTGTAAAAGGTAACTAAAAATCTACCCAGATACATAATTATAGAACTTCTAACTAATAAAATAAAAATTGACCATAGTTTCATATTTGAAATTGCACATGAAATTAAAAAAGAACAGTTAATAAAACTAATAGGAGGTTCTCACGAATCTACATACTAAACAAACGAAATATAAAATCAACTAAAATAACAAATTAACCATTAAATTTAAAACTGAACATTTTAGCTAGTGCGCCTAATGAAATACAGTATACGGTTATAGCCTAATACTTTACAAGTGTGTTTGAAATAGCTTTATGTTTAACTACGGACCATATAGCCTACAGTGGCAATTTTTTACTCGGAATAAACTATTGGAAATAAACTCAATACATCTGGACAAAGACAAATTAATTGTTAATAACTAATGTACAAAATTTATTCTAAATAAAAACAAAATAGACTTTCTGAACTCTAAACAAATCATTATAGTTTATAACTACATATGATGTAAACTTATGCAAAATCTGTCCTACCTTATACAAAAAAAAAGTTCTGGTAATCCATCGCAAAATAACAATAGTTTTCACTTATCTGTTGTTTATTGTTTAGCTGGTTGCAAGAGACGATCCAAGTCATCCTCACCCCATATCCTGGTTGCCTTGCCTCCATCCGTCTTCCTGACGATGATCCTTCCGTCTTCCACACACCAGGCAGCCACCAGCTTCCTATCCTTAACCATCTGTTTTGCAACTCCAAGCAAATGTTTGTGGTGACCGGTAAGGTGACAATTGATGAAAACTGGGTTGTTCCCAAAACGCTGACTTATCTGTGATGCCACCAGCCTCTTCCCCTTAGCTGCAGCTAACCACAAGCTCCTCGTTTGCCGGGAGATAAACTTAACGATGATGGGGTGCCCGGGACCTGATGTGCCACAGAAAAGACTTCCTTATCGAAATGTATCTGAAGGACTCCCGCAATACTCTCGAGTATCTTGTATATATCTTCATTCTGTGTAACAGGTATTCCCTTTACCTCAATATTTTCCCGCCTCATGTACTGATTTGTATCTTGGAGTTCACGCTGCAGAACGGAGACTTGACGTTTTACGAGTCCCATGTTGCCCTCCAGGGTCGCACATCGAGCCTTCACTTGTTGGTTCTCATCTTCAAGATTACTAATGCAATTCTGGAATTCAACAATTGAAGACGAGACTGCTTCCATTGACTTCTCCAATCCATCGAATCTTGTGCGGGTTTCCCTTCTCCCATCCTTCACCTCCTTACTCAGGGCATGGATCATCCCGACAACCGTCGCCTGTTCTGACATCTCGGACGTATCTGAACGTGCACTTTTTCCAGACGCAGTATCAGCTTTACAACTCTCACACTTAAACGCGCCTCTTTGTCGAGCTGTTAGTTTCTTAAGCGTTTCATCCGAACCGACACTGCAACATTCAGCATGAAAGCACGAATCACATTCCGCACATTTAATCAACTGATCACGCTTGCCATCTTTGTTACACTTAGCACACACTTGCTGCTGATCCGCCATTGTAATAATATTCAATAATTATATTTAGTAATTATAAGAATTCGTAAATATCAAAGATTAAAAGAAATGCTATTCTAATTATAACAAGAAACACACAACGACAAGAAACAGCGGGCACGAGTGAGGCACTAGAGCCGGTTAGCCAGACATGTGTCCACTCCGAGCGACTGATAAGAACTGAAAGAGCATTTTATCAAACTAGGTGTTCTTACATTGCCTTCCAGGTATATTTTATCTGTATTATTGTATGTAAAAAACAACTTAGATAAGTTTATTGATTTTACTGCTGTTCATAATCATGACACGAGGAACAAACATAGGCTACTTAATAGCAAATGTACATTTAGTCTAACTCAAAAGAGTTTTAAGTATAAAGGAATTAAATTTTACATTGTCCTTCCTTATAATATTCAAGCTATGTCATTAAATTTATACAAGAATACCGTAAAAAATATGTTGATAAAGAAATTTACAATATAAATGATTTTTTAGGCATAGATAACTTTGTGTAATATGCAGCCTGATGCATCTGTTTGATCATTGTCATACATTATCATGTAATGTTTCCGACAAATAAAGATTGTCTAATTGCCTTTGAATGTCTCCACGGAGAATAAGTCAAATAAGACCTAATCAATCCTCAAAATTTTAGTAACTTTCAATTTTCTTCTCAAAAACATGAATGATATACAGGCTTTTCTGAATTTACCATGTCCTTTTATTGAAGCTTCCATTCTTCTTAGAGTTGTTTGTCATTACTTTTAAAAATGTTTTACTAATATGTGATTTTTAACTGGACGATTTATTTTGAACTTCGTTTTACCTTTGATATATTTATTTCTATGTTTGTTAACTTAATCATGTAAAAAATTAGCTTATGTAAGAACTATTATCTAAATATTAAAATTTATCTTAATGCTGGATTAATTGTAATAGTTTGTAATAGTATAATAAAGCATACAAACTTTGCGCATATTTCCCAGACTAAATTTGTTGAGTCAGGTAGAATTATTTTTGGTGGATGTATGTCAACCTCAAATTTGGCAGGGACATACTCTTTCACCCAAAAACTTGCTTCCACAACCTTTGAAGAATTTTGTTCAACCTTAACTTTCCATTGGCCCTGTAATAAAAATAAATCTGCATTAGATACAGAACAGACAAAAATCTTTATATATTTGGAGGAGATTAAGGCTAGGCGCACACTCGCCGCCGATTATTTAATCGGCTAATCTGTGCATCATAGTTTTAAATGGGAGCGTGCACACAGGGCGAACGGCGATTTTTAAATTGCCATTGGTTTAAAAAGCTGCTGCATGTCATAGATATGCAGGCGAGGAGATAGTCAGCCTAAAATCTGTAACGTACAGGTTTTAACCTCTCCGTGCATATTGGCGATTGTTTAATTGCCCGTCTGTATAATCAGCTAGTTACTAACTTGGATTTTTTAAAAGTTTTTCTGTTTTATTTCATTGAAATTGGCTGTTTTTTCACAGACATGTATATTAATGAAATTGAAGTGAAATAGAGTCTCAGTTGTATAATAAAAATCTCAAATAGTTTAGTGACAGAAACGTTACAGAAAACTTGTAGAATGAGCTGATGTATATTATGTTTCTTACAAATTTGAACTGTCTTCGTGACAGAAAAAGGGGTAAATGTAGTCCTAATGTCAAATATTAACCAGTCAAACATATTTTACATCGGCCTATAAACCATACAATTTAACTTAAACGGACAGTTTTCTACAGAGACGTCTGCTTGTGTTTATTTAAAATGTAGTACTACAATCTAGCTTACATATTTCCATTAAATTTTTGTGTTTTTATATTGGATACAATAAAATGACAAATTTCTTTTTTCGCAAGACAGGCATCATTTTAGGTGTATGCATAATGTTAAAAGATGAACCAGGCTAAAAAAAATTTATTTATATGTGTTCATAATTGTATGTATTAATATGTATAATATCATTAAAATTAGTTGTTAGATTATTTTTAACATGCACTATAAAATTTATACGTAGAAAAGTTCATAATTAAAAATGTAATATATATTTTAACTCCCTTAAAACCAATAAATCAAATCAAATCATAAATCCTTTATTGGTACACAGAAAATCTGTACAAAGTGTCAATGGAACAAGATTAGTAAAGTATTCAAAAGATTGAATAGACATAATTTTACGAACAAAGATTTTTTTCTCATCTTCACGTAGATAATTGTATATTTTTTATAAAATTGACCGTTCAAAAGCCTTTCACTAAGGAAAGGATGGACCCAATATTTTATCTTCTTTTTATCGCACAAATAACAAGGCACATACATAAAGAATCTCAAGAGAGTCCATTGTTTAACACTTTGAAGCCTAAGCCCGAAGATAGATCGGGCGACGCAAACTGGCGTACTCGCCGACGCCCGAGAATAGCTCGGGCGCCCATATTTAATTCATTATATCTTTATTATCGGCATATAATCGGGTTTAGGTCATCTGAATATGTCTTTTAGTTATCTGTTATTATATTTTATCGGTCTATTAATTTTTTTTCTACATCTGGTCTTGGATAAATAATTATCGTAACAGCTGACGTGAGACTTGGAATGAGCGCGCACCGAGCGGTATTGTTTATGTCAGCATTGTTTATGTTGTTATATTTTGCTATTATATTTATTATATGTTATTATATTTTATCGGTCTATTAATTTTTTTATCTACATCTGGTCTTGGATAAATAATTATCGTAACAGCTGACGTGAGACTTGGAATGAGCGCGCACCGAGCGGTATTGTTTATGTCAGCATTGTTTATGTTGTTATATTTTGCTATTATATTTATTATATGTTATTATATTTTATCGGTCTATTATTTTTTTTTTTTTATCTACATCTGGTCTTGGATAAATAATTATCGTAACAGCTGACGTGATACTTGGAATGAGCGCGTGCCGAGCGGTATTGTTTATGTCAACATTGTTTATGTTGTTATATTTTGCTATTATATTTATTATATGTTATTATATTTAGCTTATATTATTATATTATTTATATTTAGCTTATATGTTATTATATTTTATATTATTATATGTTATTATATGTAGCTATTTTTTGTTTTACATATTTTTGTACTTATTTGTAGCTTCTGTAAAAAATAAAAAAATGTACAACACCTAAAGTTTTGCCCATCATTGAAAAGAGAATTTTCTCCCCTTTACAAAGATATATAATATAACCTTCTTATGAAATTTATAAGGCATTTAAAATTTTTTTAATGTGAACATAAAACCCCCAGGATTCCATGCCAAACGGAGTATTAAGGGCCCAGGCTTCAAAGTGTTAACTATAGGATCACCTCAATCTGCAGGCTATAAATCGCCCTAGTGTGTGCCTCAACATTCAAACGAGACAATTGTTTAATCGCTAGTATGCGCCTAGCCTAAGAAATATTTTCTCTTTTTTTTCCACTCAACTGGTTCTGAAGGTTTTAAAAATTGTATAAGAAACACCCTGATGCAAATGGCAAATACTTAAAATTAATTAATAATGTTCATTGAAATCAACTGTTTGATGTAAATTTTGTATTGTTAGATAGTGCAATTAAAACAATTAGTAGTAAATCCTAAGACCAGTAATTCAAAGTTGGAAACTATTCCTCAGAACATATAAAAATATAAATATTTAAGGAAAAAGGATTTAGGAACTTTGTATAGAAATTATGACATATATACTCAAAAAATCAGTTATATAACAAATTTGCTGATTTAGTTAGTCATAGACTAACTGAAGAGACTGACCATGGAGATTTTAAAACTATAGCATATGCAAATGACGTTATGCTGGGAGGAAAGTGAAAACGCTTTGAGTGAGCAACTTTTAAAGTGGAAGAGTTGCTTGAGAACATAGGGATGAAAATGAGCCTGAAAAAGAGTCAAGTTATGGAGATTAGTAGGAACAGGAATAATGAACTAAACATAAAGGAAGTTGATAAAACTATAAAATGTAGATAAATATTTAAATACCTGGGAAGCTTTCTTAACCATAAGGGAGGTATATAAAGGAGGAAATTTCTGCCAGAATTAATAGTAGTTCGAGATTTTACTATCAAGTAGCAGACACAATAAGAAACTGGAACATCCCAATAGAGGCAAAAACAATGATTTACAAAACTTACTTTTTGCCCATGATAACATGCATGGATCAGAGAGCAAGACAATGACAAAGAAAGATATCAGTCGACTACAGGCTTGTAATGAAATTTCTAAGTATTTTAGAGAAAACAGGAATAAGTCCATAAGAGATACACATTTAAAAAGCCTGGAAGAAATTATAGTTGATAAAAGACTTTAATGCTTTGGTTATGTGAAAAGGATGACTGCAGAAAGATTACCGAAGAAGGTAATGGAACTGCAAGTTAAAGGAATACATCCAATAGGCAGAGCAAGAACAAGATGGCAGGACCAAATCAAAGACACACTGAAGAAAAGAGGTCATTGATGGGAAGAAATTGTGACTAGCCAAACCTGGAATGACAGAAATGAATGGTAAAGGCTATTCGGATGACCTTGCGTAAGCAGAACCATCTTCCTAGAAGAAAAAGAAGTTAGTCATAGAGGGTCTTCATCATGTATATTTCTGGAGGTACTTGTTGTATGGCTTAAGTGTTTTCCAGTTGTCAAGTGTGTTTGTGCAATGGAAGTGAACAAGTTTGCTTTTGCAGGTGGTTTTTTCAGTATTCTATCCACTGGTATAAGCTGAATTTAATCCTGTCATTCAAATTCAAATTCTTTATTGTTACAACACGTTTACAAAACTTAGCAAAGCTAATGAAACAGGTAATATTGTCAATAATAATAATAATAGTAATATTAAAAAATATTACAGTCACAACTAAAAATAAATAAATAATAAATCTAAGCTATACAAATGCAATAATCAATAGATGAGGATTAATATGATGATTTGACATCTAGCTTTTGATTCGTTGTCTGTTTTATGCTTTGTTGCTGGGACTTTTAGTCTCAACTTTCTGAGCTTTGAATTATTGCATTTTTAGCTTCTGTCACTATTTTTTTCTTCTTAACAAAAAAAAAAAAAAGAAATAGTGTTGGAATGAATTTTATTTTTGGCCTTTTAAATTTAAATAAATTCATTTAAATCACTGCTTTTACTTACGCATATAAAAGTGATGTATTGTAATCATACATTTCATAAGGATTATAATAAAGTGACCAAGAAATGAATTGTACGACCTCTAGAAGCCAAGAAAACGTTTCAGAAAATTTAAAGAACTTTTAAAAAATATTTTAAATGCTGAAATTTATAAAACTTATAAGAAACATTCTTGTCAACCATGTATTAAAATATCATTTCTATGCCAGTAGTTTATTGTAGAGAGTGTTGATATATGCTCTCCATGATAATCTGATATCAAGAGTTATGCCAAGGTATTCTGTGGTTGTGGTTTCTTCTAATTCAGGTAATCCCCCACTGTTCTTGCTCAGTACTAGCTGCTTGGTTTTGTTTTCATTCACATTTATTTATAAACAATAAACAAATTCACAACGAGGTCCCATATAAATAATAGTTATATGAGATAATTGTTGTCCCATGTATTGTATTGCCATGTTAAGGGCTATATACGGTAATGTCTGTCCTAAGTTGATCATCTCTTGGTCTATAAAACAGTATTACAGTATCATCTGCTTACAAACGGTAAGTGTACTGTATTACTATAGTTTTGCATGTCATTTAGAAAGTCAGTATAAAAATGAGATCCTATATCAATTGTATCACCTATGCAAATGCTAAAAAATATTATTTTAATGTCGTCCATGGAACAATTAGGAATGACAATTCTCTTTCATCCAGTTTTCTCTTAAAATTACAGAACAGCATTACTCCTTTTAATTAGTTTATGTTACTCCTTAAGGAGTTAATTATTTACAACTGGGTGATCATGTTCATTTTGTGACACTTGAGTTTCAATTGACCTAGTGACCTCAAAAATTTAACTTTGGTTAGCGATCAAATTTTACTAACCAGTAAAGGGTCACTATCAAGACTGAACTGGAATTGTATAAGCCCTTGATTAGTTATTTCAACATCACGCCACTGCTGAACTCTAATTCCTGTTGGCGTTTCTATCCATACATTTTTAACCTGAAACAAACATTTTATAACATAAGCTCCAATAATATTTTTCCTGCAATATGTTTACTTTACACTTTATTTCATCATTAATCGATAAAAATAAATTGTAAAAGTCCTATTAAAACTAAAATAAAAAGCTGGGAAAAGTCTTTGCCGGCATGGTAGCTCAGTGCCTAGGGATTTGGACTGCAGAATGAAAGGTCCAAGGTTCGAATCCACAACCGATCCAAGAGCTCTTTCATACAGGGCCACCGGTGGCTGCAACTGGTGGCCGTCTCCGGTTACCAGTCGGGTAACTGTAGTTGACGGTGCAGACAACTGGCAAGCACTCCACTAGTAGCCACCAGAAGACTAGTTGAGAAAATGCTCATGAGCAATGAACATCTCCTTCTTTTTGCATTACTAATCAAGAAAGAAGGTGGAGACGCAGGCATATGCTCCGATCTGCATATGTTCATCCGATACTAACAACTAAGAAAGACAGTGGCCTTTATTACACTTTGTTTAACAAACTGTGTGCAGACAAAAAAGGTTTTTCAACTATATCCCTATTCCAAATTGTTGTTTGATAAACTTTTAAGCATCCCTAGCCAAAAGGGACACAATCATAAGAGAAAGCATCCCATCTGAGGAGAAATTGGTCATCACTCTGAGGCCAGTAGTGGCTTCGTCTGAAAGCTCCCATTTCATTCAATGTCCCGCCAGTTTCATTCAGTTGCCGCCACTGCGGTTGCTGACTCACAATTGCGCAAGGAGACACTTCTCAATCACTGTGTCCTGACGGGCAACTTCAGTGACCACGTCTGAAGGCCCCCATTCAAAATAATTTTCAAGCTGTGTGAGGCAACCGGTGGCAGCCACCTGTTACAACCAGCAGTTGCAGCCACCAGTTGCAACCACTGATGGCCTCATGTAAAAGAGCTATAACAGTTCACTTCACTTAAATAAACCAACTACCGTACTAAATTAATGTATTTCTTACTGCACCCCATCATGCCTGCAGACAGTTGTAAGGAAATGATTACAACCACTCCTCAAACCTCTTATTTGCTTGGCTTTAGCCTGACATGACACTTCTTTCCCATATGATTCCACTTACAGGAACCAATGTGTCCATAATGTGTTGTTTTAATTTATAAGAACTTCTTTAAAAATTGGTAAAACTAATTTGTTTGGGTTGAACTATGAAATACTTTAACTAACCAGCAAGGCTTATGATTGACAGATTTTAATTACTGTTACATGTTTATTATCGGTAAAACATGATAAATCGCTTTATAATGAAAATATTAGATTTTATAATGAATGAAAAATGTTGAATATGTAGTTTTAATATAGTATCTTTAAAGGAGTCCACCTCGGAGTCTGCGTTATGACAGACAGATGCTTTCCACTGTGTGTATTCCTATGGTTATATATAATAAACAGCCTATTATGCATTGGCCCACCCACTCGCCCATACACATACAATGGTCAAAAGAAAACTTATGCAGCAGTTACTATATAAATAGATGCAATAGAGTTTCAGTTCAAGACTTTATGGTCTACAGTGTTGTCTTTTGTATACAAGCTAAAAATTAAATTGTAATTGTTAAATTAAGAGCCACTTTATATTGATGTGAATTTTAAATACTTAAAAGTTGTCCTAAGCATATTCCAAATTTATACATCTTAATATATAAAATCAATGTAGTCACTATGAATCAATGTAATCAGAATTCATTATGAAATCTCCTGAACCACAGAACATATTTTTATGAAATTTAGAAGGAAGTAAGTTTATTTATCTAAGAGACTCAGGAAAATTTATTTGAAATTCCGTATCTAAGAGTTAGAAAGAATACCTCAAAATTTCCTTTTTCCATAAAAGTAACATGGGCATTAATTTAAAAATGAATTAAAACAGCTTATTAATAGTTAGAAAAAAACATAAACATGACACTAAAGCTTGCCTAATTTGGTTTTCATTGTGAAATATTTAAGGTCATTTTTACTAACTCTGACATTATTGTACTACTTTGCATCCCCCTAAAGTAGACTCATAAGATTTTCTAGACAGTAAAACTTTGTTATCTACGAGAACAGCAGCGAGCTGAGCTTTTTATTGATGTAATAGTTTATAGGGAACAACAGAGGGAAGGGTAAGCAAGCGTAGAGAACCCTCACCATCCCCCGTAGCAAGGCCTGTAGGCTAGTCTCATTAGAGACAGCTATTACTTATAAATGTTATTGTTAAAATCATTAATAATTTTCTTTTATAATTATTACTGATAATATTAACTAACAGGGTAAGCAAAGTAAATTTCACATTATCTATGAGTTTAAGTGGTAGAGAGGGCTTTGCAGCCCTAACTACGCCTCTTGTAATATGAATAAAGGCGTTTTTCATATCATTTTCATTATCAAAATTACAATGTATGACTTTTCCGTGTTACAGACAAACATGATAGTATGAATAACAAGTATACATTGCATAATTTGAATGCAGAATAAACTTTCTGTTGTATGTTAGTGGTGTGTGATATTTATAAACACCTTTCCGTTGTGAGGTTTCAGCTTGTGTGTGAGTGAGAGAACACGGAAGTTAACATCCTGCCCGGGCTTGTAGAGAGGTTTGTCTGTTGACACCAAAGTCACCAATGGGTCTTGCTGAAATTTAACAGACTGCTCACTGAATGCTGACTGAACCCCCACTACCAAGCGCCCCTCCCTTTCTTCTGTTGCAGGTACTGTTAATGGCAAACATCCAGCTGAAAATACAACAAATTTATTTCAAATCAAATCATTCATTTGACCATAGGTTTACAATAGTAATCTTAAAAAAGTAATACAAGAAGCTAGCCTACTTAAAAAGTAACAGTGTATTAGCGATCAACAGATAATGTCTCTTAAATTAAAATTCACGTTCTCATCTGTGAAGGCAATTTCTTTAAACCATTTAGTAAGTATGTTTTTAAAAGCAGGTACACTAAGTTGCCTAATAGAGAGAGGTAATTTATTATAAAAAATATACTGCTGATACCTTAATTTACTATAAAATATGGCTGCGCATTGATTTACTGAGCCTATTGAAAGAGGGTACAATATTATGTTTATTCCTAGTGCTATATGATTGATTATCTGACATAGTATTAAAGCTATCAAGATTATTTCTAACATATAATAAATTATAACAAATATACAGTGAAGGCAGAGTCATAATTTAAAGAGTCCTAAAGCCACTTTTACAAGATTTTTGATCTGCAAAACCAATCATTATTCTAATTACTTACTTTCTTTTGTATGACAAATACTTTGGAGACATAACTAGCATTACCCCATACCCTAATGTCATACAACAACAGAGAGTGAAATAGGCCATAATATATAGTAATCTTTACTTCGTTACTCGCAAAGTTCTTAAGTTTTCTCATTAAGAATAAAATTCTGAAAGCTTTTTACACAGATAAGTTACATGGGGTTGCCAAGTCAGCTTACAGTCTTATACATGCCCAACAATTTAACGTAGTCAGTTACATTTCCAAACTGGGTATGATTAGTAAGTGAAATGTAGATGGACTCAGTCTTACTATAATTTACCTTTAATCTATTTACATTGAACCAGGTTTTGGCCAGTTGTACAGAATTTGTGAGTTAGTCTTTGACAATATTAAGATCTTTGTTGGCGTACAGGAAAGTGGTGTAATCTGCATATAGAATGGACATTATTAGGATGTTGAAAGGGAGGTCTTTGATAAAGACCAAAAAAAGGAAAGGACCTAGGATGGAGCCTTGCGGATGCCTGCCAACACATTTCGAAAGTTTGAAGTATCGTTACTCACTATTACAGCTTGCTTTCTATTTGAAAAATACAATTTAATCAACTGTAGTGCTACACCTCTGACTTCGTAAAACTCCAATTTGTTACAAAGTGTACTGTGATTCATAGTATCAAACGTTTTACACAAGTCGACTCTTCGTTAGTTGTACCTTTAGTTTTACATAAACTTTGTTATCAATGTGATTGGGAATTGGAGGCTTGGATGAATGTGTACATTTGCAAGAGTGCTACCCTACTGTATCACTAGTTCTTAGAGTTGTGTGGTTAGTGTTTCATATCATTGTATGTTTTGTTATCTATTACTACATTTTTGTATGTGACTCTTGATATGAATTGTTATATGATTGTCTTAATTAAATCAACTAATTTAGTACTTCTCTATAGTTTCTATGCTACTTGAACTTTATTAGCACAACATAATTGGCCATCACCAGGGACATGTATACTATGGTGATATGTTGAGTAATTTGATATGTTTTATTTTATTTCACTTTGACTTTATGAAAGCCTTTTATGTTATGGAATAATATTAATATCAAAAGTAATGAAATGAAAAATCAATAATCACTTAATAGTTTACCTATGCACACTTTTGAGTATTAAGAATTTAGATAGAAATCAGTGTAAATGAATCCCAGTCACAACCTGATGAGGTAGGTTTTGACTAAGTGTAAC
Source organism: Stictocephala bisonia (assembly GCA_035578905.1). NCBI lineage: Eukaryota > Metazoa > Arthropoda > Insecta > Hemiptera > Membracidae > Stictocephala > Stictocephala bisonia. The sequence continues at coordinate 220,453 of JAQJVL010000133.1, forward strand.
AGAATATTTAAAAACTCCAAACAAACTTATACAGATGTTTGACGTAACTTGAACTTTTACATTAACGCATTAGTTTGTGCTTTTACATCTAAAAAAATAACTCCATACTTGTTAGATAACAAAACATCAAACAATATATAATGGTGTAAGGAGGAGAAAGTTGACAAGAGCAGTTATTTTGTTCCATCCGCAGCTTGTCAGACCTAGCCCTGCTTAAAGAGTTTTTATAGGATTTCTTTAGATCGAACCTCTCTAAATTTCAACCTAGTGACTTTTAACTATTTCTGCAGCTGGAAAAAACCTTGGGGGAAGGTGTTCTGTAAATGCAGATGATTAGAAACAAGAATTATAAAAAATGCTAAATACATGGCGGTGTTTAATTTTTAATGTTTCAACTTTTCAAATTGAAACATTTAAAAACATTTTATGCTCTTTTTAACACTTGTAGTGGCAGGTCAAAATCCTTCAGTGACAGGCTATTTTAGGCCATCACGCAAGGTTATCTTTTTAATTTATTTAAAATATAAAACCATCCAAATACATATATAGTACTATATATTTTATTTCAAACAATAAGATATATATCTATGTTCATTATTGATTTTTTATAATTTGTAAATATATGTAAAAATAATAAAAAAGAATCGTAAAGGGTAGATCATGTTTTGAAATAATGTAAAAACGTTAACCATTAAAGTCTGAAATACCAATAGCCATTTTATACCAAATTTGATCTAATTTTAGGAAATATCAACTTTATGTAAATATATAAAACCAATATAAAGTTATGATCAAAATAGTAAATAAGTGCGCATACACATAAGATGACGATCTGAAATATACACATATTCACAACTAATCATGACATCAAGCGACGATTATATAAAAAAAGTCAGCTTAGAATCTTAAGTTTATGCTGATGTACAAACCTTGGCAATTATGCAATATGTTAGTAGATGATAAATGAAATATTGCGTGCATGTTTAAAACTGAAATTTTTGAGTTCTAACTAATAGTCTTAAACCTCGAAAATTCTATTTTTGCTCTAGAAGGGTTAGGTAACAAAAAATAGAATAATTTACTTTTGAGACGACACATATATATGTGTCTTCCAATAGCTCACAGTCCTATAGTTTTCTGCAGTCTTACATGTTTTTAGATCTATAACTGTAGACTTGATTTACTACAATTTGTTTTAAACAAAATGTAATAAATAAAATACTCATAACACTTCAATATAGATTAATGCTGAAGTGAACTTACCTGCAATAACAGTGTGGGAAGCTGAGACCAACAATTGATTTGAGAAGGATCCTCGAAGAGTAATTGTCACTTGCACAGGTCCTGCTTGATTGTGGAGAGAGATACAGATGTTCTCCACACTATCAACTAGCAAAGTGTTAGGGGCTGTTACTATGAACCCTCTGAAAATATTATTGAATTGTTTACTTATTAACATCAAAAGCTATCAATTTCAATAAATAACCAAACCCTATCATATCAGCATATTAAGATATAATAGTTTATAAACAATTTATTTAAAAATTCCTTTTTTCATTATTAACACATATATTAATATTTTACTTTCATTGATTGTATAAGTTTTTAAACAAGTACGTACCTGTTGAATTAATCCACAGTAAAAAAATCTGTCGGTCAGTTCTGATTTAAAAAGAAGGATAAAATGTAATTTGAATTTACGCACTTAGGTGTGTTCTCTTCGTTACTATAGTTTCAGGATTTTCTGGACATAAACTTAAATATTTTAAATGAAGGAAATGTATAGTATTAATGTCTACCATTTTCATATTTACTTCAGTACAACTAGAATACAGTACATATATTTTAAAACATTTAAATAATTTTTTATTAAAAAAATAATGCTTCCAACAAAACAAAGTCAGTATTTGATCATTTTGTTTAACTTATTTTATATGTGTAATGTAATATTTAAACTATAAGTTGATGAAACTAATGACCACTTTACTGTCCAATGAACAGCTGTTTAATCGTAGAGATTGAGTGTATATTTTTCAACATAGGAATCATGTGAAGTGATATTTAGAGCCTGTCACACATGCAGCCATATTTGATTTGTTTCTCCATAAGGCCAGTTAATGTTGAACAAAATTAGAGCTTTATTTATGAATATAACATTTTAGATTAACCTTTTTTTTAAGTGAACACAATTAATTGTCTACTGCCCCCAATTAAATAGTACTGCACCCAGATCAGATTTGTTATTATTTTATACCTTGATTTATTTCTTAAATACAAATAAAAATTAGTTGTTCTTTTTTTTAATGAACCAAAACTACTTCGGAAAAGTATAATCTCATGAGGCTCTAGTCACACTCATCCTATAAAGAATGTAAAAATTTGAAATACCTGTTTTAAAAAAATGTAAACAAGGACACTTTTTCAAGTGAAGTAGCGTACAACTGATAAATATGCTTTCTGGTCTCCAAGCGGATAAGAGTTAACTAACATAACTGTTCAAATGACACAATGATTTGGGGATGGACGGGCAAACAAAAACCGGTCAACTCATATTTAACAGAGTTATAAGTAGTTCCAAAGTCAACATCAAGATAACATTTTGGCATCTTGACTGCTAACTTAAATGCAATACTATGTGCTATTAATAAGCTAATAAAAAAAAATCATATGGCATTTAGTGGAGAATGTCCAATTAAGACACAGTCCCCCTTTCTTGCTTAGATAAGCATTTTTGTTTTATTCGTTGTTCGGACATGTTTATTCGTTTTAGCTCGTTGGACCAACGACTTAACGTGACTTTCGAACCAAGCGAGCGGCACAGGGGTAAAATCTTATGGTCACACCAGCAATCAAACCCAGACTGTCTGCGTAGCAAGCCACCACCTTAGCCCCTTAGCTACGATGAGCTCTGAAGCAAATCAAGCAGATGAAATCAAACCACTAGACATTGATATCCTTAAAATATTATAAAGCTAGACATTCTTTTGTAAAATGACAAACTGAAGACTGATACATACACAAAACAAAGAACAGATAGTTCGTAAAATATTTCAGAGGCAACTGGCCTACTCTTCATTCACAAGGCCATTGGCCACTAACTTGATTTTATAGTGTTAGAATTGTGTAATTTAATATTTATTTTATACTGTTAGGAAAAATGATTTTTTAAATTGTTCAAAATTTGAACTGAACAATATTTCAAAATAAATAAACAAAATTAAGCCATTTAAGACTATGCTCATAAGTTTATGAACCCAACTCCAAGATAAATGATTGAAAAGAAAAAATTTTTTGTTTTAAAGTTTTAATACATCAGTAATGTTGACACAAAGTAAAAACACTTCCCTGGATGCATAATATAAAGTTATTCAGTAGGTAAACTTACTGTTTTTGCCCCGATACTGCAAAAACACTTTCATAGAATAAAAACACTAAAACTAACATCATCATTTTACCCATTAAAAATATATTTTCAACAAGCTTCTACGTATGTGTGAATCCTATGAGTTTCAAATAAACACACTTGGAATAACGATTATCATTGACCTTTGGCGTTTGTATTGATCTTAGCATTCTTATCACAAAATGCCAAGGAAATTGGGATATCTAATTCCAAGATTCCATACAATCTTTTTTCATTTCACCAAAACCAAAAACATGTACTATCAATTCAATATTATTTGTTGCATGAATACATTTTTTAATTAACTATATTTAAAATACAACTTAATTATTTCTTATATGTGTCTCTTATTTTGCACTAAGTGTAAGAGGCAACAAGTACCATATAAAACTAAAACAGGTAAGAACAACAAAAAGTGCAACTAAATTATTTTTTTGCTAAAGAACTTATACTGTATATTCTGATCCAAAGGGATAGTTTGTTTTTGTATTAAAATTTATACTATCCAACAGTCTATTTAGTATTCGCCCTCATCCCATCTTTATTATTTTTTTATCAAAAAGTGCCTCTAAATTCATTTAAATTATTTTCCCACTAACATATTGTTTTCTATTTTATAAGGAAAATATGACAGGTATTACTTCTTGAGCAGAAATGACGCAACAATCATGTTATCATATCACATAATATATACTTCGTATAGCTTTCAAATGTATAAAAAATCAGACCAGTAAATTATGATCTAATAAATATAATAAAAGTAATCTAAGTAAAATAGTACCTAAAGTACTTTGTCTTGGTGTTTAAATATTGATCTACGTCACAGAGCCTAAATCCAGGTTTCATAACACCCACTTCTCCGGTTGAATGAAGACCAGCTAATACCCATGAAAAAACAATGGGCACTCATTAACTATGTGATCCATAGTTTGAACTTTGACTCAGCAATTACATGACTTATCATTTGATATTCCCCACTTATATTTTCAGTAGTTCCATCTCCCCACACCCGAGCGAAAGCAACTTAACATTGCCCATTCCTAACGAGGAAAGTTCATGCCACCAATGATGGTCAGATGCTAGAAACTTGTTTTGACCATCAAAAACATCCCAAGTTAACGCCCAATTGGTTTTTGGTGAAGATTTGTTTGAACTGGGAAGCTAGTCAGAGGGTTGGTTTTCTAGATTTAAGTTGTCTTGCATGTTGTGGTATATCTTAGAAAATGGGGAGATTCAGAGTAGAAAGGTTCTTTTTGAACTCTCTAAGAATTGCCTCTTTGCATCTTATATCTGAAGGAGCTATGTTGTAGGCACTGGAAACCCCTTGGTAGCAATGAGGGAACCATTGATAGCCCTCATCGCCCTAGTTAGCTGTACATCAACCTCTCGTAGATGTGTAATGTTAAGCCACACAGGAGCACAATATTGGGGGATGATGTTGTTTGTGTATGCAGCAATACTTCAGCTGTACATGTCCCCAGGGTGGTGCCAAGCAAACAACAATTTTTCATAGCTGATTTGTCACTTATGTGATCTCCCAGCTGCCAACCAAAAATCCATGCTATAAAACTGTGTTAGTACATGCCACAACTTAAACAGTAGAATATTATGATTGCCTTGTTTACTATGTAGCGCCATCTGAATCTGGTGGTAAATTTTATTAATATTTATTTTAGTTCTATCTATTGTAGTGCAACATTGTCTATTTGAGCCACACATAGCCAATTCAGATACAATTCATTCTTTTATGTATATCCCATTTTTGCTTTTGCTTTGCAAGACTGAGATTAACAAGAGAGGCTACTGTCCAGCTGAGGCTAAAGACAAATAATTAAGCGAGGCTACAGGCAGAGATCTCTCAGATGGCTAAATGGTGAGATCTTGAAATAAGCCTATAGGCAAATTTGTCCCTGACAAGCCAAAGTTCTCTAATAAAGGTTCCTCGTGAGGTGGACGGCCAAACTGCCCTTGAGGCAGAAGTTCGAATTCTTTCAAAAGTTTTAGAACAAGTCCTTGTGAGGCTTTAAGTTATGCTCTATAACATGGTTCAAAAGAAAGAAGCCACCCTACAAAGTTATTTGTCACTGTTAATTTTCCAATTTTACTTTTAAGGTGGATAAATAAAGCAATATAAAATTGTTAACTTTGACACCTAGTGTATATTACTTCCCTCTATTTTGAATATATTATAATAAGGATTAGCACACACACAAAATTTAGTATCTTGGCATAAAATTTTTAGAAAATTGATTTAAATTCACTATTTTGTACAAAAATAATATATGTCTCTTCGATTCATATCAATCAAATAGTGCGATATCTGTGATGCGATATACACTTTTTTTTAAAGTAAAAATTCAATTTTGGTTGTTCTAAAGATTAACAATAATGGTTCAATGTTCAGTTATCTCTTTCAATACACATACAAATTATTTTACACAAAAATCCATGAAAAAATATTCTATAGTTCACAGTTTTAGAAGTACTGTAATCGCAACTACATCAAGAGCTTGTGGACAAACTGTTTTGTTTTTTGAGCCTGTGTTAGAAATACGAGGCGTGTTTTTAAAATAAGTACCGTTTTGGAATCCCACCACTGTAGCACTGCGGTCGGCGTTCAGCGTATGCATGCTGGGTACTACTATCTGTTGGCAAGCCACAGCCACCGTTACGGATCAATTCGACTGTATTTAAGGTCGTTTATGACTGTTTAAAATTCCTCCTCTGATTAAAAATGCCGCCAACTGTAAAGTATATGTTGTGATAAGTTTTCGTAACACTAAAGGCATGAAAGCAGCTGACATTCATGGGAGATCTATGAAGTTTATTGAGAAAACAGAATGAGCCATAGGATAGTTTGGAAATGGGTGAGAGCTTTTAAGGTGGCCGTACGAATGTGCATGGTGAGGAACAAGTGGAAAACCTCCACTCATTATTGATGACTTGGTGCAAAACGTTGATGAAAAAGAGTCAGAGAAAACAGATGCTTTACAACTGCACCGTTATGTACTGTGTCTTAAAGTGTCAAGAAGTGTGATTTATGAAATTGTGACAGAAAGTTTTAAATAGGCCTACAGAGAGTTTTGCTTACTTCCCAAAATGTTGACGGAGAATCACAAAAACAAATGTTTGGCGAGAATCACAAAAACAAATGTTGAACCAGTTCTCTCACATTCCTAGAGCATTAGAATCGTGATGGTTATGATTTTTAAAACCAAATTGTTACGGTGACAGACTCACGAGGAATGTTATCTGCTTTCACGCCCTTAGCGTTATGAAAACTTACACAGCACATAATTCACAGTCGGCGGCATTTTCAATCAGAGGAGGAATTTTAAACAGTTATAATCGACCTTAAATACAGTCGAATGGATCCGTAACAGCGGCTGTGGCTTGCCAACGGACAGTAGTAGACACTGGACAGTAGTATCCAGTGTGCATGCGCTGAACGCCAACTGCAGCGCTATAAAAGCGGATTCCAAAACGCTACTTACTTTACAAACACGCCTCGTAGCACAGGTTCAAATCCTGGCTTGGGCTGGAAGTATTTCAGTAATGTTCACCTTGTACTTTTCTGGTTTAACCCCTTACTTAGTCTCAGTAAGTTCCCTACATATAACAATAGTCACTGTGGATTAGGCAGAGTAAGGATAAAAAAGAAGATTTGCCTCTCTTAAAAATAATAATAAAATAGAATTGACAATATTTAATTCGCTATTTTATTTTCCTCCTTATTATCATTTTATTTAAATTGAACCATTGACTATATTATAATTTACAATTATTGATATGTAAAAGAATTATTTATGCCGGTAATTTGGTTGATTAGTGAGGTGTGTTACTATACAGCTGGTATAAACTGCATTACTTTTACATGGGACTACTCTAGCGCTCCACAACGGAACTAAAACAGCTGATAATTCGAGACAAAATTTAATAATGGATGATAAATTTTCCTGTTTGCGTATAAAATTGATGATAAAACTTAGGATTTTATAACAAGACCAAAACAAAAATGTCTAAACTAAATAATAATTTTAATACTACAAACAAGATTCTTCATTTGTGCAACTGATCTAATTATGGCCAGTTTCAAATTCTAGAGTTTGGTTTCAGTCCAGCCGGTGGCTCCGTTGTTCATTTTTCATTGGGCCATTAATGAATTACATTTAATAATGAATTATATTAAATCAACTACTCTTACTTGCGATACATATATACCTGTATATTTATGCCCAATAATTTTGGAATAAACAGATGTTACAATATCAACTTGGTACATACAAGAGTCAAACAAAACCAAATATTAACTTTTTGTAAATATTTAATTGTCGTAAAACATTAAAACATTTTAGTTTGGATAACAATCAAAGCTAAACATGATAAAATTTTAGTTCAGAACAATACTAATTACAATCACAAAAAACCCTTGAAGATAAATAGTAGGCCTACAAGCCAGGTACAAAGGTAAGTTAAAGGTGAATTGAGCAATTAACGTAATTAAAGCATTAAACATAAAAGGTAACATGTAACTTTTCCAGCTATAAACTTTACCATCACTCAACTTAATTTATTAGAATAAAAATTAGAGTTTTGATGACTTTTCTTAGCGTTTTTTTCTTTATCTTGTGGGATTATCAGTCTGAAATCAAAATAAAGCTACATATTACTATAGAATACTTAAATCATTCTTGTGCAAATTGTAGTATTTTGCTACTGAAATGAAATGATTATTGTTTTCACAAAAAAACTAATAAAAGAAATAATAAATGTCATAAAAGCACACTATATTTGGTTACATAAAAGTGCATTGCACTTTACAAAAAATAACAAAAATGTACAGTTTTTAACAATGGAATCAAATAGTTAATACAGATAGATCGATTAATACGAGGGTTGTACGTAAATTAAGGTCTGCAATGTTTTTCATAGTAAACATAATTTTATTGCAAAACCAATCACAGATTCTGAAATTTTACACATTTAACATTTTAAATCTCAGTCCTGTCATGATAAATGCACTTTTGAAGTCGTTCCAGAAGCTTTTTCATACTCGTCGTGACATACCAACCTCCTGTTGACTTACGCAGGAAGGAATTGTCACTTGAGAATTTCATTCCCTCAAGTGCTGTTTCAAATTAAGCAACAAAAAAAGGAGTTTCTGGGGGTCAAATCAGGGTTGTATGAAAGATGGTCAATCATTTACCACCCAACTTTGGCGTTGAGATCCATTGTAGTTCGGGCGACGTGAGGGTGGGCTTGTCATAGTGCAAACAAATGCCATTTGTCAGCCGACCTTTCCTTTTGTTCTGTGTAGCGGAAAATCTTGTTTATGGCAGTCTTAGAGATGTCTTCTATCTGTTCAGCAATCTCTCACATAGTGATATGCATATCCGCAAGCAACAGTTCTTCAACTTTCGTTACTGTCTTGTTCTAAATTGATGGATGGCCACAGCCGGCCTCGTGGTACATGTTTGTTTGGCCTATTGGAATCCCATACACCACTTGCGCACATTTTTTATATCTATACATTTCTCTCCATATAGTTTGGTCTTCTTGTAATGGATTTAAAAATTAGTTGACCCCTTAAACCACAGAAATTTAATCACAGGCTGCAATTCACACTTGGCAGGAACGTAGATTTTTCCCTTCCATCGTTAATGGCTACAAAACCAAGACTGACTGTCGTAGAGGAGTAGGGACTGGCCAGAATAGTGGTGGTTAAGGGAAGAAACATGCAGATTTGTGCTAGCTTGCTCTGTCTAACAGAAACAGAGATATTATTCTACGGACAACTCTCGTACTTGATCTTAATTTTAAAACTAGCTCACCTGTTTCCTTGACTTTTTTGGCACCATAATATATTTGTTCCTTTGACTTGTACAAGAGGATGTACCGAATTCAACTGGAAAGGGAATTGACTTTTCAACTCGATCAAATATCAACCCTTTCATCCTTTGAGCTAAATCAGACACAGAGAATTTTCTGTCTTCCTGTATTCTACGTTGATAAGGAGTTTGGTTGGATTTTCTTTCATATGTGCGTAAAGGTACTTTAATTGAATGAACAGAATCGTACTCTGAAAAGCTTGCTGGTGATGTTGGTATTCTTGAAATATTACCTGGTTTTTCAATTCCTATTTCATAAGTACTTTCTTTGTTAATGGCAGGATTTTCTGATTCATTTTCAGAAACAAAATAACCTGTAATAAATCAAACATATAAACATTTGGACATACAAAAAATATTAAATGTCCTTCAACATTTGAAACCAATTAATTACATCTCATACACGCACCACTTAAAACCGAATCTTCTCATATTTCAAACAATATACAGTATTCCGAAAGATATTTAGGTCAGATAGTAAGTACAAACAGTATTTTTTTAGTCGAGTAATAATGCTTGATTCTGGGTAATCCGGGAGGGATTCCAGGGCACTAACTTTATGACAGACATTTTCCTATAAATTCGATGCGATTCAGCGTTTTTTTTTTTTTTTTTTTTTTTAGTTATTATTTACTTCGTGTTTTAAACTTTTGGTGTTTCAAGACATTTTTGACACCTTCATTCTAAAGTTACATTCCATAGTGCATTTTAAATTGTTGTTTATTGAATTTGACATATGTTGTTGGATTCATAATAAAAGCAACTAGGGGACAACCCTGCACGCTTCATGTGCCAACCCCGTCACTAGCTACGCTCGTGTGCCTCCACATTCGACATGTAACTTTTGGTTTCAAATATTAATAATTAAATTATATTAAGTAAAATCATATTGCTTAAATTCATTTAAAGTAGTCACACACTGCACTTGATTTGCACTCAATTTATAGTGTAATAATTATAAACAACCAATGTTATTACTAAGCCTATTTCAAATGTTTTCATTTTATCGGCTGATGATAACATACACACAGAAAAACATGTATTCGCTCTCTTATAATTAACTTGATATTTTACTGTGCTGCTCTCTATGTTTAACCTAACAAATTATTTGGACCATTTAACATTATTTATGCTGTCAGCTGATCAATTAAAATTAATCTCGATAAGAATAACGTTGCAGCTTTGACTCTGTGTAGGAAAAAAACCTATGGGAATTTCAAAAATCTAGCTCCATTACGACTTATAAATAAAAATTATCTTGTGAATAAAAAAAATTTCATGCATATCGGTTAAGTAATAAGTTCCGAAAATGAATGAAATGGCCTGATTGTTTTAAAATATAGGATGTAACAAAACACATTGTCCTTTGAATTATTTTGCCTAATATAAATACATAAGTAAAATAAACCAAAATAAAATACAATACAGTAGTGCCTTCAACTCCTGTGATGCATTAAAACTACACTCATGTACAGTATTTCTGTAGCTTATTTGATGTGGTACGCCTTTCCTTACGAAAGGGAAATGTAAACAAAGCTCAGTCTTGCTTATCACTGCTTATTGTTTACTCTAGTGATTAGGTCATGGTTAGACAGTTAATGTTAGCATATGTTATTCAGATTTTTCCTTATCCGAATGGCCTGGTGTCACATTAATCCAGCTATTAGAGGTTTTACTGTACTAATTAATAATACAGCTATGACCAATAAATGAAGAAAAACATGCATATTTGATAAATTTTGTTTTTAAAATAAAGTGATTTGTTAATTAAAAGCGAAAAAAAAGTTGTTTTGTTATAAATAGGCAATTCAGTTTATTTTATCCGTATTATTAAAGTAATACCTTTCTATATATCATTATTTATAAGTTGTAGTTGTTTTAAATACAGGCCTTCATTTTATGATTTGAAGTGGCATTGTTGACCATAACTCCATTGGTACTCTTTCAAGTTTTATGAATAGATGGAGTGTTGTACAGGGGGAAAGGGAGTAGCCAGAATTTTATTTTGGAGGGTGCCGAACCAGGGGGAAAGGTTTATAAATGTGTAACAGATAGTGACTAAATCTGCTTCATTCATTAGGTAATGTAATTTGATATGAATTTCGAGGGGGCATGGAGCACAATCAGCTGTCCCTTGCAAGAGGGGCCACTCTTTCATCACATGTTTAATACTCGCTATATTCCTTACCAAAAGTCATGTGTTGGCTTGATTGCTTGAGATGGCTAATAAAGCTTGTGACCGAATTTTGCAATTGATGAAATGTATCTTTGTCGTCCAGTTGTTCCTAATACAAATAGTCCAGTAAGTTACATGTACAAATGCAATTGAAACACTCTATGATTAAATTACAAAGCATATTTTTAAAGTACATACCGATTTGGAATTATGCTATTGAAGTGATGCGGTCAGCTGTGAGCGCATGTACGCTGTGTACAACTGCCTATTGACAAGCAACAGCTGCCATTATGGTACCACTCAAATGTATTTAAGGTTATTTATGAGTTTAAAATACCTCCTCAGATTGGGAACACTACTGACTGTGAGGTACACACTGTAATACATTTTCTTGATGCTAGAGGCATGTCAGCAGCTCACATTAATCATGAGATCTTTTACAATGACAAATCTGGTTTAAAAAATAATCACCTCTAGGAATGTAACACTCTAGAAATTTGAGAGAACTAACTAAACATTTTCGGTTTAGTTAACTCTGTCAGTATTTTCAGAACCTAGCGTGAGCATAACTTTCAGTATTTAAAATGTTCTGTCACAATTCCATAAATCAGATATCTTGAACCTTAGGAAACTCACTAGACAACTGTGCAATTGTGAAGTGTCTGTGTTATCTCTGCCTTTTTCATCAAATTTTTCCACCAAGTCATCAGTAATAAATAAAATGTCATCCACTTCATTTCTCATCATAGCAATCTTTTTAAAAGCTCTCTCTCATTTCTGTACCATTCCAACACTCATTCTGTTTCTACATAAACCTCACAAATCTCACAAAGGATGTCAGCTGCTTTAACGTTAAGAAAACTTAACATAGCATATACTTCACAGTTGGCAGCATTTTCAATCTGGGGAGGCATTTTAAACACTCAAAGACCACCTTAAATACTGTCAAATGAATCTGTAAAATGGTAGCTGTGGCTTACCAACAGATAGTGGTACACAACGAGCATGAGCTGAACCCCGACCACAGAGTTCAACTGGAAGATTCCAAAAGAGTACTTACTTTAAAAACATGCCTAGAAGTAACTTAAGAGTTAGCAGAGCCTTTCGGCCATGTTGGTTTTAATCCCATAAGAACATGTTATTTTTGAACTGGACATACGATCACATGTATCCAAACTAAATACTCATTTTCAAACAGATTTTTTTCCAAAGAAATTTCATTAGAACAAGAATGAAATTGCACGTAAGAATTGCTTTGTAAATTCATAATTAGTTTTACAGAAAAAATATAAAAATATTATATTTAGTTTGAAGTTTTTATTTTTAACTATTTTTCAAAACTAGGCGTATGTATTCAAAGTATCAAAAGCAAACCCAGATCATATCATAATAAAGTTTAAAATGACACCTCATTTAAAACTGTTGGTCAATAAATAATGAAAAAAATATGGATTCATAAATAACATTGTTCTTATGGGATTAAACACAACATGGCCAACAGCCTCTACAGTCTGTTAACGATATGTGACAAATAATACTTGGATATAACGTAATTATATATGAACCTGCTGATCCAGGCTGAGGTCATTCCAGAATAATGATACTTATAAATTACAAGGCATGACTGAAGTTGTTAATTCTCAGACATTAAAAGGATTTTTGTTCAACTTAGCTATTCTTTACATAACAATCTTAACTATTTTTTGTATACATACTACGAGCTTATAATGGCAAAACATAACCCTTATGTTGCAATATTCATACAACATAAAATATGAATGCACAAGCTTTATAGTGAAATAAACATACAAAAATCTAAGGTAAGGGAGGTAGAAGGAACTGAAGGATGAAAAAAAAAAATGTGTCAATTTTTTACATAATGAATTTTGTCACGTAGAGAGTAAAATAACAAACAAGGGCACTGTTTGTTACTCTGCTCTATATAAGAGGAAGACAAAGGTTGTTGGACATTTGCCATCACAACTTTTCGATTTGGTAACACCCAAATCTTTTCAAGTGCTAAAAACTAAATTACATCTAAACAAACATGTTCTTAAACTTATCTACATTTTAACCTAGAGCCTAGAATGGGGTACAAAAAATTGATCATGTTTGTTTAGATGTAATTTATTTTTAGCACTTGAAAAATATTTGGGTTTTACCAAATCGAAACTTTGTGATTGGTATTTTCAAGTAAAGATGGCAAATGTTCAACAACCTTTTTCTTCATCATAGACCATATGTTCACAAGATATTTTTTGTTTGTTTTGACCTTTGGAATAACCTCCTGAAGTTCTGCTGCCTACATATAGAATACCCTGTATAAACAGAATATACTTATCAAAACATGCCTGTGATACATAATTCCTTTTTGAATACAGTATCTACTTTATTGGAAAAACTAACCAATACTGTTGTTGGGCTTAGGCAGTAGTATTCTGGATATTTCATTCTGTAATACTGTTTTATTTCTGGGGAATTTGCTGATGCAAAGTAGAAACATGAAGCATCTACTAGTGGTTCAGGAATTTCTTCATCCATCATTATCCTACCTTAATACACTTTAACTGTTCTGTTTACTTTCCTGCAACAGAGTAATAATATTTATTTTAACTCAGTTGTAAAATAACTGCTGTACTGTACAATAAATTAAGACATATTTGAAATAAAAGCTAATGTAGAGAGGGATCTCAGCTGATAGATATCAGCTGTTTGTCATTTGGCTATTAAATAATGACACTTTATCAAAATCCATATTCACCTATTTCCTCTTAAGAATAAGTAAATAGATAAAAGTGCTGACCTAGTAGAAGTCATTTAATAGTGAAATAAGTGAAACAGGAAATCATCATATTACTTAAGCAGCTAAGGCAACTCAACATAAATAATCAGACAAACAACAGGTCCATCCCACAGATTAAATAAAAACAAAAACAAAGTGCCCATGGAAATCCTTTTGGCCCCAACAATGTTCATTTTCTGCTGTATATTCTTGATGGAATTGCTGTGATTGTAAATAGAAAGTCATTTTTTAGTAAATTCCACAAATTTTAATTTTTATCAAGAGCGCTTTCGCCGGTTAAGGCATCTTCAGTTGTAAATACAGTATAAACAGAAAACATGTGTGAATAAAAATAACAAAAAAATCACAAGTAAAACATTAAATACTAGTTAAATTAAATTAAAGAGGCTAAGTTTGATAAGAATTATTATGAATTAAAATATGGTTTAGAATTTTCATTTTAAACTATTTCAATGAAATATCATAAATACCCATGCTGTACGTGTATGGGTGGGCGTGTGGGTTAATACTACTGTACGTGTATGAATGTGCGAGTGGGTCAAACCACTGCATGTGTATGGGTGGGTCAATAAAAATGTACATGTATGGATGGGCGGGTGGTTCAATACTACTGACGTGTATGGGTTACTAAATGGTTGTTCCTTTTAACTTATTACGTGTGTTCAGTAGTTATTTTATTATATTTAAATACTAAAGGTAGATAACAAGCTCTGAAATAGAAAATCTCCAAACTTTACAGCATTAATCATAGATATACAGCTGATTGTTATAGATGTTCGTAGGGGAAAATGTAGATTAAAACTAGATGAATCCTCTACCATTACAATTAAGATTAACAAAAAAAATCGTAAAGTAAGAAATATCATTAACATAACACAAATAGCATTAACATAAAATATATACTGTCCGTGTATGGGTGGGCGGGTGGGTTACTACCATTGTATGTGTATTTCACTAACACTGTATGTGTATGGGTGGGCAGGTGGGTAAATACCACTGTCCGTGTATAGGTGGGCGGGTGGGTCACTACCATTGTACGTGTATGGGTGAGTGGGTGGATCACTACAATAGTACGTGTATGGGTAAGCGGGTGGGTAACTACCATTGTATGTGTATTTCACTACCACTGTATGTGTATGGGTGGGCGGGTGGGTTACTACCATTGTATGTGTATTTTACTACCACTGTATGTGTATGGGTGGGCGGGTGGGTAAATACCACTGTACGTGTATGGGTGGGCGGGTGGGTCACTATCATTGTACGTGTATGGGTTGGCGGGTGGGTCACTACCATTGTACGTGGATATACTATCATTCCTGATATGATATATTTCTAATATAAATAGGCTAAAATAAATAACTAATTTAAAAGTTGGTATATTCATTAGGACAAATAGGACATTAGCAATCTTACCTTAGAAGACAAGTCCACAGTAGTAGTAGTAGTAGTAGTAGTAGTAGTAGTAGTAGTAGTAGTAGTAGTAGTGAACAAATATAAAAGAATTACATGTGCTCAAATTTTCTGTGCTACTGGCACTTTCTTGGCTTTCTTGGCAGTGGTAATGGTAATAGTATGGGTGAGTTCTTTGAGAATGTGAGGATTGGTGGATATGATCAGTTTTTTATGTTTAGACTAGTAACAGTTTTTTATATTCTTCTTTGTTCAGATTAAGGATGGTTTTAAGGATGTGAAAGGAATTACCATAAGATATTTCCAGGATTTGGTTGTGATTGTAGGAAGGCCTAGCAGATATGGCAGGTTTAGAGGTTAGATCTACAGGGATAATTTCTTGGACCAAACATTTAGAGAGAGAGAGATGTTGCTGAACAATTTGGCTAGATGGAAGGAGTGGTTCTTGGATTGTTTAAGTTAGCACTTTCTTCAGGAGAGTAGAAAGTAATATAACAAGTTAAAATTTCAATAACATATGTTTATTTATGATTTGAAATTACAATGGTTGTATATATATTTTTTTTATTAAATATTTGTAAAGAGTTTGAAGGTAATAGCATTGCTATAGAAAGGCCATAAAAACAAACCTTTATTTATAATTGTGTTTAATGTAAAATTCATAACTTTATACCTTCTGAAATAACATGATAACCCTATCTCCCTTTTTTGACAATATTAACAACATGAGAAATATTTAGTTGCACTCTTCAGCTAAAGGCTACATTGGTACATTATTAAAAATAATTTGATATTCAATATATGATTTATCAAAGATTTTATATATATATATATATATATATATATATATATATACTGAAAATACATTTAAGAAGTTAACACAAATGTTTGTTTACAGAAACAAATGCATTACTATATAACATTACAAAACCAAAAATGAGACAAACACTATGTTTAAACAGCCAGGAACACTAGAAAATCTCAACATACACAGATTCAAAACATAGAATCATAATATTACGCAGCAACGTCTACAGCTTGATTTTCAGTGTTGAAAACCACTTGCATGTTGGTAATAAGATGGAAATCTTATTAATGAACTGATAGAATATTTGGATGTAAAACTGAGCCAGTTTATTAAATATATTTATTTCTCTCTTCTTGGTTTTCTTACTTAACGTAAATTTGCTACAATAAATTAAAATAATCAATATTATTAAAAACACATGCAAACTTTTCCACATGCAGTAGGCATATTGATCACAATAAACTGCACATCATATGTCCTTATCAGTGAACTGAGCTGTTATTGTAAATATTTTGTCTTTTATTTGTTATCTTTCAGTAACCACATAACTTGATACAGTGCCTAGTTATATTCTAGAAGTACTTTTTTTTTTTAATTGTGTTACATAAAGGAATAAAAATCATTATTTCTTCATTATATCTTTCTTATTCCTTTCACTATTTCTAATCATGGTTATAGTTAACATTATTTTTAAATTTTCCTCTGTAAGGTAATAAATAAAAAAAAAAAAACATATGATGTAAAAATAATTTTAATCATATCCACAAAATGTGAATAAATAAAACAAATATATGATACAAAAATAATTTTAATCATATACACAAAATGTACTTTATCACATTACATTACATAATTTTAAAAGTGATTGCCTCTTACTTGTTTTAAAATATTAACAATATTTTACTTATTAATAAAAACAAAATCAAGAAAAAAATCTAAAACTTAAGTGATCAATGAAATATAAATTGTGAAATCAAATTAGAAGGGCTTTTTATTATTTTATAGTTAATATTATTGTAATCAATCAAATCTAAAAAAATATTGTAAATCACTATCACTTCTAACGCGTTGTTAAGGGTTGTATGGTTGGCTAAACTGTATAGACGAGTTGATCTCCTGGCTCGTTCGCGTGATAATGTAACGTCTTTCGTGCAGGCCTGTTCCCTTCATGAAAAAACATAATGGTTTCTATATTAATGATTCAGCCTGTAATAGTGATGCATCACATCACATGAAGTGGTGTTTGATAGGTAAAGATCTGTTCTAGTATATCATAAGATTTGTATAAATTGAGTATTTTTATAAGTTTTTACAGTTAAATATGATAAACTTTAAATGCATTTTTGAGTTTTAAACTAAAAAACACAGTGTCAACTATGGTCCACTAGATTGGACCTTTAATAATTGTACAGTCTCCACTATAACTTTACATAATAGTGATCTATAGAAACATACAATTTTAATTTATTTAATTGTACATATACACAGTGTAAATAATTCTCTCTCTAGCCTTAACATAATTGAGGAAAAATATCTTAATAGTACTGGTATATTTTATTCTTACTATTATATAAAAATGTAATGGTGTCTGTGTGTGTTACTCAATCACGTAAAAACTACTGAAACCATTCATCTGATATTTTGCATGGACATTCTTAGGGTCTCTGGTTAACACATAGGTCTATCTTTATTTTGAAATTCCATCAGGAAACCACCCCAAGGGTTCTAAGAAGTATCAATGCAACCCCTACGGCAATACCAATATAACAATAACAGTAGAACCTCATTTATCTGGCAGTCCTTGTCCTCCAGTCTGGCAAGTAGATAACAATAACAATTATTTACAAGATAAAATTACAATTAATTGTAAGCGCCTTTTAGTTTTGAAAAGCAAATATCGTACAAGAGTGTTTCTGTTTTGTATTTTGCAAATTGCAGGCACTGTATTGACTAGTCACCCTCTCTCAACAAGTGGTTGTTTGTTACCATTGATTACATACGACAATGTTTGTTACTGCGTGATAATTTAATAATGCGCCTGAAGATCCAAGCTGGAAATGTTGTCTACTTTTTTTTAGTGTGGCTGGCTGGAAGAGTCCATTTTGCGAGTGGGAGAAGTGGAAGAGTTCATTTTACGTACACACCCACAAGCAGCATTAAAGTTAGCGATTGTGATGAACATCGTTCGTTTCATTACAATTGCTGCAGAATGCGTTGCATCTCATGCAATTGTAGGCACCCCGCTTACACATGCTGTCTGTTATCAGTTACTAAACGTGTTTCTCCAATAAAACCAAGTTATTTATGACTTATATTTTATCCGGCTTGACCTTCACTACATTAGGCCGGTTAACCAAAGTTGTACTGTAATAGTTTCATTAATAAGCTGTTGGAATAAACAAACAACTTACATGATTCTGAAGTAAATACCAGACCAAACCTAACCACAACCACGGTAACTAGAAAATATGGTAAGTATCACGACGAGGCTGCCCGGTAGGCTGTGACATCACATGGGCGAAATCACCTGGTTTGATTATTCGATAAAACACTGGCAACTAAATATACCAATCGCATGGAAGCATTCAGCTAAATAGTACCATTTATCATTATGCCTATGTGATGTCATAGGAGATGCGCGTGATACCTACCGTCTTCTTTCCTAGGGGTACCGTGACCACAACGCACTTTTGCATTATACAGATGCCAGTAGGTACATGTTTTGTATTACCAAATGCAATAAGCACTAAGCAACGTAAACCCTGTACGAAGGAAGAGTACTTTGCTAGTAATGAAATATAAAAGCATGTTTTAGCCTGCTGATGGTAAAAAGATATTACTACTGTTGACTTTCAAGCAGTGTCCTGGTAGTTTAGTAAATGGCACTTTGACACTAATTTCTCTTTTGAAATTTACATTTTAAATGTCATAAACTTCTTGAAAACAGATTCACGTTTAGTGTTCAAAAGATGTACAAGAGGGGTGATAGTACAGCCTTAACCAAAGAGAGCAAATAATCACAGAATCTGAATTATTCAAATTACTGAATCTTTCCTAAACGCAAACATAGAAAAGAAGAGTTGACTTTAATATCTATTTTAATGTAAAATAGTCACAAATCTTAACTACCTATTAGATAGCCTTAAAAGATTACAAGCTATTGCTAAACAACAATTTTATTTTAGAACGCTCTAAAGCAGGGTTCTCACTAGGATTTCATGACAAGCTTTATAAGTGTATATATATATATATATATGTATATATATATATATATATATATATATATATATATATACACGCATTACTGGTAAAAAACTTAGTATATATCACATAAACCAAATATGTTGTATAATACTACTTTTATTTACAATAATTAATTGTAAATAACAAACAACTAATTTTACTTGTCTGCATTTTATTAAATTATTAGTTATAAAAAAGTTAACACATTCAATGTTGATAAAATATTATGTCCTTTAGCATAAGTTGAAACTGTAAATGTCTTTTCCAAAAATATCTTATAAATAATATAAATGTAGAACAAAAAATGAATACATCTCAACAGTCAAATAACCTCTAAACACAAATGTATAGAATGCAAAACAATCATACTAAACAATAAACCAGAAACTGACAGTAATCAGCTGTTGTAGTCCATGACACACAAGTGAGTCGTTTGCACACGGTGCAAACTCAACTTGGCGCACAAGTGCATTTCCAGCAGCGACCATGTTAAGGGCCACATGGTTCATGTAGTGAGTATCCCTGCTCTAGAGTAAGATTTTTTAGATTGATTAGTTGGTTGTTTGTGTTTTTCGGAATTGTTGATAGTATAAAATTTGAACATTATTTGCTTTATCAAAATCATATAACAATATCAATTAGGTTTCAACAACGTACTACACTTATTAACTCATAGGCCACATATCAGACACCTAGAGTAAAGTAAAATTTAGTAGTGTATAGGTGGGTCAATACCACAGTATGTGTATTCACCTTTTAATATCACCCTTTAATAGTTGTGTTGGTTTGTGACCATCTCTAAATGTGAATCTAACAAGTCAAATAAATAAGTTTAAATATATAAATGGGTGGGATCAAAATTATAAATCAACTTCTGGGATTTTTGTGTATCACTGTACGTGTATAGGTGTGTGGGTGGGTCATAATAGCAAATAAAAATAGTTGGCATTAAAATGCATGAAAATAATCGAATTCTGCTCAGCCTGTAGCAAAGTAACCATGACCCCCTCCCTCCCTCCTGTTTCATTACAGGAGGGAGGGAGGGGGTCATGTAATTACATTACATTAATTTTATCTATACTCAGTAGATTTTTAAAAATATTGATTATTTTTAATTTAATTTTATTTATTTTTACCTATCTTATTAACACTTCGATTACCAGTTCACATGGGCCTGCAGGCCTATGTGTACTTTATTCAGTGAGTGAAGTACCGACTGTCAGCTCAGTGGGGATTTGAACCTTGGACTTTGCCTTCTGCAGTCCCAAGCCTTAGTCACCACGCTGGCAACTATAAGTTTTGTTTTAGTTGCAGACTAGGCAACTATGCAAGTTTTAGTTTTTTTTTTACTTGGAACTGTATTCATTCATTAGTGAGAAACCAATCATCAAGATATGCACGAATATGAAAGGCAAATGAATGTGATGAGTGTAGATTAATGGTGGAGTTATTGTTACTAAGATTGACTGTTCCTCAAAAAGCTATTTATTAATAGCCCAATAGCCAGGGCAACGTAAGGGATTTAAAGTTTTACGTGGAATACGAACCACGTAGTGTTGGTCCGATTTTCAGCTAACAAGCCTGACACTTAAGTTCTCTTTCCTGCACAACACCTGAACCTTGACTACTTTCCAACATGGACACCTCAGACTTCAATATTAATGTCCATGTCGATGGAAACCATTGAGCTGATATCATGTCAGTATTAAGAGGACTGAGCATAGAACCTATCGTCTACAATCTCCTCACACTTTGTCCCCAAGTAGCTGGGTTGTAGCACTGTGCCACTAGTGCCGAAATTAGATTAGGTTAACAAATCAGTTTTAGTGTCCAAAGAATTGTTTCAAACAATGGAACAAGTATACATTAAACAACTAAATCAATTATAAATATATTGATTTGTTCCTTTATATTTATGGGAATGATAACCACACCAAAATGATTTAAAGGCAATCATGTAAAAACACAATAAATATAATAACACAACTTCTCAAGTAAAATTCATGGGATATTTATCAGAAAAATTCCGATTAACGGAGTTCCAGAGTCTGTCAGGACGATGGAATCTCCCCACTTCTATTTAACATAGCCTTGGACAAAATCATGAGAGAATAGGAACAAAAACTAAAAGATGAGGGAAATTGGAAACCAACAAAACTAAGAAGAAAACAAGTAGAAATTTCATATCTAGCCTGCGTAGATGATCTTGCAATCCTCGCTGAAAAAACAACAGGCGATAACTCAAAAAGCTCTTAAGAAATGTGCAGAAAAACTTGGGCTAAATATTTCCTTCTTAAAAACCAAAGTCATGAGTAACCACTGTGAACTTGAAAGTTTGAACACAAAATATAGAGAGATAGAAAAAGTATCACAGTTTTGATAACTGGGTGAAATCATAAAACCATTGTGAAAAGAACAGAAGGCATTTGAAATTCAGGGCCGTCGGCTGAACGCAAAATATTTACAATAAAAAATGCCTATCAATCCTCACTAAATTTCAACATTATAACGCAGTAATAAAATCCGAAGTCCTATACAAATGTGAAACTTAAGACCTCAATAGAAAAGGAACCTTCGAAAACATCCTTAAAGAAGAACATAAAATCATCAGGAAAATTCCCAGCCCAAAACTCACTGAAGAAGGATATATTGACTGCAATCCTGCACAAGAACAGAAGAGCTCTCAAACCTTGCAGCCAACATCCAGAAAAGACACTTACAGTTTTATGGTTACATCAAACGCCCGCCAAGAAACAGACTGACGAAAATCTTACTTGAAGTCACAGACAAAATTAAAACAAATACGTGAACTTCAGGAATTCAAAAACGTAAAAAAAAAGCTGAAATCGATGTGAATGAAATTACTAATAGACAGATCCATTCATAGATTTAAAATATACAAATGGGAAGTTGATTCAGAGAGAAACCAAAAGAAGAAAACAGGAACCAAATGGATATAGCAATGAAGAACAATGATGAAAGAAAAATTAAAGGTTGCTTCGGAAAGAAGAAACACAACCAGTAAAGTGAACTTTGCATTATCAGATTGATTGTTTTTTTTGCAGCTAACAATAATAATAACGGACTAGACTGAATACTAATCGTAATACTTTCTTGTTTTACTCTAACACTTCTTTAACTAAAATACTGTATTACTAAAGCATGACTAACGAAATAACTTTATATACGAAATTGATCTCTTTATGACAACAGTCCAAGTTAGTTAGAGTCCAGCTTTTATAAGCTAAAAGTTATCGGTTTGATGGCAACAGAATCAAACAAATTTTGAAAGGGACCTCTGATAACCTACTGCTGTTCCTTTGTCATTTGGCTATTAATTAATAACACATTCCAAGGATTATTCAGTCTTAGTTTGTAACAAGGATACTTTTCCTCATACTACCTATTCAAAATTCATATTTAACTATATCTTGATGTTTGGCGTCTTAAGAATAAATAAACAAAAAAACTTGAGTCAGAGTGGCAACTCTACATCATCTGCTATCAGACCATTTTTATGTGGTGAATTCTAACAAGTTAGTTTAATGTTTAAGGTACTTGCTTGTTATAAACAACGCCCAAATAGAGTTAACTTATTGAATTTAAAACAACAAATCGGATGATGCTCTTAATTTTTTAGAAAAATAAAATAGCACATACAACAAATTTAATTGAAATTTTACATAATGTAAAAGGAATGTATTTTGTCAATACATATAGCTGAAGCTGTTCGCATTTCATCCAGATAAGTCCCTATATTTTATTTGTATATTTTACTAAATAAATATAGCTATATTTTGTTAAGACTGTTACTATACTAAACGCAAAATATACTTTTGTAGAATTATATAGGTACTATGTGTTCAGGAACTCTTTAGCCAAACTTTAGGATTTAGTTCAGGTCATGAAAACAAACAAAAAATGGTATATAACAGGATGGTCTATCTCGCTTCGTTAAACGTCTATTCGTATATTTGTGCTTTTTATTAAAAAAAATAATATCCTCATGAACCATAAATGCTACAGATTCAACATTTCAAATACTGAATCTGAGGCTGATAGCACCTAAAGGTGCAATAATTTTACATATTTTTGGTTTAACCTTTTGGCTTACGTTTTAAAAATGCACTAACAAAAAACCACTAATTTTTATAACAATGTTCAAATATAACTTTTCTTAGGTTAGTTTGAGTTGTATCGATAATTTGTAAATGTCCGAAGGTCTGTAAGTAATTTTTAAGTACAAGTAATGAATATTGTGTATAATTAATATACGTTGCAGTTATAATAAGACTATATCTGATGATTATTAGATCTTACAAATAAATGTATGATAGAGATGGATAATTGTTATCTGTTTTGTATCTCAAGAAGTGTTTTGCCCTTTGTTTCTGGCATGAAAAAGTATGTAAACAATGATCCAAACAAGCAGTTGATTGAAAATAGTGAAAAGCTTACATAAACCCCGTAATGATCAGAAATAATTTGATAACATTTTGTAACAAGACTGCTAGTGCCAGCATGCACTATTGTAACAATGGATGCTGCTAGACCTTTAACACTAGAAGGAAACAGTTCGCCCTGTATTGTGGTCACAATAGGACCAAGGCCTATAGAGTAAAACCCAGCATATAAGGAAATAGTAGCACAAGGTACCCATGTTATGTGGTTAGACGAAATAATTGAGTGCAGTGTCAGATAAAAATAAGTAGCTGTCATTAATTCTACAACAAAACTTCCTAAACAAGAAATAATCGTTAATATCCTCCTTCCAGATCTATCTATAAGGGCAGCAGAAACAAAAGTAAACATTAAAGTTATAACTCCAAACAACACAGTATACCCGGTGGAAGAAAGTCCTCCTATAGTAGTGGGAAAAATAAATGATGCGTAAGCAACAACAGCTGACATTCCACTTAACCGTTGAACAACTGCTAGAACCAGAATGATCATTAGAGATTGTCTGTACATACTATTTCCAAACAGTTCCCTTAAACTTCCTTCTTGCTGGTTATTTATATGCTCTTTAATTATATCTATATCATTCATAATTGCATCTTCATCATCTTCCCCAGACAAGGCTGAATATGTTCGTCTTGCTTCTAACTCTCTCCCTTTCTTAATGAGATAGTATGGGGACTCCGCCATAAAAAAAGACAGAATCAAAAATCCAACAGGAATTATTAATGAAATGATTGCAAGAACATTATAAGGGACAAAAGGTCCCACAATAAATTCAATCAAATGCCCCAAATACAACATACTCTCAAAACCTGTGCTCAGAGCTCCCCTGATAGCAGGGTTTGATATTTCTGCAATGTACAAAGGGGCCACAGTAAACACAATACCCATTGAAATCCCAAATAAAAATCGAATGAGGTATAAAATATAGACTGAACGAGTGAAAATGATCAGGATCCATCCTAAACAATGAATGATTGATGAAAATATGAGGCACTTTTTTGGGCCAACTTTCCCAACTACACAACCAGCTGGGATAGGACTCAGGATATGGCCAACTTCATGAAAAGACGCAATCCAACTGGCTTCTGATGAAGATATGGGAATGACACTGCCAGGAGCTCGCAGCTGCTTGAGAGCCACAGTCGTCCATCCCGTGGTACAGCCCACGGCCAGCACAGTGAGACCAGCTGAAACCCATTGTCTTTGAATGATTTATACATTTTTAAGATCTAAAAATAATGATTTCTTTAGAGTGAAGACTTTTATCAATTCATGAGATATCACACAATACATTTAAAGATTTTAGTAGAAATAACTAGGAGTTGAATGACTTTTTTGGACAGTAATTCAAATAAGTATTTCTAATATTCATGTGAATTGAAATATCTGGACAGAAACAATTTTGTATTGTAATTTGCACAATCCTGTTTACCGCTAGTTTGAACAGAAACCAAGTGGATCAGGGTGCACATAATTTTAATGATATATATTTTTTCTTTTAGTTAACACACTGATAAACTTTTTGACAAACTTAAATTGTATGTTTCACAACTAATAATAATCAAATAAAAAAAGTGCACAGTAAATATGATTGAACAGCAAAAACTAAACCAAATGAGTCATAGGGCTGCAAAAATATAATAATAAAAAGTTCAAACTATCAACATTACCATGAAAACTACCAAAATATTTAATTCTAATGCGTACATTGTATGATTATTTCCTAAAAACTTTGGTGGCTACACATAAACAAAATTGACACTTAGTACAAAGAATTAAGAATTGCAGAGAGGACAGGACAAAGTAAAGTGAGCAAAAATCCAGGACAGACTTGCTTATCAAAGTTTGAGATGGGTTGACCCTCCCGATGTTAGATGTCGCAAAAATGATAACTACGTAACGGTTTGGTTAAACTACTATTTAAAAGTGTTAGACCTACTGACAATCTTTTTTAAGCAGATTTGATATCGTTCTAATCGTAATCTCTCCAAGCTTCTCCCGATATCTGTGAGTAGACAGTTATTGTTTATAAGTGGAACAAAGATTATCATATCATAATCAACAACATTGGAACAGCTGGTGCTAAAACAGCTATAGTGTGTACATAGTTCGATTTTCTCATTGTATTTTTTTGTTTACGTAAATATTTTTTAAGAACAAATTGGCTATTTCAGAATGTTTCAAATTTTCAAGTAGCTATCTTTTATGGTTTACGCTGTACTTTGATTTTTAGATCGGTCTCCATGAACATTTTGGGGGCTGTTTCTACCCCTCAGGGATGGAATTTCAAAAAAGCCTTTCTTAGCATGCATTAAGACCATAAAACGAAAATACTGTAAAAATTTCAAGTAGCTATTTTTTACGGTTTACACTGTACGTTGATTTTCTTGATCGGCCTCATGTATTTCTTATGGAGAGGTGTAAACTTTTACATACAGGGTCATCACCACTGTAAGCGTATGAGGTGTATGAGTGGGTGGGTTAGGATGTTATATTCAAGTTTAGGAGAAAAAACTACAATAAATTAATGTAATATACTCGTTTTTAGAGTAAAAAGTATTCTGAAGTAGTCCTGAAAATAATTCTGTAAATAATTCAATTTACAAATTAATTTACAGGATGCAATTTTATTCTAAACATTTAAACACAGAATGATTATAATTAGTTGTTTAAAGAGCAGGGGAACAGCTGTTTAAAAGGCTTGGATAGCAATAGTTAGATAATATTTTTTTTCTCCTTAAAAAGAAAAAATGTTGCTATGGATATCTTTAAGTATATAAGTATATAACACACTTTATTTTGTAAATTCATTAAAATTATTTTTACCTGCAAATCCTGAAATGTATTGATACACTGAGTGTGTTCCCATAATGTATTTGCTGCCTTTAAATCATACCCTCTCATACAACACTCTACAGATAGCAAAGACATCAAGTGCTATCTCCTGATATAGCAAGTGGTAATTCTAGACAAAGATAATTAACATTCATAAGTAGATTTTTACAGCCTTCAAATCTTTACAACTGTCGTGGAATTGTTAATGCACTTAGTTCCATACGTTCAATCACCAGTAATATCATACTTCATGACAAAAAATAATATACAAACATACACAATCTAATAGTTTATTAAACTTTTTACTTTCTCTCATATGCGTTAGCATAGAGAAAGTATTGTGATCGTATACATTTTTTTTACAAGTTGGTCTAAAAATCCATTTTAGGGTTCCCTGAACCCAAAAAGTGTTCTTTTCAAAAACAAATTTTGGTGTCTGTCTGTGTATGTGCAGTTTGCTGGAGACCAAACGAATGGATCAATTTTTATGAAAGTTGGTATGATAATGTATTTAGCCAATATCTCCAGACCATTTTTCACTTTTTTGATTTGTATTTATTTATTTTTTGTTTTTTTATTTTTATGGGCAAAAAACATAACAACGGAATTTTCTCAAAAATGGCTTTATAACAATTTTGATTAATATTGTCACTTTTTGTTTTAGTATTGTCTCTTCTAAAATAATTGATGATGTCAAACAACTATATATACAAATGTGTGGTCTTTAGGAGACGACAGAGTCAGAGAATTCTATACGCCAAACATAGAAATTAACAGTTAATGGAAGTCCACAGTTAGTGGTGTCGCCCTGATTATGCCTCTCTGTATCGAGGCCAACACCTTGGCAACCTCTGTGTTTATTGCACAGGATTCTCTGACTTAGTTACCTCCCAAAGACCACAAATTTTTACTAAAGTAGTTGTTCCCAGTAAAATCCCCATCAGTCTGTGTAATCCTTAGATGGGTCTGAATTCATATCCATTACAGATATCACCATTCACATTTAAATTTACAGCCCTAACAAATCAGGTTAATTTTAGTTACAAAAAATGTATGGAAAAAAGCATGGACCCCTGACCATGCTGCAATACTCACTTGAGTTTTATAGTTTGCTGTTAAAATAATATACATTACATTAGATAGTGTAAGGTTTTTAAAGGAGGTTTGGGGCGAACAAGGATTCCTCAGCAGACAGTCCTGCGCTAATTAGCTTCTCTATGAACAACTGTTTGGTTTTGGGAGACTTGTTTTGGAATTTGATACATAATAAGAGGTTCAATTTTGCACTTCTGAAGCTTCATTGGACCCCTCTAGTTAATAATAGTTCAGTTTTCCTTGAATTTCTATACTCCCTGCCTGGACTTTTGACGTTTCCGGTATTTTTTTCATTCTGTTAGATCGCTGCATCCTGATCTTGTTTACTTTACTGTATCTTGCTATATATTGGTAAAAAAATAACTTATTTTTGTATGTATGCCGAAGAAATTTTATCAACCTTCAATTAATCCCTAGGCTAAAACCCAATAGACAACAAGATAACCATTATGAAAACATATTTGTTTTACAGAGCGTGTTTTTGTGTAAATTATAGTACTTGTTTGAGGTATGTTGTAGTCTTTATCTTATATTTTTAGCAAAATTTAGACAAATATTTTTTTCATGGTGACAAATGATTACATTGTTGTACTATACATAAGGTTTTATAAATTAGGTATCAGCTGTTTTGGGTTCCATTGTGGAGCGTTAGTGTAGTCCCATGTAGCCTAAATGTAATACATTTTAAACCAGCTGTAGTAGCAGATCTCACAACTAGCTAAATTACTGGCAAAAATATTCCTATTATGCTAAATACAAGATATCTATTTGTAAGTAATAGGCCTAATATAATCAAAGATACAACTTTATTTTTTACCCAAATAACACATGATAACAATATATCTCGATAACATTATATTTTCTAATACTAGATCAAATTTAGAATATTTTGACTATCTTAGAATATAACATTTAATATTCATTCAATATTATTCATTTAGTAGTATAATATTGCTTTATAAGCATACCCCTAACTTATTTTCTTTGTTATAAGCTTTTTTGTGTTTAAATGCAGTTTTTTACCACCTCTACATAGTTAAAATTTACTTTTCTATATGGTTATTTAAAATTGAGCTAGATTTACAAAAGAAATCATTTCATCGCATGGAAATTCTTTTTTTTTTTTTTTTTGCTGGAAAATCAGAAAACTTGATTTTTTTCAAGAACATTTTTAAACATGAATTTTTTTGAAAATTGTTATTTTATAACCTAACATAACCAAACTTAACACATCCTTGTAGATTTAGATAAACATGTATCTTGCTATTTAATGTAATCTGTTGTTATTGTATTATTGTCACACACATTATCATTGTTCATTATACTGCATATATACATTATACAATGCCATTTATGATGTACTTCTACTGAACTATTTGCTGTCATGGTCTTGTATTATTGTATCTATCATAGTAGTCTTAGAAAGTTCCGTTGTAGATTTAGATAAACTTTATGATGCCATGTATTATTATTACACTATGTACAAAAGTGGTTTACCGTTGATAAATAAAGAAATAAATCCTTCATGAAAGTTCAAGATTTGCCTGTCTGCGGTCCCTCAGGCAAAATTACATGTGAATTCTGATTTTTTATAAAATCATAACAATAAAAAGTTATGAAAATGAGGAAAAACGAAAACATATTTTTTTCTTAAATGTAGCTTTGAGGGTACCCAAATTTTGCAGGATTGTGTATGAATATGCCAAGAGTTTTGTAATCGAACCACTATTAAGACTATTACTACCGGAAATATTTCAGTTTCAGTAAGGTCATATTTTCATAGAATAGGCCTAGTTTGGGTATTGTTAGGTTAGGTTAGGCTGGCTTTTTAGATTAGTTATTGCTAACCTAACATAACCTAAGCAAACCTAGCATAACCTAAACAAACCTAATAATACCCAACCTAGGCTTATCCTATAAAAACCTAACTAATGTTACTGTAACCCACAAATTTCCAGCACTAACAGGCTTTGTAATGGTCCCATTACAGAATCAGAACAAAATCTTGCACAATTTGAGAATACATATTTTTTTCCGTTTTCCTAGGCCTAGGGTATATAAATACCCTAACGAAAATTGTATTATTTTAGTATTTTTTTTTTAATTCCTTAGATTTTTTGTTTTTTCATGTTATTTAAATTGGTATATGATATTTTCTGTGTTGAGGAGTTATATTTACTTATTAACTACTAAATAATACCAATATTAAAATCAGTTACTTACAACATTAAATAAAATAAAGTTAATGATCTCACAAAATAATATTCACAATTAATAATCAGCATACTTTAGCCATAGACCTTCTATTATACTAGACTATTGTAGTCGTGTAGTGTAATCCAGCATCAATTCCAATTAATTGTGCAAAGTTTTAATTGTTGCGGTTTGTTTACAATGAAGGTAGAACAATAGTAATCACAGCTGGGGTAGGCTATAACAAAAAGGTTGCAGAGGATCCACACTTCATAGAGGTAACGTTTTGCATTACTATATATTATTTGTTTTATTGTTTAATATTATTATATATTATCACAATATGTATAACTGTGTGTATGTATTGACTGAACAATTAGTCTGAACAATCTCTTCTCACTCCGGACAGGTTTCATCCGGATGTTGCGGTGATAGTCGGTGAAAACTTCAACTTCAAACATCCTGCCTGGGGTTGCAGGACATCCAATGCTTGTGGAGACAGGTTACATGTTTTTATTCAGACACAACCTCACATCGACACCCAGTGGTGGCTCGTATCCCTCCTCCTCGGCAAACCAGGGCCAAGTGGAAATACTACAGGGCACGATTCATAGCTGACCACCATCTTCCCCTCCTGCTAGCTACTACTCCATACCAACTTGAAGAACAGGATAAGCGCCTCTACTTCATTGTTAGAGAAGCCCTCCTTGCTTCGACCACAGACAAGCGTCCACAAGCCGTCTTCCACAGTTCTCTCCTTACTTGGCTTATGTGTAAAGTTAAAATCCGCAGAGTTCTCAGGCCAATCTGGCAGAGGATAAGGTATCCTGCTGACAAGACAGCCTTCAATCGTCAAGCCTTAAGGGTTAAGTCTCTGCTCCAGGAACACAGTGAATGCTAATGGAAGGACTCCCCTCAGCACTCTTGAGGCTGCAGATAGTTTCTTATGGAAACTTACGAAGGCCTTGTGGAAGGACAAGCCTGTCATGTGCCCTCGTCAAGTTGGTAAGGACCGGTTCTTCTTGGACCAAGACAAATCAAAATCTTTGTTGACACCATGGAACTACAATTTTCCCCGCATGATGACATAATTTATGAACATCACTCTGAAAATTTTCGAGGCTTCTTGGATTCCCTGGAGGAAGACCCGGAAGAAAATGAACCCTTGTGTTTTACGCAAAAATAGATATCGTCTGCTCTTGACAAATTAAAGCCGAAGTAAGCTCCGGGTCTTGACTCTCATGGCTCCCCAGCAGTCAAGAGCCTGTCTAATTAGACCATTCAATGGATTACATCCATTTTCAATTCATGTGTTTCCCTACGATATTTTCCATCCCAATATAAATTGGCTAAGTTAATCCTGACTCCCAACCAGGGAAGAATCCTACTGTTCCAGACAATCATCGACCTATCAGTCTACTTCCAACCTTTTCTAGGATCTTGTAACGGCTGGTCCTCTCCCACTTCTCTGAAGAATTCTACTTGGAACTTTGGAAAGTGCAGTATAGTTTCAGAAGAGGTCGCTCGACTTATCTACAGCTCTCCAGGTTGGTGAAATCATTTATGGATGCTGCAAACAACAGACTTCACATTTCGGCTGTTTTTCTTGATTTCAGTAAGACCGCCTTTCTCCGTGGCTTCAGAAATGGAGGACCAACGTTGACCCTACGAAGTGCGAGGCCATCTGCTTTACGAGGAAACACTATAAGGGTGTAGTATGACACAGGCTGACCTTTTCTTGATTTTATCAAAGTCTGGCACGAGGGACACCTCTACAAGCTGGCCTATAGCCTCCATCCCAGGAGTCTGGTGCTTCTTCTGCGGTCCTACCTAGCAGTTCGACACTTCGTGGTTTCTGTTGGTGCAGGAATTTCAACCCAACGTCCGGTAGCTACTGGTGTGCCTTAGAGTTCAGTTCTTGGAAGTCTTCTGTACCTGTAGAACACCAATGACATACCAGTGTCCCCCCTCTTGATACGGATAATACTACCTTCCAAGCGTCTTCAGTGAACATCCCTAAGTCCAATGTCTATCTTCATAGTCAGCTCGACCTCCTTTCTCCGTGGCTTCAGAAATGGAGAACCAAAGTTGACCCTACAAAGTGCGAGGCCATCTGCTTTACGAGGAAACGCTATAGGGGTGTAGTAAGATACAGGCTGACCTTGAACGGTGAAATACATCTGTCAGTGAGAATGTTATCTATCTGTCGATAATAAACATGACACAGCGTTTTTTCGTGTACCTTTACATATGAGCAGTTTACCCATACACGTACAGTGGTATTGACTCGGCCGCCCACCGATTCACGTACAGCTTATCAAACTTATTCACTTATTTGTGAGTTAATGTCACACTATCTTTCCATGACCATGTTACCATGATGTTTCAAGCGGCCAGGGCTGCAACTTGGAAGCTTGATACAGTCGGTACTGGTGGCGTAGTGCTGTAACCCAGCTACATGGGGACAAAGTGTTTGGGAGATTATAGGCTATAGGTTGGATGCTCGGTCCTCTTAATACCGGCATGGCATCCGCTTGGTGGTTGCTATCGGTGCGGACACTACTAGAGAAATCTGGGATGTCCATGTTGGGTGGTAATCATTGTGCGGATGTTGTCTGGGGGAGATAAGTGAGTATCAGGCTTGTCAATCAGCTGAAAATCAGACCAGCACTACGTGGTTCGGATTCCACGTAAAGCTGTAGGTCCCTTAGTTGCCCTGACTGTTTGGCTATTAATAAATTGCCCTTTCTGAGGAACAGTTGAACTCAGTTAGTAACCAGACTACACTCATCCACACTCATCCTACACTCATATAACCATTCATAATCGCCTTAAAATACCAACAACGTTGTGTCGGCGTTTCATATGTAAGAATGTAAGAATTCCATTGTTTCGGAGGACTTCCCCTCTGACTTTATCTACAGAATTGCTCCTACACACGTCCATCATCAGATACAATCTTCTATACGGAACCTCTGCCTGGTGTGCTCTAGCCTCACCCATCAACAAGAAGAAGCTTGAGAGTTTCCAGGTAGCCATCCTGCGATGGATCACGGACTCACCTTGGTTCGTACGAAACTAACTGACCTAATCGCGTTATAAACTGGCCTTTTTACCTTTGGTGACTTTGTATGCTCCATATCGAGGAAGATGTATGATGTAGCAGAGCAGTCTGAGTTGGAACACATGAGGTTGTTGACCACTATTGTAGGACTTCCACAGATAGTGTCCCCTAGAGCTAGGCCTCTTCTGGACGTCCCTCCATAATTTTTCACTTTTTTTCATCTATTGGTTAATGTTCTCGTGTCAGTCTTCCGTACATCCGTACATTTGTGTTTCTAATTCATTGGATAGTCATTTTGTATCTGTGTTTGTTAGCAAGTTTCCCTATTTTATAAATATGTTTTTTGCCTTGGAACAACAAAAGTTTCAATCCTGATGCACCCTGATTCGTGCCATTGGATTCTCTTCCAGGTGCAAGAAATAAATGGTAAGAATCCCAAACATCTAAACTGAAAAGAACTAACTGTATAAGTTTCTTAATTTTGTATCGTTATCCACTACCTTTGATTTGCTCTAGAAGTGTTTATTTATTTATCAATGGTAAACACTATTTTTAAAATTATTACAAATTAATATAATATAAGATGGCAGCATAAGTTTATAAATTAATATAATATTGTAAGTGATAGCATATGTATGCATATAAATATAGACAATAGTATAAATATCAAGGCAAGAAAATCAGTTAAGACAACATTTTTTGAATCAACAATGAAAAACAATTATCCATAAGAAAAATAAAAATCTTATCCAAAAGAAAAAGAAATAAAAATCAACAACAACAGATAGCAAGGAAATACATTGAATATAACAATAACAAAGTAGCAAACAACATTAAATAATAACAACCAACAATGACAAGTATGCTATATACTAAAAAATCAAAACAGAGACAATGAAATAACTATAATTCACTAAGAATAGCACACACTGTCCTTTTCAAGGTGGTAGTAGAGCTGCCAAAGAAGTCGACCCTATCTTCCATCTAAGAACCTGTGCGGTAAAGTCTCGAGAGTCCAGTGTTGTATCCGAAGTAGGTGGGAGCAAACTGGCGTCGAAAAACAGCCACAGAATAAGTTCCTCTTGGGACAGCAAAGTTAATGCGGCTGAGAAGTGCAGAGCAATCCAAAAATCCATTCATCAGCTTGTAAAGGAAGTGAAGATCACAATGATGCGTCTGATATGGAGTGGTTGAATGTTTGGTTGTTTCTCTAGCTCCTGGATTGGAGTTTTCAAGTAGTCAAAGCCGAGCCTAGGATCAAGCATCCTTATAAAACGATCTTGAATATGTAACAGCATGCCAAAATGACCGAACTGATAACGGGGCCTTATGACAGAGCCATACTTAAATAATGGGCGAACAAGTGACTTATAAAGCACAACAAGAGATAGAGGATTCTTAAAGCCTTTGTTAGTCCTGAAAATGAAGTCCACGAGTGAATATGCCCTTGCAGTTGCGTGAACAATACGATCATAATGACTTAAGGAAGGAGACATGATAACACCCATGTCCTTGACTTTAGAAATATTTGCCAAGACACTAGACAGTATTATCGATAATGTAATTTAAGTTGAGGCAGTGCGTTCCCAGTCTGAAAGTAAAAACATGACATTTTGCAGTATTAAGTACCATAGCATTGCTCCGGCACAAGTTGATAACACTACTCAGGGTTCTCTGCAGAGAGTCCTGATCAAGTGCAGATCGAATCTCAGCGTACAACTTGATATCATCAGCAAACATAAGAAAATTGGATTCAACAGCCAGGCTGATATCATTTATAAAAATATTAAAGAGAAAGTGTTCTGTATTCTATGCTGTGTGCTGGATTGCTTTGTATGTCTATGTTCATTGTTGTTTATCACCAAAGTGATAGGTTAGGATTAGGAGCGGAGGTTATGACAGGACAGAAACAGGTTTGAGGTTACGTTCATTCATACAAACTGTTGATAAGCTTTTATAAACGGTTTTCTCAGAAGAATGACTATAGAAAAAGATAATGATATATTTATTTCGTGTTGCTAAAATTTACATAATTCAACATATTCTACATAGCCTAGGGTAAGTCAGCCATTCTTTAATCCCAGGCTCTTTTAGTTGATTTTGTGGCATTTTACCAAAACATTTATAAAAAATCCATTCATGAAGCAAACTTATTAGTTTGAGTTTTGTTAGTTTCCCAAAGAGATTACCTGTATTATAAAATCAAAAAGGACTATAATTTTATCACAAACGACTTATTTTAATTTGCTGGCAGTGGTTAAGGCTTCAGACGGGAGGGCAAGGTCCAAGCTTCAAATCCCCACTGAGCCAATGGTCGGTACTTCACTCGTTGAATAAAGTAGACGCACAGGCCTGTAGGCCCATGTCAACTGGCGAGACAAGTAAAAAAATTTAATGTACAATATTTTTCGTATGGTATTTTAGAAATTTTTTTTAGTTTTGCATTGTGGATGGCACTAAAAAAATCATTGATCACAGCTATTAACTATATTTAAAAGACCATTTAGTTATCTTCAAATTCATATTTTATAATATGTTTAAATTAAAAAAATGTGTAGTTTTTGTAAAACAACACTGCAGTTTGTGTTTTTACCCTATGCATAACAACTACGCCAAATATGTGGTCTGACTCAGTAGGTTCTACTCTTGTCATAGACGCAATTAGCCACTGTATTATAACTTGTTAGCAACCTACCTCCCATACTACACAAACAATCACATCTCTTTTTTCTTCTTTGAGTTCTTTATTGGAAAATGTAACTAATTTAAGAAATTCTCTAACATTCCAATAAAATATTTTACTATGTGAGGCCTTTCACCTACAATGTAGGCATCGTCAGACATCAACATAAAAGTCTAATTTTAAAACATTTGTTTACAAAATATATAATAATGTAAATATTTAGAACATATGGTAGATTTTAAAAAATAAATAATTAAATTAAAGTGTGTGTATATAAATATGAATGTAAAGTAATATTAAGTTAAATTATACTATATAAACGGAGAATTTTGACTAAATAAAATAAAATACTATATGAAATAAATCAAAATTCTCCATTTATATAGTATAATTTAACTTAAAATTACTTTACATTCATATTTATATACACACACTTTAAATTTAATTATTTTTTTAAATCTACCATATGTTTTAAATATTTACATTAGGCCTATTATATATTTTGTAAACAATTGTTTTAAAATTAGAATTTTATGTTGATGTCTGACGATGCCTACATTGTAGGCGAAAGGCCTCACATAGTAAAATATTTTATTGGAATGTTTGAGAATTTCTTAAATTAATCACATCTCTCATGAAATGACAATTAACCTCAGCTGATGATCACAGCTGTTAATGCAAAACAAAGTCGTTGTAGTGTAATAAAACATTATATCGTAAGAAATATTTGTTTTTATAATAGAAAAAGTTATAATGTTGAGTTAATAAATATTTATAAAGAATTATTTATTAACAAGAGTTTTATTAATGTTCGTTAAACAGGATAATGGAATTTTAGGAACATATTACAAACTTCCAGAAAACTGGACGCTGGGAAGGAAGAGTTAAGATTTCAAATTTTTTTCATTTTTTTGTTATTTTTACGCTGAACATGAAAATATAATTGATTTTGAGATAAAATTGAATAAAATTTTATTCATGATTTTGAGATAAAATCATGAAGATGCAAAACTATAAAGTTTAACAAGATCTACAACTTATCCATCTATATTTTCATTTAAATTTTTATAGCATCAGTTGTTGAATTAATTATTCTACAGTTAAGTATTTTTATAACCTTATATCATTCTGTACAACTGAAGATGGTCTTTCGGGACCGAAATTGATTTTGATTATTAAAAACATCACAACAGATTTCTAAGTGTTGTCTTTATATATATGTTTAGTATTGCATTAAAGTAAATGTCCAAAGTCAGCAATTAGGTTAGATCACCGTTTACAACTGTAATGAGTAAATTATTAATGTTATTATTAATAATATATCTGTGTTTTAACAATTATGTTCTGTAGAGTTTACATTGACATTTTTGATTCTATTTGTGTATAGAAATAAGAAATTATTGATATATTTTTGGACTTAGCATGTATGCTGTACTATGACTTTGTCGATACTGTAATATGTAACATGGCAATAAACGATTGATTGATTGATTGAGTATTAAAATGATCTAACAACAGAACCTTTCAAATGAATAATCTTAAGGGAGGTAGGGTATCAAAAACAAATAGGTAATAGACTAATTTAGTGGTGAGTTAATATTTTTAATTGCTAACATTTCACACATCATAAATCTTCATACATCATTTGTGTATTTCAATGTACAGATTCTCCTGTGAATGAGCAATATTTTTATGTTTTAACTGTACATTAAAGGTTGACCAACTTTGCTTTTACAAAGATACATAACACTAGATATTACATACAAATACACTGTTTTAACCAGTAGGTTTTCTTGAAGCCTTTGATTTGTTTGAAATGTTACTACCAAAAGCATATGATCCGCACGCTATGACTTGTTCATGATCTCATAGTTACCACCTAGACTACATACAATAGATGTTTTGGTTTTCTCCGGCCTATGATAGGTGAAGTCAAGTGAGTCAGCAGCTCTATTGAACAAACCTATATAAATCATTTGCCACCGTATCTGGTTCACTGATCTCACTCTTAGCAACACCATCACAGAGCATGGGTAAAATGTTTGGTCATACTGTAAATATAATAAATAATATCTTGGAAGGGTTGTTACTTTAAGATCTAGATAATAATGACAATACTAGTTAAGTTAATCAGTTTGACTGTTTGAAGTACAATATTGTTGAAAATAAATACCATTATGTAAATACCCAGTATGAGTGGTGGAAGTATAAATACCAATCTATGGGTGTGGTTAGGCAGATGGGCCAATGAGTATATGTAAGGGTGGGTTGGAAGGTCAATGCCATGTATGGGAGGGTGGGAAGACCCAAGCCCTATTAGACTATATGGATCATCCATAGTCAATTTTAAAATTCATATTTTCTATAAAATATTCAGAACTAGTCATATCCTCCTCGAATGTAATAAGCCGTTTTGCCATAATGCCTGGTTTTGTTTGTGGGGGTTTGGATCAATACTGCTGCTTTTGACATTGTGTAATGTAGATGTTATAATACAGAATGTTTATGGTTGTCCTTTAATATTTGTTTAAGCAAAATAAAATATACAGAAGTATTATAAAACCTTAATATTATTTTAGGTCTTTTTGGAATTGGAGCTCTATTTGCAATCAAACCATTAACAAATTACTAATAACAATTTTATAATGGAAGTGGATGAACAAGATTATAAAGTAAAACTAGAAATAAAAGAGGTATGTGTAACTGATATTTTTTAATTTCACTCTCACCAAAGCATTTATTGGCAGTTAATGTTTCTGTTATATTAGTCATATTTAACTAAACAATAATTTGCCTTTCCTTTTTAAAACCAATAATTATTAAGAGTTTAAATTCTTACTCTAAGTAGATAGTCTAGAGGCTTAGGTATGTCTCTCACCTTGAATTTA
The DNA here is from genome assembly GCA_035578905.1 of Stictocephala bisonia. Lineage (NCBI taxonomy): Eukaryota > Metazoa > Arthropoda > Insecta > Hemiptera > Membracidae > Stictocephala > Stictocephala bisonia. The sequence continues at coordinate 259,406 of JAQJVL010000133.1, forward strand.
CAAAAATGTGTAAAATGTTATATAACATGTATAATAATGTTATAATTTCATTCATTTCTGTTAGAAAAAAAATAAATAAATAAAACAGTGTCAGTCCTTTAAGACTGGCCTGGCACTAAGAGTTTATATTCATATTTCTTAAAAAATCAAGATTGCTCTTTTATAAGTATATTAAATGGCTTTTTTGTCTGCTAATATTATTAACTTGCAAGAATAAAAAGCTGTAATTGATATAAATATGTATTTGGGAAAAGGTCCAAAAGTCATGTTATAATAATAAAAGTATAAAGTGATCGTCTGTCACAAAGCTAAATCCATCAAACCATTTAAGACCTGCCTCATTGATTCTATTTATGCACCCTAATCCCTCCATAAAAGAGCACAGGACTCAGTAACTATGTGATCCATTGTTTGGATAGACAATCATATGACTAATCTACTGTCAATCCCCATTTCTACTTCCAGTAGTTACATCTGCCTTCGCCAGTTTGGAAGTGAACAGGGGTTATGTTGTTCTTGTCCACAGCAAATTTTAACAACTGTATGTACCCCCTAGTTAGTTCTAAACTAGCAACAAATCTGGTAGCTGGACTGTCACGAATTTGTGATCTCCCAGCTATGGCAGCTACCATACAAAATATAAAGGCTCTTTTGAGGATCAAGCTATTTTTTAGACTTATATAAAATGTATACAAACAAAAAGAAATTTATATGACAAAGTAAATAATTTGGATTGATTAATTGACCCTTGTTTGGGTAAACCTTCGTGGACAAATCTTTAAAGTCATTTTTTTAAATAGCAGTTTCAGACTTTTTATCATATTTTGTAATGAAATCGACCCTCATCAAGTATATAAAGATCATAGTTGGTGAGGTTATAGAAATCATTAGTTTAAAAACACACTATTAAACGCTACTATTATTATTCACAAATAGGTCCAAAGGGACCACACCGAGTACAGTACGCTTAAAAATTTAGCAATTGAGACGATTGAGACAAGTTTCAGAGAGATGTCTCACTGTGTCAGGATGCTCTGGTCTCGTTGTCTCAGTATCAACATCGGTATCTCGCAGACTGGCAGTCTTCACCTGGATACATGACTCAACATGTGTAGCATTGTCTCGAGACAAGTTTTGCTACACGTTAGTTTGCCTTGTGGTATTGTTTGCTTCGATTTCATTATGGTAATAGTGCTATGTTAATTGTATATTTTGTTTGAAACTTGTTTGTACCATAATTTGTTGTGATAATTAGGTACTTGATATTTAATTATGACACTTTTGTGTTTTATTTGTTTTTTATAGTAAACATGATCATAGGAAAACACTTTAGAACAGCTCATTAACATTTATCAATTAAACTCTTAAACTTCAAGTCTTAGTAAGTGTTTTCAGTTTTGAAATACCACAATATAGCAACATATGTTCCTCTGTTATACCATATCTCGTTATCATATTGTTACTTTTATCAATTCTATGGTGATAAAGTTCATCATAAATTTACAAAAATTCGCTTAAACTCAAACAAAAATAGTTTTTGAAGTCATGAGGTTTGTTAAATTTAAGTTCTTTGAACAAATTATTATAACATTGTTTTTTATCAAATAACCACTTTTTACTCTATTTGCATTTGAGTCGCCTATATATGTTGCTACAGCTATGCTAAATCTAGTTAAAACTTCCTCAGGCATTTACATCTTCAAGAGAATGTCAGACGATGGACTTTTGTATTACATTAAAGTATCACTGAGACAGTCTCTGCATTTGTAATATACAATAGCCAACACACATTGAGATTTGTCCTGAGACATGTATCTTGTCTAGGCACACGCAGAGACCATCTCAGTGAGACTTCATTGCTGTTCTCTTGAATATTGACATACTTGAAGAAGTTTTAATCAAGTGTGTCATGGCATAGATGTTACAATTAAAGCGAAGTAGGTGACCCAAATGCAAGGTGATTAAAAAGTGGTTATGAGATAAAAAACTATTTTTTATAACAATTTGTTAGTAGAACTTGCATTAAATGAACCTAATGACTAGAAACACTATGTGCATATGAATGAAGTATCTTTAGTAAATGTATTGAAATTATAATTACTAAATCTTGTAATTATAACAACAAAATCTGTTGTAACTTGGATTTTTGCTTTGTAAAATGTATGCAATTCCTTGTAAACGCTATTACTCATTTTTTATTTGCATAGTTTTTACACAGTTCTAGTTACCTATAAAAGGTGCTATTGAAAAATGTTGAACTGTTAAAAAAAGAATTTTATGCATTCACATGTACTTTAGAACAATAAAACATTAGGGTTGGGTAGAAAACAACGAAACAGTTGTGAGGACTAAAACGTTGTACTGCGAAATGGTTGTGTGAACCAAGTAGTTGTGCAGTTGTACAACCACAACGGGATCTGTGTGACCAACAACTACAACGTCGACAACCGAAACTACTACCAACAACGCCAACAATGGTCCACTGGTATAGTTTTATTTCGCCGCATTTCATTTCCACTGTTGTTAAACATAGTTGCCGTTGAGATAAAATTATAAAACTTTGTAATTATGCATGGAAGTGATGTAGCTAGACCACAGTGGGTATCTTGAACTTAATTTTTATCGTAATCCTATTTATTATCAATATAAACTTTGTAGAAACAATTTCTTTTGAAATAAATAAATTTTGATTAAGTAATGAATTAATTAAGTGTGAAATAAATTAATTAATTGATATACTATATTGTATTTTATAAAGTGTAAATGTTTTTATTAATAATAATTTTGTTACATATCTAATTATAGTGATGTATTTTTCCGATTTAAATAAGGAATTCTTAACAGCATAAAGTCTTGATTTAAACAAGTTTTATATTTAATAGTTCAATCTTATATAGTTTCATTATATATATAAGACTGCAATATAATAAAAATGACTGTTTCTACAGTTTTAATATGAACATAATGTTATAATGTTACTATGAATAACATTAACATATAGTATATTATTAACATTTTATAGATAAAAGACCTATCATAAGTTTTTTAAGTTCTAAATTCTGTCATATTTATTCATTTTCCGGATTAATGATTGAAATACTAGCAGGAATAATTTGGATACTCATTAAGCAGATTTTAAAATTTAAAACAGAAATAATCTACGTCAAATATAAATTTATCAACATAAAGATACAAGTAACTTTAAATCAAAGCTTTTGTTTTTATAAATTGGCTTTAATTGTTTCAAAACAATTGGAAACTACTAAACAGTTCTATAAATTTGACATTTAGCTCTAACAACTGTTTTAAGACAACGAACAACGATGTACTGTTTTCTACTGTTGTAGTTACGAACAACGGTTGTGGCCCCACCGTTGTAGTTGAGACAATTGTGCCCAACCCTATAAAACATCAATTACAAGTAACTAACTAACCATAGTAAATTATAGTTCTAAGTTGCAAAATAATATTGAAATTATATAACACTATATACTACAGTGAAATACAAGTAAACATTACCACAAGAACAACTGACTAGATTGACGAGTAGTTGAAAATGTCATGAGACAATACTACACACGTTGAGGCATATATCTAGGACATGACTGTCCCAGAGAAGTGATCATAAAATCCTTAGACGACAAGACCAAAATATCCGTACATAAAGTGAGATTTTTTTCTGGGATCTGGTGTCTTGAGACAAATCTCAATGTGTGTAAGCAGTTCACTGGAGAAGAGATATGTGTTTCATGAAACCTAGTTACTGAGACTTGTCTAGAGACAAATCTCAACGTGTGTAGGCTTCTTATTGGAGACAAGATACATACCTCATAACACCTGTTTACTAAGACTTGCATCAAGACAAATCTCAATGTGTGTAGACTGCTTATTAGAAACCTGTTAAATAAGAGTTGTCTCGAGACAAATCTCAACGTGTGTAGGCTCATTACACCTGTTTACTGAAACTTGCCTGAAGACAAATCTCAATGTGTGTAGACTGCTTATTTAGAAACCTGTTAAATAAGACTTTTCTCGAGACAAATCTCAACATTATAGGCGTCTTAGTTGAGACAATATACATGTCTCATGAGACCTGGTGTTTGAGACTTTTCTCCAGACAAATCTCAACATGTGTAGGCCGCTTACTGGAAGCAAGATACACGTTTCATGAGACCTAGTTACTGAGACTTGTTTGGAGGCAACTCTCAATGTGTGTATGCCATTTATTGGAGACAAGATAGATGTCTCATGAGACCTGGTTACTGAGACTTGTTTGGAGACAAATCTCAACGTGTGTAGGCAAATTACTAGCGACAAGATATATGTTTAATCAGACCTTGTTAATGAGATTAGTCTCTAGGCAACTCTCAATGTGTGTAGATTGTTTATGGAGACTAGATACATGTCTCATGAGAGCTGGTTACTGAAACATATCTTGAGGCAAATGTCTTTCCATATAAAACAATACATCAAGACCGAATGTTGAGAAATGGAATTCTATTTGTTTATGCCATGCTATAAAGTTGGGTTGACACTATTCTGTGCTGATTACATTCATATATTAAAACAAACTGACTTCAAATTCTTTATACAGACTAGTAAATTTCCAGTATAATACAGTTTGTTAAAAATAGAACCCCCAATTTGTTCTGTATCTCTTAGATAAGTATATTTTCTAAATGCTTTTATAATTCCAAAAAGAGTTACAACAAATGTTTTAGTCTTGTTTTTGTTATGTTATAATTCATTTTTTTATTTCAGGAACATGAGAATAATGAAGACCAAGAGTATAAAGAAATATGTAATTCTCTTGTTGGGTATGTCAAAGAAGAAAAACCTGAACTTACATCATTAAAAGCAATCATCACGACAGTTGGTTCAGAAAATGAATTTGTGCTGGGTATTGATGCTACAGGAGGTGTTGACTCTGAAATAGATTCCATTAAAGAGAATGAAACTGTGGGTAAAGGAGTTATTGACAGTGAAATAGATGATATTAAAGAGTATAAATTTGATTTTAAAGGACTTATTAAAAGTGAAAGAGATGACACTAAAGAGTATAGAGAGCAAAGAAGTATTAAGCCTGAAAATGGAGACCAGTTTGATGATAAAAGTATTATAGACATTGATGTTAAGGACTGTAAAGAAGACCCATTTTTATGGTGCCTTAAAAGCGGTGTTTTTAAAACAGTAAAAGAAGAAATTTGTTTGAATGAAATTAAAGAAAGAAGTCCACCATTGACTTTGAAAGAAACATCTCAGGTAGATTCCTAACAAACAAATTATCACTATTTAATAACTTACAGATTGGTCCTGACAAACATATTTGTAATTATAATAATTTAATTATTATTTAACATATTCAATACTAAATATTCTTTCAGGTTAGGTTACTGGTTTTGATCTTTTAAACATGTTTTGCACTAACAAATTCTAGGTCTTAGGGGGTTCGACCATGTCACTGGGTTATGTACAACATTGCCGACGTTTCGGCCACATTCAGTAAACCATCCTCAGGGCGAGACAATCACTGTATCACAGAACTTGACTGGCAGGGCCGGGCAGGGCTCGTAGGTTATATACCCGCCTGGTGGTGGAGGGGGTGTTCTGGTAACTTCCATACTGTTCCAGTCCTTCTTGGCTTCGGCCACTTCTGGAATGTTCTATATTATTTTTGATGCGTGGGTACTGCTGGCCTCCCGTTATGCATTGTAATTTTAATTTGCTTAAAATAGGTTTCTACGTATTACTTAATTCTATTTCACTATCTTTATTAAAATTGTCAGTATGCTTTCTAATTTCTATAGCTTCTAAGATTTTTCCTTTCAAAATAATTATCAGAATTTACTAAAACACTAACTTTTTCAAATTCTAATGCATGATTTGTTGTAAATGAATGGTTGGCAATTTCGGAATGTTCTATATCATCATTTTTAGTGTACCTGATTTTGTTCTTTTATTCTAGTTGAGACCAATCTTCCAGTTTCCCTCACGTAGCACCTGCCACAGCTACATTTTATATGGTAAACAGCAGAAGTTTATAGCAAAAATTTCTCTTTTGTTAAACGTAAAAATTTTAAAATATTTGTAGGTGGTTTGAACACGGTTTTTATACTATGTTTATTTAAAACTCTGCTAATTTTTTCTGTAATCCCTTTGACATATGGTAAAATGGTGTAGTTTTGTCTTCCTTCTTGTTGTTCTATGGGCGCTCTTAATTTTCCTTGTCTGTTGATAGCCTTGTAAATTTAAAATTTTCTGTAGCCATTGCATTTCAGAATTTTCAATAAATTCAAATTTTCTGCTTTAATATGTTCTGAGTCTGAAGTGTAAAATGCGCGATTGGCCAAGGTATTTAGAACTGTAGCCTTCTGTAGAGGATGATGATGAGAGTAGGTGTAATGATCCATGTGTGTAGATGTAGGTACCTACAAAAATGTAGGTAAAGATCCATGTGAGTTTTCTTTCTGTATAAAGTTTGACTTAAGCTTCCATCCGGTTTCCTAATTACTAAAACATCGAGAAAAGGTAACTTCCTGTCTTTTTTAATCCATTGTAAACCAAATTTTAGGATTGATAGAATTCATGTATGTATTGATGAAATTGATCCAAAGCGTGTCTTCCATGAGATCAAATAACAAATGTATCAACCACAAAACGTAAAAATAACTTCGGTTTTAGAACAGCAGAGTCCAGAGCTTTACTTTTGAAGTTTTCCATGAATAGGTTAGCTACAACCGGTGATAATGGTGATCCCATAGGTGTCCCTTCTATCTGTTCATAAAAGCTGCCATCAAAATAAAAATTTGTAGAGCAGACACAGTCAATTCTGCAATTTTAGCTAAATCTTCTGTAGCAAATGTATTATTTTAACGATTTCATCTAGATTTCTCAGCATTTCATAAAAATAATAAAACACATAAAACCTGAACCTACTGACATTTTAGTTAGCTTCGACGTAGTTTCGATTTTTATAAAATTCCTCTAGATGTGATTGTTAAAATAATACAACATTTGCTACCAGAAGATTTAGCTAAAATTGCAGAATTGACTGTGTCTTTGCTCTACATATTTTTATTTTGATGGCAGCTTTTATGAACAAATAGAAGGGATACCTACCGGATCACCATTATCACTGGTTGTAGCTAACCTATTCATGGAAAACTTCGAAAATAAAGCTCAGGACTCTGCAGTTCTAAAGGGCTCTTAAGGATCTAACTGCTTGGTTTGGGGTAAATGGGTTAAAGTTAAATCAAGCCAAAACACAATTAGTAAAATTCTGTACTGCTCAAAGTCAGAATAATTTTAACTCGGTTATTGATTTTCAGGGACAACTCTTGTCAGTATCAAAAAATACAAATTTTTGGGTCTCATTCTAGATGAAAACTTTAAATGGAATAAATGTATAAAATAAATTGATATCAGCTTGTTTTCAGATGAAAATCTTAAGAAATATTGTTGATTTAAAAACAAGAATAATGATATGTTATGCCTATTTTTATCCAGTACTACTTTATGGAATTGAACTATGGGGTGCGTCATCTGATTCTGAAATAATTTTTAAAATACAAAAAAGGTTTTTACGAATAATGACAGTATCTTCTTGGAAATCCTCTTGTAAGCCAAAATTTAAGGATCTCAGAATGTTATCGGTTCCCAATATTTATATTTTAAAAATTTTATTAATGGTTCAGTCAAATTTTAATCAGATACAAAATGAGCAAATTGAATACAGATATAATACCCGACATAAAAATATTCTCCAATACCCCATACACCATTTGACGTTAGTGGAGAAAACACCTTTTTATATGGGGATAAGGCTTTTTAATAAATTACCCTTAAATATTAGAAATTGTGTAAGGGATGGTTCATTTAAGAGGACTCTTACAGAATTTTTATTGGAGAAAAATTATTATAGCATTCAAGAGTATGTTAATGATATTAATTTGTAACCCAGATGACATAGTGATAGTTTACATCCTCATCTATTGATTATTGCATTTGTATAGCTTAGATTTATTATTTATTTATTTTTAGTTGTGACTGTAATATTTTTTAATATTACTATTATTATTATTATTATTGACAATGTTACCTGTTTTATTAGCTTTGCTCAGTTTTGTAAACGTGTTGTAACAATAAAGAATTTGAATTAAAACCTAAGTTATTTTTACGTTTTGTGGTTGATACATTTGTTATTTGACCTCATGGAAGACACGCTTTGAATCAATTTCATCAATACATACATGAATTCTATCAATCCTAAAATTCAGTTTACAATGGAAATTAAAGAAGACAGGAAGTTACCTTTTCTCGATGTTTTAGTAGTTAGGAAACCGGATGGAAGCTTAGGTCAAACTGTATACAGAAAGAAAACTCACACGGATCTTTACCTACATGCGGACTCTCATCATCATCCTCTACAGAAGGCTACAGTTCTAAATACCTTGGTCAATCGCGCATTTTACACTTCAGACTCAGAACATATTAAAGCAGAAAATTTGAATTTATTGAAAATTCTGAAATGCAATGGCTACAGAAAACTTTAAATTAACAAGGCTATCAACAGACAAGGAAAATTAAGAGCGTCCATAGAACAACAACAAGAAGGAAGAAAAACTACACCATTTTACTACCATATGTCAAAGGGATTACAGAAAAAATAAGCAGAGTTTTAAATAAACATAGTATAAAACCCGTGTTCAAACCACCTACAAATATTTTAAAATTTTTACGTTTAACAAAAGAGAAATTTTCGCTATAAACTTCTGCTGTTTACCATATAAAATGTAGCTGTGGCAGGTGCTACGTGAGGGAAACTGGAAGATTGGTCTCAACTAGAATAAAAGAACAAAATCAGGTACACTAAAAATGATGATATAGAACATTCCAAAATTGCCAACCATTCATTTACAACAAATCATGCATTAGAATTTGAAAAAGTTAGTGTTTTAGTAAATTCTGATAATTATTTTGAAAGGAAATCTTAGAAGCTATAGAAATTAGAAAGCATACTGACAATTTTAATAAAGATAGTGAAATAGAATTAAATAATACGTGGAAACCTATTTTAAGCAAATTAAAAGTACAATGCATAACGGGAGGCCAGAAGTCTCCACACAAAATAAATAATCTAGAACATTCCAGAAGCGGCCAAAGCCAAGAAGAACTGGAACAGTATGGAAGTTACCAGGACACCCTCTCCACCACCAGGCGGGTATATAACCTACGAGCCCTGCCCGTTCCTGCCAGTCAAGTCCTGTGATACTGTGATCGTCTCGCCCTAGGATTGCTTACTGTAATGTGGCTGAAACGTCAGCAATTTGTACATAACAAATTTGTACAAACAAACGTCAGCAATTTGTACAGCATTGTGTAAGCGTTTGTACATAGCCCAAGTGACGTGGTCGAACCCCAAAGATCTAGAATTTGTTAGTGATAATGATGACCGTGGCAGCCTATCCATGAAGATTTTTTTGCACTCTTGCCTGTGTGGTGGCTCGGTGGTTAAGGCTTCGTATTGTGAAGTTGAAGGTCCAATGTTCGAATCCCCATTTGAGCCAATGGTTGATACTTCATTTGTTCAATAAAGTTTATGCACAGGCCTGTGCCCATATAAACTGGCAATTGAAGTTAAAATTTAACCTTCAATCCGCCTTACACTCTTTCCTAAAACGCCTGAGGTTACTTAATAAATTCGCAATCTAAAATGCATAAAAAATATTAAAACGTTATAAACCTAATTATGTTTGGGACCATTTTGTTCACGATGAAACAGACTACCAATAGAACTAAACTATATATGTCTGTATATATTTTTTTAGTAACTTATGATTCAGAAATTAGTTTAGACAAAAATAAAGGACAGGGGGATGCCTAGTAAATGATGTTATACAAGGTGAGGCAGACCACCTGTGCAGTATGTATACCAGGCAAATGGTTTGATCCAGTAGCATAAAACAAAAATTCTTTCACTATAAATTTTCCCTATTTTCAATTGACAAGAATTTTGAATTTTTCAAAATTCGGGTTAGGGGACCAATAAAAAAATACCCATATATGTATTTATTTGGCATATGAGAATGTAGCTGATTTTTATGTGAGTAAGAATTTGAAATTGGGATAAATATAACTCGAGTGGCAAGAGAATTATAAGGTACAGTATTCTGTAAATGTTAACATTTTCCATAAAAACGTCCGCAATTTTGAAACAAATTAAGATAAGTGAATTTTGTTTATACCAATGAGTTTCTTTCAACAAGACCTTTAAAGTGGTGTATTACTAGTCCTATGTTTACATTTAAAAATTCGAGATTTGAACCCACGACTCCTAGTTTTGGAGAACACTTCACATGGATCTTGATAAAAGTATTTTTAAATGAACTCGCCATGTGCTCTTTATAGAGAAAGCATTCTGTTTAATGCCACTAGACCAGGCACAGTGCTCACCGTTGTTTAAAACTATTTATACTGCATGGGTGGTCTGCCTCACCTTTATGTCTGTTTACAATTCCAAGATAGTCAAAACACTTAAAATGTTGTGTAGTTTCAGAAAATATATAGGTTTTATATAATATATGGAAAAAATAAATAGTATATACTTCTAAAACAACATGAGTATATAAATCTAAAAATCGATACCATGATAGCTGACTTGTTACCATGCTTTTTCAAAATAAATATAAATTTTGAATGGGATAAATATCCTATACAAAAATAGAAATAACACTTTATTTTCATTATTAAAAATAGGGATTTTTGGTTGGTTTTCTAAAGTTGGTTCTCAGTTCTATCAGTTATTGACAAAAGAACCGAAACCAAGAACCGATGGAAAATCTCGGTCCTGCGGTCCCGTTTTAGAAAAATGTAAATGATGAGATAGCTTTCATATCAGAAATGTTTCAGGTGTGAAAAATGCTGATAAACAGAACAATCAAATGACATCTGGCCACAAGATAAAGAATACATCTTTGTCAGAAAATATCTACCCCCCCCCTCCGTAGAAGGCCACTTCCTTATTAGTACGTGATTTGGCTACAAAAAAAAAACAAAATATCTAAGTCAGAAAATATTCGCCCATAGTCTGGCCACTTTCTTATTAGCACGTGAAAAGAGACAGATAACATTATTGAATAGGAATTCACACGCAAAGGCAGTGAATTAAAGCCATTCTGTTTTTGTTCAAGAGTCCAGTCCTTTACGCCTGAGCTCCACCCTTGTTTACTGTATCTTGGCCTTTTCTCATCACTTTCTGCCTGATAAAAAACATCTTGTGGAAACATCCATTCTGTTTACAACTCATCTAACATTCTGAACATTCTGAAATTAATTATGCTTCTAGTTTTATTGTGCATTTGAAAATACACAATAAAATAGTTTGCTAACTAAAAAAAAAATTATTATTTTGAAAAATAAAATTTAAAATATTAGTTTATTTATTTATTTAGACTTGTAATGAAAAAAACAATTCATACAAAACCTAGGGCATTGGATTGAAAAGTAAATTTTTAAGATTAATATTGTAACAAAACTAAACAAAATGAGTCTTTAGCATTTTTACTTTCAAGTCCAAGTCTTAAATTGGATTAATGTTTAAAGGATTAATGTTTTAAATTTCATTGACTTAACATTTACTGACCCAAAATAGTTTATTATTTCTTAAATTTAAAACAAAATGTATACTGTAATTTCTAAAAACATTTATGGTATTATTGGCTGTATAGTCTTTTATGAATGTGAGTAGCATTTATATTTTCTTAATTCAGTATTATCACCAATTGAGAAAAGAACCAATAGTTAATAAAAATATTGTTTTTCCAATAATCAATAAAAATAATTTTGCTAAATCAACTATATTATTATTTGTTTTTGCTGTTTATTTTTGACGTACTACAATTACAATGTACATCAACATCTTAAATTTAGTTGTGGAAATTTCAATCAATTGTTGTGATTTGTTTTTTAATAAATTTGATTACTAACCCAAACCTAAAATGACAGGTTATTTTTCAATTTTCTCTAGGCTTATAAGTTTTGTAATTTCAATTGCATACTAATTAGAGCATTATGTTCCATTTAACTAAACTGCGTACGTTTTCAAATTTAAAGTAAGTACTTTTTTTGTGCAAAAAGTGTAAACAATCATAACCTGAGAATAAATAAAATGTCACCAATTCTCTAGTTATTGGAAATATTGTATGTCATTTTTAGGGTGTATTATACTTCATATTGGAAAAATCGCCAAAATACTGTGTACTATTTTTACTGACTGATTCCACATAATTCGTTGATTCACTGGCGTAAAGGTATTAGAAAAATTTTCTGAGACTTTCTCAAAAAGTACTCAGAACTGGGAACCGAGAACTGATTTCAGACAAGAACCGAACTGGAACAGAAAAAAATTGAACCGACTCATCACTAGTTAGAAACATATACAATATCCTTATTCAATCACACTACACTATATCTTATCACTGTAAAACCAATTACATCATAACAAGGATTATCAGTAAACATATAAAAAATCGTTTAACATTTGTTGTAGAGTGATTTTATAACATTATAATTATATTACAACCAAGAAATATACCTATAAGTTTAGTTTTTAAGACCAGAGCACATAGACCGAAAATCACAGTGCTTTGTGTTTTGTTTCTATTCGTTTAATGGACTATTCACAATTCCATTGATGCATAATTCATTACGGTTACGTGAGACAGTTCCCCATAGCAAACAATAAGTTACCCTTGCAAAGTCAGTGTAAGGCAGCTCACACACTGCGTCCGGTCCGGTGAATTCGGATAAGGCAAAAAGAGTCGGATCCGTCAAATTTCCACACACTGCTTCAGGCAATTCAGTTCCGGCAATCGTTGAACAGCAGTCAGTCTATCCGAGGTCAGCGAGACTAGTGCTGTGAGCGTAGAGTTTGTTTTCGAAGCAATGAGTGATAGTGAAGAAGATATCTTAGTGGTAGCTGCTCTTGCATCAGAAGAGGAAGGACAGAAGAGGTTATGGGTACATAGTATAAACTCCAATAGAACAAATGAGGGAGAATTTCATACCTTGTTTCCCCGTTTGATTGAGGACAGTAAAAAGTTTTTCCAGTAGTTCCGAATGAGTTTCGAGAAGTTCATGGAACTCCATTCTCTTCTTGAAAAATCAATAGCGAGAAAGGATACCAACTTTAGAAAGAGCATATCTACACAGGAGAGATTGGCAGTGACGCTAAGGTAAAATATTTTTAGAAGACAATCTAAATTTGTTGCTACATTTCTTTTTAAATTCTAAAAATATTTGGGAATAAAGTATAGGTTATATACCGGGTAAATAAATAGAGTACATTAAATGAGAGCTACAAATTCATTTATTACTACAGTATATAATACGAACAGTTAATTTTTTTGAAACACTTTACACCATAACACTACTCGATGTTATTTGGTAGCATTGTTAACCAATCTCCAACCTGTTCAGCCGCTGAAGTACCAGGTGGTGATGCAATGTTGGCGTCCTGCTGTATTGGTCCTTTGACATTGCGGTTGTTAGGGTAATTTGGAACAGGCTTTGATAAGTGATCTGTGTTGTACATGCTGTGATCAAAACTGTTGTCAGTCAGAGCTTATACCCGAGGCTGAGGAGGCATTAGTGAACCCAGGTTGAACTTGAACTGCTTGTCAAAGGTTAGTGTACTGATTTTCATGGTATTGATCTGTTTCAAGCATATTTTTCATCTCATATTTACTCAACAAAGATGACATGTCTGCTTTAATTTTAATCTGATTGAATTTACTGAAAGTGCGCACTGTAGCCTTAATAGATTTAGATTTGAAAAATGTTGTTAAGTGATCATCAACTTGTGTTACCTTATTTTTTTCTTTATTCGTGAGATATTGTTGGACTAGGGCAGTAGGAGAGCTTGTTGTTTCATTTTGTCTGAGCCTTTTGTGAGTACTTTTTTTAAAAGCTGTATTGTTTGCTGGTGATGTTGTGTTTATGGAGGATTCAGTACCAATATCTCCACCTCCATCATTGTCAGAAATAACATCTGGAGTAATCGATTGCCTTTGTTCTTCTTGAAGGTATTCGTCGTCTTGCAAAATTGATTCACTTAAATTGCTCTTCTGTTGACGACATTGAGTCAAATGGTTTGCAAGAAAAGACATTTGCTCCTCAAACTTCCAAGGCTTGGAGAACTTTGCAGCCTGGCCACTTTTAGTTTTCTTCTTTAGCAGAGACTTTCTATAAGAATCTCGAAGGTTATTCCATTTCTTCTTCAAGACATTTGCTGCAACCAAAACACCTGAGTTAAATTTAATGAGTAAAAGTTAAGTTTAAATTGACTTTAAATTATTGAATCCACTTATTTCACTATTTAAACACTACACTTATAAGACCATGTATTTTCAGGTTCCTTGGACATGCGGAACCTGTAGCTTTGGAGTACAGAACTGTAGCTTTCAGTTACAGAATGGGAGAATCTACCGTAGCTTCTATCGTGCACTCCACTTGCAAAGCGATATGGGATGTGTTATCACCTATTGTAATGCCTCAGCCGAACCGTGAAAGGTGGGAAGAAGTAGAAAAGGGATTCAACGAAAAATGGCAATATCCTAACTGTGTTGGAACAGTGTATGGGAAACACGTAACTATGGAAAAACCAGCAAACAGTGGTACTAAGTATTATAATTACAAGAAAGGTTTCAGTGTTTTTTTACTCGCTTTGGTTGATGCTAACTATAAATTTCTAACTGTTGACGTAGGTGCTTATGGAAAGAATAGCGATGGGGGGATTTTCAAAGAATCTGGACTAGGAAAAAGTTATTATGCTGGACTTTTAGATTTACCACCTCCAAAACCACTAAACAATACAAGAATCATCCTACCTCATGTTATGGTGGCTGACGAAGCATTCCCCCTCCACTTGCATATAATGAAGCCTTACCCTGGGACTCAGCTCGGTGATATGTCAAACAAAGCATATAACTATAGACACAGCCGAGCCCGTACGGTTGTAGAAAGTGCGTTTGGAATTTTGGCAAAGAAGTTCAGGGTTTATTTACAAAAACTTCAAGTTAGCCCAGCTCACGTTGATTTGATTGTGCTGGCAACAACATGCCTCCACAACTTCTTGCAAGGAGACGATGACAATCTGTGGCGTCCAGGAGAACTTGAAGAAATAGAAGAGTTTCACGGGCTTCAACCTCTCCCCAGAATAGGGTGCTACTCAGCCTTAGAAACCTTCGAAATTAGAGATGGTTTCAGAAAATACTTTACTTCGAAAGAGGGGAAAGTGTCTTGGCAAGACGAGAAGATAAGTGCTGGCAAGATTAACTTATAAAACCTGATTACATTATTACTAATATGACTACATATGATTACTGGAAATTCCTAATTTCGTATTGTTACACATTCTGTTAAATTTTAATTCCTGTTAAAAATTTGACAGTTATTGTTTATGCTTGAATAAACTATTTGAGGGTATATGGCACTGACAAAAAAGAACATTCAAAGTCCAAAATCACATCAAATGCTTTTAAATGTCTGGCTGTTTTTTTAACCTACAATGAGATAAAATACAAAAAAATCATTTAAAGTGTCTACTATTGATATACAGGGTAACTTGTAACCATTGATAACATTTTCAGTGCAGTATACCCATTGCCTTTTAATCTTAGCTTTTACCTGATTCATTTAATTGTTCACTTATTTCTTCCCAAATATTCTCTTTCATAAATAGGTTGTAGTAGTCCTTGTGGCCCATGTCGTACAGCACAGGGTACTCCTGTACTAGCACAATCAGCTTCTCTTCTAATGACATCTTTCAACAAAATTTAAAGTAAAACAATCACTTCGATACGTCTGCTGCTACTGACAGTCTCTCAGACCTCTTGGACGGGTGGAAGTCGATCTGCGCATGCGCGAGCTCTCCGGTAAGGGGAGCTTGCCGGAAGCCATTCGCTTCCCAACCGAAAACTTCTGAGCGGACAGCGCCTGACGCACCGGAACGGATGCAGTCAGGGAATTTCCATTTGAATACAGGGTTTTCGAATGCTTTCCGAATTTGCCTGATCCGGCATGCCGGATCCGAATTCACCGGACCGGACGCAATGTGTGAGCTGCCTAAGTCAGCCTACAATTGTTTTGGTGACTCATTTTATCGGCGGAAATCAGCTGAAATTGGTGAGAGTTAAAATAAATATAATTTACATTTATTTTCATACGTACCCTGACATAGCATATTTACATGGTTAAAAGAAATTGGCACATGTACCTAGAATAAAGGTTAAAAAATTTTCATTGTAAGAACAATACAATGTACAATATAACCAACAAAATAATTACACGTTCACAAATCTGGCTACAAGTAGCAAATTTTCAGTGTAGATTTTCTCAATTTTGAAGGTATTTAAATAAAATTAATTCATTCGTTTATATCTCCAAGAATATTAACTATAAAAATATGCTTCGGGTGTTATTATATGGAGTGCAGTTAGTTTTAGAACAAAAGACTAAGTGCCGCCTGATTCTTAAAGGGCTGACATTCTAACTTTAACATTTAAAATACAATGCAGGGCTTCATTAAAAGCAAAAATTATTTTAAGGACATCAATATATGTCCTTTCAGTGGTGCAACCATAAACCAAGAATACAAAAGGAGTAATATTCAAAATGTGCATACACAGGCAGGTTTCCATAACCTCTCTGAAACTTAACCATCCATAACAATTAATTGTTCCTTGGACTAAGAGAAACACACTGTTTTTCTGTTTTTTCCATACATCTAAAAGTACTTAAGCTAAAAAATTAAAATTGTGTTGTGGTAATGTAAAAATGCACCATATATAAATCTGTAGAATTTTAGTTGCAATATTTTGTAAACAAATTCAACGGTTTTTTATTGCACAACTAAACAAACATATATTTTTTTCTTGATAACTCCCCTATATTCAGACATTATAAGTGAAATATTCCAAATTCGATACTGTCCTATGAGAATTTATGTGGAAGCAAATATAACCACTCACCAGTTTATTAGTTGGTATCATTTATTTGTGCAGTGACCTATCAACAATGAAGTAGGCCTAATCCAAACCCTAATTTTTGGTTTTTGTTCCAGTTCTGCAAGTTAATTAAATGTTTAAATAATATTCTCTTTGATTTATCACAAACTATATTTCTAAATACAGACCAACAGATGAAGCAACAAACAGAATGGCATGTCTTTTAAAATGACATTGAAAAAGCCACAGTCAGTGTGCTTTCGGCAGTCTTCATTGAAAACCTGGAAAAGTCTTCATTGAAGACTGGTACGTTTATTTATACATGGCCTCCAAAAAGAATGTTCATAAAGTATGTTCCTGAACCAACAATTTTAATATAACTTTTTTAGAATAGAATAGAATATCTTTATTGTCTTTGAACAATTACAAGAATTGCAATCGACATTGTCAAGTTATTGCTAAATAGACTAGAGTACACTAAAATTAGTTAAAAGTAAACTACATACTTATTGCCTAAAACAGAGAATTATAAAAATGACTACAGATTACCTACTGAGATGACAAAATTAGGTTAAGCACTGCAGTCTAAGGGAGTGAACAGAAACTTTGTATTCCTTTACTTCATAAAAGGCTTGAGTTGTCAGCCATTCTTGTATTATAGTTTTAAACTTTTTTCTAGGTTTACTTTTAACATTTTCAGGGAGCATATTGAAATATTTTAAGCTGATATGAGAAAAGTGGTGTTGAGATTTTGCTAATCTTACATGGGGCATATCAATGTGACTTTTTTGCCTGGTGTTATAAGAATGAATGAGGTCCCTAGTAACACAGTTAGTTAAGTTGTCCTTGGCATGTAATAAACAATGTAAGATAAAGATGCAAGGAACAGTTAAAATTGCCAAGTCAATGAAATATTTTTTACAAGATGTGAATTTGTTTAACCCCAATATGGCTCTTACAGCTCTTTTCTGTAGAGTGAATACACGTTTTGCGCCACTGGAATTACCCCAGAGTATAATCCCATAATTTAAGTGGGAATAAAATAGACTATGATAAGTCATTAATAAATAGTTGTGGCTGATACATGTCCTAAGTTTCTGGAGGAGGAAAATGACTCTAGCCAATCTATTACAAAGTAGATTGGTATGTTTCTCCCAAGTGAGTTTACTGTCCAGATTTATGCCAAGAAGCTTAACACTGTCTGGCCCATTGTCATTTTGTTTGGTGGTTGAGAAAAGAAGATGTTCAGTTTTTTCTGTATTTAATTTTAAATAATTTGTATTAAACCAATTAATTGAGGCTGTCCTTGCTAATAAATTAAACCTTGGTAATAAAGTTGTATTATTGCTGTTGGTTTTTATTCAATTCAAGTAATTTATTTTTGTGTCATTAAATTGACATATCTAACCTTGTTGACTTGAAATCATTGAAATTTATCATCACAAGTCCCAATATTTGTAAGAGAACTTAATAGGATGTTTCAGTACAGTTACTAACTTATAATTAATTAAGTTTGAGATCAAGGTGATTTTTAATAGAAGATTACAGATTATATTTACTCATGCATCAGCTATTGTAGATATTATATGTTATGTTAGTGTAAATAAACTACTATTCATACATTTTATTTATTTATTTTACAGGGAAACTCAACTGAAAATGAGGAATCGTGTAGTGAAGTGAATTTTCCAGACATTGAATTAGAGGATGAAAACACTCAAGAATCCTCAAATAACATTTCTTCGCCTGCTTCAAAGAAAACAAGGAAAAAATATTTCAAACCCTTAAAATATATCTGCCCATATTGTGATAAAAAATTTCCTCAAAGCGATATCCTCAGATATCATGTAATGAGACATACTGGAGAGAAGCCTCTTGAATGTCATTTTTGCTGTAAGAGATTTATATGTAAAAATGGTCTAAATCTTCACCTTCAAACACATACTGCAAAGAGATTTCCTTGCAAAGTTTGTAACCAAGGATTTGCCAATAACACTAATTTGAAATTACATATGTTGATCCATGAGAACAAGAGAGGATTCAAGTGCAATTTATGTCCATTAGCATTTAATAAAAAGGAAGCGTTGGTTAGTCATATAACAAGAGTTCACAACAAAAAAGAAAACGGGACAGATACAGCTGATACTAATACTGAATACCATAAAGAACCTTTAAACAATTTTGAATGTTATCATTGCAAGAAAAAATTTGCCTCAAGAGAAAGTGTGAGAAGTCACATTTTGTATGTGCATATGGAAAATAAAAAGAAATCTGAAAGAAATAGCTACTGTTGTAAAATTTGTGGTGTAAAAAGTTCTAAAATATATTGTTTGGATCACACAAGAATTCATAAATCACATAACTCATTTACCTGTTCTGTGTGCAAATTACATTTTACGGAGAGAAAATCATTCAGAAAACATATTGAAAACATTCACCCAACTGACAAACCATATGGGTGTAGTTTTTGTAACGCTTCTTTTAAAGAGAGAGGTAATTTGAATAATCACATTGAAGTCCATCATACCAGTGTTACTAAGAAGTTTGTTTGTAATATTTGCAACATGAGTTTCAATAGAGAAACGTATCTAAAGAGACACCAAAAAATCCACACAAAGTCAGACCGGACGTTTAGCTGTAATTTGTGTCCTGTGAAATGTCGATCTAAAAGTGATATCAGACGTCATTTAGCAACACATTTGGGCACTCAAGAAAAGCCTCATAAGTGTGAGCATTGTGATAAGTCATTCGAAAAACCATCAAAACTTGTAAGGCATCAAATTGTCCATTCTGGGGAAAAGCCATTTAAGTGTAATTTGTGTGAAAAGTCTTACGGAGATGAGAGCTCTCTAAAACTTCATCAAAATTCTCATGAAGGTATTACCTATACCTGTAATATCTGTGGATTTCTTAGTGTCAATGAACGCTCATTTAAGAGACACATAAGTCAAACGATTTGCCAGAAAAAATCATTCATTTGTGAAGTTTGTGGGAAAACTTTAACAACTGAAAAATACTATAAAAATCACATGATTAAATTTCATTCTGAAGACAGTTAAAAACATATCATTATTACTATTTTTAAATGTTCAAAGTAATAATGCTTAGCTTAAATCTAGCAACCCTATGCTCACTGTATAATAATAAGTATATTAGGGTAGAATATCAGACTAGATAGATATTGTGGACAAATTAAAACAAAAATTAATTAGTGTCTCAAGAAATATGTGTAATAATACCTCTTATGAATGTTATATTTTCTTTCGTTAATGTTAATAGTAGGATTGAGAATGGAATTTCATGTCAGGGTGAATAAACACCTCGAATTTAAAGACATATAATAGTTACACAAAAACATTTTATGAGATTAACCCTGTGTTGCCAATAAAATTACACCGTTACTCACACACAGAGTCAGGGTAACATTCATGTCTCATCTATAGGATTTCAATAATTCAACTCGGCAAATAAACATCAAAAATTGTACAATACTAATGATTAAAGTACAATACTAATGATTCAATTTATATGTTTATAAATCAAAATATTACACAAGTAAAACTAATGTAACCAAACAAAATATTTTAAAAACTAAATTCAAGTTGATTTTAAAAAGTTTTGTATACAATTAAATGACTGGCAATTTCGAACATTAATACTTTCCTATCCTCATAATTTGTAAGTTGAAAATAAAACCAAATATAACTAAAATGAAGGAAAAGAACAAAAGTGTCACGCTAGTTTACAATCAAAAATAATAATACAATATTGTAATATATAAATCTAACAAAAATAATGGCTTATTGAATAATCGTCTGACATATCATTATATCTTCACATTGGGAAAAAATGTGAGAGTTTAAGGGTCGTAACTAAATGTAGTTGACAATTTTTACAAGTTCGTCAAATACAGTTTTAAGCTCAGTTGATATTTTCTTCATTGCTAGTGCCTCTCTATGTATAGAACAATGTGTCACTTGATATTTGGCACTACTTGCACCACCCGAGCCATTAAATCACTTTTTTAACCTGCCATTGATCGAGCTCTATCAGTAGCTAATCCTACACATTTATTCCAGTCTAGTTCATTTTAAATAATATAATCATTGAGAGATTCAAAGACATCATTTGCATTGTTATATATAATCTCTAGACAAATTAACTGATCTTCAATGATATATTTGTTGTGTTCATAATGGACAAAAGCTAGTAAGTGAGATTTATCAGTTAAATTTGTACTCTCGTCTAGTTGTAATGCGAAAATTTCTGTAGATTTCAAAAATGAAATTAATTAGGAGTGCACATTTTCAGACGTATTGTCAACCCTCCTCTTAACTGAGCTGTTTGATAATGAAATTAAACTTATTTCTTTGGCTGCAATCTGACCTTACATAATGCTGTACATACTTTTTCAGCAGGCACGATCATCTCCTCTTCTACATTATAAGCTTTCCCGACTTAGCAATCAACAGAGAAACGGCATATGATGCCATAGTTGTCTTTTCATTTGTACAACCTGTTGCAATTTTTTCAATTTTATTTTTAGACTTTCATTTCATTGCTTTTTATTTTAAAAATATTTTGTTTTTTTTAAACTTTACTCGCTAGTTCACATGGGCCTACAGGCCTGTGCGTGAACTTTATTCAACGAGTGAAGTACCGACCGTTGGCTCAGTGGAGATTCAAAACTTGGACCTTGCCCTCCGCAGTCCAAAGTCTTAGCCACTGAGCCACCACACGGGCAATTCTATTGATTTACCTGAAAACTCACAGTGTTTTGTTTCTAATTGCCTACGCAACTTAACAGGTTTCACTGCTTCATTGGGAAGTATTTCGTAACACAGAACACACTGTGGTTTTTGTTCAATGTCTGTACCCACTTTAATATCCCAGGTTTAAATATTCATCACAGTAACAAACGATCCATACTTTTCTGATTACTGATGACCTACACTCAGTTGTATATTATAAATTTAATATTATGTATATTAGAGGCAAACAAAAGCACTGCGTTGGAAGCACTTGACGTGGTGTCAACACTAACTAATCACTAGTGAGTGAGCGAAGTGGATGTTTTGTTTAGGTTTCTCCCGCGTAACTCATTCTTCTCCTCCCCCACAAACTTGTTTCGGTGAACACGCTTATGGTGTCATGTCAAGGACACAGCTGCAGCCTACTCCTGCTGACCTGAGAGCGCTAAATTGTGATTGACCAGTACAATTCTGATTCTGATTCAATATGAATATATAATTTTGGGTTATAGCGTTTAGTTATCTATTTTCATACCCGATATGTTGAAATGTTATTCTTCTGAGTAGAAAGTGTTTTTCATTTGAAACATAAAATAATGTTTATAAAAAGTAGGACCTTGGGGTCCACAGACCACACTTTGAGAATTTCTAGTCAATACTCATGATTATGCATTGATGATAAAAGGAGGAAGTGGCTTGTAGAAAGTGGCTTTTTTTTTTGTTTCCGTAAATAAACTGGTAATTTCTCTCTTATTCTGAGTGTCCCAACTGCGGTCAAGTTGAATCCTGTTTTCAATTTTTCTACAAGAGGGATTGACATGAACCAATTATCTATGGTTATATTCGCTCTGTATAAGATATTGGTTCAATCAATCTTAGCACAACTTTGTGAGGTTTATTGTCAACTTGGAAAGGACCAGAGGGGATTTAACCTGCATAAATTTCCACATTCAAAGCATATGATATCCTAGAATATGTTAGTGTGAATATTTTAATTCCATATTTAGCAGGTTTTGATTTGACGTACTGCCGGAACGGGCATTTTCCTTTGAATGGCTCCAACATTTCATCTATTGTAGTGAATTCTCTAACACTCTAATGAGATTTGCAGTGGGCATTGAATTGTTCAAATAAGTTTCTCATTGGGGTAAGTTTGTCTTGGACTTTCCTTTCTCTTCTAGTGGCCTAATCATCAACCTCAAAGCTTTTACCAAAAATCTAAACCGCTTTTTAGTCATAACAGTTCAAAAAAACTCCACTTCAGTCCCATCAGTAGCATACAAGTCATCTAAATTAGGATGTTTGGTATATATTTAAAAAAGGTTTATGTTTGGCATATATTTAAAAAAGGTTTATGTTTGGCATATATTTACTATACCTGCAGTGTATACAAATATTAAACCATGCTTTTCACAAATTCATTATTTGTATTTTTTAAATTATTTATTGTGTACGTCTTTTAATGTTTTATTACAATACATGTTTTTATACATGTGTATGTCCATACATGTTTTTACTATAAATAAATATTGATATTTTATTATAAATAAATGTACTATTAATGTTAATCTCAAATTTTTGTTTCTGAGTTTTGTACGCCAATATTTCTAGCTATAAACTATGAACTATACAATGAAATCTAAACATAATTTAAGTCTGTTGGATTTAGGCTCAAATAGTTAAATTATACATTTTATCAAACAACAAATTAAAATATATACATACAAGGTTTGGCTAGAAAGAAATCCGATTAGTATTGTCGTAGTCACAGAACAAATGCAGTAAGGCTGAATATTGTACGGCTGCTCGCGTGACTTCCGATCCACCTACTGCTTGAGTTTCGTCTCTTTTCCATACTCATTTCACCTGTGGTGTCAGTTATAAGGATATACCTTTTGTCTATGTGTCAGAAAAATGTTGAGTGTCCAGAAAAAACGGCATGTAAACATTACATTTCTTGAAAAACTTGGAAAATCTGCAAGTGAAACATTTTTACTGTAACAACAAGTGCTTTAATGTCAACTCCCCTGCTTCACCACAGCAAAAAAAGCATGAATGACAGAGTCAAAATTCAAGGTCATGATGATTTTTTTTTTATAATAAAGGCATTGTGAATGAATGAATAAATAAATGTCTTTCTTGTGAACATTGATTGGGTACCAGAGGGGCAAGCAATCAACCAAAATTACTACATTAGCGTCTGACTACCCTACGTGAGCGAGTACGGAGAAAGCAGAATGATTTTTGAAAAAACAAGTCATGGATCCTCCACCAGGACAATGCCCTGGCTCACAACCCTGTGTCAGTGAAGACTTTTTTTGGCAAACCACAACATTCCCGTGTTAGAACATCCACCATACTCACCTTACTTGGCCCCCTGTGACTTTTTTTGATTCGTTATGTCAAGTCAGCATTGAAAGGAATGAGATTTGTGACAGTTGAAGCAGTAAAAGAAAAGCGACGGAAGTCATGAACGGGCTACACCTAGTGGAAAACTTGCATGGAGCGGTGTAGAGGACAAGGAGGAGAGTACATTGAAGGAGATAACATCAAGTTGATTTGTAAGTAAATTTATTTTCAGCCTCAGTGCAGTTTTTTCTAGCCACACCTTGTATATAAAACATATACAAGATGCATGAATTCAATTTTAGGGTAACTTAATGTATTTATATGTTTTTTATACCTTAACATCCACATTGCCAATAGCTGTTTGTTATTTTACAAGAGTGTTAAGTATTCCCCCAAACAGGTTGAGCCTTGGAGGTTAACCCTTTATTTCTCAGTATAATTTATATTCATGTTTAGATGTATAAGAATAAAATATAACTATTATTTGTTATCATATAATGTTTGTGTAATAACATTGTGTGTATGTGAGTAAGTTTAAACATAACAATGTGCTTTATTAACATTGCACAGTCAATAGTCAACAATTCTTTATTCATACATACATTACATATAGTACATGAATAACGTCAATACATCTAACAAGCATTTATCACTGTTCTTAGCCTAAACTATTCTAAAACATATTATATGCGTTTCTATTTCACCCTCTATATACACAGACAACAGATTAGCAGTTTAACTTATAAGCATCTGTTCTGGTCGAGAACTCCTGAACCGAGTACAATGACTAGTCAATTATTAATGATTTTAGCTTTTTATTAAATATATTTAGATCCTTTTCTTTTTGAATATGTCTTGGTAGATTATTTAAAAGTTTAATTCCAATGTGTCCAGTCGTTTTGGAGAAAAGTTCTGTTCTATGTCTTTGTATTATAAATTTGTCTTCGTTTCTTGTATCATGATTATGCAGTTTATTATGTTTCTCAAATTTGTCTTCATTTAATTTAGCATATTTAATTACTTGAAGCACATATAAACTAAAAACTGTTGGTATCTTTAATTCTTTGAATTTATCTTTACAGGATTCTTGATATTTAAGATTTAGGATTATTCTTATAGCCTTTTTTTGTGTTATTAATATTCATTCTAAGTTTGTGTGGGTTGTCCCTCCATAAATCTGTAATCCAAAATCAATATGCGAATGAATGTGGGCATAATATAGCATTATCAATGTATTTCTATCACAATAAAAGGACATTTTCCTTAATGCAAATAATCCTGCATTTATCTTTTTGCATATTGTATCTACATGTTGTGCCCAAGATAATTGGTCATCTATTGTAAGTCCTAAAAACTTCACACTCCTTGTCCTTTCCAGGTATTGATTTTCTATTTTTTAATTAAAATTTATATTCTCCAGCTGCTCGTTATATCGATTTTTTAAGTCACATATAATGTAATTTGTTTTTCTAGCATTAAGAAGAAGATTTTTTTCATTTAAATACATGTCTGTAGATTTTAAGAGTTGTTCTGATAATTGTTTTAGATATAACCAATCACTACTTGAGACTTTAAGATTCGCATCGCCTGCATACAAGCATAACTGACTGCTGTTATCTATTTTTTGTAATTTTGAAGCTAATCCTCTGAAATAACATATAAATAATAACGGACCCAATACAGAGCCTTGAGGGACTGAATGTTTAATTTTTCCTAGTTGTGAAGTTACTTTATATATAGTGTTCTTTTTTTGACTCGTTATTTCTACATACTGCCATCTATTTTCATAGAACGAAGTTAACCATTTCAAATCAGTTTCCTGAATACCGCAATTTTTTAATGCTTCAGTGAGCTTTGTATGACAAACTCTATCAAAGGCTTTAGTCAGGTCCATTAAGACAGCTAGAACTTTTTTCCCATGATCTAAGTCTGCAATTACACTTTCAAGAAAGCATGTAGTTGCAGTGACAACAGATCTACCCTTTCTAAATCCATGTTGCTCGTCTTCAAATATGTTATTTTTTTCAAGATAGCTTGACAATCTATTGAACATACATTTTTCAAATATTTTTGAGAAAGATGACTGAATAGATATTGGTCTGTAATTAGTTTTATCTGTGGTATCTCCTTTCTTATGCACTGGTATTACTAGTGCATTATGAAAGCATTATTAGTGAATTATGTATTACTTCTAAACAAAGTGAAGATTAAATTATGAATATGTGTTATGTTTTTTATGGTTTACTGATTATATTATGTGTGTAAATAATGAATTTTTAGAAATAAATATTTGTATTACTATTAAGTATAAAACTTATCACCAGATATAATTTGCACAGACTGTTAATATGAGATTGTAGGTAGGATATTTTATACTTTGGTATCTATGTAATAGGAAGTGCCTTTTTGGAATGAATTATATTAAAATATTATGATGGATAAAATCTTAAAGTTGGCAATTGTAATAGTATAAATTTATTTTTTATATTATTATTATTTTAGAGATCCCAAAGTTTTGCAAAACATGGCGAGACCACTTAGTAATAGTTTAGGAATAAGTGACATGTATGAACTGAAGCTCAAACTTTATTGCTTTAAAAAAAAAATGATTGTTATATAATTGTAGGTACTGAAAGTGTTGTTTTGGTAACTCTTATGGATGTTATATTTGTTTAGTTCAAGATCAGTAAAGTACTGTGACTATCCATCAATTAAATATTAATGTCGAAATTAAGTTTTATATTCACCAATTTGATGATAAATGTATGTCTGTGTCTCTCCAAACTTTCTAATATGTTAGATAGTTAAAAATAGTATGTTATGTAAATAAAATAATTGTTTTTGTCTGTACATGGCTAGAAAAAAATAAATATTGCATAGTTTTCCTATTCATTTACTAAAGAATTCATAATTTGCTTTAACCTAATTTTTGTTTGTCTATTATTGTTGTTCATTGAATTTGGTTCTTTATTAAGTATTAACAGTACAATTGTGATTCTATTAGGGGTTTATCTCAGTCTTAAGATAGCAAACATGGTTTGTCAAAAATGATAATTTTAGTGACAAAGTTATAACAAATTGTATTAATGAAATTTTGTATAATGTTTTGGTAAGTTTTATGTAAATTATTTTATAAATAAATTATTATCTTCCATAGTACTGACCGTTTACAAGACTTTATTATTTTTTTAAGTGTGTTAATCATTCCTTTGTGTCAATTTTATTTTTTTAAAACCTTTATAAATTTGGTGTTCATCAAACTCACCTCATGCTGCCCATGTTTAAACCTAATTGAAAGGTTTATCCTATAAGCAAATACTGGGAGAAGAAATACAATACTGTACCCATGATTGTAATTGACAATTTTACCAGAAATATTCTAAACTGTAGAACAAATTATACTTTGAACTAATCGTTTAAATATACTATACTGTTTAGCAAAGCACGTGGAAGCAAAACTAAGAGATCGCTTTTTTTGGATTTTTGTCAAAATAGCTTTGTCAAATTGTCAACGATTACGTTTTAGCTTATTTACTACTTTCTTGACTATGATTAGGAAAACAAACTTTATTGCTAGCTCAATTATTTATTGATCCTTCTTCAAAGCACAATGAAAATTATTTTAAATAAGTTGAGTGTTTGATTTAAAATAAGCAAGTCAAAAATGTAATTAATCAATACAGTCTAAAAACTGACTGAACATGCAGTTGATACTCATTTGTTAACTTTTTCAAACACAATAAGCTGATATTCTTATTAATTAACAAGTTCACTACTAAAAATGTGCTAATAGGTTTTCTCATAGGCTGAAACATTTTATTAGTTTTTTAATGTTTTTTTTTTTACTTTTACTCCTAAAAATGATGAAAATTTCCTTATGATAGAATATAAATGGAACAATCTCTTGCTGTCTGACTTAAGTTAAATTCATTTATGATGATTCCAGAACAACTTAACTTGTACAAAACCAATGACGTAGTGACTGGCTCACTAGTTGTACACATGGCGAGTCTTGCCCAGCTGACTGCCGCGCTGGTTGACTACAGTGAACGTGTTAAAGACATACTGTTAAAAAATTTTTAAATGTCAAAATATTTGTTGCGTAGTGCTGTAAGTCTGCTACTTGGGGAGAAAGTATCCTTAATAATGACATTGTGCTCAGCCAATGGACCTCATCTTAACGAAAACAAGACTCAAGACATCCATGTCTCTTTTAAACGTGGACACTTTAACTCTGTTGTCACCTTTTTAGGTGTAAAATTAGAATCTGGTCTTGGATGGAACTCTCATACTGATCATATAGCTAAAAAGATGTCTATAGGAGTCTTTATGATCAGACGAATCCAAGGCCGTATAAATTTAGAATCTTGATATATATTATGCACATATCCATAGCCATCTGTTTTACTGTAACATTCTTTGGGCCCATCACTCTTCTACAAAACGTATTTTCACACTGCAAAAAATGGCCCTCAGAACACTGGCAGGTGTTAAAAAGGATATTCACTGTAGGCCTCTCTTTTTAAACTTTAAAATGTTAACTGTGTATTCAGTTTGTGTTTTTCAATGTTTGTTGTTCATTAAAAACAATTTAAAAGATCACAGGGATCACACTTCCTTACATAATTATTGTACTCGTGGTAGACATGATCTTATTAATAATTCTACCTTGTATAGTAAAACATATAAAAGCTTTTATTTTAATAGTATAAAACTCTTCAATTTTCTTCCAACTGAAATTAAAGCCCTTTCAGATACACAGTTAAAAACTACCATAAAATCTATTTTACATAAACATTGTTTATATTCTATAGATGAATTTTACATGATAAACTTTGTTAATCTGAACTGCAACTGATGCAACTTGTATTGAAATTGTTTTTATCATGGGCCATGCATTTGTTATATCTTGCGTAATGATGATTACATGTTACCTAGGTTAAGACGTTTGCTTGTACCAATTTTATTGTGTTTTTTGGCAATAAAGTGATTTGATTTGACTTGATTGTTGAGTTCACTCAGTTGTTGCCATTGGCGTTGACACTGCTGGAAAAATCTAGGATGT
Organism: Stictocephala bisonia; assembly: GCA_035578905.1. NCBI lineage: Eukaryota > Metazoa > Arthropoda > Insecta > Hemiptera > Membracidae > Stictocephala > Stictocephala bisonia. Next base: position 288,574 of record JAQJVL010000133.1, read on the forward strand.
TTAGTTGGGATAGTCAGGGTTGAAATGTTTTTTACAGGGAAGAGAACTGAGTATCAGGCCTGTCAGTTATCTAAAAGTCAGACAAATAATGTGTGGTTCGGATTCCACGTAAAGCTGTAGGTCCGTTAGTAGCCCAACAGTTCTTTCTACCTTAGTTAGTTACAATGACTATACTCGTTCATCTAAACTCATTTGCCCCTTAGATTCGCCTACACATCTCTAAGATCAGCACCTAACAATGAACAATGAAAACTCCATTTATTATTTTTTTTTGATAAGAACTTGCTTGTTTGAAGGATAAATAATAATATTGGTGATCAATTCAGTTTATTGATTGAAGCTTCAATAACAAATCAATAAATATCTAAAGAACAATAACTGCTGACTAGACTTCACACACATCCTTAGTTGCAATAAATAAAAATATTTCTAATCTACCTCTACAAGGTACTAACGTTATAAACGAAACTAATAAATTCATGAATAACATACCTAGTTAAAGGTAGGCATTCGTTCAATTCATACAAAATGAATAAAATGAAATTAAGGATTTCCTCAAGTTATAGTATTAATGAATCTCCTAATGTTATTGGTGAATATTTTGGATAAGTATTTATATCATAATACACCACTGAAATTTACAATTTAGTATTTTATCGTATGTTGTTTCTTGTAATTTAGATTTTTTATTCCATGAAAATTCAATTATATTTTTATATAGTTAAACTAGTACAGCTAGTGTTTTCTTCTTGTTAATTTTATCAAAGATGTAAAGAAGAAATAATAACATTAGCTGACAACTGTAGGAAAACTATATTCACTTTTTACTAATATGATCTTTGGTTATCATCATGTACAGAAGAAGAATGTACCCAACCTCATAACGAAAAAAATATTTATGTTTCTAAAACATAATTTTAGAGGTAAAGTAAAAGGATTAAATGATTATTAAAATCTGAAGATACAATTATTTGATACACTACTGAATTATGTTTGTAATGTAATTGGCTGACAACTAAAGCCATAGCCATAGATAATTAAGTTAAGTAATGTAGGACAAAATAATAAATCAACTAAAGAAAACCTAATTAATATACTAACACAAATAGTAGTATTTTCAAGAATTTATGTAATGTATGCTTCTTTTCTACCTGCACAAATGGTGATGTCAGAAATATGGGCTTGTATATTTTTTTATCTGACTATATCTTACAATGAATTTATTTTCATCTATTATGAAATTTATATAATTTAGTTTAAAGCAACAAACACTGGGATTCAAAATAAATGTGATAACATTTAGTGCACTATTACAAGCAGTAAATAATTATCATAAACTACAGTAAATGTTGTATAAGTACTAAGGATTAGCCACAAACTCATGTAAAGAATCTCCCTTTTTGTAGAATGCCCTGTGATAGTGAGCTGCAGAGGTAAGAAGGTGTCTCCGGTATGAGATGAAGACAAGGATGGTGATAGGCACAGCCATTATTACCCCCAGAAGGACCCCCACTAACAGAGTAGCGTCATTCTCCGGATGATGGTCGTAGACATCCAGGCAGCGCATTTGGTACGAGCGGTGGTCCAGCTCTGCAATGGAACGTCCTCGCATGGGTTGTGGCCAATGGCATCTGCAGTGAGTAAAATAGTTAATTACGTAGGTAAATGATTACTTCATTCAAGAGCTAACAGGAATTTGCTCTGCAATGTCAGGGATTTAAGTTGAATAGTTACAATTATAATAGTTCAATAGATTCAATGTACAGTAGAAACCCTATTTTCCGTCATTGGTCGGGACCGCAGATTGGAGAATAGACGGATTATTAAAAATTCACCCACTCACACTTATATTGCTGGAAATTTATTATTAGTGTTTACACACATTAAATTTCAATGCTGTATAGAGTATACTGATTAACGAAATGAGAATGAAAAGATTAGAGAAGACATGTTACAGAATGCTAAATTGCAAGTCACAATTACGCTTTTATTACACGAGGCCTAGTTTTAATGCAAAACATAAGCTTGTGCATTATGTAATGAGCAAAAAAATTATCAACATTATTAATACAGTGTAACATATAAGTGGGCTAGACAGCTGGAAGGGGAATTGTTGTCTTCCTGATGGATGAGTCATACGACAACTGTCATATCATGGCGCGACGAAGCCAGACAATGACGGATAACAGAACCTGGTGGAAAATAGGGTGACAATCAGGTTTTCACTGTACAATGTATAGATTCACCTCGAAACCCACCTCTACGTACTGCTTTTCAGTTGAGCAGATCAAATTCTCGCCCAATACTACCTGGGCCATAGAGTGGAACAGTTTTTATGGATGAAATAAGTTCCTTATTAACGATCTGTCACTACCTGTAGGTGGGTTGGACCTCCCTCGTAGGGAATGGACACTGTTCAATCAGTTCCAAACTGGAGTGGGTAGATCTAAGTACTGGAAATACAAATGGGGATTGACACTAGATCAGTCATGTGACTGTGGGGAGTAAATCCAAATAATGGATCACATAGTTACAGAGTGCCCCCTGCGCTGTTTTATGGAGAGATTACCTAGCATAAATAGATCAGTGAGGCTGGTCTTAAACAGCTTGTTGGATTGGGTTTAGCTTTGTGACAGGAGATCACTTTATATTTTTATTTTCATTAATATCTAACGACTATTGGAGTTTTATTCTAACTATACAACACAGCATTTATAAAATTTTAAATTAGTAAATGGTAGCTGACAAAAAAATCTGCTATATATATAAGATTCAACATAAAAATTTCGCAAGAGCTGGAAAGGTACAGGAAGTACCACTGGTCTGGGATTAGACAGCATTCCGCGTTATACAGCTTATCTTGTTTAAAGGTGCGTTTTCCTAGGTGCAGCTCGAGCCTGCAGTGCAGCTCTACGCTGCGTTGCAGCTCGAGCCAAGCAGTCCTCGAGCTGCTGCAGCTCGGACTGCTTGAGTGAGGAGTCCGAGCTGCAGCCGCATGCAGCCAAACCCCTGCGTTAGTTAACTCAGTCAGTCTTCGACAGTGACCGTGACAACAGTGCCACAATGGATAAAGAACCCAAAAAGGCGAGATCTACTTCAGTGACATCACATTCACAGGATGTAGTACTGTGCGAGTTTGTGTCTTCTTATGCTTGTTTGTATGACCTGAAGCATCCCAAGTACAAAGACGTGGTTGTTCGGGATAATGCATGGGAAGAGATAGGCACAAAAATGAAACTACCAAGTGAGTATTTATATTATCGACTATTTATTAGACGATTACTATTAAATACAGTTACCAACAACATGTCTGGTTTAAAACCCCTGTCTTTATATTAGTTCGAATTATCTAATATCTTTTGGTACTGCCAGGGTACAGCACCTTGTGTACTGAAGTAGTCTGTAAATAGTTGTCTGACTTCAAACCCGGTTGACTGGGAAAATCCTCCCACGCCCCTAATAGGTATGAAATTCTTGACTAGTAGGGCAATCCATTCTTTTCTAGATAGGCATCTCTCAGAAGGTTGTGTAAACAACAAGCTGACATTACTAACTTATCACATGTTGTAACTTTAATAGCTATTGGGGTGTAAAACACTCTAAATACTTGGCTCAGAAGGGCGAAGCTGTTTTCTGTTACCCTCCTGGCTCGGCATAATCGATAATTGAAAATTCTTTTTTCAATATCACTACGTGCCTCAGTTTTGGAGTATGGTTTCATCATGTGTTGTGCCAGTCTGAATGCTTCATCTCCGACTACAACATAGGGTGCAACAATTGTAGAACCTGGAAGCCGACTTGGGAATGGATAGCTGTTAGTATTCTTCAGAATATTACCTAATTTTGATTTCTCAAATATTCCACTGTCACCTTCTTTCCCATAGGATCCTACATCAACCAAAACAAACTTATAGTTAGCGTCCACAACTGCCAGTAGAACGGTTGAGAAATATTCATGAAAATTGTAAAACACAGAGCCGGATTTGGGGGGACATTTCATTCGAATATGTTTGCCATCAATGCCTGCCACACAATTTGGAAACTGCCAAGTGTCATTGAAATTCACAGCATTTTCTTTCAATATTTCCTTTGTTGGAAGTGGTAAATAAACTGGCGTTAACTTGCAAGCGAGATGCGATAGCACTTCTTCTATAATTTTACTTACATATCCCTTGGAAATTCGGAATTGAAATAAAAGCGAAGTAAACGTTTCTCCTGTTGCCATATACCTAAAATGAAACAAATCTATTACATTTGAGAATGTAATGTTCAGACTGCGTTGTTGATTTTTCGTAGTCCGTCCATTTTTGCAATGTAGATGTGAACATTTGTTAATATTATTATTATCAAATAAAAAGCAATCCTTTTGATTTCAGTGGATTTGTGCAAGAAGAGGTGGAGGACTATTAGAGACACATACAAAAGAAATAAGAAAGAAAGAAAAGTCGGGACAGGCTCTAAAGCTTCTGCTAAACCAAAAAAATGGGTACTTTCGGATTATTTGGGATTTCCGGAGACTGCTGAATACGAGCGAGGGTATGAGGATCAAAGTATTTTTTTTTTTTTTTTTTTTATATAGGATGTCCCGGAACAACCTAGAACCCTTTGGTGAAGTTGTTCCTTAGGTCAAAACTAACTAAAATCTTCCTACAACATATGTCCGGAAATGCTTTGTTTACCTGCTAGCCGCCATTTTGTTTTTTTCACTTAACAATTTATATCTCTGAAACGCTTTGACCGATTAGACTCAAATTTTGCATACTACTTATAAATACCACCACCTTTTGTGGAAAAAATCAACGTTTGGAAGAAATAAGTATTTAAAAAATGGCGGATATTTAAAAACTTAAAACTTAAATTGTGAAAAAACGGTGCGTCAAACAAAAATAATTATTAAATAATATTCTTATGTAAATTTTATAACAAACTCAACAACACCAAGTTCATGAAAATTGGTTAAGAAACAACAGAGATACACCGTAAAATGTTACTGAAAACAGGTAAAACCAGAAAAAACAGGTGTCATTAAGCATGCAAACATATGGATTTTACCTGTTTTCAGTTACAGTTTACGGTGTATCTCTGTTGTTTCTTAAACAATTTTCATGAACTTGGTGTTGTTGAGTTTGTTATAAAATTTACAAAAAGATATTTCTCAATAATTATTTTTGTTTAACGCACCGTTTTTTCACAATTTAAGTTTTACATTTTTAAACGGCCGCCATTTTCAAAAAACTTGTTTTTTCCAAACATTGATTTTTCCCACAAAAGGTGGTGGTATTTATAAGTAGTATGCAAAATTTGAGTCTAATCGATCAAAGCGTTTCAGAGATATAAATTGTTAAGTGAAAACAACAAAATGGCGGCTAGCAGGTAAACAAAGCATTTCCGGACATATGTTGTAGGAAGATTTTAGTTAGTTTTGACCTAAGGAACACCTTCGCCAAAGGGTTCCAGGTTGTTCCGGGACACCCTGTATATTATTAAGCTTCTGACAACACATATGGATGGATATACAGAAAGTTGCCAATTTCAGGATTAAAAGTGGCTGGACAAAATATGTATTTCAGCAGGGGTTCACTCTAGAACCATTGAAATAAATGTAATAAATTCGTTTTTTTTTACGATAATGTCAGTGGAAAGACAAACTACACAGAAGAAAATGTAGCCCCTTTTATCTTTATTTTTCTGTATATCAACTTTCTGTATACCCACCCACATAGGCCTATATCCTGCAGAGTTTTACTAGTATTTATTACAGTTATTTCTTACTAACGGCGTAATTGATTACATATCCAACATCTAATTCCTTTTGCACATTTGATATTGGAAATTGCTCATCCACCTACATTATTCAAACCATTCATGTATTATATGTATGCAAATACTTAACATTAAAACACAAAAAGAGCACTAAGAACACTAAAACACAAGACTATGTCATCACGAGGACACAAAGATAACAGTGCAACTTAGGACTATTGTTTCTAGGTCAATGTCTAGTGTTGTGAGTTGCGTGTAGGTGGGTAGGGGAGGGGGTCAAGTCACTCGTTCAGGGAAACAACAGAGTGCAATGAACTCACCCTCGACATGTGACTTCAATATCTTCTGTTCAACACATATCAATGTTACTGTGTCCCTTTCTATACATTTCATAGTTTGTATGATTATGTTGTGGTTTTTTGTTGTTTACAATGACGTGATTACTTACGATCTGCATTATTACAGATCAACAACCAATGTTGAACAAGAAATGCCTGAAATGAGTGACACCATTGTCGACGAGTGCGACAATTATGATGATGAAACTTTAATTGAACGGGAAGAGGAACCATATGAGGAACTGAACAAGGAAGAGGATGATACAGATAACACTATCGTCTTTCAAGGCGAAAACAACAAAAATGAAGACAGTGTTGAAGAAGTTAGAGCTACTAGTACACCTAAAACTACTATTGGTCACGCTGCATCAGGATTGAATGTATCAACACCAAGAAAAAAAGTATTTCTTAGTCCTCAAAAAAGAAAACGTTTAGGCCTAGCCCACAAAACAGAGCAGAAGTCAAAAAACAAGAAGGCTAGTGTTAACAACCAACTAGTTCAGCTGTTGGAAAAAAGACAAATTCAACGCGATGAAGCGATTGCAGCATGGAAGGCCAAATGTGAAAAAGGAAGAGCAGTAGAAGATGAAACAGATGTCTTCTTTAAGAGCATGGCAATGACAGTGAAGAAGTTCCATCCTTCACTCAAAGCTGAAGTGAAGCGAAAAGTCTTTAACCTTGTGATGGATATTGAAGTGAAAAATGATGATTTAAGTTTGGGCCCATATTCCATTTCATCAGCTAGCCATTCTTTTTCATCCTCTTATCGTTCACCCTCACCTAATTACTCAATGGTGAACAATACCAACTTTGAACAAATTATTATGCAACCAAACGCAATTACTGCTGAAGAAGAAGTCAATTCACCTAGTATTCTCAATTCATTGTTCAACTCGCAAATATAATTAAAAATGTATCTGTATACGAATATGTACAAGAGTACTGATCTCCTATTACTTGTGTAATAACATTTTGTTTACTTTTTTTTTGCATTCTATAGTTTGATTCTATCTATATCTTGGTATCAATTGGGTTTTTCAATAGATCATACAGTACAAACACCACATTTATTGTAATTAATAAAATGGGAAACTTAGGTTTGTTAATAAATAAGTCGATAAAACTGGACTGTGTACATTTTTCCCCGTATTCATGTAATATTTAGGACAAATTTAAGTTTATAGGCAAACGCAGGAAATGGGTATTTTTCCATTATTTTTAAATTAGAAAATCTGCCTAACCTTAAAATATCCAACGGTTTTAATAATCCCACGATCATTGAAAACACATGTTAATTTAACAGTAATTAAGCAAACTAAAGGGCTAAGCTGAATGTTATGTATTTAGCTTACCTTAAGGTGAGAGCCAACTTTTCTGCAGCAGTTATAGGGGACTTTATCCGGTTGGATGGTTCTTTGGTGAGATCAGATTTAACTAAGTCTAGGACATAGTTGAACTGTGTTACACTCAGCCGAAAATATTCCCTAAACTTAGTTTCGTCGTGTAGTAGGTGTCTATTGATCAACATTTCATAACATCCTTCATTACTTCGTGCTGCAATAATATCACTCACACATTTCCTTTTCCTCTGTCTGAGCCATTGTATTACAATTTCATCATCCTCTTCCTCGTCCAATAGACACCTTATAAACAAACTGTCAGGAGTAGAACTAGCACATTCCGCCATGTTATGCAGACTGATCTTTTATGCGCTGTTTTCCAGCCGCGCAGCGCTACAACATTTTGGCTGCATCTAGGAAAACACCCATGCAGCTGGTGGCTTGTGGCTCTAATTTCCAGCTGCAGACCACGAGCTGCAAGCCACTGGCTGCAGGCTTTAGCTGCACCTAGGAAAACGCACCTTAAACCATGCTGACTAGCTAAATAGAGTAGGTTGGTGTTGATGGGGGTCAAGTTGGATCGTGGGAGGCCTGAATCAGTATTGGCTTTTGGGAGGAATCACTTCGAGGACAGCTGAGAGTCTTCTTACAGTTAAGTAAGTAAGTCTTACGTTTCTCATAATTTAAATTTTCCAGGCCACAGTACAAGATATCATTTGAATTGTTCATTCATAGGTTGGATATGTTGCAGCTGTGTTTATTCATGATAATAAAAACAGTAAATTTTTACTAATGTATTGGAGTTTTTGTGCACTTAGACTTAATTAATTAAGAAATCTATCTCACTGTCACAGTTGTAGTTGTGTTTCATGGCAAGTTAGTGTTGTCTTTTATTCAAAAAAAGGGTTAAAAGTCCCAAGAATGCTGTTCAAACTTGTAAGTTCAATCCAATTTCATCATAGTAATGACCCACATATTTAGTAAAATCTCAACCAAACTATTATTAGTAGTCCAGTCAATAAATGACCCAAAATGAGGTGTAGAGTGCGTGAGCAGGTAACTAAACGATTCCTTCAGAAACTTGTTCAGGGGGCTAGGTTGTTAACATACCAAAAGTCCTGACTCCTAGGTGATGAGCGGGGGGGAGGAGGGGGGGTAAAGGTACGAATTTTGGGTTTTTCGCTTATATCTCGAAAACGGTGCATCGGAGAGAAATATTTTGAGATAATTAAATGGAGTTCTTAAAATTATCTAAAACTGTTATACCATATGTTTTTTTCTAATTCCTAACCGTTTTCGAGCTATACCCTCGGAAAAAGTTGAAATTTACAAAAAAAATCAATTTACGTCAAAATATTCATAAACATTGCATCATATTGTCTAAACCTATTCATAAACGAAAAGTATGAATAGGAAAGAAGTTGTAGATTTTTAAATTCCCTTTTAGAATATATATACATATGCTGATTAATGTCCAACACACCTAAAGTTACAGCTATTTTAAAACTTGTATAGCATTTTGCAATTTTCAGAAAATTAGTTTGTATATCATATTCTTAACCCGCAACCTTTGTTCATGTATTTTGTTTAAATTACAGATAACAATATCAGCAATTTGTTAGTCAATTAAATTTAATAATTGAAAACAACATTAAAAGAGCCGTATGCAGTAGAACGCCGATTAACCGAATCGCCAATTATCGGTATCGGTCCGAAGCTTTATATAAAAAATTAAAACTAAGTAATTTTTCAATAAAAACAAGTTCAATAATAATTTTTTTTTTACTAGCCCAAAATATTCTTTGTTTTATACTGATTTAAAAAAATATACTTTTATAATGTTATGTCACTTTACTGCGTGGTAACAAATCAAATGAAAATTAGTTTCCATGGTTTTACGCTGCTGTGAGGGCCAACTTTCACTAGTTTGCTTGTCCGAATGACAAACATCTCATATAGTAATAATAGTTTTAATGCTTATAACTTTTAGGTTGGTAACACTGATTTCCTTGTCTTCTGTTAATGGACTGTCAGCTGGTTCTTGTTACCCTTACTTTATAAAGGTTAGTTTTGTTTACAAACATTTTGAAGTGTAAACAATACCTAAGTTTTCAAGTTTTCAGTTTTGTGCTATGTTTTATCCTTAGTTATGATTATATCCTAAGTTAGTTTAGTTTAGTGTGTGTCAAATGTGCCTAGGATCAAGAAATTTAATATTAAACATACATTTAGGGGAAACAGGTTTTTAAAACCTACAACAAACCATGATATATGAGTACTACTAAGTGTCCTGTGTGCCTGAAACTGCAATGAGTACTACTAAGTGTCCTGTGTGCCTTAAGGACGTTTTAAGAGGAAGTGAAGATGTCTCTGAAGTCAAAGAAAAGGGTATACTGGGCCTTGTTAAAGCAAGTAAAGAACGGAAAGACAACAAGCATGAAAGTTTCCGTGATTTGTCATCCCTTTTAATTCACACAAGCTGTCGTAAAAATTACACCCGGACTGACACGATAAAAAAATATGTTAGGGAGGCATCCACATCCAAGGAAGAGACAGGGCGGTCTAAGCTCCGGGCTTCAGTTCTTAAATTCAATTTTAAGAGTAATGTTTGTTCTGTGGGCTTTGCGCAAAAGAAGAAACAAAAAAGCCTTTGGCGAAAAGAAAAATTGTGCATTCAGTTGAGACTTTAACTGTTCAAAATTGAATCAGGGAGGTGTGTTCTATGAGGAAGGATACCTTGGGCGATGAAGTTCTTCACCGCCTTTCCTCGATTAACGATCTTGTTGCTGAGGAAGCAGTATACCACAAAGACTGCTACATTAATTTTTTGAAGCCCACGAGTTTACAAACTCCAAAAACAGAGAACCCCAGAGACAACCATGTTACAAAGGCTATGGAGGAGATTTTCAGCTACTTGGAGGGAAGCAGTGATTGTCAGTTCTCCAAAGATGAAATACTGGGTATCATATCAGAGACCAAACCCCAATGGCGGACAATCAAGGCTGAATTGGAGAGGAAATATGGAGATCGGATACTGATCACTCCAGGTGTCAACAGATTTAGTGTGCCAGTGGTATGTTTTAAAGACAGTGGGAACAAAATTCTCAATGAAGCGTGGTATGGAAACAGGGCTAAAAATGAAGAAGAAGAGAGGTTGAGAATTGTTGCTAAAGCTGTGGAAATTTTACGGCAAGATATTCAGAGTCAAGTGTACAGCACAGACACATACCCTCCCAGCGACAAATTTTTGAAGAATCCAGGTACAATGCCTCAATCCCTTACTTTTTTCCTTGAGGGTCTTTTATTGGCAAAGACAAAGAGAATAGAAGAAACAAAGAGAAAATGTGCTGCATTGGGAAATGCCATAATTGGGATTGTCAGACCTAGAACCTTCGTATCACAAAGCACGAAGTGATACGAAGTGATTTGCACCTCTATTGTGCAGCCTATCATTGCTCCTATACAGAAAGTATGCTTCAAGGCATTTAATTGATCTTCTTGCAAATTTGGGCTTCTGTGTATCGTATCAAAAAGCACAAAAGTTAGAAATGTCAGCAATAGACAGTGCGAAACCTGGTTTTATTGTAAAGAAAGGTGCTTTCAATCAAATTGTTTTTGACAACGTTGATTTCAACGTATGTACTATAGATGGGCTCAACACTCTTCATGCTATGGGTGGAATCAGGTGCATTACTCCCTCGAATTCCCTTGAAAAAGGTGCAGACATACCAAGATTGAAGAACATACCCTTATCACATGATGTTGGCAAACTTGGCATAATTCCGCTGAAAACATTCCAGAAGAGCGCTAGCCTGGAAAGTGTAGTGGTCAAACGCATTAACATACCCGAAGAAGTGGTTCACCCTCAACCATTAGATGTTCTCTGGTTTGTTGCAAAAAAACTAAACATCCCGCTGCCAGAATGGAAAGGGTACATGGCAACCATAACAACAGGGTATTTCAGTGAAAAAACTAAAGTTATAACCCTCCCCTTAATCAATGCGCCTCCAACAAACTATGACACGGTCTATACGGCCTTGCAATATGTGTTTGATGGGTACGCAAACAGCCAATAGCACTAAATCACAAGAACAAATGCGTCGTTACAGACTAAAAAGGTCAGCCGACATCAATTTGACATGGGACACACAAATACCTGTTAAACAGGAAGACTTTTTTATCAAATCCTACTAACAAAACTAACTTCATCTCCTTACTGGAGATAAAGCTGCAGGAGAAAGGGATACATACTCTTCAGGCTACCGATGACGCTGACATCCTAATCGTGAAGACTGCTGTTGAACAATCCACTCACAACTCTGTGGCTATCGTTGGTGAGGATGTAGACCTTGCTGTCCTGTTGATTGCTTACACTCCTGCGACCCGAGATATCTTTATGTTGAAACCCGGACGAGGGAAAACCAAAACAATAGTACTGTCCACCCAAGAGATGCAGCACCGTAGATTTGAACACATCCTGTTCCTTCATTCATTTACCGGATGCGACACAACTTCTGCTACTTTCAGGAGAAGCAAGGTGGGCTTCTTTAAATTGTACTTGGAGTCAGAAATCATCCAGCAAGCAGCAATGACATTTTCTAACCCCTCCTCTACTTACGACCAGGTTGAAAAGGCTGGGGAGATGTGCTTTCTGTAGTGGTATAAGGCGCCAAAAAAACAAACCTCCCTTAACCAGTACCGCTTCCAATCATTTACGAGGTCAGTGGCAAATATGAAGCCTGAAATCAGCTCCCTACCTCCAACAGAGAATGCAGCTAAACAGCACTTTCGGCAAACCTACCACCAAGTGCAGCAGTGGCTCGTTAATGAGCTGCCCCCTCAAGATTGGGGGTGGAAACGTGTAGGAGACACCCTGGTGGCAATTACAATGGAAAATCTACCAGCACCAGAGGTTCTTCTGAAAACTATATTTTGCCGCTGCACCAAGGATTGTGTAATTGGAAAATGTGGCTGCCGAAAAGCGATGCTCACGTGTTCTGCAGCGTGCCTCCACTGTCAAGGGAAGTGTCTGAACAGTGTGCCTGTTGACGATGAGGACGATGAAGACGATGTAGAGCCCATTCAGCAAGAGCCACCCGCTACTGAGGAAGAAGATGCCATGGAAGAGCAATCATTGCCTGGGCCCTCAAGTTCAAAGAGGATGAAAATTTGATTACTTTTAAAGTTGAGAGTAAAACATTAGGAATATATTGAGAACAATGGGGTTTACAATTATTATTGTATTGGTGTAACGAAACTATCTGTAGAATAAAGTGTGAAATTTGTCATCATCATTATTTTTTCTACTTTATTTAATAACTTGCTTATAAGTGGCCATATATGTTATTAGATGAACGAACAAAGGTTGTGGGTTAAGAATATGATATACAAACTAATTTTCTGAAAATTGCAAAATGCTATACAAGTTTTAAAATAGCTGTAACTTTAGGTGTGTTGGACATTAATCAGCATATGTATATATATTCTAAAAGGGAATTTAAAAATCTACAACTTCTTTCCTATTCATACTTTTTGTTTATGAATAGGTTTAGACAATATGATGCAATGTTTATGAATATTTTGACGTAAATTGATTTTTTTTGTAAATTTCAACTTTTTCCGAGGGTATAGCTCGAAAACGGTTAGGAATTAGAAAAAAACATATGGTATAACAGTTTTAGATAATTTTAAGAACTCCATTTTATTATCTCAAAATATTTCTCTCCGATGCACCGTTTTCGAGATATAAGCGAAAAACCCAAAATTCGTACCTTTACCCCCCTCCCCCCCCCGCTCATCACCTAGGAGTCAGGACTTTTGGTATGTTAACAACCTAAGCCCCCTGAACAAGTTTCTGAAGGAATCGCTTAGTTACCTGCTCACGCACTCTACACCTCATTCCTTGACTGGACTATAGTGATGGAATAGTTATGTCATTTTAACTTTAGCAAAAAAGTATTGAAATCCATTTCTGCAGTATCTCAAGATTAATTTTCAATTTTTTAAAACAAAATTTGGCGAAAATCAGCCAAAATTTATTTGAAAAGTTTTTATTACTTTTATAAAATAGCTTCTAGTTTGAATCTAATAATAAAATAGTTTCTTTTATTAATAAAGAAACAAAGTACAAAACTTAAGAGAGCCATCACATCACAAACTCTTACTAGGCTTTGATAGCACAAGAATACCAGAACAATTTGCAGAATTACGACTTCACAATAACTCAAATATAAGAAAAATGTAATTCTGTCTAACAAACATTTAAACATATTCTATCTTTCAATATCATACTGCTAGTTGAGAATAAATTAAAAGACAAATAAATCATTTAGGATGTATGAAACAGCTCAGAAGAACATTAGCATTGTTAGTTCTATCTAGTTCATGTTTAGAGGTACGATGAATATAAAGACATTAGCCAATTTTTTCTCATACGTTTGTTTTATGTTAATCATGCACCTGCATGTTTCAGGTATAATTCTGATGTGTATAATGAAATTTATTAATTGTACATTTACATGAAATTTGTGGTCAACTGTGCACTTTTGCACAATTTACATTGTTCTGTTGTTGGCTGTTGCCAATAGTTAACGTTATTGGTATCACCTGAAAGATGGCAAATAGACGCCTATAAGCCAACTAGACAATCAGTTATGCTGTTGTCATTACAGTAGAACGTCGATTTACCGAACGTCAGTCATCCGAAACGTCAGTTAACCGAACCAAACCTGAAAAAAATATTTTTTTATATACGCAAAATACACGTTGTAAATTTATGTTCCAACACTTATATTTAATATTTTTTATTTTTCAATAAATGTACCATACTACAGTAACTGTATGCAGTACATATAGTGCATATTTTATTACGAAAAAGAAATTATAGTTAGCGCACAGCCCGCGCGGCGTACCGCTTCTGCCAGACTTGGTGCCTGCGCCGTAACGTCAGGCCTTCCAGGAAACGACAAAAATAAACAACGGGCGCGCCGTGCACCTACCACTGTCTAGTCTGAGCTTCGCTGTCAAGCGGTTGTACTACAGTAATTGACATTGGCTTGTTAATCGTCATTCACTCGTGTAGTGCAGCGCTGAAACTTTGTAAAATTGTTTGTTTTCTTTAAGCTAGTGTTGAATAGTATTAGACTCTAGTTTCAGGAACATTAGTCCAGTAAGTTTTAACTGGACTACTTAACACAAAATTAAGTATTATGTAGATACAGTACTTAAATGTGTTGTGTTTTTAATTTTAATATGCCCAATCCATTACACAAACTTATCAATAAGCGTCTATAATGGCATGGTTAAAATATGTTTGATTATCCGAACATGTCGTTATCCAAACACCCTGAGGTCCCAATTAGTTCGGATAATCGACTCTCTACTGTATTTATAAACAGTACTATTTCCATATACTAGTATATTGGAGAGATAGGACATCAGCAAACTTACCTTAGAAGACAAGTTCACTAACACCAGAGTAGTAGTAACACACACAAAATAAACACATAATCTCACAAATGTTCAGTGCCACTGGCATTTTCTTCAGATGAGTAGAGAGAGAGACTGACATGGCTTCCACTATTGCTGGGTAGGTGGCTCAAATAGTGTAGTAGAGCCACCTACCCAGCAATAGTGGAAGCCATGTCAGTCTCTCTCTCTACTCACCTGAAGAAAAGCCAGTGGCATTGAACATTTGTGAGATTATGTGTTTATTTTGTCTTTGTTACTACTACTCTGGTGTTAGTAAACTTGTCTTCTAAGGTAAGTTTGCTGATGTCCTATCTCTCCAATATACTAATTCCTGGCCTAGTGCTCTTTAACCAAACCTATTTCCACATACTGCCACCACTTGCTAATTGTAAATACTGCAAAATCAACCAGTTTTTATCAGCTGTTCGTATTGTGTTGTTGTTTGACCTGAGATCTAGTGTGAAGTTGCTGAATTAATTATAAGTGTTCTCTGTGAATTTATTTATTAGAATGGGTTTCAATTTTTGTAATGATTTAAGGGACTAGTAATATTTATTTGCTCATAAATTCCTTTGCAGTAGTTGGTCACATTCCTTTTATAGGGTATCGTAACATTGATCTTATCTAGGGTATAAAACTAGCTCTTGAATACAATCAACTTTTTATATCACTTTAATATAGATTATAAATAATTAACAAAACAGTTCATAGAGCTAATTTTATGCAATAAAAGCATTTAATAAATGTAGGCCGTTTAGGATAGTTTAGGTATATTATAAGAATTATTATTTATTTATTTTTATACGCAAGCCTACGCTTCATAAAGACAATTGATTAGATGTGGAATTTAGACAACAATAAAAAAAATAAAACAATCTATCCCTTGATAAAATTTCTTTGCATCCCCTGGAAAAATTAGCCAGACCAAATTATCAAAATTAATCACTGTTGTATATTTACATTGGAATTTAGTTCCACCGGCCTTTACCCTTCATACTAATATTCCTGATTCGGCATTTGAGCATGTTGAGCTGCCTAAAGCATATATGTCAGATTCATTAAAATATTATGTTTTTTAGTTGGTTAGTAATCTTGTCAATAAGTTGTGTATATTTTATGATTAAGATGTATATTTTGACGAAAACAGTTAAAGGAGTTTGTGTATGGCTACCTGTACAACCAGGAATAATACCCTAAGAAGTAGAGTTAATTATTAGAATTTGTAAACTGTTGAGGACAACAATTATTTGAAGTAGAGGGATGTGAGGAGTTTAGGATAGATAATAGATATATTGTAAGTATTATTAGTATAATGATAATGTAATAATGTAATAAGATAAGGTTTAATAGTGTAAAAATTTATAGTAGATATAGGAGTTGGTAGTATTTGGAAATAGGAAGTAGGTTGTTACACACTTGACAGATGCTTGGGAGTTGTTTGGTAAGTGTGGAACTGAGGTATAAATAGAGAAGCCTGGGGCTGGATGAGGAGATTTAGGTGGAGGTTGAAGTTGGAGAAGTTTGACTGTAGGTGCTGCTGCCAGGAGATTTGACAGGTTGACTCCAGGAGGGGGGCTACCAGGGGTGAAGTGTGTCTCTACTCCTTGTCTTACGCTTTGAAGTTTCTGGGATCAGGTTTGATCATCTTGGGAAGTTTGTACTAATAACTTTTCAGGCCACTGTCAATTGATATTCTTAGGTGTACTGTTCTATTTTTAGATTTTAATATTTTATATTAAAAGATTGTTATTTACCATCTGAGTGTTATTCTAGCTATGTCCGTGTTGAAGGTATTGAGATTACTATCGATTGTTTTAGACATTACAGGTTCTTAGATTAAAGTCTCATCACAGAAAATAAGATAGTACTGGTTATACCACTTTCCTATCCAAGTGTAGGGCCTAGAGTTAGAATTGTACATGGTAATATCTGGGAACTTAGACACACCATATGTTAATTATTTATAAATAAACAATGTATCCGAAAAGAATAACATAGAACAAGGGCTAATAGATTGTAAGACACTTGTAAACTGAACATCAATCACCATACAATGTGGGCTACGAGATGTCAGGGTGAATCTAGTGACGAACCACTTCAAACCGGATATGTCTACCTCAGCCTGTTTGATTGCCATGAATTTATAGAAAAATGTCTGTCATGAAATTATTATGAATGAAGGGATTTTGCAGAATAAGGCACTATTACTATTAAAAAATATGGTTTTGTGCTATTTGGCCTAAAGATATTTCCTCACTTTAACAATAGTGCACTGTGTTTTTTTTTTTCTCAAGACCAGTCTGGATATCGGAAGATTCGCTTAACAGAGTTCCAGTTTTACTGTATCTGTTTTTATTTGGTGATTCTATAGACTTTCCTAAGTGTACTTACACAATGCCATCAACATTATGATGAGAAGAGTTGAGGTTTTCCAACATCGGTACTAGAGTAGAGACAAGCCATTGATTATGGCACTCACACACCCATGGATTGTTCTGGATGTCAACCATTTCCATCCTATCCCAATTGCCAAACAATTCAAAATCCAGGTATCCCAGTTTGTTGTTATTCAGAGCAAGCTATATAAAAAAAACAATCAATGCAATAATGTAACTGTTAGCTGTCACAATGTATCTAAATATAAATTTTAATTTAAGCTTTAAACCATATTTAAAATTATATTTTTAATTCACATGCGATAAATCCTTTGGTTTTTTTTCAAGAGCTTTAGGAAAACATTTGCTATTTGGCTACGGTACATAAAAAGTTAGAAACTACATCCTAGAATGTTTATAATGAAATGAAAAACAGCTTTGCTTTTAAGGTGAGGTTAGGACTAGACAGTCCTCTCTACCACCTAACCTTAAAATGTTTACCTTAAAAGATATATTATAATGGAATCTAGCTGAATGTTAGTAAAAATATATTTTTTATGAATTTCTTCAATAACTTTCAATTTTTAATGAGTTTAATATGCATTTTTAAACAGAATTGTTGTTATTTTTGACAATATAGAAACGAGACTATAAATAACTAGCCGAAAGCCCTTGCTAACCTATAAGGTGGTACTTTACACTTGATACCCTTCCCTCCGTGGTTCTCTCTAAACCATCACATCAATTTAAAAGTTCTGCCTGCTGGTGTTCTCTAGATAACAAAGTTTTATAGTCTAGAAAAAACTATAACTCTACTTTGGGAAAAGCAAAGTAGTGCAATCATGTCATTGTTAGTAGAATGACCTTGCCAAATTCTACAATGAAAAGCTAAATTAGTCAGGCTTTTGTATCACGTATCAGCTGTTTTAAATAAATTATTAAATTATGTCAATGTCATTTTTATGAAAGAAAGGAAACATTGAGAGACTGTTTCTACACCTTAGGAATGAAATTTCAAGAAACCCTTTCTTAGAATGTCTCTATGATACAAAAGCTAACTTCCCTCCAAATTTCTTAATGTTCCAGGAATTTCATGATGAGTGAGTACATCATTTTTGGATTTTCTATAAGATAGATTAAAGTTCACCTTTTAGAAATATCTTAGTGCTATTTAAAAATGCTAATTAAAGTTTATATTTTGATCCAGCTTAATCAAACTAGTGAATGTCTATTTTTATGATTAACAAATATATATATATATATATATATATATATATATATATATATATATATATAAATATATATAAGACAAATCATCTCTAAAATAAAATCAATTAGTACTTTTTTAAGAGGGGGCCAGGTCTGTCCCCCAACAGTGGGTTTACTGAAGGCAGTTGCATTGATTCTCTCCAGCTTGGAATTGTGTGAGCAGT
The DNA here is from genome assembly GCA_035578905.1 of Stictocephala bisonia. Classification (NCBI taxonomy): domain Eukaryota; kingdom Metazoa; phylum Arthropoda; class Insecta; order Hemiptera; family Membracidae; genus Stictocephala; species Stictocephala bisonia. The sequence goes on from JAQJVL010000133.1 coordinate 307,293, forward strand.
ACAATTCCTGGAGGGATACCAGAGCACTGAGAGCATTGGGCCCAATCTCCTTCAGCTCAGGCATCCATGATATACTCAGCACTTCCAGGTAGGGTAAGTTGGGAAAGTTCCTGAAAATACAAAAGCTGTTTAAAATGAGTTAGACCTCAAGCTGTTCAATGAATTTTGTTTACAATTTTAGCATTGTTTTTTTATGAACATTATTTGTTTTGTTTAGAAAAAAACAGGATGAGAAATGTTATCAAGTCGTTAAAATAATATTTCCAGCAGTAATGGACGAAATTTGTAATAATGTTAAGGGGAAAAGAATTGAAGAATTCTAAGGTACAGATGGATAGGACCACTTCAAACCGATATGACTGCCACAACTTGTCTGATCCCCATGAGTTTCTTGAGAAATGTCTGTCATAAAATTAGTGCATCAGAATGAAGGTATTTCATAGAAACAGACACTATTACTCAATTAATAAATATGGTGTTGTACTATCTGACTTAAGCATATTTCCTCACTTTAAGTATTTACAAAACTGTTGTTTTTTTCCCTACAAGATAGGCCCAGATATCAGAAGATTTCCATTATCAGAGATCCAGATAATACAGATGACATTGTATAACAATAATATTTATTTCTAACCAAACAATATAAGATTGTAAAGGAATATTTATGAGCTAAAGTAAAAGTAGAAGACAATCTACATTATAAAAAGCATGATCAGCACAGACAAAAACAAATCAAAGTACTACTGATATTTAAAGACTTTAAATTTGCACTTAATGTTATAATTTTGCTGCCATTCACAACCTGCAATTTAATGTGGAGAACATTTTTGTATAAATGAACTGAGCTCATTTATACTTTGGGAAGGTTCTCAGTTCGATCCCAAACAGAGTCATAACACATTTTGAGAAGGATCAGCTGATAACCACCGGCTGTTCATTTGTCATTGGGCTATTAATTATTGACACTTTCTAAGGAATAGTCGGCCTTAGTTTGTAACAATGACTACATTCGCTCATCTACACTCATCACACTCATTCGAAATCCAAATTCGCCCATATCTTGACGATCAGCGTCTTAAGAATAAATAAAATAAATAAATAAAAATAAATAAATAAAATAAAATATAAGACAGATACTCACTTTGTGTACTATAAGTATAAAATTATTGCTGTTGTATATAAGGGGTTCTATTTGTTTGGAACTATGTTCCAAAATGAAGACTGTCCCCACCGAGAAAAAATTTAATACTGAATACCAATGTTGGTGAGTGAATCGTAATTTTTTTCATATTAAGAATAAAATTTGGTGGTTGGCATTATTTTTTTGAATCTTGATCCTTAAAAAAACACATTTTTTTCACAAATATAACCTGCCAGCTACATTGGTTTGTATTTATTTTGCCTCCATTTAATTTATCAATCAGCTGCTCATTGCTGTCAATCATATCTACTCAGCTGTACTATTAATGTTTGTAGAAATGCCTTGATTAAACCCTGCATTCCTCATCTCACCATAACCCAACTTGTCAAGGCTATATGCCACCAGCAGTAACTGTTGTTTTATACCATTAAATGAAGACAGCCAAAGTCTTTGTGGTTTCAAATAACTCAGATTATATCCTTTGGGAAGAATATCAAGTTATGATCTATTACAGAATCTTGTGCTATAGTTTGCTACCACCTAAGTTAAGGTTCCCACTTCTCCCCAAACAAATGTTGCACACACTCCTGTTGGAAGGTCTATTCATCCCCTTTTCATCTCCCCTCCCTCTAAGAACAGTGGAAGAATGGTGAGACTTTTTGTCTAACAAAATAGTTTGGGCATATTTCAGTATACAATCAATGGCTGGTAGTAAGTAGGCAAGAATGCAAGTGTACTCTGTATGTATATAAATATAAAACATAAAAAAAAAACTTACGTGATATTAAGAAATGGGTTGTCATTGAGGAACAGTACTTTCAGAGAATGAGAATCTTCTAAACTTTGTGGAGGCGAGGAAAACAAATTGCTTGACAGATTGAGCGTACTCAGGAATCTTGGTGTATGTAGAAGGTGTTCTGGAAAACTTCTTAAGGAAGTACTTGACAGATCAAGGACCTGGTAAATATGTTAGTAAATTTCAGAACAGAAAATGAACAAAAAATATTTACTGACTCAAAGTAAATTAAATATTTTTAATAAAACCTTACAAAGTTTTTTTTATTAACAAACTAAAAAACTTTGTTTTTAACCAACCAATATGTTTCATTAAAAAATGTAGGTAGCAGACAGAAATGTATATCTTTGAATAAAAAACTTTTGAATAATAAATTATTTAATAAGCCTCAAGAAAATTATTGTAAATAAATGGTACAGGCATTTTAATTTAACAACATTTTTTAAGTTGGATAAAATCTATTTCTGGGTATACTATAATAGAATTACTATTTCATTTACATACTAATAAAGTATAAATAATTATGATTCTGATACAGCTGTACCAATTTCATACATTCATAAATACAAATGTATATAGGTGGTTAACTGGATCATTACCACTGTACATGTATGGGTATGTGGGTGGAACTCCAAGGACAGCCACCATACAACAAATTCCAAAACCCAACCACCTATGTATAGTGTTAATGACCCACCCATTGGTACACCCAAACAGGTACAGTGTGAATATTAAATATATATTAACATATTATATGGTGGTTTTATAAATTTATCGATTCCCTGCAAATAGAATTAAAATAAATTGAATAAACATTTAAAAGTAGCAGAAAAAAATTAAAAAGCGACATTAATAACCATTTAACCTATAAAATATTTAATTTGTTCTCTCTGCATCTTGGTGGGTGTAAATATTTGTCAAATGGCTCTGTAGTTAATTGATTTTAGGTTAGGTTAAAGGGCAGTAGACCAGAAATTAGTGTATTGGAGAGATAGGACATCAGCAAACTTACCTTAGAAGACAAGTCCACTAACACCAGAGTAGTAGTAAACAAATACAAAAGAATCACAATATCACAAATTTTCTGTACCACTGGAACTTTCTTCAGGTGAGTATTGAGTAGAGAGTCATTGAAAAACTTTGTAGCATAGCATTAATTTGTTCGTTGACCAACTTTACTATTGTTTTTAGCTGGATTTACTATGAATTCTTTTTTAATTTTAAATAGTGCTTTTCACAATAAAAATTAATTTATGTTGATTTATAATGACTCCAATTATTTGAAGTAATTTTCGGTGTGACCGTTTTAGAGGGTTGAGCCATAAAGTCTACTCAGCCAATTACAACACAATCTGCAATATTAAAAAAATATATAAATTTGAATCTTAGGTAGGGGGTTTCCTTGACTCTAAAGAGTTGGCAAGTTTAACTAATAACTTCCACCTAAGTTTACCACACTTAGGTAGCAGGGTAAAAATGTATAATTTTTACTGCATATATATTATTTAATAATCACACATATCAAAGTCTTCAGTTAATTTATTAGCCCACTAAAATTAAGAGAAATGAAATGCTTTACCTTTAAATAATTTATTGAAGATAATGCAATCATTGTTTGTCTATCGATGATTCGAAGAGGATTTGAATCTAATGTTAGATGCTCCAAATTTGGCAAGTGCTCGAAGAGGTCAGCATCCAGGGAATGCAGAGCGTTGGCACTCAGCCTTAGAACTCTAAGGTTCCGTAAAGGTTCATATGCATCTGGTGCATAATGTCCCTGAAATGAATAATGGACAAATTATCTTATTTTATTTTACCCACTAGTTAGCTCAGCGCCGTAACTACCGTCTGGACAACCTGGGCAGTGCCCCAGGGCCCTTGACCGGCACCATAGATCTGTTTGAAATTCCACATAGAATACAACATTTTATAATGTCAAAAGTATAATTACTATTTTTTACAATTCATTAATTATATTATGAATTCTGAATCAATTGGTATTATTTGTTAAACATTCTTTTACATTCAACAATGTTGCGTTCTGCATAAAAGTTTATATACTCATAGAGCCGGAGCGGCCAAGGACCCCTATGGGTTCGTTAAAAATTAGGTTCTTTCAGTAGAAAATGATAGAGAAAAAGGCTCAATATTGAAAGAATCATTGATGACTTCTCGTCAGCTAATCAGAAGACAAGAGTTTTAGTAACCTGTGATGAAGATAACACTTTGTTGTAAATAAGTATCTATCACATTTTAATGTGTTATGTGAAAAAATAAAATGTAACTGCGTTTTGAATAATTAATTGTATGATTATTTTTTTAACGCCAGAAAAGTTATAATCTTTTATTTTGTGATAATCTTATATCAAGTTGTTATAAAATTTTAGGTTGTTGTAGGTATAAAAAGTTCTTTAACTAAATTGATAAATTGAATGTCCAGAATGCACTGAAATACTCTTTACGAGGTAAGATAAATGTCACTAAAAGTTCTCATTCCAGACCCCCTCCCCCCAAGAATGGGACCCCCAAATTCCCAAATGATTTTTGTCCCAGGCCCCCGAGCTTGTAGTTACAGCACTGAGCTAGCCTGATTGTTAGCTTTTCTGCTTCCAAGGCAGTTGTTTTATAACAGTTTGAAATTACATAAACAATGTTGTATATACCAATTACATTATTAGTTTGTGTCCACACTAGCATGATAGTGTTAAGGAAAATGTGGACTGAATATTTCTCTGAAAATGTTTGTGTCAGGGTCAAAACCTTACTCTCTGACGGTTTTGAAGATTGCTCAGGCTTCAGAACATAACTAGGTTAACTGATTTTGTGATTATTATGACCATTCAGATCATAAAATATATTTACATGATACACAATTCCCATTCCAGCCAATATTTGACTCAATGTAACTTCCAATGTATATAAAAAGTGGTCATTGATTTACTAGTTTACAATATACATTAAAACTTTTTTAAAATTAAGAACTACTGACACTCATTCTAGCTTGGGAACATCAAAAGACAGAAACATTTTTGTGTTTTCAATTTGGTTTTGATATCCGAAAATATTTTTTTTTTTTGAAACAGCTAAATGTTTCTCTTTTGTTTGCAACTGAAAGGGAGACATTCCAGAAATACCACAAAAACACAGGAAACTATTTGAGAAACAATTTGCAAATAGTGTTTTCAGAAAAATGTTTCTGTTATCCTTTGTGCTTATATCCATACAAAAAGTTTCAAGATATTATATTTAGCATGAAAAGCAAGGGCATGTGAGTTATATTCATAAGGGATCTATGGAAATAAGTCAAATCGTATAAACATAAAATAATTTACTGAAACAAAATCTTATTATGCTGTTTCATGCATATCACTCTAGATCCCATTATTATGAAATTGAATGTATCTTTAAAACAGTGATCAAATTAAAATTATAAAAAAATATAAAACCAAAGTAAGTAAATATAGATGGGCCGCATAGAAAGTGACCTACTAAAGGACAGGTGCGAGAGAGATGGACTGCATGGTGGAAGTGAGAGAGATAACTACTCTTCCTCCATTGTGTCATTTCATTTAATGCTGTCATGGCAAATAGGAAGATGTTAGGCCAAATGCTGGTACGCAATAACAAGCCTTGCTCACTGCGTCATTGGCAGCACTGATGATTGGTTGATTTGATTAACACTTACAAATCAAGCTTATAATGATTAAATTAAATCATTATTTAGCATTCAAATAACAATTAATTATAATAACAACATAATGAATAAAAATGTAACCAATAAATACCAATTAAACAAATTTTTACAGCTCATTATAGTTATTTTTGTCAACTAAACACCGTTGCAGAAGTTGAACACATGAAGGCGGAAATAGTCATAAGACATAAGATATTTATTGTCATCACACATTTACAAAAAACGTGTTGACATTGTCACAAGTTATGACTATTTACTATGCTAAATTAATAAAACTAATACAATATGCATGTATTGTATCCTATATTATAATAGATTATATATTGTAAACTACATCTCAAAATAATTTTTAAAGTCAATTTGGAAAAAATTTTTTACTTCATAAAGACATTCTTGAACTAAAATCTTTCTAATTTTATTTTTAAACTGGGAATTGTGCAATTCTCTAACATATGCTGGTAGATAGTTAAATAATTTTGTCGACATAAAGTACCAATTTTTCTGAGATGTGGTGCGTTTATACTTCATTGTTCGAATGTTACTTTTATGCCTCGTTGCATGCTCATGATAAATGTTATTTTTTGAGAACAATTGTTGATTGTTTTTTACAAATAACAATGAATTAAATATGTATAGAGAGGGTAGCGTTAATACTTCCAATCTGATAAAAAGGGGCCGACAATGACTTTTGCTGCTAGCATTGCAGATATTGCCCTTTTTTGCAAAATAAAAAGTTTCATTGAATGTTGGCTATTACCCCACAATTGCACCCCATAACACAAGTGTGAGTGAACTTGAGCATAATATACTTGCAATAAACACACCACATCTATAGATGTACTTAGTCTACGCAACATATATAAGCCCTTTGACAACTTCCTTGATACATGTTTGGTGTGAGTTTTCCACGACAAGTTTGGTTCCAGCCAGATACCTAAAAATTTAAGAGATAATTCTTTTTCGGTTTGTAAGCTTACTTTTGGGCTGCTGTAAAAAAAAAATGTCCCCCAAGGTCATGGCTCATGATGGATGGCAGCCTAGCAGTGGAATGATTTTCCTTTGCTGCTGCAATCCCTATACATGCACTAAAAATAATATGGATGTCAATTACTGTCCAGCCTAATTATAGAGTAAAATTTATTGCATGTAAAAGTATTAATTACTTTTAACAATAAGAGCCATGGTATAATATTTTTATTTGTTAGAAGAACTATTAAATCGTAACTTGCCTGGAAGATATTTGGAAGAAGTTGCTCAGAAGTTAAGTGGTTATGGCTGAGATCTAACTCTGTAAGATTGTCCAGTTCTTTAAAGCAGGCTGGATCCACTTTGGCAATCATGTTGTGGGTCAATGAAAGTTTGACCAATGGGAGCTTTGGAAAGGGTTTCAGGTGGACAATTTTGTTGCCATCAAATGTAGCTACTGTCTGAGCAGTTCCTTCCCACTCTATATCTTCAAAGTGGTTTTCAAAAGACATGAAGTTGCAGTTGATGTGTTTCTCATTGCAAGAACAGTTGTGGCAGAGGTCTGCCAAAGCTGGTGCAACGAAAGCTACAAAAACTCCCAATGTTGTCGCTGTTTGCATTATCTAAACAAAACAGTATAGTTTTAGTGGTTTTTAAATTTAAGACTATTCTTTTCCAATCTATCACACCAGCTAAGGGATTAAAGTATACTTGGTATTGAAACACTGTGTAGTATTGGGCTACACAGCAACACAAACATGCAGGGTGTGGATGACCGCTTTTTACCATACTCAATCATGGGTTCCACAAGGATCTTAACAATAAGTTAACACAACAAATATGAAGATGGAATTAAATACGAAATTGATATTCCTGGTATGTCTTTGTAGCAAATTTATACCCTCCCACCCACCCATACACGCACTGTGGTATTGACCCGCCAACCCACCCAAACACACACTGTGGTATTGACCCCCACCCACCCATACACGCACTGTGGTATTGACCCGCCAACCCAACCATACACACACTGTGGTATTGACCTGCCCGCCCACCCATACACGCACTGTGGTATTGACCCATCCGCCCACCCATACACGTACTGTGGTACTGACAAAACATTCTTTTGTGAATCCCTCTGGCCTGAGGAAGGTGAGCGTGGTTCACCGAAATCGATCACCATAATATTTGTGCATTTTGTACTTGTATTATAATATATTTGTACATTTTGTGCTTATATTGTAATAAATTTGTGTTGTGTGACGTTTACTTGTACTGTATATATACTGTACCAACACGTATTATGCTAATTAAAAAACTATTTTTAAAAATATTTGTAATAATCAAGATTACAATCTCAATCACGGGATAAACCAGCTAAAAGAGGTCAAAAATGTAAATTGGCTTTTCTTGAATCCTAACCATATTTTTTTATCATTCTGAGAATGAGGATTATCATTATTTAGTATATTAGGAGAGATAGGACATCAGCAAATTTCCTAAGAAGACAAGTCCACTAACACACTAGTAGTAAACAAATACAGTGTAACACATGATGTAAATGGACTTATCTTCTAAGGTTAGTTTGCTATTGTCCTATCTCTACTACTATACTGATTCCTTGCCTAGTGCCCTTTAACCTATGCTAAACTTTGATAATTAGTATGATGTTTGCAGATATCTAAAAATTTAATTTATATCAAATCCATACTTGCATTGACATTTATATAAAACCCCTACAAAGTTAAATTAAAAACAGAGACACAATACTTATTTGAAGCAATATAGGTGGAAGGTGAGTGTACCTAGTCCTACATGGTTCTAAATAAAGATGATTTCACTCTGTGGTTACTGTCTGTTTCTTTATTTATTAGTCTCACCAACTAAATTACACCATATGAGATACTTACAAATATTAGACACTATTTTAACAAAAAAGAACTTGATGTTAAAACACTTTTATTTGCAGTGTTATTATTGTCACTAAAAACCCACTAGTTTATGTTGATGCAATATCTCCATTCATCGTAAACTGTCATTGTTTAGCATTTATCACTTTTACTGCCACAAGTGAACAGTACCACTAAGTGAGTAGAAGGGTTTTATACGTTTTTTATAAACTACAATCAAGTCAAAGATTCTCTATTACATAATCTTAAGTACAGAACAGTGTCACACATGTAAAAGGATATATACCTTTAGAAGGATATTATATTAATACAAACAAGTAATATTCACTTTTTTCTTTTTTTAATGTACAGTTTAATAAAACTAACTTAGTGTTGACAGAAACTCTTCTAGCTTGCACACTGATCTTTTTACTTGAAGTCCTGTCTTGATTCTCTTTCCTGATTCATGATTATCTCCCACTGGAAGCACTGATGTACTGTGATAGTCATTTGGTTGGCCCGTTGCTCATTCGTTAAAAATTCCTCCAAGGAGTAGTAAGGCCTCGTGAGAAGGAATTCTTTCAATTTTGTCTTGAGGAGGTTTTCATAGTCGATTCTTCTTATTTCTTAATTTAATTTCAGATGGAGTTGATATTGGTATTCTTTGTTTTATTTTTAAATTTAACAAAATCACCAATAAAATTCACTTTTTACTAGGCCTTTCACCAGCAAATCTGGCATCATCAGCAACAAAAATTTGTTTTTGGTTATAAATTCATGGTCTTGCCTCTGATGATGCCAGCTTTGCTGGTGAAAGGCCTAGTAAAAAGTGAATTTTATTGGTGATTTTGTTGAATTTTAAAATAAAACTTCTTATTTCATTTGAAATTTTATTGAATATTTTTGTACATAGTAATCTTGCAAGTTTTTGCCAAACTGAACTATTCTTGCTGAAGGTGTATATATTTATTCCAGCAAGCGTTGTAACTGTGCACATTTTTATTTTGGCTGAATATTTATGGCTTCCTTTTGACCATCAGAGTAGCCTCAAGAATAAGGAGAGCTGACATGGTAAGAACATTGGACTAAGAGCTCCGTACAATGGTCCATGTATGGTGACTTGCAGATTGTCCTGCCAACACACTTCTACAGAGAAGTATACGTTGGGCCATAGGGCTGCTACCTGCTACCCCAGAAGACTATTCCCTACGACATAAGTTTATGAGGCCTCCTGGGAGGTTTTAAGTTTATGGCCAATTTAGGAAGGTTTTTTTTCTCATAAAGAGCAGTGCGATGTTGAGGCAGGTTGTATCTTTAAGCATGTCGGGTTTGGCAGCTGTGGACATCACCGTTGGTCTGAAGGTTTAGTCGGTCGACAATGAGGTTTCCAGAAGAACCGTTCTTAATGACAAGCCCATATCTAATATATGACCCAACTAACGCATAACAGGCTGTTTTTACAGCTTCTGAATTACCAATTCACTTAATACCTTTGACTATAAACATCCTTAGCTAATTTTCTTGCAGGTGTTGTTAACAGGCTTTATCCATGACACCTCATTGTCTAAAGGTAACACCGAAGAACTTTATCTGATTTTCTACTGTAATATGGACTATACTTAAGAGTTTGGTCTTTCAATCTACTAAAGTATATTTGAGTTGTTTTGTCAAATGTCAATCTTTAGTGCTAGGTCATTTTGTTTGCTGCAGATGAGGGTGTTTTGGAGCGATAACAGGGAGTTTCCATAAAGTTCTTCTGCTGAGATATTTGTATTAGGAATTAGGAAGTTTCCAGAGGTTTCAACTGGGATGACATTGAAACTGACATATGTTCACTGTCAATCATTAACAATCAATTAAAACTTTTTTCAGAATTATTTAGCACTTATGACAGTCTTGTATACACCCAGAATCATTTACAAGGTGTATATCTGATTAGTACATTGATTAGTAACATAAATCTTATGTCTTTTGTTTATCTATGTTGTTCCACTGACATCTGTATTTCTATCCTTTACTAGTTTACTAGAAAAAATACAAACAGAGGTTGCCTTTTGATGGTCGCAGCAAACGCCTCAGTGGCAGTTACCACTAATGTAAATCTTTAAAAATTTGTAATAATAATTGCTATGTTTATCTTTCAGGATTTGAAGAGGGGTGGGAGGAACTAACACTGGTGCTGGCCCTTTCATCCACAGAGATGATCGGGTAACTAACTACTCGACACCAAGTTTCTATAACTTGACACCAAGTTTATATATAGCTTTACACCAATTCAGTGCAGAATTGGTATGCTTCTTTATTATCTGTGTTTGAGTCAATGAATCTTTATCCACACAAGAAATTAAAACAATCTGGAGCAAAACTATCTTAAATATGACATAGCTTAAAGTTGATTATTTGATCAAATAAAAAATGAATAATATAAATACGAAACTTAATGTTATATAGTAAGAAAAGTATTTTTTAAACACATTTTCATTGAAATCTGTATTAAATTAAATATGTGAGCGAAAAGTGAAAAGGGACCTCTTGTTGGCAATTATCAATATTGAGTTGTTGGTATTTTTTAATTAAGCATAAAATTATGAACAAGTTGGTGTAAATTTCACGTCTCCATGATTTTTTTCCTTTAAGTAATAAACGTTTAAAGTTTCACAAATTGTAAGCAGCATTTTGAGAAAAACGGGTTTTAAAACTTTAAACTCACATAGAACCCACATTTTCCATATTTAAGAAATATATCAAACATAAAAACAAATATGAATACTTCCTTTTTCAGAATAACAGTCATAGTTGTTTAAAAGACCGGCAGAATTCATTAAAATCTTTTTTTATAAAGTAATGTAACACAAAACTAAAATTTGTAAGGGACCTCTTGTCGGCCCCATGTTATTTCCCATAACGACAAGAGGTCCCTTTTCTCAGACAGGACATTAGTTGCTTTTGAAGACGTTTTTTTTTTACTTTTATCTAGTCTAAATTATTTTAAATGGAATCTTATTAATATCAAATAAAACTGCAAGTCGATCTACTTGAGTACAATTCTAAAAGTGATGCAGTCACGCCTGATTGGTAGTGAAACAGCTGATTCAAATGCTGCCAATACTGCTTTAGAAAAAGTTCCTGTTGTCGCGATGGTTTTAAACACACAAGAAACTGTCCTGCATTTAGGCAACATTTGCCGCAGTTCCCTAAACCAACGCTAGAACTCAGGGGAGGCTAGTTTTTAAAGTAATGTTTCTTTTATAATGAGTTTTTGAAAAGGGACCTCTTGTTGGGCATATGTTATTTTGCCATAAAGACAAGAGGTTCCTTTTCTCAGGCCAAACACTGACATCTAAATAAATTTTATTTGATGTTTTAATGCTTCGACTCGACTTTATAACCGATACAGGCCTGTTCTATATAAACCAGAGTTTGATAATCGATAAAAAAGTTTGATTCTTAAAAACGTACACTGAAATTCATCAATAATTGTACTATTAATGCTTATAAATAAAAGTTAGTTTATCAAAATAAATTATTTCACAACATTACAATTGTTGACAATCTCAGATTTTTCTAAGAATATCTAGATCACTCAACTGACAAACTTTCTTTATTAAATAAATAGGAGAGATAACTTCATCGCTCATCAGCAAACTTACCTGAAGACTTTTCCACTAACACAGTGCACAAGACAACAAAAACAGACAAAACACATAACATATATTTTTACAAATCTACAGTGCCACTGACACTTTCTTCTTAATGAATACAGCTATTGAATAACAATCCACTATGCATCTCAGTAATTAAATCATGAAGAAAATCTTAATGTTTGGGTTTGTATTCATGGGATGTACTTAAATTTGTTGGGTTAAAAATAAACCAATAACATATAAATTAAAATCATTTATGAAATTAAAAAAATCATGTGCCATACTGTTTTAACAAAATAAATTAGCTAATGTTGAGTTTACATTGATAAAAAATAAAAATAGAATTGAGGTCAAGTTGAAAATTAATGATTGCAAGATATGGTTTTCAAAATAAGATATTTTCTTATAGAAATTGATTAAATATTAGTAATAATAGTGACATACTATAACCAGTTCACTTAATGTACATTTTTAAAAAATCTATAAAAATATTATTTTTACTTACCAGTTGTGTGAGGAATATCTTTCTAGAGAAGTGAGGTGTATCCACTTCAACTGATAACAGAAGCCCAACCCAAGAGATAACATAACAGATATGTAGCTTGACTCAATGAATAAATTTATTCCAAGAGTAGCTGGCAATTTCAAGCATCTAAAATGTCCATTGATTTATATCAAAATCACTTTGAGATGAACATGATTAAAAACACAGACAACAAATGTACCTTACAATGTGTCTGCCTGACTGTAAACAAAAGAATAAATAGAAATACAATGGGAATGAATGACTCATAGATTGCACAATCACAGCTATCAAGTTATTTATAACAGAACTGATAAGACTTGTTAGAATCACCAGTGTTGACAAATAACCAATACACTGGTTTTACTGTTGCAGGTTTTTTCCCATATTTTCAGTTTCGATCATAAGCTCAATCTAATGTAAACACAAAAACCTTACTATCTGAAAATATTTTAAAAACACGAAGAAAATGCACAGTTTTCTCTATACATGAAGTATCATCAACACAGTTTCTGTTAACTCTTCTCGTATTGAAATAGATGTAAATTTAGCGATAATAACAGTTTTCTCCCATAAGTTCTTGTAGATTTACTTTCTCCCAACCATCTTCATATTGACAAATAAATTTATATAAACAGACCTCTAACTAGTGATAGATCTTTAACTAACTAAGCAAACATATACACTTGTTATACATCACAAATTTCCATTTTGAAAGTTCCACCTTGCTGTAGAAATGATTTATCATTGGGCTATTAATTAAATGACACTTTCTAAGGAATAGTCTGCCTTAGTTAGTAAAAATGACTACATTCACTCATTCGAAATCCATGTTCAGCCACATCTTGAGAATCGTCGTCTTACAAATTAATAAAAACAAAATTGTAGGTTTGCTATTTAAGTAAGGTGAGCATTACATTATACAAAATATATGCCAGAATTATAAATTCTACTAATGAGTGGATAAGTTCAAAGATTAATAGAAACAAAAATGTGTCTAAATGGTTTTTTCCCTCAATCTTAAAGTTGGGGATAGACAATCTTTGTATAGTGTTATTGTATGTCTTTATTAGGATATTTCTTATGACAGAAGAATTTTGAAAGTAAATTAATATACATGTTGATTTGTGCAATGAATATTGTTCCGGTAGGTATTATTACATACTTGTAAATACAATCCCACTATGTGAAGATGGCAAATAACTGTTGAATGATTTTAGACTACCCGCCTTTTTTTAACCCTCTCATATGAACGATTGACCGCCTTTTTCCTCTCATATGAACGATTGAAGTATCACTAAGTTTACAAAGAAATAATATGAGAGCTTGAAAAAGTAAAAAATTGTAGCTGTGTTTTATTTACAAATGTATTTTCTTAAATAACAATATATGAACTATTTTATTGGTAAACATTAAATTGAAATAGTACAAAATAAAATATATTTAAGTTGAATAGTACAAATATAACAAGAAAAATGTTTAACTAAAAAAAAAAAATAAAGCAAGTTTGGGTAAATTACTTTTTAGTAAATAAGTAATGGTTTGCCTATCCTGTGATTTTCCTATATACATGTTTACGTGAACTAACGAGTGTTCTCATTTTGTTCTAAAAGTCATTATAACAAATATTATAACAAATTTTCTCATTATAAACTGTATAATGCAGTTATTTCATCTTCTTTTTACCGATAGTATTTTCAAAATAGTATACTGTATTTATGTTTACTGTTGTACTGTAGGTTATCAGTGTTTGGAGATGTGGTTTCCCAGTGGAAGCATAAGTAGCATGTTGTTAACAGCAGTTTAGTAATTCAGGGTTTATGTCAGTGTGTGAATGTAGTGATAGCAGTGCAGTACACACATTGGTTTGTTTTGACCAATTAGTATTTTTGAGGCAAACAATTCGTTGTTTCTAGTTCTCCACTCATTGCTCTTCCCTTTCCCTGTTTCATCTCATTTTAATTTTATGGCCCAGTTAAGTATGTTTTGAAATATTTCAGTTTTTCACAAAAAATGGCCGTGACATAATGCCCTAGGAAAGGAGAGAGGGTCTTCAAGAGTGTTATCCACCAAAATGGGGGAGGATGGAAGGTTCTACGCAGCGTTATATAACTTCTAAATCTCAACAATTTTTTTTAATTCATTCACAATATTTGCTCGTTTTCCCACAAAATACAAGATTTTTTAAAATGATTTTAAAGCCTGTAATATATTCTAACACCATGAGAAAAAATTAAACAAAGTCTAAACTATGATTCTATAATAAATCCAAATATACATGAAAGTATGTGAACTAGTAACTCAGTGGTTGCCATGGTATGAGATAGAAAGGCAGCATATACAGACCATGGTTAAGTACTTCCACCATGGTACAGATAAGCAGTGATGACTGGCATATGCAAACAGGCAGACGGCGAAACCATCGGTCAGTCAGATGTGCATTAGTTCTGTGAGGCGAGTGTTGTGCTGATTAACATGAATAAGATAAATAGGGGAAGGGGGTGACAGCGTTAAGTAATTTTTGGGGGGGTTAAGTACTGTTACAAGGAGGAGACGGGGTCTCAGAATGCTGATTTTAGCGTTATGTAATTTAGAGAAAGCCCCCAAACCGTTTTTAGACCAATAGAGCATATTTGGGATGTTTTCAAAACTGTGCAAATATATTCGGATTGAGGAGAAGAATTCCTTTAGTTGATGTCCCAACTGAATAATATTTGATATAACTCAACAATGGAGGCTTGTAAACAATCTAACAGGTGACCCAAAGAATAGTCATGTTGATAAGATATAACTTGACTACTGTGGCCTTTGGCTCGATCTCTGTTACACAAGAGATAAACACCTACTTTAATAATGTCCAGTCTTATAGCGACTGTGGACATTCCCCCTCACACGTTGAGCAAAGTTTGCTGTTCAACATTATAGCTATTGCTGATACTGGCTAAGTAATAAAAACTATATGTTCATTCAAAAATATACAATCTTGTGACATTTTTCCTTCATTAAAAAAATGTATCTAAATATGCTGCACCAATTTTAACATATATAACTAATTTAAGTGTATTATAAGGCATTTTTCACCATAGTAAAAGTAGTCTGTTTGTTTCAGTAAAAAAAAACCTCAAAAAATAACAATCTAAGACCTATTAGTCTTTAGTCTTTGAATAATATTGCACCCATGATATATGTGCTAAAGGTGATACGACTCCATCCGCTGCTGAAAAGCCTATATACTTTAAATATAACCCACAGGTCACTTTCTGTCTGGCTTCATAATGGCTTTTGATTTGTTAATCAATTCATAACATAAGTAATGCACAGATAAATATGTTGTTTGATTCTTTATTTTCTTCATTGACTAAAAGAACTGGTTTTCTTAGTCAGTGTTTGTTGCAAGCAAAACAATTTGTAATTTATATGTAATTTTAAGAGGAATACAAATAATTATTTCATATGTTTTAAAGACATTACTGCTCAGTGCTAAGCGATGTCACAAATGGCGTTGACGAAAAGTTGTAACTGAAAAGGAAGACTGTCTTAATAGCACAACAGGTAGGGTGATCTGAAAGACCGCTTTCCTTTTATTAATTTTGATGCTTATAATTAATTTTCAATAAAAGGAGTTACTCATAAAATCATTATAGTGTTTCATTAGTCCCTTAAAAACTATAATAACGAAGATTCATTGAGTTTTTAAGATATAAAATTAACTAGTTAGCTTGGCTGATATCTAAAACCTTTTATCATCAGTTATCAGCATCTTGGGTGGATAACATGTGACTACAACTAAGGAAAGGAACTGATAACAGAACTAGAAAGCAGTTCAACTAAATGGCAGTAAACAAATGTCAAACATCCTCCAAGCTCACTCTTTTGTCTCACAAAATCAGGTGTTCTGAGGGTAAAGGAGATCTCTGAGGCCGTTCGTAGATTACACTTCAACATTGTGTTAATTGTGCTCCCCTATTACCAACTAAAATGGGGTACCTTTTCCAACTGGCTTAAACAGCTATACCATCTTTTACCACAGACTAGCTACCGTTCTTTCTTCTGAGAGCTCATCTCCAAATATTCTCCTTTTCCTGAGCTCCAGAACTTTGCACTCAGTTAATAAGTGTTTGGCAGATTCAAGAGCCCCACCACAAAGCCAGCAAAAGATACCAATCTTTGTCTGATGTTTCCTGAAGTGCTATGTTCAGTAATATAAGCAATCATAATACTGATGTCATTTCGATTCATGGCGATGAGTGATTTAGTCAGCATTGGGTTGGATCCCCTCTTCAGAGATTTTGCAATGCTCGACCATGAAACAGCTGCTATTTGCTTTAGTGACGATTTCTCACAAATTCAGTATTTCAGTCTTGGCAGTGGTAAGTCCAATGCCACATTCTGGTTCGGGCAACCCTATAAAAGGAGTCCTCGATCCCATCTTAGTTTGTAGATCAGCCTCTTTGTTGCCTATGAGGTTACTGTGCCCTGAAACCCACCTCAATTGAGCTTTATTGAAGCGGGCCAAAGCACATAATGTTTGAAAACACTCCCAACTGAATATTGAGGTAAATGCATGTTCATGTGTTTTAAGAGTGGTTTGATTGTCTGACCTAATATAGTGCTGTTTCCCCCCCCCCCCCCCCCCCGACTTGTTTTGCTGCTAGCCTTTGTTGGGCGCAGTCCTCTTGACTGCCCCTGTATTTGATCTCTGCCTGGTAGATCGTGCAGTACCTCCCCATATGTGTCACAGTAGACCCTATACCCAGCCCCACCCTCCATTATAGAACCATCCGTGTACCAGACAATTTCTATTGGTGGTGAGATTGTAGCTAACGCTGGTCTCTAGTCCTCCCTGGATCCGATGTCGATCAGGTAAGATCTGGTGAATGGAATTTTCTATGGTTATGACATATGGTACCATCTCCAGAGTTCTGCTGTCTATTTCATTTTCAATGGCTCACGAATGGCCTCATTTTTATCTGCTCCTCTTGAGATTGCCTACACTATTCAGTTTGTGGGCTGCCTTTTTAGCCTCTTCCATAACATGAAGGTCAAGTGGCAGTAAATTAAGCAGCACTTTGAATGACGCCTTTGGGTTCCTTGAAAATGCACCCTTTATAATTATAAGCAAGCTATTACTCACCAAGTTCTGACAAGCCTTCTCCACCACACAGGAACCCCATAGAAGAGGAACTCAGAGCTCCAAGATCCCATTTTCTAATGAAAGGCAAGATGATGGTTGATCCGGGATTGATTGAACGTTCTTCCGTGGAACACTATCTACTTACCTGCTTCTAGCTTACATTCATGACGCTAAAAACAATATTATAAAACCTAATGGTGACCATCAAAGTTATGTCGTCCTCACATTCCTGTATGAAGACACTGGTATCTGTTAATGATCTTAAAATGTCATCAACCACCAAATTCCACATTGGTGTAGAAAGTACCCCTCCCTGTAGGCATCCCCTAACCATCAGGACCTGCTGGTCACCTCGAGAAGGAAAGCACTAACTAGCCTGGATCAGAGCATAGAATCCATCCACTTGCATAGTGTTGCTCCGGGCCTGTACTAGCAATTGTGTCATGAGATGTATTATCAAAGGCACCCTCAATGTCTATAAAAACACAGAGAGCAACCTCTTTGTTTTCTAATGCATCCTCTGCTCTACATACTAGTTCATTGAGAGCAATGATGCACGATTTATCAGCCTAATAGGCAATTTGATTCCAGTGAAGAGGTTGTGCCTGAAGGACCCTGTGCTGGATGTATCTTTCTACCAGTCTTTCCAGTGTTTTAAGCATAAACAAGGAGGGACTGATTGGTCTAAATGCCTTAGCTTGGCTATTGTAAGATTTGCCTTGCTTTGAAATAACACCACTTTGCTCACTGCCCAAGCCGTCGGTTCATAACCACATGCCACGCTGGCCTCGAAAAGTTCACGAAGGGTGCTCTTTGCAAAAGAGCAGGGTACACGCCGTATCCACCCAAGTGATTTGTTTGGGCTGAACTTGATACCCCATTTCACCCTGGAAAAGGTGACCATGAGTCTATCCAGGTTCCAGTCCACCAGCACAGCCCTTGGCCGAGGGCTTTCACCAGTGTAACTGGTCTCAGCCAGCTCAGTATTACACCTGACGCATCCCAGAAAATGTGACTCAAGGAGAAGAGGGAGAGTTTCACCTGTCATCAATATATATTCCCTGTTTTATTTTCAAAGTGTACAAATTGGATTCAGAGGTTTTTAAGCCAGTATATTGTTTTAGTTTGGCTACAAAGCTGTAGGTTATACTGCCCCAAACTTGCCAGAGTCAGATCAGTTTACAAAATTTACATTCCAAATGCAATTAGTTCAGTATCTTAGTTACAATGGTTTTGGTGCTTTTATTTGCCGATAAGAACACTCATTTACTGTCATGTTGGTCCTAAGTAAATTAATAGTACAAAATTGTTTTGTACTATTAATTTACTTTTAATAGTAAATTAATTTACTATTAATTTAGTTTTGTTCTCCAGGCAGAACTTAACCAAAATTTATGATTTCTCCTACATAGTGTGAATTTTGTTATCAACCGACAACTATTTTCTTATTAACAGTTTTCAAAATGTGAAATAATGTTAATAAAGTACATGAGTACATGCAAACTTTGTATTTTATGGTGTCAGGGCTAGTAATATACATTATAGCCCATGTAAATGAATCAGTTGCCTATGACTTTAATAAATTCCAGCATTTCCATTTCTCGTCTGCAGTGCTTTCTCATTTGAGATTTTCAGGAATTTCCATGACATCCGTTACTGATAAACACCCTTTATGTGTTCTTTCCCCAACTACTTATTGTTAAAATTAATTTATGTTGGCCGATTTACTAAAATTTAAATACAAATAATTGGAATTTGATTTAAAAACACATTCAATTATGATAGTTCTAAACAATTGTTGGCTTTAATTAAAATGATTGCTATTACAATCATATCAAATGATATTTATTCCTACACATGCATTGAAATATTATGGTTTTCCCAGCTTCACCAATAAATTTGTGGCTTATTCCCGGTTTTTTCACAGTAGCCCGAATTCCCAGCTTGCCACTGATGACCCTTTACAATGCATCCATGAAAATAATTCTTACAATTGTTTACTGTCTATCATAAAACAGTTGCATTACGTTATTTTTAGTTAGTTGAAAAACATAATTAAAAATATGCTGTTTTTTTCCTGTTAACATAATTAAAAATACACTTGAATATAAAATAATTTAAATAAAATTACTTTTAATACTACACTCTTAACACAAGTCAACTACATAAACACATATCACAGACAACTCAGTGCCACTAGCAACGTAAGACTAATTAAAGTCCTTATGGTACCAACAAATGTATTGAGGTGAATATCTAGCCTACCCCCTTTGGTCAAGATATTTTGACAGCATGATATAATGCACGAAAGCAAGAATCGTTTTCAAATATTTAATCCACTGTTAACACATTTACTGCAGTTTCTACGATCCTAGGCAATATCTTGGCTGGTCGTAAGCATGTCTCTTTGATCACAGTAATACTGATATCTTTATACCAGTGAGAGGTCAGTATAACAAAAGACGCATTCATTTTTTTGCATCGTTAAAGCAATGCTGTCTTGCATTACTTTGGTTAACATTAGGTACAACATTTAACGTTTTAGTGTCAGCAGCCACCCTCCTGGCATTAACTGTCATACAATGTGTATGAAGTGAATAAGTCAAACTAAAGTTGTCTTTGTAATAAAATTTGTTATGTCTTTTTTTTCAAAAAAAGAATATATACATATTTGTTACCAAGCAAATATGATACTTCCTTGATATAGTTGAGATCAACAGGATGTTAGTTTGACACTCGATTGTCCTTATGGATTTTTTTTCAGTTTTCGTCTAGTTTAAAATTATTACACTTAATTGCCTTGATTCCTTTTTAAATTAATTAAAAAAATTTAGCTATAAAGTTTTATACTAGCTGGCAAATAAAAATATCTTAAATCTGTTCTATCATTCATTTTTTTAGTTTTAAGTTTAGTGTTTAGATTCTGTCTTAAATATTTGTTATAAAAGGTTTAAAAATATTTTATAGCATATGGACTCACCCACGCATAGACCATCCTGGTCCATGTGGGGGGGGGGGGGAATTCCTAATGTATAGTTGTGAGGTTGAGTGTATTATTGTTATTTATAAATGAATAAAGATTTTGATTTGTACTTCAACACTGGCCATGGCGATGCAGCTTACAATTATAAAGTAATAGCAACGCCTCAATGCATAGCTTTTTTTTTACAAACATTCGCATCATTCACATTCAGCTGTGACCTACCAAGTGGCATCAGCTGTTTGAACTGTGAGTAGGAATGATTTCCCACAGCAAACACACCGGACGTCTGGCCAATAAACCACGTGACTTACAGCAACAGTACAAACACTCACGTCTTTCACGTCAGTTGTGACCTTCCAAGTGGCATCAGCTGTTTGAACTGTGAGTAGGAATGATTTCCCACAGCAAACACACCGGACGTCTGGCCAATAAACCACGTGACTTACAGCAACAGTACAAACACTCACGTCTTTCACATCAGTTGTGACCTTCCAAGTGGCATCAGCTGTTTGAACTGTGAGTAGGAATGATTTACCACAGCAAACACACATGACGTCTGGCCAATAAACCACGTGACTTACAGTGTCAGTAGAAACACTCGTGTCTTTCACGTCAGCTGTGACCTTGGATGTCAGAAATGCAGTCATGGATATAACACAAGAGTGCTTTTATTGAACCACCCTCCCACCTCTACACGTACAGTGATATTGACCCACCCTCCCTCACATACACGCTCATTGGTATTGACCCACTCTCCCACCCATACACGCATATTGATATTGGTATTGTTTGTATTTATGTTGAATTATTAACTATTCATGAAGAAATTACAACACAATTTCTCTTTAGCAATCAGTTTTTCTTTTATGTTTATTTTACATTCCTTATAATTCGACATTTTGATGCTTTGACATCTCGTAGTCCACAAAGTGCTAAGCTGTCAAGGTTTTACTATAGTAGATTAAACTAATCTTATAACGACTGGACCAGGGAAAATAAACTCCAAACAGATTTGATGTAACAGTAGAAAAAGTGTTATTAATTCATGTTATCAAGTGAATTGACTATTTTTGTATTTCCTTAAGAATAAAGTAACATTGGCATAAACTAATAACATTTTTCCTTGCCTTTTACATTAACCCTCGATCTGGTGGCTGTTTCTACCAAAATGTCAAGCGATTTGACGATTTGCAGATTTTGTTTAATAATCTATAAAAATTAGTAAATAATGCTAAACATACTTGTATTTGGTATCTAAATTTCACAAACAACCAGGCTATTATATGTTTCTAAAAATTTAATAAAATTATTGTTTTATGTTACAATGTATTTGTAAATATAGTTTGTGACAAAAGTAAAAGAGGAGGGGGTGTACCTGGGAAACTGTAAATTATATATCTATGTATTTAGATTTTCAAAATAGCACTATTATTTAAAATTTATTTTAGTTTAGGAAAATGTATCATTATGAGTATGGGCAAATTCATATTCTAGTACTATACAACCTCATAGAGTACAAATCCTAAAAATATTTAGCCACAGTAACCTATATTTATAAAAATTCACCAAAAATCTAATACACATGTAACAGGATTCTGCTAGCGTTATATTATAAAAGCTGTACCCGCCCACTTCGCCAGTCATAATATCGAGTTTGATTATAACAATCGAAATGTGCATCAAACTTTCAGTTTACCTGTATTTTTCCAATATTATTCAAATTATTTAGTCTAATATCCAATTTATAACAGCTGATGTTATGTATAATCACTCAACTATTTTTAGTTTTAAAAGTTTAGCCTACCACAATTTTATTCAATTTCTTTTTATTTAACAGCTGTTCATCAAATAAATCAATCAATTAATATAGCTCCATAAGAAAACCATGCAAATTTTGGAGGCCAGTGGGATGGAGGAAAATCCTTTCTTATAGAGTCTCTAGGGGTTAAGATAAACCTATGTATAACATTTCAAGTCAATTGGACACATATTTCTGAAGAAATGGGGATGAGTGGTAAATTTATTTTATATATACACATCTAAATTTTTAAAATTATTATTGCTTTAGATAATAATTTGTTGAAGTAGCAGAATTTTAAGTTTACAGCACGGATATGGTAGCAATGGAAATGTCATTAGTAACCCGCTCCATAGGCATCTTGGAGGAAGAGGAGGAAGAAAATAAACAAGGCGTTAAACTAAGAGAAAGCGTTTCTGAGTCAGACTAGTCTCATCATCTTGTCGACGCGCCAGCTTTGTTATTGCTTCTATTTACAAAGTAACTATTGGCCTATTTTGTCTGACATTCCATAGTTCTTAAAATATAAATAGACTACAAATAAGATAGTTACATATTTATAATAATATTTGTTATGTTTATAAATGCACAGAGCCTAACCAAGCTTTCAGATTGGAGCTTTTGTATATTATAATACAAAACTTATACCTTATTTGTAGTCTATTTATATTTTGGAACTTTGGAATGTCAGACTAAATCGGCCAATAAATAGTACTTTATAAATAGTAGCAATAACAAAGCTGGCGCATCGACAAGATGGTGAGACTACTCTGACTCAGAGAAGCTTTCTCTTAGTTTAACGCATTGTTTCTTTTTTTTCCTTCAGTACCGTAATATCTGCAACAGACCAAGATGCGGGCAACTAATGACATTTCCATTGCTACCACAATTTCCGCTTCCGCTCCGCTTGCACAATTTGTAAACTTCAAATTCCGCTACTGCAACAAATTATTACCTAAAGCAATAATAATTTAAAACATAGTGAGCGTAGTTACACTCATCACTATTTTGGTATCATGTAAAGTGAGCACAATTACGACAATCACCAGATCGAGCGTTAAGAGGTACAGCTTTAGTATTTTTTGAGTTGGTAAAAAAAGCCTTTGAATTGATACAAGAGGTAATTAAATAACTCTAATAATGCTCCTAGTGATCCCACAATCCTTATCAAATTCAATTTTCAGTTGATTTATATCACAATGTTTATGATTGATGAGAAATATAAATTAATTGGAACAATATTTATAAATTGAGATTGTTCTAATAAGAAAAACATAAAGAATACATACTATAGCTTATTTTATTTAAATATTATAAGTATAAATGAGGCAACTGCCTAATTGTTCCTTTAAAATTGTATTTCCAAATATGAAAACATAAAAAGAGCAGCCTACTTATTCTACTAATCATTGAGAAATTATTAAAAAAAAAGTGGCTTGTTACTACAATCAAAGAAAAATGTCATAAAAGCATACTACTAAAAACTAAAGCCTACGTGTTCACCTATAAACTTACACAGCATAAAAACAGTACTACATAATATTTACACAAGTTAAAATGTAGCTTGCTAGCTGAATTGCATAATACGACTATAAAATCTCTGCCTACTATCAAGCAAACTGGGAGCAAATAACTTTGGTGATGCTGTTCTGCGCATTTTTACGCACAAAATCCCTGTACAAAAATCACATATGTGGCAGTTCACAATTACCACATGCAAATCCACAACCTAAGCCAAGCTTGCCTAGCTACACCAAAGGCCAAGCCCTACCAGCCCATAACTGTAACTACACACCCACATGAGACCTGACTAACAAATAAACCAAACGATGAAAACAAAACTTGAGCTGATTGCATAACTGGTCCAAACTGTTTTAAATAACAGTAGGCTATAATATGTTTAGTACTCTTTCAAATTGTAATCTTAAACCACATAATAAAATTACTAAATGCAAAATTATAATTGAAAAACAATTTTAAAGAGCAATAGTCTAGATTAAATCAGGTTCAGTAAGTACGCACTAATAAATGATACAATGAAAAATTGAAATAGTTGTTGAGCAATATCTTAATGATTAGTCTTGCAATTAAGGAATGTTACAGATATGTAATATAAAAACATACTTTCCTCGTTTCAAAATATAGATTACTATACAGCTGCTTCAATAAATATATTTTTAAAAATAACACAACAGCACAAAGTATTTACAAATCTTGTCAAGTGCATGTTTACAAACTTTTGCCAAACTGAAAGAAAATAATAAATTATTAACTTATTGAGTGTAAAGCAAATACCACAAATAAAAAGGCGTACATCTACGTAAAGTTAAAAAAAAAATCAATATGACAATAAAAATTATACTTCATAAATTATTATTACTGTAAAATGTTTGCTAAATATATTTCCAACTAATGAAAGCGTTTCCTGTAAATAAGATATCTGAACTAAAATTTTATGTAATAAGTAATATATATTCTTCCAAAATTATTCAAACATTTTTATATATTCTTAGAGATCTGTTATACCTGGAATTCTTTTGCAGATACCATGTGTCCTATCTAAATTGTATAAAATAAGGCTTAAAAATAATAAATTAAAGCAATTATTACTATTAACAATATTAAAGCAATAAAAGCTGTCTAGCAAAATAATTTATCACAATTGAGAATTAAGTCTTCTCTTCCTCTTCCTTCTCTCCAGCCTTCAATATAACTTGAGGTGTACTTAAGGGCAACTGATTCAGCCACACTTTTCACTCTGATGGTGTGAGATCCTTCTCTTCCTCCCCTTCTGTGAGCAACTGAAGTAGTAAATCATGCAAGGGTTCAAATGCCTTACGATATCCAGCATCAGACAGATGAAGGTAGTCCGGCATGTCGTGATGACTGATCGTTCCATCAGCACCGACAAGCCCTTTATCACAACTTACCGATTGTACCCGGGCTTTCCCTTGTAACTTTCTTTTCACAAGTTCGTTAACTGATGAGTTTCGCTCTCGCAGAGGGTTTGGGTGTTGCCCACGAGGTAACAGTTCCTGCAAGGAATTTTATTTTAAATATTTTTTTATATTTTAATACAAACAGAAATATAGAGTAAATAAAGCTTTACTCAGACTGAATCTAAAAAAAGACTTACAAGACACTTCATTTAACTAAATTGCATTTTAGTAAATTGAGTAAAATGTTTATTGGTTTATCTAGATTATTTTTTTTAATAACAGGAATTACATATAATAATAATAAAATATATTTAACCTGGAAATTAAACCTCTTATTTTTACAAAAAATACTTTTCCTACTTTAGAACATAATCTCTTTCAACATTGATGCACTTTTCGCAACAAGTTACGAGCTTTTTTATACCGGCTACAAAGAACTCTGTCTTGGTGTTGGCAGAAAATTTCCATAAATTTCTTGACATGCTTGTTAAGAGGGTTTCACCCATGGATTTGGCGGTGCGAAACATGCCTCTTCTTTTTAAACTCTCCTATCGTTATTTATCCACATATTGAGCTGAAATAAGTGTTAATATGTTCACAAATAGTGTCCTTTTGGACTGGCTGACTTTAAAATTAAAATACTACCTCCAATATGTGAGATAATTTCGACTAAAAGACGTAAAATACGAGTTTTTCAGATTGAATTATGGCAAGTAAAATTGTTTCTAAACAACTGCCAATTTCAGCCAGTCCAAGCTTTGATTCCTTAAGAATATATGAACAGGTCTACCATAACTGTACGGCGACATTCCGAATTTTAATCATTTAAAATAGAGAGGCATGTTCTTGAATGTGAGCTGTCTGGACGGAGCTGTAGAGTAGCGGTGCCTGGCGGAGAAGCGTAGTACCTCGTCTCTGCAACTCATATTGCCAACTTTTTTCGCTAGCACCGAAATATCCCAGGTAGTGTAAATTTATGTATCGCCACAGGTATCGCAATTTCTTTCACGATAATACGGTACGCTACTGTATGTGAATGACGAGTGTGCAAATTAAACAACAGCTATTTGGACAACATCTAAAGACGTGGCTACAAGACCGACCATTCTACACTTTAAATGAAATTTTCAATAATTAAACTTATTTTGTAAACTCTGTGACACTATTCTCATCTTGACGATGATGTAATAAAGATATTTTGACTTTGACTTTGTGTGATCTGTGTTCGACACATTTGTATAATAATTGAATATCAAATGTAATTTTGTATTATTTATATAATTTTAAAATATAAATTTGATTAATAATTAATTACTGCATACTAAATGTTCTATTATTTGTTGAGCTTTATGCAGTGTTTACTGTCTATCGATGAAATATCAAACAGTAATCCAAAATTGCAAACAACTTTTACATCAATAATGTTACTTAAAGTCAAAAAATGTTTTACAAGAAAATTATTATACACCGCAGTGTTTTGTGTGTGTATATTTAAAGAAATCTATTTAATATAGGTTATATATAGTGTTATATGTATCAAGTTAAAATTATATGTATCAAGTTAAAGTTATATGTATCAAGTTTACTACCTAGTCCTAAATTCCTAACCAGTAAATACTCTGGAATCCTGAGATGACGAAAATATACATAGTAAGCCTACATGTTTACATTTTACTGTACATAAAAATATAGCATAATATCAGAATCTTTTTATGTGATCTTGTTAATTAATGGGCTGCATTATATAAAGATCAATCTACATAATATGTATTCAACTCAACGAGACGACGCTTCATGTGTGTGACTCAACGACGAGGTGTGCTAATAAAAATTTAAATAAATTGAATGTTAGTACACTGATTGTGTCAGGGGTCTTTTCCAAGACCAGTCTTTTCTGCAATAGAGGAATTTTATTTTAAAATAAGAGTTGTTGGCCAACCTATTTATGAATATACTGTCGGAAACGGATGCGAATGACTCACAGGTCAGTCAGTGGTGTGCTTACGCGTCTTCAGGCTGATTTATATTTCTTACTGTAATTGTTCACGTGTTTCAATATGCCTAAGCGTAGATGGTGTTTGAGTTCGTATGTTAAAAAAAGACGACGAAATCCTGGTTTATTAAAATGGGAACAACAAAAGGAGGCAAGGTAAGTGATTATTTTTAAAATGTTCAACCTGTAGTTCAAATTGTCATTGGTATAAGTAAAAATAGAGTATAGCAAAGGTATTTTCTTGAGCTTAGACCCGTACCGTTCTAGTTGTTTAGTAGGCTAATTGTGTAAAATACATAAGTAAGCACAAAATTATATAAGCTGTACCTAATTTACGGTATTTTTTTAGGTTTCATAGAAAGTTATTAGTCGCATTTTTACAACAAAACAAATACACTAAATTGTAGCTAAACAGCAAAACACTGACATAGCTGTGTGTGTCGTCAGTCGTGGTTATATTGGTGGGTGTGTGTGTGAAGCAGTAAAAATTCAGTTCGGTGAAGTTTATAGTGGAGCAGTGCGACCAAGGCCACTTCCCGCCAGCTGGCTGTCTCAGCACAGGCAGCATCGTGGCGGTTGTCATAGCAACTATCTTTGAGCAACCTACACACTACACAGTGTAGTAGTTTCGCTGACTGTACACCCTACCTACAGAGAACAGCTGTCAGCTGTTGCATTTACTGATTTACGAGTACAAACAGATTCGTAGATTGTTGTCTATCCGTGATGTTACACTATCAATATATTGACAATAAGTATTGATGAAATATTGAAGATATGTTGTTTGTTTACTTTTGACATTTCCGTCAATATATTGTTTCAAATGGCGGAATTTCGCCAGGCTCGAACAGCTGTGTCAGTACTGACGTCAATATTGACATAAGCCTCAATATATATTGTCAATATATTGATAGTGTAACAGCACCATATAGTTGCAACAACAGTCGTCTTGAGAAAATCAGTTATAACCTATTATGCACAAGAAATCAATTTAGCCTGCGTGTGGGACAATAGAGCGGGGGACAATGCTACAAGCGGGCAGTGGGAGGTGGATGGAGGAAAGAAGGAAGCTGCTTACAGCATCAAACTTTGCCACAGTCTGCAAAAGAAGAGACACAACGTCATGCCAAAATCTAGTCAAAGCTCTTTTGTACAAAGAGTTTGAAACTTCTTCCACTGCCTACGGAAGGGAAAACGAGCCAGTAGTAATAAGAGCTTTTGAAGAAGCTACTGGTTTGCAAGTACACAAATGTGGGCTATTCACTGACAGCAAATTACCTTATCTGGGAGCTACGCCAGATGGACTAATAGGTGAGGATGGCTTAGTTGAGGTGAAATGTCCTGCATCGTGCAAAACTATGACACCAGAGGAGGGAATTTTGAAAAGAAAATTTAAATTTTGGCAAATTAATAACAACACTGTTGGACAAGTAAACAAATCAAACGACTACTACTTCCAAATCCAGGGTCAGCTTCACATCACTCAACGCCAATATTGCTATCTTGTGATGTGGACTCCCTTAGGAATTAAAACAGAAAAGGTGCTGAGGGATGATGAGTTCTGGGAAAAGGAGATGAGCGAAAAACTGCAAAGGTTTTATCGCAACTGCTTACTACCAGAACTTGTCGATCCCCGCCACACCAGATCAATGCCAATACGAGACCCCCCTTATATTGTCGAGGTTATCAAAAAAAAGGAAGCAAATAAAAAGTGAATTTTTCCATGGCTGCTTTTTATTTCGTAACCAGTATAAATGACATTAGTTTATACATTATCTTAGTTATTCACACCATCAAACGACATTAAAATTTAAATATGGTGGTCTGGTTTTCGATTAACATTATTTGTGAACATTAAAATTTTGATTGGTGGTAAATAGAAGCAATTTTAGACGTACGATTATGGATATGTTCTCATTTTAGGTTTCAACAAATTCTCAACACTATTAAAGGGGTTTTCGAAATATTTACATCATTAGACCTATTATAGAAATTGGCATTGATGTGTTTGCGTGTATGTGAAATATTAGAATATTGTATAATTGTAGACTAGTTTATAGAGTAAATTCCATCCAGTCATCGGATCAAAGTTCTATCTGTTCTAACACCATTTCAGTATTATTCATAAATTTACAATGTTGTACTATATAATTGTAGTTTGTGTTAGGTTAGTTTATGTAGGAAAGAGAATACCCATACAAGGCTTCAAAACTAAATGTTTGGTAGCTTATTTTTGCGTTTGAAGCTCTCTTTTGTGCTGTTGTAACAAAAAAAATTGTGTACATATTTTTCACATTGGCCAAAAACATTACGTAGTTAGACTTAGACGATGAACAATTCTTATGAAAGACTTAAAAGCCAATTGGCGGCAAAATGGCAATCATATACTGCAACCAAGTTTTGGTCAATCATACAGCAGGTGTTTTGCAGTCCCCACCCCACCACCTGTTATAAAGCTGGAAGGTCACTTGCCGATTTCAGTCTCAGAGAAACCACTGAGGATGCCACATCACAGTATGGGCGAAACGTCTGGTCATCTTGTAAATATTGTAGATAGTACCTTGACGCGGTTGTCGCCGGAAACTGTAGATTCTAGTGATGCTTCCAGCTGTTATTGTTTAAACTACGTGTACTTAATCATAATTTAAAACAGTAGAATTATTTAGTCAAATTTGTTGTACATAAATTTTAATCTAAATAAATATATATATATATATAATACGTCTTAATTTCAAGATAGTACTACATATACGTATAGGCCTTTAAATAGTAAATTGTTTTGGTGGTGTTATTTTGTTTCTTTTAGTTCAGTTGATTTGATGCTTCTAGTGCAAATCAATGATATAGCACTTCAAATTTCTGTATTGTTGAATTATTTTGTAGAAAGAAATGTATGCTGTATTTTGGCGTTTGATCTTTATGTATTATGTAAAACATACTTTTTTAATTATTTAAAACTAAACCATGATCAACATTATGTGTGCTCATAACACTATCCATAAGGTTCACAAAAATGTACACGTCTGGAATTATACTGTAATAAATTGTGTAAAATTAACAACACTGGATTTTTGTTAACCCAAAAGAACCTTCATTGAAGAGCGCAACTTTGTGAAAATGTAACATTGTGACATATTACTTCAATAAGTAAAGACAGTTATATTTAATCGTCTTGATTATTTGTTTGTATGATTACTGGTACCACAGTATAACGTCTAATAATGTCATGTTTCAACCTACACTAATAACTGATTTAGAACGCTAATTCTTTAGATAAGTAGAGAAGGTTAGCCTTACGGTTATGTTTTCACCAATAATTTTTAACTTATTTGGCTATATGGTCATTTGTTGAACAATATCTTGACGACTAAGTATAGCATATAAATCAATGCTATTTTATTTTTGATGCATTCTTTTGGTTTATTCATGAATGGTTACAACCAACATCATCGAGAACCGACGAAAGATGTTGCGTTGGTATAGGATAACGAATGACCAGCTGCATGTCGCGTCGCGGTGCGGCAACTGGCATCTGAGCTGCTGACTGCTGGGCGGGAGAAGAGGGAGAAATTCACGTACCACTAGACACTCAGATCCAAACTTTATCTCCGCGAGGTTGGCTTCCCTGCGCTCACTAGCGCAATCCTGTGGCGATAAATAGAACTGCTAGAGCCAGTTGCTATAGGAGCGGCCATTTTAATCTGACTTCTGGTGACCGAGTGAATTCCTCTTAACTAGTAATTTCTTTCCTCGTAATACTTCCTTTCTAAGATTAAACAATTTCTTCCCTCGTAATACTTCCTTTGTAAGATTAAACAATTTCTTTCCTCGTAATACTTCCTTTCTAAGATTAAACAATTTCTTTCCTCGTAATACTTCCTTTCTAAGATTAAACAATGAAAATTAGAGGATGTTGAACTGGGGCTACAAGGGGGATGAGACAGTATCTACCAGCCCGCATTATAAATAATTTCACGAGTTAATTGAGGAACATGAGGATGTCCATTGTCTTTCTTCCTTGGAAATCACCCTTCTCCTTTAAGATACGCGACGTTTCTCTCTCATAGCTGGCCTCACCTTGTTCAAAGCTAATATCTGATTAGTATTAGCTGTTTTTTTTTGTTTTTTTTTTCTGTACTCTTTATTCAAGTGAGAAGCATCAACAGGCCTGCCAAAACCATGCTCTCCCGTTACTGATTCTCAACCACTTTTGAATTGTTCTTCTGTCTACTTGTAAAATTTGTCATGGTTCATACAACTTTCACCATAAACTTTGGTCATTCTAGATATATATTATATGGGGTTTCACCTTCAGCAATCAAAAAATAAATAACAGAAGATTGTTCAACCAATGTGAAATTTTCAAAAAGACACGACATCAATAAGCTTTATTTTGAGGTTATAAATAAATAAATATCAATCCATCAATTGATAGCACTTACTCCATTGATGTCAACTTAAAATCCTAAATTTCTCAAACTTATACTGTCAACCATCTTTTTCCCAAACCAATTTGTCTCTATTGAAGTATTGAATGACTCTTAATATAATAAAATAATTAGCATAAGAGTAATAATTACATTGCTGAGTTAAATGCTTAAATTGTACAGTGGTAAAGTTAAGCGTTTGAGTTGATATTGCTAGTAACATTAAATACTGTCATTTATTTCCAATAAAATTAATAACAATATACATCTAATTGTATGGTACTTCAAAAACAGCAAAAGTATATAAACACAGTATTTTTGTAATACATTGAGTATATTAATAGTCCTCTTCCCAATACAAATTTCATTGAACATATTTATTATTTTAATACAAGATAAAGATATATAAGGTAAATAAAAGATAAAATAATACTTACAACAAAGATTATATAGGTTTCAGGATGTCTTTCTCGAATAACATTGACTATTTCTACAATTCCATCTGATATATCTTCTGGCAGATCTCCAAAGTTATTTGTTCCAACGTGCACAACTACAACCTACAAAAAATATAATTTGATAATATTAATAAGTACAGTACTAATAAATAATTAATTTTATGGAAAACTGCTACTAATCTAGAAAAATCACAAACATTCTAATTCTAAGATTAAACTGTGCTTAGGTTTGATGTTTGATGGATGATCATGCTTATGAAAATGAACAAACGATCATCCACAGTACCTGGGACTACATTAGATCGATTGCTGACATTTAACCTTAGATCTTGAGGAACAACATAATTTATGTGGTTCAAAATGTGGCTCCCAAAAGCGAGGAATGGCATAATTTATGCTGATGGGTTAAAATTAATTAAACATACGTTTATCATCAAGCAAGCAACAACAAAGTTGATATCAAGAGATGCAGAATGGCTGTACTATACATTTCAGATTTTCAATGTGTTTTTATGCAATTTTATAAACGTAGGTAATAAAATTAAAACGTGCAACAAGAAACTTCCTCTCAATTCCTGCCTGGGACCCAATCAGGAGTCGGAAAAATGTTGTATATCGTATGATTGAAGAATAAACGGAAGATGGAATAAGGCATAGTAAATGTCCATCTACAGAGAATTAAATACTCTATTCAACAAAACATATTACGATGTTTTAGCTGAATTGGGTATTTTACAAAAAAAAAATGTTTTTTACCCTTTTTTGCATGCTTTCTAAAAGTGAGTATAACATCATAATTTATGCTGTTGGTAAAATTTCTTGTTAAAACCTTATTTTTGGCTGTAATCTAACAATTCTTCTATATTTCTATTCAGATATATGTCATCGATTACGTTTTAGTACTTACAAAAATCCTAAAAATTATTTTGTATTTTTTATTATGATTATAATGTGCACAATTTTCAAGTGCCATTTACATAATTTTCGCACGCTGACTTATGATGTTATAAGTTTTACACTTTTCAGAATATTATTATATATTTGACATTTTCATGTAGTAGCTAATAGATTGCACTAATAAAGTACATGTAGAAATTATACATACCCCTTATTTTTGGATTATGTAATTTTTCACAGAAATGTTGTTTCCATGGTAACATTTTTATTTCCCCCAATAAACTAAAATATAAAAATTTGTTTATGGGTACAATATGACTATTTCTCATAAACAACTTTTCCTTGTCTATTCAATGATGATTTTTTTATTAACCCTACAAACACCGGCCATTTTTGCCTATAATACCAGGCCAGTTTTAACTGTTTTGTAAGCCTTTAGGAAAATAATCATTAAAAATATTTAGAAAATTGTTATGGTATATTTTTATATACCTTTATTTTCAGAAAAAGATGTAGAATCATAATATATAAGTTGTTTTGGTTTTATATTTATATTTTTTTATGTATGGCTGAGTTATAAAAAATTTTTTTTTTTTATTTAAATTTTACATTGTCCCTCATGTACCATAGTTATAAATTTATGTTTCCATGACAACATGCATATTTTTATAACTAAAATTTAATGCCCTTTAAAATGATATGCAATTTGTATGGGTAAACCTTTTAAAAAAATTTAAATTTTGAAAATTTATAAACGCGAGCATACCCTGAATTCAGTATATTTTTCAGCTGACAGCTAAATAATTATAATAACAATCAATAATGAGAAAAATTGTATTTTATTG
The DNA here is from genome assembly GCA_035578905.1 of Stictocephala bisonia. NCBI lineage: Eukaryota > Metazoa > Arthropoda > Insecta > Hemiptera > Membracidae > Stictocephala > Stictocephala bisonia. The sequence goes on from JAQJVL010000133.1 coordinate 341,420, forward strand.
TTATACCTATATTGTAACATGCTTATTATAATATTTTGACATACCTTTTTGAATTTATTATCTCCTATTTTGAGATCTGTCCACCTTGAAGACATATATTACAAATGTTTATATACATAAAAACACACACACAAAACAAAACTTGACCACAGGAATATATTTACACTACTATTTACAAGAGTACCACTTCATTTTAATCATCTTCAGGCTCCTCTTCATCCCTTTTTCTCTTCATAGAGTGAAGGGGCCTCCAAAAATGTTGTAATTTTGAAAAGCATTGTGGGTGAACTCCGCAGTTACAAGCTGGGCACCACCATACAGCTCTTTTAGAACACACAGGGCATACTTTCATCTGTCTTTTACCATGTAGATGGGTCAGGGCATGTTGTTCATGGTTTTCTGGTAGGTTCACATTTGGTTGATTGTTCATACTTGACTTACCCAACTCTTCAATAAGTTGAACCATAAATTTTTTCCTTGACAAGGGTTTGTCCGTGTTAAATTTGTACAACAAATAACAATTCAGTACACACATGTCCAAAAGATTATAAAATATTTTCTTCCAATATCTTCTGGTAGTTCTGGTACAAGAGAGGTGATACAGTGACTTATCTTTCATATCCACACCTCCCATATACAGATTATACTGATTTATGAGTTGTGGTTTTCTTGATTCGGTTCCCCTGCGACTCCTTATCACTCTGTCCTCGGCGTGGCAACCAGTAGACAGAAGGTATACAGGTTTACTTTTTCTTTTTTGTCTATACCCTACAACTAAAACCTTTCCTCTGCGAAAATAAACACTTTCCTGGGCATTAAGTTTAGTTTTGAGAGCGGTTTTGGGAAGGTCTTTGGTATTTCTGTTTACAGTTCCTGTAAGGTATGTTTTATTGGCTAAGAGGTGCTCAGCTAATGGTAACTTAGTATAAAAGTTATCTGTAAATAAATGATAACTTTTATTGAGCAGGTTAGTTTTTGTCAGAAGGTTCATCACAACACGTTGGGTAAATGGACTGTTGCAATCAGGCAAGAAATCTTTCCCGCTGTATAAGTCAGTATGCATAACATAGCCAGTGTTGGAATCACATAACTCAAATTTTTTGATTCCAAACCTGGCATGCCGTTTATTTGGCATATACTGAAGAAAAACTGTTCTATTTTTCATGCCAATCATGCTATCGTCGACAGAAATATTTTGTGTTACATTTTGAAAGCATGATTTACAGCATCAAGTAAAGGGCGCACTTTTTGCCATGGATCGTATCCCACTTGTCCTTTAGGAATATGTTCTGCTGCAGTGATATGAAACATTGTATTTATCAATGAAAATCTGTTGCGTGACATAATTTTTCTAAACCAGGGAATATTTTGTGACTCGCTAGTGCTCCAATAGTCTACAGTGTTTTTGGTACGTAAAAGTCCCATGTTTAGTACGCAGGCTATAAACTGCTTCAATTCAGACACAGTAACAGCCACCCATTGCCTGAATGTAGAATTAGGAGTCAAAGTGCCAGTATTATTTTTTTCTGTTATAATTTTATTAGCATAATCATTAGTAGCATTCACTAACAATACCCAAACTGCTTGAGTGAAAAATAAATTGAAGTAGGCTAGTACAGGGCTATTTTTTGGAGGACAATTTTTTATTCCTGTATTTCTCACAGTGAATTCTTGAGTAATGTCAATATTGTTTTCTGGAGCATATACTCTAACCCAATTATGAGGAGTTACTTGAGGTTGAGTTACTACATTAGGAGAGTTAGGTCTAGTTGGGGGTGATTGACTAGGAGACAATTGCGGTGTTGTAGGCCTAGCTAGAGTACTATCTTGATCATCTATATCACTTGTTTCTAAATCAGATTGATCAGGGATATAATTATCATCACTATCAGATGTATAGTCTATAGAAATGTCTGAAAAATTACCTGTAACTTCATCTTGATTACCTACACTAACCCTATCTTCATCACATGACAAGTCACTTACATCCTCATTTTGTAATATGTTCCGTATATCACTTGAACCACAAGGATCATCCATTGTTGAAATAATGTTTATATTTAACCTTATAAAACTAGAATAATAAAAAAATACGTAAAAAAACTAACATAAACAATGATACAACAACAAAACAAACCAACTTGACAGGTACAACTCACGATCTACTGAAGCACTAGCGTAATTGTCAGCACTACCAGTGCGATCAGCTGACAACAAAGAAAACATGACGTAATGTCAACGAAAATAATTCCAAAGAGTACGGAATGAAAGAACATTTCATTGGCTTTCATTTGCACCAGTAAATATATATAACAACCGGAAAATAACCGAGCACTGATCGATTTATACAACCGATGTTTATTGACGCCTGAGGCGTCGACGGTATTTCAGAAAGGGTTCCAATCGACGCCTCAGGCGTCGATGGTGTTTGTAGGGTTAAACCCTTAAAGCGCCATTTATACAATGCCTATTTTCCATTAAGCACTAATTTATTGTAAAAGAAATTATATTTTTAGTTGCTCATTTTTTATTGTTCTGATAGGAAAATAAAAGCTATGATCATTTTGAAAGTTTTATTAGCTTACTTTACTTTTTTTCCTTATATATGAATATGCAAATAAGCAAACTTTTATTTGAAAGTAAGCCTCAGGCACAGATCACTTATTCAGTATGAATCAATACAAAATATTATTACTATTAATAAAATATGTATAATTGAGTATTTACTGTTAAGACAAGGCCTGCACATAATACACATAATAAAAAATAAGTAAATACATATAGCACTTGAATATGATGTATTTAGTACCTTCCATAAATCAAAATCTGCCCGATTATTCATATTGACACTTAAAACTAATAAATTATTAAAATATATTAAACTAAAGTAATGAAAAAACCTTCTAAATACAAAGTTTCAAGAGGTGAGGCGGCGCACAATGACAACCCCTCGGCTCGACAGTAGCTGCGTGTATATGTGCTTGTGGTGGTGGGTGGCGTAGCGGAAATGTACACTGCCAGACAAAAACCAGTCTCGTAGTGATTGACAGGCAAACAAAAGGTTGCGAGTCGCACAATGTGTCGCTCATGAGTCAATGTCCATAACAAAAACGCACTGCCGGATTAAATTAGAAACATTATTACGAAAATATTATTTTGTAATTATTACATGTATATGCGCTTATGGTGTTTAGAACAAAGTCAACATATGCACATACAGCGTGATAAGGGATATATCACCATTGAATTTCAATTGACATTTTTCTTTTATTTGTTTTGAATTTTTACATGTACTATTTGATTACATACAATAATCATACTGTAACTTTGCACATTTTTTTCATTTTATGCAAACAAAATTTCCCCCAAAAAACCTAGTAGTTTATCTAATATGTAACAACATAGTACTATAGTGCATTAAATAATAAACAATTTGGCTATCTTGGAATTATTTTTAAAGATTGTTTAGTACTCCTGAGGAGGGTTATAAGTGTTAACAATATTTTCAAATTTTATGAACAGCAGTCGATATTCCTAGCACGTTCACACCAACTGCCATATTGTCGACCTTTTTACTTCACGTGTGCATTTTACAAATGTTATGTCAAAAAACCGATTTTTATATTTTTGTTGAAAAGTGTGTATTTTGATGAGTTACATAACATACAATAATTTAAAAATTAAAATTTCCTGTTTTTTGCATTTGTTATCATAGTCAGTGGCCTTCATCGGCCTATTGTAATAACATATTACGTCTGGCTGTTGAGTGACATTAGCGGCCCACACAGCTCTGCGCCTATGATAAATTGAACTTTCTATGAAAACTGTCCTGAAAATCCAATGTTATGTCTTTAGATTGTTTCTTACTTTTTTGTATGAATCACCTTTAAGTGTATTCTAGACAGCCGCTTGATGTTAACTAAAGTGATTCTAAGCAGCCATCACGGCTACAAACACCCATTCAAATAAATTCATGTGTGGGTCTCTGGAGCCCCACAGCAGCCAGAAGTAATATAAGACGTGGGCTTATGTATAACCACATCCACGTCGTTCCTGTTTAATGATTGCATGGGCCAATAAAGGCGTTTGTCAACACGGATTTGATAAGTGAGTTAAACTGATCAAAAAGTTCAGTTCAGTAAACATCTGCTTGACTAATAACAGTATGGCGTGGTGCACACTTTGCAAAAAACCTTGTACTACTCCACTACTCAGACAACGATTGGTGCTGGCATAGCGGCACTGTTATGAGCTGTTTCGTTCAGAGAGGAGACCTGTGGTTCTACAATCACAGATTGTGATTTCTGTTCTATCACTAGCTGTCAAACCAGTCTCTTGTGTGCTGGTCTTGTTTGCTAACATTGACGTTTTTATTTCCACTGAATAATAGTGTACAGTAGTTCTGTTTTGTTGAAATTATTGTGTTTTATATGTTTATCATTACCTAATATTGATGATTATACGTATACATTAATAATATATCAAATATGTAAATATTTCTGAAATAGAAAAAGGTTTATTTTTTGTTCCTCGGAATATCTGACTTTTTATCGATTCGACCTCTACCCGATCCCGTCTGGGTCGGATATGAGGAGTTCTACTCTAGTTATAAAAAATTTAACCTTACTATTTCAATGTTTGCCTTAAGAAAAAAAAAAAAATAATAATAAGTGGAGCTACATTTTTACAATTCTGACCAAGGAAAAAATGGAAGAACATAAAACCAACATCATGTTGGTGCTTGAAAATACATGTTTTATCAAAACAAAAACTTACTTTAGGCTTTATGTTATCCAAGGCGCCATTGTGAATCCTCCAGAGTACATTTTGTGTTGTGTCCCCAGAAACACCAAAATTGAGGGAATGCAATGGTTCAAATAAGTCATTCCACATTGGTCGTTGCTTTAAATGACTTATTATAGAGTCTCCAATCCATAGAACATCTGGTTCTCGATCCTTGGTATCAGCCAAATGTTGATTATGCTGAAAAAGAAATTGTCTACGATCAGGTTAACTTTGATTAAAAACACTTATTTACCCATGACAGAACTCGATCCCTCAGCAGATACACAAAAAGTTTAGTTCCTCCAAAAAAATGTAATTAAGCTAATCCTCGAGAAATAATTAAGCTAATATAGACCAAAATAGTTTTCAAAGTCGTATTCAACGTGTAACAACACATCACAATAAAAAAGTATGATTAAATCTAATCAAATCAAATCAAAATTCTTTTATTTCATGAACATCAAGTACAGAAATTTGTCAAAATATAATATATAATGCAAAAGGAAAAATTATAGTATTGACATCATTGTGGAAGAAGTTTATGCTTCGATTTTGAACATCATATGATTCTGGTGTTTGCAGATTCCAGGAACTCTTCCATGGTGTACACAGGTCTCTCTAGCAGGAACTCTCGAAGCAGGTTCTTTAGTTTGGTTCCTGTCAGGTTACAGAGGTAGTGTGGAAGGTTTTTAAATTTCCAGCCGATGTATGAGGGTTTCTTCTCATAGAAGGCTGTTCTGTGTTGAGGTAATTATGGATATACATGTGAGTCTGCAGGTGTAATTGATCTACGTGCAAGATAGCTTCATAGATATAGAGTGCGGGTACTGTAAGTATGCCAAGGGTCTGGTAGGCATGTCAGCAGGTTTGCAATGGCTCGAGATTTGCAAGATCCTAATTGCCTTTCTTTGGAGTGTCAGAATTCTCTTGAGGTTTCCCAGACTCTAAGGCCATACCTAATGTAGAGCCTCACATTAGGTATGGCCTTTCAGTCTGGGGAACCTCCCAAGGAAACCTCAAGAGAATATCATTTAACTTGTTCACTACCGACTGCTGGATTTGACTTTTGAAATAAACTATCGTCACAGATGCGTGACACTTGGCGTGCATACTACAGCCCAATGTCACATATATATATATGAAGCATGCTTTATGTTAATAAATGGTTTCTGGCTGATAGGCCTAGTCGCTCTATTAATTCAACTATACTAATGCATGTTGAACTGTAGGAATGTCTATCACATATACTGGTTGCTAAGTCTCAGCATGGGATTTTTATTTTGGCAATAATCCCCAAGGAAGTCACTTTGGTAATATGTTAAGATATTTTTCGACCTGCTTGACATAGCTCTCTGGAACAGCAACTATATACTCTGCAAAATCCTCGGAAGTAAGGTTACCTTCTGGAATTTAGAGACACAATTACAGCAAGCTTCCTTCAATTGGATCCTATACCACATCCTCCTGTTTGTCCAAGTCTTGGCGAACAGCACAGGCTCATGAAGGGGGAGCGAGGAGTAAAGTTTCGCCAGTGCTTCAAGACCCAAAAGAGGAGGAAAGCAACAATTTACTAGCCTATTGCGAAAATTGTACAAACAACAGTAAAAACAAAATTGGACTTTGTGCAGCACCAGCACCATGTTTTGCAGATTGGCATAACAAGTAACATATATTTTATACTCAATACCATTTTAACAATTAAGGTAACGACCCCCAGTAATTGAAACATTAACTATAAATCTGGCAAACGACGATTCAATCGTTGTTTAAAATTGTCACCTCACTGGCAAACAGCGATTCAATCGTCGATTGAACAAGCCTATTTTCAAAACGGTATTACAAATAGTAAAACTTGTTTAATCATATCAGTATTTATACTGGTTTACTCAGAAAACATTGTAGATTACACTGATATAAAGTTTATTCATCAATGTTGCAAAATAACTGCGTAGCGGTTTTTCAAAGTGTCACGACAGACGCCGCGTGCGCCGCTGCAACTCAGCTGACGTGGCGGACCTGACAACTCCGCATCTTTACCAGCTGATTTATACCGGGTTAATTTCGTTCTACACCACGACAGTTGGCATCACTGTTTGCTACGTCTCTTTGTCTACAAGGACATATCTGACTCTACTCTGTGGCTTCTTCCACTCAGTAGTAGTGATTTATTTTCAACTTGATCTTTTTTGAGTTTCTCAGCTGGCAAACAACGATTGACCAATCGTCGATGGTTTTCCTTTGTTTTGAAGGCTATATCGATGTTTAGGTAGTAATGTTTGGTACCAATCGAATCAGAACGAGAAGCCGGTTATGTTCATGTGTATGTTAGAGTGTTTGGAGTGAAACGAAGTTATTGATTTTGTTCTGAAAGAAGTGAAAGTTTGCAACTGTTGCACTACTGACTCGCCATTGTGTTTCTCGCTGCGTCCTTACCGACATTGTTAGTTTGTGTTCGACGTTGTTAGTTTGTGTTAGTCAAAAAAAATTGGGTTATAGTTTTATGTAAAGAATTTAGATTGGTCAAAACAAATATACCCTCAAAATGTGGCCAACACATTTGTAGTACTTTTTCCAGAGCTCTGTTTTATACATTTGAATTCCGCTACTAAGGACTTTTGAGTTTTCAAATTGTTCTAGCTCAGAGCAGTTTTATAAATATCTTACTCAAAAACTCAAAACAGGTTTTTTATGTAAAATTTTGTATACTTCAAGCTCAATTTTTTATTTATTTTTTATTTTGACATATTGAGTTTATACAAGAAAGTTATTTCAAACGCGTAAAAATGATGAAATTTGCCAACTTTCAGAAAAAACATTGTAGCCATTGCAACAAAATATATAGGCCTACAGAGGTTTGAGTTATGGTTTTATGTAAAAAAATAGATTGGTCAAACATTGTATATCTTGAAATTGTGGCAAAAAAATATTTGGTATTTTTCCCAGAGCTCTGTTTTGAAATTTCAGTTCCGCTACTATTGACTTAGAGTATTCAAAGTGTCCAGACTCACAATATTGTTTTTTTTTTTTCAGGTAAGTAAATATTATAATAATAAAGCCTGTTTTGTGCTGAAAACAAAAATATAAAACATGTTGGGTATATCTTCAATATTATGAGATCTATAGGGGTTTTTATGATACAATGCGCAATGGGCTAAAAAGGGCCTGCCAGTATAGAAGTTTCTGATGGCCAGATCTAGGGTTAATAAAAGTTTCTGATTAAATATATATTTATATTTTTTTATATCTTTTTTATTTGAGTTGAATGAAAGTGGTGCAGGTGTTTACCTACAAGACTACGGATTATGTAGATATTATAACTTAGGTGTACTGCTTGATATCTACTGTTTTGTAATGATCTAGCTGGTTTTTAATCTAGCAGAGAAGACATTTTGTAAACACGTGTGGTGACTAGAAACTTCACAAACACTATTGTAACAATTCAGTAATTGTGTTTGAAGCAAGGCATAGGCTATGATTCCAAAGCAAAATAATTTAAGCCTAGGACCCTTAGACCCTTCACAGTAGAAGCATATTCACATTTAGGTAGGTATTCAAGTCTCAAAAACCCCAATAATCACACTTGGATTGAAACATTACCACACTTATCTAAGATTTAAAATATTCATCATTTTCCATTTTAGAGGCCTAGGCTACTTCAGTTGTAACTAACCTGGCTCATCCATCTACCATCACCCTGAACATCTTCGCTAATAGCTGGGACAACACATCGATTCATATTAAATTCTTCGTATTTCTTCAAACTATTTGAAAAATGAAAATTATATACTAATGAAGAAGTATATAAGTTTCCATTAATAGTAAAACAGTTAACAATGACCTGCGACAGACCGACTGAAGATTAACAACAGGCTGAAAACCTGAACTGAACTGACAGAATTGAAAAGTTGAGAAGTGAGAGAACGAGAGAACACGAACAAGAGAAAAAGAGGAAGATTTTGAGAATAGAACTAAACCTCAAACCACCAAACAAACACAATCTATAACCAGAGACCTTCTATTATAAAGGTCTATGCTTCTATTATACCAGAATAGAAGGTCTATGCTATAACTGCCAGCCGGTAGTCTATGGCAGTACAGAATAAATTTTATACTGTGCCGGTGGCACCACAAACATATACCTTCTGAAGGTCTATGGCACAAGGAAACCAACAGTAAACACAATTATGCAATAAAAGTGTGCTAAAAAACAGGCATGAAAGAAAAATAAATGGTTCCAAAGAATTATCACAATCTTCCCCCCACGTTTGCGCGCGCGCGCGTGTGCGTGTGCGTGTGCTTGTGCGTGTGTGCGTGTGTGTGCGTGTGTGCGTGCGTGCGTGCGTGCGTGCGTGCGTGCGTGCGTGCGTGCGTGCGTGCGTGCGTGCGTGCGTGCGTGCGTGCGTGCGTGCGTGCGTGCGTGCGTGCGTGCGTGCGTGCGTGCGTGCGTGCGTGCGTGCGTGCGTGCGTGCGTGCGTGCGTGCGTGCGTGCGTGCGTGCGTGCGTGCGTGCGTGCGCGCGTGTGCGCGTGTGCGCGTGTGCGCGTGTGCGCGTGTGCGCGCGTGCGCGTGCGCGTGCGCGTGCGCGTGCGCGTGCGCGTGCGCGTGCGCGTGCGCGTGCGCGTGCGCGTGCGCGTGCGCGTGCGCGTGCGCGTGCGCGTGCGCGTGCGCGTGTGCGTGTGCGTGTGCGTGTGCGTGTGCGTGTGCGTGTGCGTGTGCGTGTGCGTGTGCGTGTGCGTGTGCGTGTGCGTGTGCGTGTGCGTGTGCGTGTGCGTGTGCGTGTGCGTGTGCGTGTGCGTGTGCGTGTGCGTGTGCGTGTGCGTGTGCGTGTGCGTGTGCGTGTGCGTGTGCGTGTGCGTGTGCGTGTGCGTGTGCGTGTGCGTGTGCGTGTGCGTGTGCGTGTGCGTGTGCGTGTGCGTGTGCGTGTGCGTGTGCGTGTGCGTGTGCGTGTGCGTGTGCGTGTGCGTGTGCGTGTGCGTGTGCGTGTGCGTGTCCGGGTGCGTGTGCGTGTGCGTGTGCGTGTGCGTGTGCGTGTGCGTGTGCGTGTGCGTGTGCGTGTGCGTGCGCGTGCGCGTGCGCGTGCGCGTGCGTGTGTGCGTGTGTGCGTGTGTGCGTGTGTGCGTGTGTGCGTGTGTGCGTGTGTGCGTGTGTGCGTGTGTGCGTGTGTGCGTGTGTGCGTGTGTGCGTGTGTGCGTGTGTGCGTGTGTGCGTGTGTGTGTGTGTGTGTGTGTGTGTGTGTGTGTGTGTGTGTGTGTGTGTGTGTGTGTGTGTGTGTGTGTGTGTGTGTGTGTGTGTGTGTGTGTGTGTGTGTGTGTGTGTGTGTGTGTGTGTGTGTGTGTGTGTGTGTGTGTGTGTGTGTGTGTGTGTGTGTGTGTGTGTGTGTGTGTGTGTGTGTGTGTGTGTGTGTGTGTGTGTGTGTGTGTGTGTGTGTGTGTGTGTGTGTGTGTGTGTGTGTGTGTGTGTGTGTGTGTGTGTGTGTGTGTGTGTGTGTGTGTGTGTGTGTGTGTGTGTGTGTGTGTGTGTGTGTGTGTGTGTGTGTGTGTGTGTGTGTGTGTGTGTGTGTGTGTGTGTGTGTGTGTGTGTGTGTGTGTGTGTGTGTGTGTGTGTGTGTGTGTGTGTGTGTGTGTGTGTGTGTGTGTGTGTGTGTGTGTGTGTGTGTGTGTGTGTGTGTGTGTGTGTGTGTGTGTGTGTGTGTGTGTGTGTGTGTGTGTGTGTGTGTGTGTGTGTGTGTGTGTGTGTGTGTGTGTGTGTGTGTGTGTGTGTGTGTGTGTGTGTGTGTGTGTGTGTGTGTGTGTGTGTGTGTGTGTGTGTGTGTGTGTGTGTGTGTGTGTGTGTGTGTGTGTGTGTGTGTGTGTGTGTGTGTGTGTGTGTGTGTGTGTGTGTGTGTGTGTGTGTGTGTGTGTGTGTGTGTGTGTGTGTGTGTGTGTGTGTGTGTGTGTGTGTGTGTGTGTGTGTGTGTGTGTGTGTGTGTGTGTGTGTGTGTGTGTGTGTGTGTGTGTGTGTGTGTGTGTGCAGTGGCGGCCCTAGACCTTACGGGGCCCTAGGCAAGTTTATTTTGCGAGGCCCCAATTCCAAAAACGAAGTGACTTCCAATACTCCCACCAATTATGATTTACTTAAACCAGACTTTCCATTTCACTGCAAAAAATAGACTTCTTGAGCATTTAGAATGAAAATAAACGTAAAAAAGCAAAATTAATAACAAATCATGTTCTTATTTAAAAATCAGTAGCATAGCAACCAAGAAGTATAATAGAAATACGCCAATTGTTTTATTTTTATCAAGAAAGGCCGTAGTAATATGACATAAAAACAATATACAGTATGCTACCCAACAGTAACAGAAAGTCAGTATGCTACCCAAACATACAAGTTTTACCCATTTTGTCTTTGTTTTTATTTGTACTAGGCGGAATCGATTTTCAGATTTGTGTTTAGGAGAAATAAGTACGTAAAATTAAAATAAAATATAATACATACTTTTTCAGAGATTTATTTGTAGGGGGCGGGGTGTCGTAATTATGAAAATCGTAGTGGTAGACTGACTTCTCTACTTTTACCAAATTACTTTATGAAGGCTTTGAAATAAAAAAAAAGTTATATAAAGGTACAACAAATCAAATATATTTTATTAGTAAACAAAAATAGAAAATTAATTTCAGGTAATTAATAAACTTAGACATATCATGTAGTGTTAAAGTGTTCTTTAGGTATCTATTAAATACTAACTGAATTCGAACAACATTTTTCATAGTTTTTAATCATTCTCTCCCTTATTTACAAAATTGCCACCATGACAACACAAACAATAATATTCCAAAAACAACCAGATGATTGTTGACAACTAAATATACAACAATTCTCCCACACATATTATTTTCTCTATAAGTCCAATTTTATAACTGGGCGTCTAGGCCTATCTGACCGCCTCAGTTGGGGAGCTTGTGGAGGGTTTCTTTCTGGTGATTGGAAAACTTGGCGTTCATCCGGCTCCAGGTGATCATGACAATCCACTTCTTTTGGTACTTCATCTTTAACATTAACTTCTTGAGACGTATTCTTGGATGAATTGCTTGTAATTTCGTTAGGTGTGAAGTTACTTTTGAAGTCAGGCTGTTCTCTCCTAGCAAAATTTTGGAAATGAAGTAGGTTTTCCTGTGATTTCCTAAGTTCAATATCTACTTCACATTTCCTAATTTGATCAAGATGACGTTTTACTATGTACCCTTTATCTAATTCAATTAAATAATGGATTTTGCCAAGTTTCTCAACAACAGTTCCATATAGCCAGAAATTTGAAGCTGAATAATTTCTTACTTGTACTCTCTCACCAATCCTTAATGATTTACATGCTGGTTGTTGAACCTTGTTCTTATCTGAGGAAGGGGGAAAGATAAGGTTTAGCTTGGTGCGAATATTCCAACCCATAAACTTTTCAGCAGGAGTTGCTCCGCAAGCTAAAGGTGTAGCCCGGAACCTAAACAATATTGAATGTAGTTTCAGACTCAATGATTCCTTTTCTTCCTCCAACGACTTTAACCTTTGTTTTAGGATCTGAACATACCGCTCCGCTTGCCCATTCGTCACCGGGTGGCCAGGAGCTATAAATCTTTGCTTAATGCCATTTCTGATACAAAAATCTATAAACTCTCCAGAAGTAAATATTGAAGCGTTGTCACTCACCAAAATCTCTGGAAGGCCATTCCGAGAAAATATTTCTCGTAGCATCGTTATTGTAGATCCAGTGGAAGGAGAGCTGTTGATCATTTTAATTTCCGGCCACTTAGATTTAGCATCCACCAAAACTAAAAAATGATGCCCCTTAAAGGGCCCGGCATAATCCAAATGAACACGCTGCCAGTTTTTCTCTGGAACTTCTCAAACATGAAGAGGAGCCTTTTCGGGGTTATTCTTGATATCACAAGAGGCCTTACAGTTTCTCACTGTATGCTCTGTGTCAACATCAATATTTTTCCAGTAACAAAATCTTCTTGCTAATGCTTTCATCTTAACAATGCCAATATGTGTATCATGCAACTCTTGTAACACTTCGTGCTGGATTTGTTTAGGTATTACTACTCGTTGCCCTCGGAATATTATACCTTTGTATAAATGAAAGTCTGTAGAACGATCTTTGCCACTGATTAAGTCCCGTTAAGCCTTGCCAAGTCTGGATCCTTATTAGTCTCTTCTACAATTACAGAATGAGTCACGGTCCTAGATGACACAGAATTAATCGTATGTTCCAACATTTGATCATCTTCTGATACACTTTCGATTATCGTATGAAGTGGAGTTCTTGATAATTAATCGGCGTTTGCATGTTGCTCTGATTTCCGGTGCTGCACATGATAATTGAAATTACTCAAAAATGCGGCATACCGAAGAAGTCGAGTAGCTGATGTAGTAGGTAAAGCCTTGTTGGGATGGAAAATAGTTTGTAAAGGTTTGTTGTCGACAATTAGAGTAAACTTCCTGCCAAATAAATATTGGTAAAATCTATTGAATGACCAAAACACTGCCAGTGCTTCCTTGTCCAACTGTGAATAACCTTTTTCAGCAGGTGTCAAAGATCTTGATATGAAAGCAATAGGGTGTTCTTCTCCATTTATGATATGAGATAATACTCCTGAAATTCCTTTCGGTCCTGCGTCTGTTGCAAGTGTCAATGGAAGACTTGAATCAAATGGAACTAGCACTCTGTCACTGATGATTTCATTTTTAATTTCTACAAAAGCATTTTCACAATCACGTGACCAACAGAATTTGACATTCTTATGCAACAACTGGTTTAAAGGCTGAAGTATTTCAGACAATCTTGGAATAAACTTTGAGTAATAGGCAGTGAGTCCAAGGAAACTCCTAAGTTCTTCTGTGTTCGTAGGCCGAGCTGATTCAACTATTGCTTTAACTTTTTCAGGGCATTTCTTTAAGCCATCGACCCCAATTACATGACCTAAGTATTTTATTTCCTTTTTGAAAAATTGGCATTTATCAAGATTGATGTGGAGGTTCAATTTTCTCATTCTGGTCAAACATTTCTCTAGACGCTCCCTACATTCTAAAACACTTGTTCCCTGAATAACAATATCATCAAAATAGGAAACTGTACCTTCCAGGTCGCGTATTGCATTATCGACAACTCTCTGAAATTCATTGGGCGCTGTTTTAATTCCAAACGCCAGCCGATTCATTAAAAACGTACCTTTGTGGGTAGAAATAGTCTGTAATACTTTAGCTTCATCATCAACTTCCAAATGGTGATATGCCTTGTGAATGTCGAGGGTACAAAAGTACTTTCCCCCTTTCATTTTATGGAATATATCTTCTATTAGAGGTATAGGATATCTTGCATCCATTAACTGGGGGTTAAGAGTCATTTTGTAATCTATGCAAAGGCGGACATCTCCATTAGGCTTCGGAACTATTACTAATGGTGAACCCCAGTCTGAATACTCAGTTTTTGTGATGATTCCTTGATTTTCTAGTTCTTCAAGTTCTTTTTCAACCTTTTCTTGAAGTGCGTAAGGAACAGGTCTATGTTTTAAAAACACAGGCTTGATGTTAGGTTTTGTCTTAATAGAGCATTTGTAATTGGGTATTTTTCCAATCTTCTTTTCAAACACATCACTGTAGGATGCTACGATTTCTTGCTTTATTGATCCTAAATCATATTCAGCAGGTGTACTCGATTCTACTTTATTGATGCTTATGTATAAGCGTCGGAGCCATGTACGTCCTAATATTGCTGCAGAAGATGTTTCCACAACATATAAATCCTCTACGGATTTTCGTCCATCATATTCTACCAGGACTCGTGCAACTCCTAAAGGAGAGAAACTTTCACCTGTATAAGTCCTGAAACGAGCATCAGTCTTCTTCAAAGCATGGTCTATCTGTAAATTCTTGAATTCTTTACTATTCATAATACTAACTGGACTGCCAGAATCAACTTCAAACTCAACTACTTTATTGCCGCTTATTGTAATGGGCACTATAAACTTCGAATCATCTAGCAACACTTTCTTGGTGTTATTAATTTCAATTAGTTTGTTGACATCAAATCGATCTGTAAGATCTGTTTCTGCTTCAAAACCACGTTCAGATTCACCTATTTCTCGTACATTCTGCTGCTTCATATTAACGTTTCCAGATAATGATTGAATGCACACTTTAGAAACATGACCGAACCGATTGCAAAGTTGGCATTTTAATGTTGACTTTTCTCGCTTACAATTCTTAGCAATGTGGTTTCCATATCCACATCTGAAACACAGATTATCGATTCCCAGAGTTTTAAAATCAAACTTTCTAATTCTAGTTACATCATTCGCAGGCACTGAGTTGCTCCCTCTCGTAGACGGCTTTCCTTCTCTCCTGGCTGAGCCTCCAGCATTTGAAAACACTTTATTAACAGATTCATTAAATTTAGAGCCTCGAGACATTTCTAAATTTCCCAACTTTGACGCTTCCAGAGCAAGAGCAATTTCACAGGCCTTGTCAAATGTCAAAGACTTTTCATGTAACAGTTTTTCCCTGATTGATGTATCGTATAATCCTCTTATGAATTGCGCTCGTAGAAACTGATCTGCTATAGATTTTCCACAATCTTTGTTTTCACAGGTAAATTGGCATGTTATTGTTAATTTTCGTAGAGCTGCAATAAATTCAGCAATAGATTCTTCGGGTAACTGAACGCGGCAGAGAAATTTATGTTGTTCCGTATGAACATTAGGGCCTGGGCAAAGATGATTCTCCAACAAGGCAACCAATTTGTCATAAGGCTTAGAAGAAGGTATATCGGGAGCTGTAAGACTCGACAGAAGTTGATAATATTTGATCCCAATACTGTTAATCAAAATGCGGGCCTTCAGTTCTTTATTCTCATCGATTGAACCAAGCTTGAGAGCAAAAAAGTTTTACAGTCTTTCCCTATAGCATCTAAACGTCTCCTTAGACTCATCAAAAGTATCGAAACTTATTACACCTAATGTAGGCTCATTTATTTCTGCTCTGTTTATTTGTCCTGTTGTCGCAGCCTCGAATTTACTAATTAATAAAGAAATTGCGTGCGTCAAAGCTGTAATGTTTTGATCTGCCATATAAGAAATGTAATGCACCTACCTAGTTGAATATACCAGTACCAAGGTAACTTTGATTTTTATTGAAGTAGGCGGATTTACCTACCAAAAGTTATAAATGAAAAAAAAAAAAACAACAAACACGTTCTAAAACTTGAAAGAAAACTAATTACCTGATTATCCTCGTCGCCAAATTATTAAATACTAACTGAATTCAAACAACATTTTTCATAGTTTTTAATCATTCTCTCCCTTATTTACAAAATTGCCACCATGACAACACAAACAATAATATTCCAAAAACAACCAGATGATTGTTGACAACTAAATATACAACAGTATCACTGGGAGTAAAGTGAACATAAAGCTTGAGAGGTGCTCAGGACAAACGTAGAGTTATTTATGTATTTTTTTAGTTATAATTATTTTGACTATTTTATTGTAATTGATGAAAAATGTTACAGATCAATTAATGTGACACTATTCATGTACAACATTTGTATATACGAATAAAGAGAATTGACTATGACTATGTTAAAAATAAAATTCAATACCTTGTTCACTATTATTCCATTTAGTTATTAAATGATTAGGGAGAAATAGGCCTACTAAAGATTTGAATTAGTTCAATGTATCAAGCAGCAAATAGTAAAAATAATACTAACATTATAGTTATTTCAATTTTCTTAGTTATTAAAAAGGCACTTTCCTACTTTTGGCCGCACTAAAGTCATCGATGATAGACGAGTAGTTCAGGTTTGTTGAAATGTCTCGTTCAATTGATAATACTGACAAAGATGAAAGTCTTTCCTGTGACATTGTAGATCTTAAATAGGTTTTAATTAATTTCAATTTTGAGAATGACCTCTCAGCCGATGCAACTGCCACTGGTATGGTTAACAAAATACGAATAGCAACAAAAAGGTTGGGGTACACGTCAGATAACTTTTGTGATGCCATATATATTTTACAATCATTGCAACACCACCATCTTCTTCAGATACAGTTCTCGAGAATACTTTCAGTTCTTGATATACTCGTAGTTCATCACAATTAACATCACTATAATGTTCTCCGGACTCTCCCTCTCTCCCCTCTCTTCTATTTACAGTAAGAGCAGTTTGTAATTGTCTGCAACTATTTAGAACTTCTTGGTCTGGTTTATTTTGCAAAGCTACAATATTGTACAAAAATCCAAAATTGAATTGGTAGCGTTGAAGCTCTGTGAATCGGGAATTCAAACTTGTTTTTATGCAATCTGTGATAACATAGAAGTACTGTGTCCTCATTAGGTCTTCCGGAGAAGAAAGAATTTCATCTTCTCCTTCATAATCAAAGAGACTTTTTTTGCGAATACGAGTATGTCTGAATTCTTTGTTGACACCAACCTCTTCGACCAAAGAATTTGCGTCAACCAGTACAGAATTCCAACCATTTTTTCTGTATTCGGAGATCCAATCTAAAAATCCGTCTAAGTGTTTCACAGCTGTACTTAAGTCCATATTGGGTTTTTGCCATAGCTTACTTATGATATTAATTTTGAATAGAATGTCATGCCACACTATCAAGGAAATAATAAACTCATAAGAAAGGATTTCCTGGTGTAATGATCTACATTCACTAAACACAGATGGGTCCCCGATATCTGAAAGGGCTTCAAGGCAATCTGCTACGTCTTTTAGCTGATATCTTACAGCTTTCACGCTTTCAATTCTGCACTCCCACCTTGTTTCTGATAAAGGCTTGAGTGTTAGGTTTACTCTTGTTTTTAATACTGCCCATCTCACCTGAGAAGCTGAAAATAGTGTGTACAACCGTTGCAAAATTCCAAAAAAGAGTTTAGCTGAGGTACACGATGCTGCAGCATCACCAAGAAGGAGATTCCAGTTATGGCAACCGCACGGGGTGAAAAAGGCTAAAGAGTTCATCTCAAGTATTCGTGCCTGCATGCCACTTTTATGTCCCTTCATGTTTGCACCATTGTCGTACCCCTGGCCGCGACAATCTTCTAATTCCAAGTGATTTGAGTTCCGAGATAACATAATTAGCTAAATCAGCACATGTGGTTTTTTTTACTGGTATAAAACCAATAAAATGTTTCTTTATATCTCCAGAATTCACATCAACATACCGAAGAACTAAAGACATCTGTTCTACACGACTGACATCTCTCGTGCAGTCAAGTATAATTGAGTAATACTTAGCTTGTTTTACCCTTTCTATGATTTCCTGTTTTACTTTTCTGGCCATCAGATCTATAAGCTCATTCTGTATGTTTTTTCCTAGGTAGTGATTATTTAGTCTGTTATCTGTTATACGTTCCAAATGACCTTTCATAACTGGATCAAACTTAGCTGTGAATTTTACCAAATCCAAAAAATTGCCACTGCTTCCTGTAAGTAAGTCCTCACTATGACCTCGATGGCAAATTGTGGGTAGCTAACTACTCAATTATGGACAATATTCTTTCTAAAATATCTTTCCATCGTTGCCTTTCAGATTGTAAATGGTTCTGTAACTCTGAATCCAAAGTTTGGTTAGTTTTTAACCTTTTTTCCAACTCAAGCCATTTTAAAACGTTATCAAGGTGTTCAAGATTTCCCTCATGCGATTTGATACGGTTACTTATGTTTTTCCAGTCATTACAACCGGAATAGGTAAACGCATTGTTTGAGGAAGAAAAAAGTTTACATGGGAAACAGAATACTTTGTCGGCTTTTACTGAGTAAACAAGCCAGCGCCTGTTCTGTTTCTCACCATTACTTAAAATTCTAGTGTAATGCGTTATTGAAAAATGTCTTTTGTTAAGGTCCACTGGATATTTAATGTCAGTATTCTCTCTCACTGGCCCTTTTCGTATAATTAGTAACCTCTGTTCGTCATTAATTGGAAGTGACCACGCGTTCGGGTCAGGATTTTACATAATAGAATCAGTTGGCCTATCAGTATCAAAAGTCAGTGAGTTAGTATTATTAATAATAGGCCCATCTTTACTAAAACTTGCTTCATTTTCTATATTAGTAAAAATAGGAATAATACAAGTGTCAATTTCAATAATATCTGCATTGTTGTGATCAGTATGAATGTTACTCTTTTCATAATTATACAGAACATTTTCATTTGACGAATCTCTTGTACAACTTAATTCATTAATAGGCTTAAAACTTGAGTTTAAACTATTAGGCCTAGCTGCCGTACAGCTAAAGTCTGATGTACTAGCTGCAAACATAAAATCATTTGATTGAGTAATCTCATGAGACTCATGGTTTTCACTGTCACTAGGAGCTTTAGCTATGGCTGCACTATTTTTATTTTTAGTACTTAGGACATATTTTTCTAAAGAACCACTTATCTTTTGTGTGAACTCCTCTTTCGCCCTTTTCTTTTGTCTTTTACGCTGCCACTTTCATACTTTCTTCCAACGTCTCTCTCCCTTTTATTATTCCCACCCAAAAACATGGTGAGTCACTACGCAATCATAATTATTAAAACAGAACACAAACATAATCTGGAAGGAAACCGTAACTAATGTTAAGCAAACAAAATAAACACACAAATAAAAGCAAAATATTCACATCAATAGTATTATGGACGTGACTTAGTGTTTAGAGAACAGTAAATATAACCTCAAACTCGGCGCACAATTCAATAGCAGAACTGAACATCTATTTCCAGTAGCACTGACGGGATCAACCTTGTGTTTAGTTTTTGTCTACATTTCCAATATTTAGTGACTCATCTGAGTCGTCTGCCACTGCTAAAGTCTGTCCGACTGTGATGAGCAGGTTGCGTTCACTTGTCCTGGCGACTGATTGCAGGCGCTGGGGCGCTACGGAGAATATAAAACATCCATTGATAATAAAATATAATATTTTAAACCATACAGTCCGTGTTAACAAAGGAAAAACACCTTGGTGATTTTTTACGAGTTTAAGTAAAATTAAGTAAAGTATAAGTCGTGAGATATTCTTGGTCCTTGAAAATTAAAAAATCTTCGTCCGCAGCGCGGGGCCCTAGGCGGCCGCCTATTTCGCCTAATGGACGAGCCGCCTCTGTGTGTGTGTGTGTGTGTGTGTGTGTGTGTGTGTGTGTGTGTGTGTGTGTGTGTGTGTGTGTGTGTGTGTGTGTGTGTGTGTGTGTGTGTGTGTGTGTGTGTGTGTGTGTGTGTGTGTGTGTGTGTGTGTGTGTGTGTGTGTGTGTGTGTGTGTGTGTGTGTGTGTGTGTGTGTGTGTGTGTGTGTGTGTTAACCTAAATTCGAATACGGGCCTTGACAGGAAGTTTATTCGACTTGTACTGTACTGGTTCCCCCATTATTCTGCCTGAAAAAGTGCCCGACAAAGAAAAACAGTCTGTGGGGGATGGGCAGATTAAGGTAAGAAAGGAAATTAGCCACCTTTAAAAATATTAATTAATTCATGGGGTTTTCATATAATGTATTAGAATAAGATTAGGTACATTTACTTTCCAAGTCATATAATAGTTGGGTTATAAGGCACTAGATTATGAATTGCTAAGATAGGAGAGACTGGGCATCAGCAAACTTGTCTAAAAAAACATACACACAAAACTAAAGGTCCAAAAGTACCACTTTCGTATTCCGCACATGATTGACTTGGGAATCATACACATGGGCAGTATCATATTAAAGAAATTTAATAAACAGCAGTAGGCCTATGTACTGTTGCAGTATTAGGTCGCTCCATGCAGGGAATGATGAAATCATCTAAAAGAAGTTTTAAGTTTGTAGTGTATATATGAGTAATTATTGAAGATTGAATCATACACATGATTATATTTTAATAATGCCTGGTTGGCCTCGGTACCAGGGATCAGTACAGAGAGGAGGCGGAGGGCGACAGCGACTGAAGACAGCGGTCAGGAAGTGGTGTGATCCTTTGGGGTAGGTCGGAGTAGGGATATGGCGTGATAGGTTTCATCCAACCAGAACAGTTTATTAACATCGCCTGATTATCATACGATGTACAACGGTGGCGTGATATTTCTAAATAGAATTAATTAGATGTAACTTAATATACGACATTACTGCGCCTTTAAGTTTGAAAGTACATTGATAATCTTGAAGCTTAGTTTCTAGTCTTTAACAACACTCCAATTTGAATTACAATGTTATACAATAAGAATTATAAAATCAAATATCAATCAAATGAAGTAAAAATACAACATAATGATTATTATTATGCATAATAACTAAGAATAAGTAAACATTGTGGATACATTACTAAACTATTTATATTACACATTAAGTTTCGTTACTGGCTTTCTATTACGCATAGGGTAGCGCCTCTAATCCTGAAGTGTTTTAGGAGTTGTCGAGTGAGGTTGGATGTTTGACTGTGGTGACCTAGATGCTCGAAGAGTCAAGGAGTGACGTGACAGGATGTGACGTGGAGTGAATTGACGAGCTAGTGTCGTCACAAGGTTTGTGGTAGTAGGGGTTGTTTGTGATGTCAGGGCTCCGTCAGCTGTTTCCTTAGGAATAGAATTTATTTCTGTGTCCCCTCTATTACAAACATCGCTCAACTCTGGTTCTGAATTTAAATATACCAATTGGTCTTTATACCGTTTCCACATCAAACCGTTATCTAACTGTAACAAATATGTTACGGGGCCCCAATGCTTTAACTATTTTACCTGCAACCCATTAATTTCTCCCTCTGAAATCCATTGCTAGGACTGGTTGTCCTTCACACATAACTTGCTTACTTTTATTATCATGTACAGTAGTTTGAATACAAGGTCTAATTAAATCTAATCTAGCTCTGAGAGAACAGTTAAACATTAATTTAGCTGGGCTTTCTTATGTAGTACTACGTACAGAGTTTCTACACATTAACAAAAATCTGTTTAAAGCTAAATTTACATCTTCATTTTCAAATAAAGCACTTTTTAGACATTTCTTTACTAACTTGACTGGATTTTCTGCCTCAACATTAGTACTTGGATGATATGGAGCAATTAAACTTTGTCTTACACCATTACATTTTTAAAAAATTACGAAACTCCTGAGAACTAAATGGAGGTCCGTATCACTTACAATTCAGGCAAACAAAATCTGGAAAACATTGACCTTAATTTGTCAATTGATTGCTTAGCCGATGTAAAACTTACAACTTCAACTTCCAGCCATTTGCTGTATGTGTCTAATTTGGAGTATCTCTGTTTGCAAGACAAACTGAATAGCCTTGAGCTGTGGATTCAACGTCTTTATCAATTAACGGCCACCATAAATAGGAGCTTGCCAATGATTTCATTTTTACTATTCCAAAACGCCCACAATGTAATTCCTTTAACAAAGGTTTTCTTAATGACTGTAGCACAACTACGCTATAACCATTCGTAATTATATCCTGATCAATGGTTAGCTCACTTTGTATTTAAATGTAAGCAGTTAATTGTGAGTCTACTTCAATAGGCCATCCATACAATATATATACGAATACTTTTTTCTAACTCTGAATCTTTTTGTGTTTCAGCCCTTACAAGATTGAAATCAATTGGAACGTCATTAAATATGTGCCTACGTACCGTAGTTCACATGTAAATAATTATCATTAATAAATTCTACAGGTAATCTGGAGAAACCATCTACGTTACCATGACAATGTGATTTAACATAACAAATGTTATACTTATACCCTGATAGGCATAACGCATAGATTATCAGTAGGTAATCTACCTGCTGCAAAAGTTGGCAAACCCTTTTTCTGTCCAAAAATATACAATAATGGTTTATGGTCGGTACAAAGTATGAATGGTCTACCATACAAGTATTGGATAAATCGTTTTACACCATGTACTTTACTTAGCGCTTCTTTGTCAATTTGTGAATAAGCTTTTTCTGTTGAGTTTAATACGAGTTTAATACTCTACTAGCAAAACTAATAGGTTTCTCATTACCATATGTTTGAACTTGACTTAAGACTGCTGCTATTCCATAAGCTGAAGCATCACAAGCTAGCTTAATAGGTAATTTAGGATCATAGTGTGCTAGTACCTCTGCGGATACAAGCTTATTTTTAATTGCTTTAAAGCTATCATACAAGTTTTATCCCACATAAATTCAACATTTTTCTTTAATAAACTGTACTGTGGAGTTAATATAGTAGCTACGGAGGGTACAAATTTGCTATAGTCATTTACAAGACCAAGGAACCCTTTCAACTGAGTAATATCTCTGGGTATCGATGCATCAACAATTGCTTTAATTGTATCTGGGGAAGTGCTTAATCTTTCCTTAGTGATAACAGAACCTAAGTTTTCTAGTTTATCTTTGAAAAATTCACATTTATTTGTACTGACTGTTAGACCCTTATCGCCTAATCTCTGACAAACCAGACTATCCTATACATATGTTCTTTAGTATCCTTACCAGTTATAATAACATCATCAAGGACTGAAGCCACTCCTGATATCCCTTGTAACGTCTGCTCGATAGTTCTTTGAACTATTCCTGGTGCAGACGCGATGCCGTAGCATAACTGGTTATACACAAACAGACCCTTGTGTGTACTTATGGTACAATACTGTTTACTTTCGACTGCTAGCATCAACTGTTTATACGCCTGTACCAGATCGATTCTAGAAAGCTTTTCTCCTTTTTGTACAGTTGTAAACAAATCTTCGATCCTAGGGATAGGATGTCTATCTACTTCAAGATGCGGATTTAAGGTAACTTTAAAATCCCCACAAATACGAATTTGACAATTTTGTTTTAACACAGGAACAAAGGAGTTCGCTTGATTTTACACTAGAAATAATTCCCTCATCTTCTAAACGTTTTAATTATTTTTCTACTTTTAGTGCAAATGTATACCATTATTATAGCTATAGCTCTTGGTTTGTGATATTTAGGCTTGGCATTTTCTTTAAGCTTAAACTGAATTGGTTCTCCTTTGAAACAACCTAATTTGTCAGTAACAACAACAATAAGAAATTCAGAAAACAGACAATTTACATTTTGATTTGTTTATGCAATTTCTTTTCCTGCCTTATTAATCTAAGTGACATAGTTTGTATTTGGAATACTAACAACAATTTGTAGCTCTTTAATCCAATATCTACCTAATAAAGGATTTAAACTATTACTAAATAACATACAAATATAATTGTTTGGTTTCATTCTGGTAATTAACTTTTACATCTAATCTGCCAACTGGTTTAATTTTGTCATGAGTATAAGAATGTAACACTAAATTAGTTTGCTGTAATTTAACTTTTTTTAAATTTTCTATATAAAAGTTTTCAGATTTAACAGAGACACAAGCGCCACTGTCAACTTCAAAAAGTACCATTTTTCCTTCTATTTGCAATTTTACAGTAATTGGCTCAATTCAATGTACAAATACAGACTCATTACTACATTATTGATATTTCTGTCACACATGAAAATATTAGAGATATCACAAACTTCATGATAACAGTTAACTTCAGTTTCAGAAGAATCTACAAAATGTTGTTTGAATTTATTTTTGGCAGTCTGTTTTTGTTTTTCACCAAAATGTTTAACATTAGAATGACTTGTCGTGTACTTACCCCTATTCTTTGACTTTCATGATTTTTCAAGACGCCTTTTCTTTTTACAATAATTGCACTCATATTCACGGAATCTACAAACATTAGTACAGTGACCACTTTTACCACAACAAAAAATGCACAGAACTCATATTTGAGAACACCTGCTTACCACTTGGTACTGAACTGGCACCTTTGTTGCTCTGAGATTGCCGCTGTCTAGTTGAAGGCCTCTGCAATGCGTGAACTCTACTACTATCAGATCGAGATGTTAGGGATACCTCTCTGTTCTTCTCTTTCTACTACTTCCATTGATTTAGCCAATTGGACCGCCTTGTCGAATGCAAGCTCTTCCTCCCCTAAAAGTCGTTTCTTGATCGCACTGTCTGTTATACCGCTAACGAGCCTGTATCTCAGACTATCTCAGGATAGTCGGGCAACTTGTCACCAAACTGGCAATATTTAGAAAGTTGTTTAAGCTGCATAATATATTCAGAAATCGATTCGTACTCTTGTTGATCACGTCTACTAAATTTATAACGTTCTGTTATGAATGATGGTTTAGGGTGGATGTTTTTCAATTGTTTCCACAGATACTTTGTACGATTTATTTGCTGGTTTTTCTGGAGTTAATAAGTCTTTTAATAAGTTGTACGTTTTCACCCCTACTAATGTTAAAAATGAACTTACTTTTTTGTTGTCTTCTATGCCATTACACGCACAGAAAAGTTCTAAACGTTCTATGTACGTAGCCTACGTTTCTTCACTGCTATCGAAATATCCAATGTTGCCGATTGTAGCCGTTGTTGGAGTGACCAAGATTAACACACTGTCGAATTCTCAATTAAGCTTCCGTCTAACGGCATGGAACAAGTAGCTTGCTACATTGACTAAGCACTTTTCACTTGTAATAACCTCCTCAATCAGTCAGACCAATATTTAATAATACTTTTTACTCCGTGATTCGTTAAGTTATTTAATACAGTATATTAAAATGTTTAAATAGATAAAGTTAAGCTTACATTTTCCAAAGTTGTATTTTTGTGACCACATGGGCTACGCAGTCCACGACGGAAACTGAGTTTGTTCGACTGATTGCATTATCATCACCCGTACCGATCATATGCTCCGATCGAACCAATCACTGATCGCCATGTCAGCGCGTGGAGGTGGCCAGAGGGGTGAACTTTTCAAAATCACGTAAATTATGAGTTATCTCTTGGTCATCTCTCGGCTAATATTATCTATTAGACATGTTAAGGATACCGTAGATGTTACAGGACGTTGGGTTTTTGTTCATTTTCTATATATTTAATTTCGTAAGACAAATCGGTTGCGTCAAAATTCCAAGCATTATACTTCACCTATATATTCTACATGGTATTTAATTATTATCGGCCTTCGCAACTACACTACTACACAACGGCCTTCGGAAATGGCTCATTTTAAAGCTCTGATATTGTAGATGGAGGGGAAAATAAAAATTTGTAATCCGCCTAAACGGCTCAGACCCATTATTCTTCACAGTTCCCATGTTAATTTTATGGGAAGACGGTTTCTAACTTTTGTGTGTTTTAATACTGTGGCAATATGCATTAAATATTCCAATATGCAATATGCATTAAATATTCCAGCCATCAGCCATATGCATAAGACAAATGCAATATTCCAGCTGTTAATGTGTTATAACCAAATTAACAAGGCACAAGGCCAAACCTTTAAGAAGCTGGTATTCAACTGAACAAACCAGTGTTTACACATAGGCATTTTTATGTTTGAGTTTTACAAAACTATTAATAATTCAATATTATACATTAAATATTTAACAGTAACATTTGTGTTTTATTTATTTAGGGGCTGTTTTCCCAACAAGCCACTAGTTTTAATATAATAATGTAACATTTATTGAAACTGTTATTATGGGTTGCGGATTATGCAAAATAAATACAACGGATATTTATTGAAAGCCGCAATTGTTATTTCTTCCTTCCACGATCACGTGGTGCTTCCGAGCAGGAAGTATGCTAGGGTCTGTCTCCCTTAATAAGTGACAGTGGTGGCAGCGTGTTTGGACTACCGCGACACCGATAAACCACCACCATACGGTTTATCACGAAGTATCAAGTTCGTGTACTTATGGAACACTTCTAAAGTTATTAAATCTCAGTTCATTAGAAAAGATGCAAGACTGAACATTTGTTTCGGCAAGAACTACTATTAATCATGAATGCAGTATAAACTATTTTAAGTCTTGAAGTTTACTTGACAGCCCATAAACATTTTGATACAAAATATACACTAATTCCATGCCATTAAAATTATTTATTATGAACGCCGTTAATATAATAATAAGTGTTTACCAGCTTTTTGGTTCTCTACTACAACAAACTCTTGCGATTATCAGTATATTTGCGTTTTTGCAGAGTAGATAATGGAACTGAAACTCCACGAAGAGTTTGAGCAAGTTTGTCAGAATGAAAGCATTTTAAAAATCTTGCGTGCAACAATAAACTCATTTCGTTTTATTTTTTTTACATTTAATTACATTTTAGCTTTGTCATTGAAAAATAAAAACTATTTAATTTTCACACATACAGTCACACATAAGATTTGGAAATTGCTTGTATGGTTAAAAAAATTGTAATTTGGAACATATTCATAAATTACAAAAAAGGACAACAAGAATTATGCTTAAACTTCATAATCAAGAACCAGTCAGGGATCACTTTAAATATTTACAGATCATGACAATTTTAGTTTATGACTGTATATTATATGTGAGAAAAATGAAAGCAATAATTGTATTAACTTGGCTGATATTCATACGTACAATACTAGATATAAGAGATAAATTGTATAAAAAACACCATAGACTTGAATTTTATAATAAAAAGCCAACTGACATTGGAAACAGGTTTCTGAAATACATACCGAATAGTATAAAATCAGAAACAAAATTTACAACTTTTAAACCAAAATTAAAAAGTTTTCTCATAGATTTAGCTCTTAATAGTTTGGACGAACTTTATAACAAGCGATCCTTACTGAGTGATATATTTCAATAATTTTTCCGTTTTCTCTTTTTTTAACATAATAACTTAATTTAATATATGACAGTAATGTATAAATGTGTTGTGTTTTTGATCTAATATAATATTTCCTAATATTTAATTCCTGGCAATAATTTATAAGAGCACTCATTCACAACGTTTTAATATATTTAGACTGCTACTTTCAAAATTAACTGGGGGAAACAGTCAAACCTCGACATAAAACTGCTACTCTAGTTTAAAAGTTTATTCTTAAGACTTGACACTATTCAATGTATCTATGTGCATTTCAATGAAAAAAGAGATTTTTACCTTGAAATAAATTAAGGACATTTAAATTTTATATATACTTGAACTCATTAATATTATTTTATTTTTATCATGACACTAATTTATCTGATAAAATTCCACTAACAACTTGCGACCTGAAGTATAATAATTAAAATCTGTATTTCTGGTATTAATTGGCTATTAAATTTTCTTTCACTATGCACCAAGATATAATGTTTTTTTCTTTCGTCTTATTGTAGTAAGGGTAGGCAGACGGTATACTCAACAAAACTGGCAACAGACGGATTAGAGTATGGGAGTGAGACGTCACGGTCACGTTATGTTATTTTAATCAATCAGTTGTTTCATTGTACTAACACTAACACAGAATTGAAATTATGAATTTGTAAGGGAGTTCGTTAATTGTTAAATGTTAGTGTAGAGTGAGAGGTGCAACTGACTGATGATTGTTGTTGTTTCTGCGAGTTAAGTAATTTTTAGTTATTAATTGGCGTTATATATTCGTACATTTTATCATAAGAGCAGACAACAATTTCTTAAGTCAGAATCTATGTTGAAATAAGAATTGTCAAGTATTAAAGCTAAATAATTAACTTGTGATGTCTTTCCAAGGAAGACAGTTTGGTGATCAATGGCAGTGTTTGAAAAAGAATACAGAAAAAGAAAAGTCTATCTAGATGACACTCATCCTCTTTATTGTACGTTTCTAAATGTGCAGAACATTCATGGACATATTGTAAGTGTTTAAGACTAATATCATAACTTTTATTGTAGACCAATAAGTTATATAGTTATGGCTAGTTAAAATGCATCCATGCAACTTTAACTACAGCTAGCTTATGTTAGGATACAGGTAAATATAATTTTGTTCAAAGAATTGGCCTAGGCTTAGTATCCATGAAGTAAGTTCTAAAGACATTTTATTCTGCTTTCATATATAGTTAATTTTGGTAATCTTGCAGTTAGGCCTACTCACTAAAAAAAAATTAAAGAACATTATCTGTTTCAAAGTGGTTAGAATTAAGGGTAATTATGCACTTTCTTGCCACCAAACAAATTTGGAACATTTTGCTTGAAATGGGTCTAGAATTGGCTGTATTTTCACGAGGTATGCTTTTTATTCCGCGGAAATAACGTATTTTACCGAAAAATTCGAAAAAACCAATATCACAAATTTTAGTATTTTTGTCATATTTTCGTTAATTTAAATGGTATTTTAATCATCTTTTTTTTATTTTGATGTGTTTTTTGCGCTGAATACAAATTTAAAAACTATTTTGGTCTATTATAAATATTTCTCGAGAAATAACGGAAAAACTACTATCGCGGTGGATCGCGATTAGCGGCCATTACGCGATCATTATAAACAACAACTATTAATCACAAAACCGAATTCACCTATATTCCCGCCGGAGTGACGGGCGGCAGGCCGTCACGGAGGCCAAACGCTCGAATTTAACGCAAATTACGAATTTTTGTTGAAAAAATAGACAATTAGGATAAATTAGGTTATGTTTGGTTATGTCAGTAAAAAATGCATTTTCGAGCTGAAAGAATAATTGTACTACAAAACCAGTTCTCTATTTGTGTTCTGCATAAAAAAATGCGAGAAATGGAAAAAATTTGTCGAAAAATAACGATTTTTAAAAAAGTTTGTTTTTTTCATTATTGGATAAAAAACTAGTTTTTCGATTTTTCGGTAAAAAACGAGTTTTCCGCGGATGAAATCAAACTCCCCAAGTGATATAAACTCATTTTTCATCACTTTTTTAACATGAAATTGTATTTTCAGAGGTGGCAAGAAAGTGCATAATTACCGAATTAAGTGAGGTCCAGGAGAGGGTATTAATGATGCAGTTTCTTGCCACCAAACAAATTTAGAACATTTTGCTTGAAATGAGCCCAGAATTGGCTGTATTTTCACGAGATATGCTTTTTATTCCCGGAAATAACATATTTTACTGAAAAATTTGGAAAAAAACCAATGTCACAACTTATAGTATTTTTGTCATATTTCTTTTAATTTAAATGGTATTTTAATCATCTTTTTATTATTTTGATGTGTTTTTTGTGCTGAAACAAATTTGAAAACCTATTTTGGTCTATTACGAATATTTCTCGAGAAATAACGGAAAAACTACTATCGCGGCAAATCGCGATTAGCGGCCATTACGTGATCATTATATACAACAAATATTAATCACAAAAACTGAATTCACCTTTATTCCTGCTGTAGTGACGGCTGGCAGGCCGACACGGAGGCCAAACACTCAAATTTAATGCAAATTACGAATTTTTGGTGAGAAAATAGACAATTAGGATAAGTTAGGTTATGTCAGTAAAAATGCATTTTCGAGCTGAAAAATAATTTGACTACAAAACCAGTTATATATTTGTGTTCATTATAATAAAACACGAAAAAGAAAAAAAATTTCGGAAAACGATTTAAAAAAACTTGGTTTTTTTCACTGTCAGATAAAAAACGAGAAGTTAGAACATATTCTAAGACACTTTCGTTGATTATTTTCATAATATATAAGAAGTATAATTGGCCATGGTTATTGAATGACTGTATTTCATATTTGTTACGCTTATGCATTATTACCCATTGATTAGATGTTAGACATTCAACTTTGCGCCAAAAATAGAAAACTGTAAAATTTCACCCTCTTCTATTTAAAATGATGTTTTCAAGTATATTTTGTACAACAAAAAATTCTTAGTTGTAAAAATACAATTTTTCTAATATATATTTTTTAAATTTCTTTTAACCCTTACATATTTTTGCTTATCTGTATTAAAAGCCTTCCAGATTGTAAAAAAATTATACTTTATATAAACTATACTCATAATTATACATTGTAATATATATATTTACAAATTAACATGCTTTAAAACAGCGGTTCTCAACCTTTTAGCACTGGCTAAACACGAACATAGCTCGTGTTTACTGGCCCTTTGAACACTGAAGATAGCTCACGCCTCCCCTCCAGTCAATAATTGGTTGGTTCAAGTTAGAACAGTGAAATTATGAAACTGACGATGCTAACTCTACGTCAGCAAAAGCTGGGATGTAAAATAAAAATCCAGATATATTTAAATACAAAAGTTTATTTGATGGTTTTGAAAGTTTTTGTTTTTTTAAGAAAATATATATTTTTTAATTTTTTTCTTTGTACCCTCACGCCTCCCCTAAAATTCTCTCACGCCCCCCAGGGCCAACCCCCCAGGTTGAGAACCACTGCTTTAAAACAACAGTAAACTATTGTTCATAGTTTAAAAAAAATTAACATAAGTCGTAAAAATTATGAATGCTTAGTATCCACGTAATTTTTAGGAGGCTTAGTGTTCTAGGGTTAACATATCTGAAATTAATAGCCATATCCATGATTCTTCCAGACACAGTGCTATTAGAAAGTTAAATACCATCTATTTTTAAAAAAACTCATTTTCACCCAAAACGGATGATACTGCATCTTTTTTGATACTGCTGGCAAGATCAAATTTTCCACAATATTGTGTGTTTAACCTTTTTAAGCAATTCTTAAACTTATTTTATGGAAGCTTCCTTCCAAAAATTTTAAATTTGTTGCTAAAAAGTGAATAGTAGATGTTTTATTTTCTTTTTTTTTAGTTAGAAAAAGTTGGAAGGTCTAATTTTTTTAGGATGGAGACCCTGAACCACCAGGAAGTGCTGGCAATCCGCTTTTGTTAGTCATGTGAGGGAGTTGTTGCTTTTCATTGTTGTCAATTTTCAGTATCTTATTGTTACTGACAGTGTTAGCATTTGACACAGAATGTTTTAACCACTTATCCATTGTTTGTTCTACAGCCGAAAAGATACTAGGAGAATATCTTATTACCTATTTTATAACAAAAGTGGTGTGTATAAAAGACAATCATAGATAGACAATAGATGAAATTGGTGGTGGGCGGGGCCACCATGGGTGATGGCGCTATGATAAAATGGGTTGACGTCATTACAGGCTGCCACACTCAAAACAAATTACCTTATTTCGTTCGTTAGGTTTCGCGTACCACCTCACATCGTCGCATGAACCACTATTAGTATGCGTACCACAGGTTGAGAACCGCTGCCCTAACCTGTGGTACAACCTGTTATATTTATACTCTAGATTTATACTATATAGGTAATAACCTAGAGTATAAATTAGAGAGTTCATTTGGTAGCTATCTTGTGCTTCATTCAACTAAAACAATGCCTATTGTTCCCAGTGCTAATTGGGATCTAACCCAATATAATTTTTCAGAAGCATATTTATAGATAAAGACCAAAATGTTATTTGGTATTTTTCCACATCTAACACCATGGATTGATGGCATTTAGGCACCCTAAATTGCATTAATAAATTAATAATACAAAGTTATTTCCATAAGCCTTAATAACTGTCTCAGAACTAAATTAAAATAATACAACATTTATGAATAACATATGATTTCAAAGTATGTTAAATTAATATTCATTAACCACACAAATAATTTTATTGGTTTCCAAATACAGTGAAAACCCGATTGACTGTCACTCCATCCTCCGCCAGGTTCTGTTATCCGTCAGTGTCTGGGTTCATCGCGTCACGATATGACAGTTGCCGTATGACTTATCCGTCTAGAAGATGACAATTTCCCCCTCCAGCGTCTAGCCCTCATAAGCCTAGTTCCAACGGCCTGTCATCTGTAATGCTTCGTCTGCTGTCTACCAGATAACAGGTCGTTGGAACAGCTCGCCTGTGTACGCCTGA
Source organism: Stictocephala bisonia (assembly GCA_035578905.1). Taxonomy (NCBI): domain Eukaryota; kingdom Metazoa; phylum Arthropoda; class Insecta; order Hemiptera; family Membracidae; genus Stictocephala; species Stictocephala bisonia. The sequence goes on from JAQJVL010000133.1 coordinate 373,915, forward strand.
CGTACGGACAGGCCGTCCGAGGCTGCTTGAACAGATCCTGTACAACATGGGGAAAGAAGCAGCACTACAAAGGCCTGTGGTCGGAGATGAAGGTTTAAGCTGCGATGCCTACTACACAGGTCACGGGCGTTGGAACGGTCATGTCTGGTGATACATAGGTGACACGCTATCCGTATACCGACATCGGGCCACCTGATTTCTGTGAAAATATTGGTTGTGGGAACTGGTCTTTAATATATTACACAGTACTGCAGTTTAATTTTAAGAATGTTGATAATTAATTTTGTGCTTATTACATAATGTACAAGCTTATGTTTTACATTAAAACTAGGCTTACTGTAATAAAAGGGTAGTTGTGACCTGCAGTCCTTGGAGTCTACAGACCACCAGACTCAAATATTAATGACGTCATTAATGTACTAACAGAAATATTGGACAGATCCTTAGAAAATGAATAAAAAGTTGCTTATAGTGGGAGATATTAATTTTGACCAAGAGCAAGTCAAAAGTCAAACAACTAAAATAAATGATCTCCTAGCATGCTACTGCATTGAACGTTTGTGCTTACCCCCAACGAGGATCACACCTACATCTAAAAGGTCAATAGACTGGGTGTGCACAAACTTTGGAAAAGACCTGGAAGTAAAGGTAGCTATCACTGGCCTCTCGGACCATACACCACAAACAGTCAGTATCAACCTCACTAAACAGCATAGCATAATGCAAAAGGAAAAAACTCGTGTCTTCAGTAATTGTAACCTAGGTAATCTCAAATTTCTTTTACAGCAACAGAATTGGGAATCAGTCATAAATAAACAAAATACAAATCAAGCATATGCAAACTTTGATGAAATAATTCAAACGTCCTTAAATTCAGCCTGTCCATACACCCTTAAGAGAGCAAAACGAAAAACCTTTTTATGGGATAAAGAAACAGAAAAGCTTAAAAAAGAATATACCAAAGCCCTAGAAAAAGAATTGTGCTCAGGACTTGAGAGTGACAAGAGGGACACAGCCCTAAGAAAGAAAGCATATGATCTTAAATTAAAAACTTAAAAAAAAACAGAACATAAGCAAACATATTGAGGAGTCAGAAAATAAGTCAAAAGCCCTATGGGAAGTTATCAATAGGGAACGAACAGCCAAAACAAAAGCTAACAACCAGCTTACACTCAATATTGAAGGTAAAATTACTGGAAACTTAACAAAAATTGCACGCCACCTCAGCCGTTACTTTGCCAATATTGCTGAAGAAACTTTACACCAGAATTCTATAGCACCTGCAACACAACAAATAGCAGAACTAACACAAAATCATTCAATAGAAAAGCAGCTACTATTTACACCTACAACAGAATATGAAGTACAAAATATAATAGAAGATATGAAATCAAAAACATCAAGTGACCTAGATGAAATCTCCTCAAAGCTATATTGAAAAGTTGCAAAGAAGAAATTATTATCCCCTTGACACACATTATAAACTGCTCATTACAGAAGGGCATCTTTCCGGAAAAATTTAAAACTTCCAAAGTATACCCTAAGTACAAAAGCGGCTCAACCACAGAAGCAAGTAGTTACCGTCCCATATCTCTAACATAAACTTTTTCCAAAGTAATTGAAAAGGTTATACTGCAGAGACTTATTGAACATCTGAACTACAACAAGCTCTTAACAGATAACCAGCATGGATTCTTGAAAGGAAGGTCTACTATAACAGCAATCACACAGCTTGTTGAAGATATTATTGATCAAATAGAAAGAGGCAACTCAGTTATCAGCCTGTTCCTTGACTTTAGTCGTGCTTTTGACTGCCTTGACTACCAGGCACCTTATCAAGAAATTACAATCCCTCGGAATGAAGGGGATACCAGGCACATGGTTCAAAAGCTACCTTAGCGGGAGAAAACAGCTAGTGGAACTGAAATGCAATCAGATGGAACGATGAGCAAGGTACAGTCAACACCAATTCTGATGAAGCGAGGAGTGCCCCAAGGCTCGGTTCTGGGACCAGTCCTTTTCCTGTTACTGACAAATGACCTCCCCCAATATATGGATAGCCTCTGCCAAACTGTAATGTATGCGGATGATACCGTACGCTGGCTAACAAAAACAAAGAACATCTTAAAAAAGAAACACTCAAGACTTTCAACTTAGCAAAGCAGTATAGCAGTAAAAACGACCTAGTCTTAAATGAAAATAAAACTGTTCAAATGAAATACAGTACAAGAGGAAATGAACAAGATGGTCTACCTAGCATTAAAACAGAAGAAAGTACAAAATACCTGGGTATTACACTTGACATGAACCTGAAATGGAATGCTCACATCGAAGCATTGTGTAAAAAGCTCGCATCAGGCATCTATGTCATGAGAAGAATAATGAAATTGCAGCAAGAACAGCATACTTTTCATTGTTCGAGGCCCATCTAAGATATGGCATTTCAGTATGGGGTGGAACAACAAATGCAAACATGGAGAGAGTACTTCTGCAACAAAAAAAGGCAGTGAGGATCCTAGGTGGCCTGGAAAACCAAGACAGCTGTCGGCAAGCCTTCAAAGACCTCAAAATACTCACAGTACCGGCACTGTATATTAGTGAGGTAATTCTGCTGGTGATGTCATCAGACAAACCAAAACTTGGAGACTACCACCAGTACAACACCAGAAACGCTTCTGACTTCTCACTCTCCATACACCATCTCAGTCTTGCCGAGAAAAAGCCAACCTACAAAGAAGCACTCTTCTTTAATAAGCTGCGTAATCACATTAAACAGGACACTGGGAAGCGCTTCAAGAAACAACTCCTGAAATGGCTTGAAGAACACCCATTCTACTCAGAAAAGGAGTTCCTGGAACGAAGAAATGAAATAGACATCCCTTAGCAATATAACGACTCATTATTCTTATTTTTTGACTTAAGTTGCCACTACTTTATGCACTTATACCTATTAAATTTTAATTATTGATGCCAACACCATTCTCTATGACTGTGTGAATAAAGAACTTTTGTCTTGTCTTTGTCAGTATAGCATTCTGTAACATGTCTTTTTTCTAAGCTTTTCATTCTCATTTTGTTAATCAATATGTACTATACAGCATTAAAATTTAATGTGCGTAAGCACTAATGATAAGTTTTCAGCTATATAAGTGCGAGTGGGTGAATTCTCTATAATCCGTCTACTCTCTAATCCGTTACGGCCGCGGTCCCGACCCCTGACGGAAAATAGGCTTTCTACTGTGCTGGATATCGATTCTACTGTACTTTTTCGAATCAATACTTGAAGTAAAAAATTGCTAATTTTTTGTACAACTGTACCTTGCTGCCCATATTTTATAATACTATTACAGCATAACTAAACAATTTCTAGTAGGTCATAGATTATTACATTTTTAACGATTTATGAAGAAATCATAGTACAAATTTGTTATAATTTTCTTTCAGTATATTTTTCTTTGATGTTTACTATAATTTCTTCATTTGATTTTGTGACACTCCCTATAGTTCACAAAACGTCAAACTATTGATTTTTACTGTGTAATAAAATTTTATTTTTAGCTGGGAAACCGTAATTACTCATTGTTTTACCACTCTAAAATGATACTTAATTATTAGGCTACTTACTTTAACTATGCAGCCCATTATTTTCTATCACACATTGTTTAGCCATCAATAGGTCTAAAATTATTGTATTGCTATAGGTTTATATAACAATAATAATAAATTATATTGGCAATAAGTATTTCTTGTCTTAGGAATATATAATTCGAGTGCAGAGAGGTCCATCATCAGACAACACCTGGCATGTTTACAAGCGGTACAATGATTTTGTCAACTTGCAACATGCTTTACAGCTATCATCTCTTAGCTTGCCTCTTCCACCAAAGAAGCTCATCGGTAACTTTGACAAGGAATTTATAGCTGAAAGACAAGCAGGTTTGCAGGTTGGTGTAACATGTGGCTTTTATTTTTGACATACAGTAAAATCTGTTATATTCGGCCTAATATGGTACCTGGGTAGGAAGGCTAATTTAAAAGCCAAATATGGAATTATTGGAAGAAAAATCTGATTTTATCGTAACAAATGCATTGTGGTTATTGCGGTTACTTTTTGAAGGCACCATATAACTGATTATCTACTTATACTGAGCTGGGTGTTTGTTTCTTGAAATACTTTATAGTGAGTTTATAATATGGCATGCAGTATGTACTGATGTCACTGACATGCCAAGGTCATTGGCCCTTAAAATAAGCTGGCAACAGGGCGAGGAAATTCACTTTACACTCCTCACTACCTATCATGAATATTATATTATTCGTACTAAAAATGCTCTAAAACTAATATTGAGGGTAGAAGAACTAAAAAAATATACAATACCTAAAAAAACTATCTTTATGTTGGTTTCAGACTAAAAACTATTTTATTAGGAAAATATTCTATGATGTAAACCATGATTACAATCACTTATTTCAATTACTAAAAAAACTTTTTAACTTGATAATTCTCATGAACAGGTTTACGTGTTATTCATTTTAGCTTGCATAATAAGAGGAAAATATACTAATACATAAAATTTAGGTTGAAGTAAATGGGGAAGTAAAGTAAATTGGACCTTTAGATTGATAAGAATAAGCATGCCAATTAGGTGGAAGGTGGTAAATTATACCTTATTATGTAGATGAGGAAATAGAATGTCTTTTCTGGGATGGTAGGCATTAACTGAGTATAGTTTCTGTAGGGTACAAGAATTTTCTAGTTATGTAATCAAGACATTTGCAAGCAGAAATTAGGTTTCATATAAATTAAGAAGTGTTACATAAAGTGTTGATAGAATTATAAGTAAAACACACTAATTTGTTTATAAAGTTCATATTAATTTAATAATATCAATTAATTTATATTTTTTATTTAAACCCTGTTGGGTATTTTGCCTAATCTCATGGATGGGGTAATTGCTTGGATAAGATTTATTTTGTATCAAGACAATAGTAAGCACCTGCACACACTATCAAGTCATGTTGCCAGATGAGCCTAAACTGATGCCTCTAAGCACTGTCCAAGTGACTTGTCATGCCATCTGACAGGTCTGTGTTCAGTTTCTGTTTTCTCCAAAACGTTGTACTACGTTTACTTGTTCTAAAACATTTAGTGTGGTGAGATATCCCTTATTGCATCTACTAATTAATTGCAGTAGGCATAGGAATAATATATTTCATTAAATAAAGAAAGGATTGGTGAGTTGAAAAGTTGGCTTCAGAAAAAGAACCTTCTGTCGTACTAATATAATAAGAGAGCTTATAACGTTCCAGATGACTGGTAAATGGTGAGACAGAAAGGACGGATGTTTTAAGAACATGTAGTATTCTGACTCGGGTAGTAGAAGTTGAGCGACTAATGTGGTCACGTGTTTAGTAGCTTCTGCCATTTTGTTTGGTCACAATCATAGAGCCGCGGACTAGGCAATATTGTGTGTTTGCTTACGACAGTTTTGTGCATTACGCATTATTACAATGAGTCTATCGTGGCAGTTCAGCGTGAGTTTCGTTGCCATTTCAGTCGTGCGAGACATGACAGTGTACCCACTTGTAACACCATTTTACGTTGGGTTGAATCCTTTTGTTTACGAGGAACAGTGATGAATGAAAACCGCCAGGGGCTCCTCGCTTAGTATGCACTCCAGAAAATGTCTTGGTCAATCTCCTAGGAGACATTCTGACAAAATGCGCCCCAGTAATTGTTCAGTAAAGCATATTTTGCATAGCTATCTAAGATTTCACACCTACAAAATGGCCATGGTGCAACATTTGAACCCTAGAGATTATGTCAAGCAGCTTAATTTTGCTTGAGAAATGGAGGCCATACTTGAACAAAAAGACATCATTTTGTTTATGATTGATGAAGCTAATTTCCATTTGAATGGTATTGTAAATCAGCAGAACTGTCGTTATTTGGCCAATGAAAATACAAAACTAATGCATGAGAGATCACTACACAGTCCCTAGGTAACCGTTTGGTGTGCTGTGAGCAGTAAAGTTGTTATTGGTCCATACTTTTTTGAAGACGACAATGGGACCATTGTAACTATAACCTCAGAACGTTATAGGCAGATGATCACTGAATTCTTCCTACCTGAACCAAGAAGAAAACGTATTGCTATCCAGCGAGAGTATGGTTTCAGCAAGACGGGACAACAGCTCACTACATAGTAATAATTTCAATGGAAGCAATTCAGGCTGTTTTTCGTGGTTCTGTGATTTCTCTGTTTGTAGACATTGATTGGCCTCCTCATTCCCCAGACCTGTCTATGTGCGACTACTTCCTGTGGAGTTTCCTCAAGTCAAGTGTATACCAGCATAAACCACGTACATTTGAAGAACTGAAGAGAGCAATTTGTGTGGAAGTTGTTCAAAATGACAAGGCAATGTTACCAAGAGTGAAAGCCAACTTCCGAGAGCGGCTTGCTCAAAACGACCGTCACCTCGCAGATGTTGTTTTCAAGCATTAATTTTATAAATTGGCGAGATAATATGAGTATAATCCTGTAAATAAAAGAAAATTGTATGCACAGGTATACAAAAATATATTGCCTTTTTGAAAAAAAAATCCGTCCTTTCTTCCTCACCCTGTATAACTACGAGGATGTATGACATTTTTATAGGAAACTGATAGACATTTTTATAGGAAACCAAAAACTGAAAAAACAAAATACACATCTAAGAGAGACATCCACACAAATTGTTAAGCGGGACACTAGATTCTGACTTTTCTGGCTAGTCCCCACCCCTCTGTGACTGGTTGGGACGACACAGTCTTGGTTTAGCAGACGTTAAAGATGAGAGAGAAAATATATATTCCCGCCAAATATTTATTGCAGTCTGTGATATTAGATTTCTGTGGTTTAAGGGGAGAACCGCTTTTGAAATCCATCACCAAATGACCAATGTGTAAGGAGAGAAGAGTTTAGACATAAAAAATATGTGCAAGTGGTTTAAGAAGTTTGCTAAAGGCCAAACAAACATGCACAACGATGCCAGTTGCAGACGTCTATCAACTGTCTGTCTGTTTCGAATAGGACAGTAATGACAGTTGAGGAACATTTGTTTGAGGATCTTCAAATGACTGTGTGAGAGATTGCTGAACGGATAGAGGACATCTCTATGACTAGGGTGAACAATATTTTGTTGGGCTATACAAAATAAAAATAGAGGTCAGCAGACAAATGCATTTGTTTGCACCTCACGTAACTTATACCACAATGGATCTCATCACCAAAGTTGGGTGGGAAATGATTTACCATCCTCCATATTGCACTGATTTGTCCTCCTGTGACTCCTATTTTCGTTCCTTAACTGGAAACAACATTTGAGGAAAGTAAATCCTCATGTGACTATTCCTTCCTGCGTGAGTCGGTGGGAGATTGGTATGACGTAAGTTTGAAAAAGTTCTTAAATGGCTCCAAAAGTGCATTGATCATGAAGGAAACTACGATGAAAAATAGTTAAATGCCGTCTCTTAGGATTTCAGAATTTTTAATAGTTTTTTGCAGTAAAATGATGTTTACTATATGAAAAAACATTGGAAACCTTAATTTACAGATAACCCTCGTATCTAAATAAACTTGCATCATGTATAGGGATCCCTTTCATCGTATTTATTTCTTTTTCCCACAACTGAACAGCATTAATAGCACTACTTTATAATTTTTGGTTAGTCATAAATTGTTTCGTTTTTATTTTGTTTCCTATTATTGTATTATATAGCTATACTGTTAGGGTTAGGATAACATTAAATTTAGAGTTAAGGTTTAAGCTATTTATGTTTTTATATTAGTGTTTATATTTTGAAGAATTGGGATTTTTTATTTTAAATTAATATTATTTGCTCATTTATTGTCATGTAATTTTCATAAAATACAACAATTACCTCTTTAAAAGCAATGTAAACAACTAATCTGCTTGTGGTATAGAAAGTGATGTAACCAAATAGATTGGAAATTTAAGAATCAGAGGGAAGATTGCTCATGCGCATTGTGAGACTTGAACCAAACCAGAAAGACCCAAGTCCACTATACACCTTCAAGTCTGTGTCATGTTCATCTGCCTCAAGTCATCTGAAAGATATTTGAATGGTCTATCAAACTGCATCCACTTTATATGGAAGCCTGATAGTTTATCTTAATTTAGCAAAAGCTCTCAGGTAACCTGAACGATGATGGTGTGTATGGCCTTTAAACTGGCGAACAACAGATGATCCATTGATAAAACTGTTCTAAAAATGGTAATTAATGGATCATCCCACCATCAATTCACCAATCGCTATCGAGGCTTATTATTTTTAATAGCGACGTGATTTGTATACCACTGGAAATGGAATAAAACACTGACTCAAATTATAGATTATACATAAATAAAAAATCGGTTCTTACTCTTAAGTAGCAACCTTCATATCTATGTTAATGTAAAAGCTTAAAATTCATAATTGATGTTAATCTGAGTGATCGTTGATGTCAAATTGATGTGTGAGAAAGTTAAAAATAAATCAACTAAGAAAAGTTTCAAAGTAAATGAAGATTGAATTGCTTATTGATTTATTCCCTGTACAGTACAACTTCGATTATCAGGCCTAGCTTTATCCGGCAGTCTGTGTCATCAGGTTCGGCAAGTAGATAACAATAAAAATTATTTACAAGATAAAGTTACAATTCATCACCTTTCAGTTTTGAAACGCAAATGTCGTACACAAGTGTTTCAGTTTTGCATTTTACAAATGGCAGGCACTGTATTGATTAGTTACCCTCTCTTGACAAGCGGTTGCTTGTTATTGTGTAATAATTAAATAATGCGCCTGGAGATCCTAACTGGCATTGTTGTTTACTTTTGTTCGGTGCTGCTTGCTGGAAGAGTCAAATATCTTTTGTATTGTATTGTAAAGCAGCGTCTAAGTTGGCGATTGTGATAAACATCGTTTGTTTCATTATAATTAATTGCTGAAGAGTGTGTTGTGTAACATACAATTGTAGGCGCCTCTTACATGTGCAGTCTTTTATCAGTTACTAAACGTGTTTCTCCAATAAAACCAAGTTATTTATGACTTATAAATAACTTATGTTTTATCCGGCTTGACCTTTGCCACAATAGGCCAGATAACTGAAGTTGTACTGCATTATTATAAATATTTAAACAAATTATCAGACGATGTAACCGGTTACAAATGCATCTTCCTCATGAATTAACTTTAAAACCTAGACTTCAATAAACAATAACAATTCTGTTTATTGACTGATTAAAGTTGTTTTTATGGTAAATATATATTGAATGGCCAACCATTTAGCTTTTCTATAAGAATCACACATTGTATTGATATAATTGTTTTGTATTTATATTCTTGCCCAGACAAGATAACCTTGTGAGGTTTTTACACATGCTATAAATTATGCTGGTGTAAAGTCTGATTGATTGATTAAAATATATGTTTAGTGGTAGCAGCCGTAGCTGGGAGGTCACAAAATTGTGACAATCCAGCTACCAGATTTGTTGCTCGTGTATATGTACAGCTTTAAAGAATTGTTATGGACTTAAACAACATCACACCCCTGTAGGTGGGATCAACCGTCCTTGTTGGGAGTGGACACTGTTAAATTGGTTCTGAACTGGCGTTGGCAGATGGAATTATTCGAAGTGTTAATTGACAGTAGATCAGTCATGTGATTGCGAGAAGTCTATCCAAACAATGGATTACATAGTTACAGAGTGCCCCCTGCACTCTTTTACGGAAAGATTGGTCAGCATACACAGAATCAGTGAGGCAGGTGTTAGATGGTTCGATGGGTTGGACTTAGCTTTGTGACAGGAGATCACTTGACATTTTATAATCAGTGAATATAAAGTCATGACTTTTGAATATTTATCCAAATATACATCGCAGCTTTATAGTTAACAAATGGTAGCTGACAACTAACCATACGAGATATATATATAAGGTTGTAGCATGTAAGTGTCTTAATAACTGTAGTAAATGTGTGTCTGTTATTTTATTATTTTTTTCAGAAATATATAAACTATATTCTCATGAATCCTATTTTGGCTTCTTCATTACCTGTGAAAAGGTTCTTGGATCCGGATAATTACAGTTCATCATTCCAAGGTAATTAATTGTACTAGCATTGCAGAGTTTTATGTTTCTACTTGATCTACTTGCATTGATATCTCTCTTTTGTGTAAAAGGCAAAGACAAAACATGTAAAATCAATCATAATAATCTTGTATATCAACATAATTGTAAATGCTAATCAAGCATGCACATGTTGGTGGTGAAACGAAGCATACTTTAAGAGATAAAATGAGAATAAACATAATCTGACACCAACAATCGTTCTTTAACACATTTGGTGCTAAAGTCGTATTTTCGTTTTCATCATGTATGACTGCATATAAAAATTTAACCCTTGCAACGCGGGAAATGGATATATCCCCAGCTTCTATTAGGGCCGAAATGCTGTAGATGGATATATCCTCCAAACTCTATTTTACAACATTAATAAATTGTAGTTGCAGTGGGATCCGCTAGAGTTCAGAGAATGTTGAGTAGTCTTTCTAAACAACAGTTGTGTGATCTGAAAGTGATTGGCCGGTCGTAATGGAAGGGGGAGTGGCTTTGTCAACTAAAGCATACCCGACTACCAGTCTGCAGTTACTCATTGCGTGTGAAATGGATATATCCTTGACGCATTCACTAAAAAATTTTTGTTTTACCTAGAGGATGCAATAATGTGTATAAAAATACCAAAATATTAAGAAATAATTAAAGTACAGTAAACTCCCGATTATCCGCGGTATTGACTGGCGTGAATACCGCGGATAATCGAATATCGCGGATAAGCCGCAAAATTGCCGGTAATGGTTAAACAAAGGTTAAAGGCACTAAAAAACAACACAAAAGTGCTTTAAATAAGTTTATTATACAATACAAAGACGTAGGCCTACCTGATAACAAAACCTGTATTAATATCAACCATGTTATTGAAAAGTACTGTACTGTAATCTTCACTGTTTAACAAAAAAAGCAGTCATTTGCATTTGTTTTTTCGTAGCAAAACTCTTTTTCTTTATTTGAGATTTGAGCTTCCTCAATACCATCTTGTCGCAAAGGGTTGCGTCGTCCTGCTCTTCGAGATATTGAAGAATATGATCGATGTGGCCTAATGCTTCATCATGAGTGACGGTCCTCTGCATTTCCTCTTCATCTTCATTGTCTTTCGGTTCAACCGATTCAATCCCTCGTACTTGATCAATAATGCTTTCATCTGTGAAGTACTCAAAGCCCGGATCATTGGCATCACATTCAATCCACTCACCGATATTTTCTTCATTCACGTTAACACCTCCGGCAACAGATTTAGCTAAATTAGCTAGGACACTCAGTGGAATGTCGTCTTCATCTTCCTCTCCCTCTTGGATGTTCTCTACATCTGGCAAAATCTTCCGCCAGGATTTCATTAGAGTAGACTGCTTGACGGATTTCCAAGCATTGTTGATGTCATAAATGCTGTCAAGAACCGTGTAGTCTTTGAAGAACGTCTTTAGATCATCTCCTTCATCAATCCTTTTCTTCAGCAAAGCCGTCCTGTATTTTTTCTTCATCGAAGCAATGACACCTTGGTCCATAGGTTGAATAAGGGCCGTCACATTTGGGGGCAAAAACTTCACAAAGAAATTTCCATCGTCCGATTTTAACACACTTTCTCCAGGGTGGGACGGAGCATTATCCAGAAGAAGCACAGCTTTTTCAGGTAGATTTTTTGACCTAAGGTGCTCTCTAACCTGGGGAACGAACTTGGTATCAAACCAGTCTTTAAATATTCTTTGATCCATCCAGCCTTTTTCCTGGTGATAGTAGTGAACTGGAAGGTTTTCGGCTCTTGTTCCTTTAAAAGATCTTGGTCTCTTGGACTTTCCTATCACTAACAGTTTTAGTTTGTGCGATCCAGACGCATTATTACACGGCATAATTGTAATCCGCTCTTTGCTTGACTTATGCCCTGCAGCTTGCTTCTCGGTCTCAAAAGCCAAGGTTCTTGTTGGCAAACATTTCCAAAATAAGCCTGACTCGTCAGCGTTATAAACCTGTTCATAGGTTAAACCCTCAGATTCAATCAGTTGTTCAAAGTAAGACTGGAACCCACTTGCAGCCTCTTCATCGCCACTCAGTTTCTCACCATGAAGCCCAATTTCTCTTATTCCGTGGCGTTGCTTAAATCTAGTCAACCAGCCTGACGATGCATCAAAATTTCCTTCTAAATTAAGCATTTCGAAAAATGTTTTTGCTTTCGCTGCAACAATAGGCCCTGATATTGGAGTGCCCTGACTTCTTACTTGACTAACCCACTCTAATAAGGCTGAATCTAGTTCTTCATAGGTGCTATTTTTCATGGTTTTTCTCTTTTTCATTGTCGATGTGTTGTCTGATGAAGACGCAAATTCTATCAACTTGTCCTTTTGCTTCATTATGTCCCTTACTGTACTCTCTCCAATTCCGTAGCGCAAGCACATTTGTTTTTTAGGCGCACCATTTTCAACACTTTTTATGAGTTCTAATTTATCTTGGATTGACAAAACCACTTTCTTCCTTTTAGCTGCCATTTTAAAAAAATAAAAAAACACTCAAAAGATAGACAGACACACACAACTTGGAAAACACACAACTTAACAAATCACAACTTGGCGCTTCACTAACGAAGCGAACAGCTCGAACGATTGAGTTACACTGAAATCAGAACTGACAATGCTGTAGTGATGCGCGTATTGTGGGGAGGGGGAGGGGAGTCAACAGTGGCAGGTGGCAGACAGGGCGAATGACCTCGCGCGTGCCGATTACTCATCGGTCACATGATTCATTTACGCGCCAAGTAAACCAAGGTCTACAGTCCCGCTGCTTGCGCCTCAAACTGCTCAAGCACACACAACGTACAGTGGATACCGATATACTGTACATACAGTACTGTACAATAATACTGAACTACTGTACACGTTTTGTACATTATTAAGTGTACTGTTTGCCGTTTTTACGATTTTTATCGCGGTTTTGTACTTAGTAGCTTTATTAAAAATAATTTTTTTTTTACCAAAATGCACCGCGGATAATCCGCAAAGCGGATAAACCGCCCGCGGATAATCGAGAGTTTACTGTATGTATGTTTTACAATTTTTAAATTTACAACAAATTCTAAAAATATATATGTTTGCTTATAATTTTTGTGTGTACAAACTCAGTTTATAGCCAAGATCAAATGGAAATAAAAATAAATAAAGCTAAAAATAGCAAAATATAAAGCAAATAAATGAAATAAAACTTTTAAAATATATAAAAATTTTAAAAACACAATATGGTCAATAAAACTTATTCTGATAGATAAAATTGCATACAATAAAAATATAAATAAAGACACAATAAATCAGAACTAAATTGATGTAAGACATGTACATGAACTATAATAAAACTCTACAACATTAGCCAAACTCTGTCGCAAACTAAAATAATGTTTGTGTTGGTATGACTTGAGAAAACTGGCCAGTCTAATACCACAAATAGACAAACCAAAGCAATGCATTTGCTGTAAACTTGTGCTTGTGCTGCTATCTAACATTGTATGGTGTCAATTAAGGGCTTGGACAACTGGCGTACATGTATTAGTCACTTCGTTGTTCGTTGGAGAGATAGGGACTGCAGTGAGATAAGGGAGGGATACTGCTGTGAAAACAAAACAAGAACAGACAAACCAGCCTCACAGACCCATATGAGTGGAGAGTCTTGTTGTTTCTATAGTCAATGATAATACTAAGTCTGGCCTTATAGATTATATTAATATCAATACATTAAAAATACACATATTCAAGCCAAGGCTACCTACCTTTTACATGTATGAATAAATAATAAAGAATTTATTGATATTAGAATAAGTATTTCTAGTATATTAAGTAGGGGTGTGCGAGTAGTGATTTTTTAGTTCGAGCCGAGTTGAGTTGAGTACTTGGCATTTTTTTCGAGTATTGAGTATTTTTGAGCGAGTATTTACAGAAGGATTTCCTGTTCACCCAAGACAACTGTAAAAGGCAAACACCATCTTAAGCCTATGTTAAGTTTTGCCAGAATCGTAAATAAATACATCTAAACTGAGCACAATAATTTTGATTTGTTCTTTGTAACTGTAACATTTGATAAATAAAACTTTTTACTTCCTGCCTTCCGATATTTTTATGTGGCATTGTTTTGTTTAATCTTTTTCCTTTTTTGATAGCTGATATGATGTAAGAAACATAGAAAGTATATTATTAATTGAAGCAAGGTGGATTATAAAGGTTTAATCTGTTCACTCATATCACAGATTAGATTTCTATGCAAGCCAGTTATACTGTTTCACAGCCGGCCGATATGTTTATCTGGTGGTTCAGTTTAAAGTTTACCGTGAAAATGTAGTGAAGCTTGTTGGCAAAAGCTGTATCCAACCAAACTGATGCTAAAATTCAGGCGTCATCACCATATGCAGTCATTTGCTTTCAGAATTACCTCTTCTCAAAAAAAAAAAAAAAAAATTGATTGTGTATACGCCAAGAAGAGTGGATCTGTATTCTGTGGGTGTTTAATTTAGTAATAACAACAACAAGGTTACAAGTAACCGGAAATAATCTGTGAATTATATAGTCAAATTTGAAAATCTGGATGACAAAGACTGTAGTTCAATCGATTGATAATAATAACTAAGCAGGTTAACTAAAAACAAATTTTAAAGTCACTTGGGATGAATTAGTTTTAAAATTATGATCGGTAATGAAATGTGTGCAACTAGAAACTACTTCGATACATGAGGCTACAGTGAACAACAGATAAATAATTATTTCATAACGAGAAATTCATGAAAACCTGGTGTAATCGAATGAAAACCATAGACGTAGTCGGCTAATATAATAGGTCTAGCCGAAATTGGCGACGAGATGCAGTCTGAAATATCAGCAAAGTGCCAACTAGTGATACAGTGAAGATTGTGGGCAGCTAAATTATAAACTTATGAATAAAACACGAGACGTGTGATATTACTTCAGTTCAGTAAACATTATTTTTCGTATTTTGTTTAGAAAAGGTCTTCCGACATGTTTCTCCCTCACTTGTGTTGATTTGTGATTGTTTTACAGTTTACATCGACATCAACGTGAACAGGGAACCGTTTAGTGAGTTTACGAATAAAAATTATCGTACTTTACCACCTTTTACACTCCAACTGTGTTATTGTCTAATCTAATCAGAAAACCGTTCAACAATTTGACAGAAAAAATTATTGTATGCGCAAATGTTACACACAGTTTTGGCGATCTAAGGTGTTTACGGAATAATAATTAATAGACGTTTGCTACGGATATATATATATATTTTTTTTTTATTTGACGAAAAATAAATCAATAATGTTGTATCACACGCTGCTAGAACGTCATTACCATATTTTATATGATACGATACAGTAATTTTTTACGTCAAATCATTGGATGATTCTCTGCTAAGATTAAAAAACAAAATAGACCTCAATCTACTTGCAAGAAAAATACGATAATTTCAGTTCCGAAAAGGAACTGAACGGTTTCTTGCACTGTAGTGTTTCTAATTATGTTATTGACAATGTGTAACAGCTGATTTTTGTTTTGATGTTGATTATTATAAAAAAGTAAACAGAATGTTTGAATTAATTATATAGAGTTTTTAATGCTTATAAATAGAAAAATGGCGACGAGAATGGGATTCATGGGAAACAGAAAATGCTCCATGGAGGAGATTACACATTGATTTTCTAGGCCCCGTAGCAAATCATAATGTAATGTTAGTTGTGGATTCTTACTCCAAGTGGCTTGAAGTCAATGTCTCAAATATCATCAAAGAAAATTATTGAATTTTTGGAAGTTGTGTTCTTAAGATTTGGTTTTCCTAACACAATTGTAAGTGATAATGCCACTGTATTCACATCAGAAGAGTTTCAGACGTATCTAAGGCGAATTCGAGTTTCACATAGAACAACTGCACTGTACAACCCACAAAGTAACGGTCAGGCAGAACGTTACGTCCAAGAGGTTAAAAGAAACCTCAGAAAGGTAGTGGAAAAAGGCGGTACTCTGAATGAAAAATTACTTAAATTTCTCGTTTCTCAACGTCGAACGCCCTCAACGGTAACAGGGAAAAGTCCAGCAGAGCTGATATTTTTTTCCAGCGATTTCAAGATAAACCAGCAATTTCACAACATGGAAACAGAATTGAAGGATCGTGGAGGGAGTTCAAGGAAGGAGAAATAGTAATGGTGAGAGATTATTCAAGGCCCGGGAAAAAGGGGTGGAGAAGAGGAGTTATAAAACAAAGAACTGGAAGGGTGATGTACTGTGTACAAGTTGATGAAACGATTTGGAGACATCACATTAATCAAATTCAAAACTAATAATTTAATTTTCACAATACCAAATCTTTCAATTTTCTTTTTACGAGGGAAGAGTTGTAGTGTTTCTAAATATGTTATTTACAATGTGTAACAGCTGATTTTAGTTTTGATGTTGATTATTAAAAAAGTAAACAGAATGTTTCGAATTAATTATGTCTGAGTTTTTTAATACTTATAAAAAGAAAATGCACTTACGTAAACCAAAAGCGAGATGGACTTTCACTTAGAAAAGAAGGGAAGTTCGATTCTTGGGATGTAAAGTGACCCATTCTCAGGACCCTTTTGATAGAGCGATATTATTGATATGAACGAAAATATGCATAATTTCTACGGCGTACAGACCATTTTGTATTTGTATCAGTAACAGGTCTTTTTGAGCATCTTGAATTGGATCTCTCGTCCCATTTCTTGGGTCATAAAGACACTAACCAGCACTTATGTTTTATTCACGCTATTTTAGGTTAGATTACAACTGACATGTGTGATTGCTACTACGGTAACTATTTGCTGTGATCGCTACCTTCCCAGCTCTGTTGATCACTTTGAATTGAACTAGTTCAAATCATAATGAACGAACTCGTTCACTACGTCTACTAGTTCATTTGACTGTCGTTGTATACAACCTATTTTTAGGCGTATTGCTTAGTTCATAATTACGCGTACCAAACTGATAACGTATCATTAAAGGTAAAATAAAACACAAGAAAGCTCACCTTTTTTATTCATAACATATAAAACTGTTTACTCTTAAAACTAAATTAAGATGTAAATCTGATATGTTGTGAAATACAACTACTCGATCGAACTTCGAGTAGTTTCAAAAGCTTCGAGCCGAGTTCGAGTAGTAAAATACTCAATCAAATACTCGAAGTTTCAAGTACTTGCACACCCCTAATATTAAGTATTTTAATCAATTTTATGTCTTCCAATTTTTAGAAATGTTCTTCATTCGTTATTTATAAGTCTTAATGATTTCTAGAAACCGCTCTTCAGCATGTGTCCATGGCTCTGAGAGGTGAGCTGGACTATGAGATGGTCAAGGCACTGCCTGATATTGGCTGGAGGCTCCGTAAACACTATTTCCAAGTTAAGAGACGCAGCAACCCTAAAGAAGAGTTAATTTTATCTTGGGTTGAGTATGGACCTGATAAATATTTGAATGATAAAGAATTGATCACTGTGTTCAAAGGGCTAGCAACATTACAGGTACTTTTATGTTCAAGTAACATTTATTTGAATAATATGTTCAATTCATTATGAGTTTCGGACTAACATATATTGCCATCTTTAATTGTTATGTTAGTATAATATGGAATTCTTTCCAAAAATCCGAATTTGATCATTGGACTTACAATTTAAATAGAGAAATTAAATAAAAAGTAACCGAAAATAATAATCACATCATATTTTCTGTGGACGCAGTGATATGTTAAAATTTATGGGGTGTGATGATGAAAGTGTGTTATATTTTTATTTTTAGATTTTGTTGATTTGTACTAAATAGTGCCATCATGGCAAAGATTGTAATACGTCAAAACCTCACTAACTCAACACGTTGATTTAGATGTTGTTAAGTTTAGGGGTTGTTGAGCTATCCAAAGAATTGAAATTATTATTGGGTTTTAGTAAATGATCACACCATAGACTTATTTATTGAGTCCTATCATAAATTTATTACTTATTGCATATAGTTATCATGTTTATAGTTCATGCAAATAATTCTTAAATATCCAAAAATTACAGTACAGCTAAATTTACAGAAGATAATTTTTCTTGATTCTGCACCTGGCTGCATAGTCATTGAGTCACTGGAGTAATAAAATGTCTATTGCAGACGATCTTTGTTGCAAATAATGCAATGATTCGATTCATAATTCAATCTATTCGAACATAATCTTAAAACCTTGTCTATTACTTCAAGATTATATACCATTGTAATGTGTAGAAGTGAGTGGGTAGGTCATTACCACTGTACGTGTGGAAGTGGATGGGCAGGTATATAAGTGAGAGGGTGGGTCAACAGCAGTGTTTGAGTGAGCAGGTGGGTTCATCACCAATTATGTATTTAGGTGGCTGCGTGTGTCATCTCCACAGTTATATATGGGTGGGTGGGTTGATAAAGAAGGAGTTATTTATACTAGAGCAGAGCATCAGTCACTAGAACATAACAAACAAACACCACCCACCCCTACACGTACATTGTTGATGACCCTACCACCCATCCATAAACGTACAGTGGTAAGGACACTTACCACACTTACACTTACATTGTCACTCCTCTTAATACAAGTGTACACTTACTCCAAAGTTAGCTGGACTTGCACCGTGTTAGTCGTTAACTATTAAGTTAACCAGACTGTCGAGTTATCGAGTATTGAGTTAGTGTGGTCTAACAGCACTATATAACTGGTAAAATGAGCTTATTGTATTTTAAAAAATGTAGGCCTGATGAATTAATTTTTTTTCTATCAGTGCAATAGACAGATTATTCTATACCCCTTTTTAAATTAATATTTATTTTTATTAGACTGATTAATTTAATTTTATAATTGTTATTGAATTTTGTTTATCCTTTTTACTTTTGTTAAGAACATAGACTTAAAATTTTTACCTTACAATGTGTAAGTTTTCTTTCACAAAATAATGGAGAGAATGTTTATTTTAAAGTTCTAAGATTTTTATTGTAAAATAAATATTTTTATGTTATAAATAATTGTCAACATTTGAGTTTTTTTTGTAATTAAATTTTCATTCAGTCTATAGGTTATGCTTATTAAAAGTTTGTTTTGGTTATATACTGCTTTAGCTTTTATTTCTCAGGTACTATATCAGGGTTCAATTGAGAAACCAAAGATGTCGGCCTTGGTAAAAAAGGTAACACAATGAACAAAACAATAGAGCTGTACTGTTATCTTAGTAATGAATCTAAGACTTGTTTTTATATCATTAATTTTTTATTTGCTTGTACTCAACAAGTCAGGAAAAATGCCAAGGTTGTCGATTTAATGTTTGTGCTTCTGCTATCTGGCAAAATATCCACTAACAATCCCTTTATTGTGAAGAAAAAGTATCATTATGGCTGTAAATTTTAATTTATATTGAGAGTTTCTTTTTCATCTTAATGATTGGCCCTTCATAAAAGAGTTGTTTCATCATTACTCAGCCCATCATAACAAAAACTAATTATTATGATCTTTCTGTCTACATAAAGACCTACATTATTTTTTAACCTTGTATTTGCAATTTAAAGCATGTGACTTATTTGTACATATGTGGTGAACATGAATTCAATGTAAATGTAATTTACATTCATGTTAAAACTTACAGATCAGGTGATTGTATTTTATTTGAGAGGTAGGAATTTTTTCAGTTAAAACTCACGATTTAAATTAAATAAATGGCTGTTAAAAATGACTCTTTAAAAATTATGGTCTTACTTATTTTTTAACTCTAGTTTTATTTGGGATAGTGTTTATTTGTTTTCGTTAAATTATTCAAATCTTATTAATTTTTAAATTCATATTAGATATTGTAATAATTTATTCATCCTGTTGAGACCCTTGATAGCCACTGAGAAAGTTGGATGGTGAGTGAGGCTCACGTGCTTCTGTATACCTTACCCGAGGAGAGTTTATTTTGGAGAACCAATGAGACTTCCCACCCGCCCACCCTTACATGTACAGTCAGTTGTACTGACCTACAGACCAACCCTTCCACATACAGTGGTATTGGCCCAACCGCCCACCTTTACATGTGCAGTTGTTCTAACCCACTTAACAGCCCTTACATGTACAGTGTTGTTAGGTATAAATGTTTAGTATTTATTGTATTGCATATAAAATAAAGATTAACACAAATTAATTCTTATTAAAATTGTATTAGTCCTTAAAATTGCCTCCTGTATTTCCAAGCTAAAAGAATCCCTAAGGGAGAAATTAGTAAGCAATGATCATTCTGTTAAGAAAATGTTTCCGGGTGAACTAAGGGGCCATTAAATATGATCACCAGTACAAGTCATACAGTCTACTGTCTGTTATAAGTGAAGTCCACCGTTTTGAGGTCTAATATAATGAGGTTGTACTGTATTATCATATCTTTGCAGCACCCTAACATTGGAGGCGTTGAAATGTTGACGTGCAATGATACTGGTGGGTACGCTGTGCGACGACTTAACCCTGAGGGTAGTCTTCGAGATGCAGTCAGCCACTGCAAGCCTAAGTTGGCGTTTCTCAAGAAGTACTCCAACCCCAAGTTGCGATGTGCCTTGCCCCTCCCCCAAGTAGTATACATCGCTACTCAGATATTGCATGGTCTCAAGTTTCTGCATGAAAAAGGAATACCATATGGTAAGTACCGGTACTTCATATTTTTTTGGTTCAATATACCACTTATTTATAACAGTCGTAACATCCTGTAACGTGAGATGTCCTTTCCATGTCTGACTCGAAACTCTTCCTTTTTCTTCTTGTCGAATAATTAACGCAAAACCTTCTTTCTCTTATCGTAGAAAATTTGTTACAAGTCCACACGAAATCATCAGCTTTAAAGCAGTCAATGAGCCTCAGCTTGTTAGCTCTGTTAGATTTAGCAGAAATGCATAGCTAGACATTTTGGTATAAATAAAATAACACAGTCCTTATACATATGAAATAAAAAATAATCTCCCCTGGGGATAAAATATTTAACACGAAAAATTACACTGAACAGGAAATAAAGTGAACTTATCAAATAGTTAATGGAACAGAAGCTCTGATAACATTAGCATGCATACAGCTCGAGTGCAATAGATTTGTGAATTGTTGTGTGTCTATAATTGTAAGTGCTCGATAAGTGGTAATATGAGTTTGAAGAAAACAATTTTCTTAATACGTACATTGCGGATCCAGTATTTTCAGAGTTAAAAACAGAAGATTTAAAAGATGTAAAATAATAAGTAAAATGATATAAAAAGGGTAATTTTCATCTTTTTTCTTTATATTATTAAAATTGTGTTTTAAAAATATCATAATTGTTAATTCCTCTAAATTATTAAATCTCATCAATTTCAAATATATAGGTTACCTTTTCAGTTTTACATGATTAGGAAATATCTACAGATTATTACTTATTTTAAGTCAACTTATCTTCTTGGATAAGTTTCTTAAATTTTAACATGTCATGATACTGCATAAAAGTTTCCCAAGTACAGAAGAAAATAATCCTATTCCAACTTAAAAAAAATAATAAATTTTTGAAGTTGACTTATGTACAAAGTAAACTCAACTAACATATGTCAGAAACTACAGAAATTTGCATGTTATTGTAGTTCGATGGATAAAGAACACTAAGGCTTCAGATCCTATGTTTGAATCCAAACCAACGTATGGTTTGATGGATTCCTATACACCTTTGTGCATTATTATTTATTGTGTGGGCCTAATCTGACCATGTAAGGTACAGTCAAAGCTATTTGATGAGTTGGCCTTTCTTTATGACCATCTTGTATCCCTCTTTCAAGCCTAGCGCGCACTAGGGCGGCACGGCACGGACGGGCGGTACGGCACGAACGGCATTTTTAAGGGGGGGTGCGCGCATTAGCCACGGACGGACGGGCGGTACGGCACGGACGGCATTTTTAAGGTGGGTTGCGCGCATGGTCAGTCTTCGAGATCAGTGTGTGCGTGGCTGTAATGGATATTGATGAGGAAGTGGTGATAGTTAGTTTAATTCTGGCAGAAGAAGAGGAACAGACTAGAAAGAGGAAGCGAAGATTTTGGATTCATAACATTAACAGGAAAAGGCTAAGTTTTGGTGAGTTTCATACCTTGTTTCCTGACCTTGTACACGATGATGTGAAGTTTTTCCAATATTTCCGGATGACGCACGAAAAGTTTGAGTGTCTTCTAAACCTTGTGAAAGAGGAGCTATTTAGAGAAAAAACAAAATTTCGAAGTCCAGTGGAGCCATTGGAAAGGCTAGCGATTTGTTTGAGGTAAGTGGAATGAAATAAAACGTAAAAGTATTTATGTTGCATATAAATGTTTATATACAAATATTAAATAGCTTGATAGTTTTGCTATTAAACATGTTCGAATAAATATGTTCTTTTTACAAAAAAATACTGACTCAGTTTAGAAAACCATAAATATCTTAAACTTTATTTAAATATAAATTATTTAAGAAGTAGCTCCTTATGCAGTAGGTGAAATAAAATGAAAGTATCGTAATTTGTGTACGGTATATACTGCATAGCAACAAGTAATAAAATATTTTCCGTTATTGTACCTGGAACTGAATAAACTGGAATATGATAATAAACAAAAGATTTAGTGCAGTTAAAACTGATTTTTTATTTCTGTATTGGATTATGAACTAATAACAAATTCAATGTTCATCAAACAAAGATTTTAGAAGCACAGTTTAAAAATTTTTTTTGAAAATCATATTTATTGTAGACTCATTACTTTTAATAATTAATACAGATATACAACGCCAATTCTGTAGTGAGATATAAAGTTATAAGATAAATAATTAATAAAAATAAACAAAGACAATCCTGTAATGAGATATAAACTCCTAAGAGAAATTAATTGACAACTCTTCTAGAGTAATATGTGTTATTTTTGGGAGTCCTGCCATCCCCATGTGTAGTAATTCTTGAGTGTGTACGGTTCATTATTTCCCCCCGTAGAAAACTGGCCAGTTGTCTGTAGTGCAGGTTGTTGTGATTTTCCTGGTTGTTGCAGCAGTTGTTCAGTTGTTGTTTGTTGGGAATTAGGTACCGTGATAGAGTTCGTGGATGGTGGTTGTTCACACATTCTCATAGCAATATCCATTTCCTTATCTGATACCAGCTGGAATATTTTTTTCTTGATGTCTATTTGATCTCGTAAAGGAAATCCTTTGACAGTTTTTGCCATAGACATAAAAAATGATGATAAAGGGTCGCTTTCTGCATTTGCTGGTTGACAAGTTTGATGTTTTTTTGCCAAGAATTCTTGTAGAAAATTTGCTGCTGTTGTCTCACGGGGATTTCCCGACCTATTTCTTTTTTGTGGGTGTCTAATATTCCTGTTTGCAGATGAAGCACATGATGATGTTGCTGGCGATGCGCGCGAACCCCGAGAATCATCCGTTGGAAAGTTCGACGTCACTGACACGCTGGGCGAACCCGAAATCTCTGCATTTTCATCGTCTTCTTCATTATCATCATAATCATAGTTTTGTTGGTCTTCCTCATTTACAATTTCATTTCTTTCTTCTTCGTTTTGAATAGCAGGACTGAGAGCTGCTGTGAAATTTGAATTACGATTTTCTTCATCTATAATGTATGGTACGAGAAATGTTAGTTCTTGTTCATACTTTGGTGGTTTGATGTGTTTCGCAGCCTGGCCGCTTTTTGTTCTACGGCGCTGGAGAGCTTTCCTGTGATTGTCTCTAACTTTAGCCCATCGGTCCTTGCATTCAGCACCTGAAAAACGCGAGACATATAGGCACCAGGAACCTAATTTTCATGGGTTTTAAAAAGGAAAATGCAATTACATTTTTTCGATTTGAGTAAAGTACACCAATAAAACACTTAAGTTTACAATAAAATACCGAAACATGGGATTTGGATTAATTTGGCCACCCTCTTCCAATCCATGCAAAAAAACCTTTGTTTATGTGGTTCCTGTGGCTGCAAACCTGCGTACTCATTTCCTATGTTATTCTTATGGAGAATTAAAAAAGGTGATATCTCGCTTATTTATTATTAATACATATAGATGCCACTTGGTATGTATCTTCATATCGTCAACATCTATTATTATCAACCCTCATCCCCCCCCTCGGGCAAACTCCCCCCCCCTCCCCACCGGGACTCATGTTATTTTTACAGAGATTAAAGAAAAGTATCATACGATCTCCTTATTTATGATTGCTTCATTTTCTATATGGAAATTCGCTGAGTACGCAGGTTTGCTGTGACGGGGGTATTATATATTTAAGATAAAATAATAACATTTAACACTAATATTTTCCCCTTTTTTAGGTTTCTTGCGACTGGCGCTTCTTACCGCTCTCTGGCATTCTCTTTCAGAGTGGGCTTAACAACAATTAGAGAAATTGTTCATACAACTTGCGAGGTGTTATGGAGAGTCTTGCAACCACTCGTGATGCCAGAGCCTACAGAGTCCATGTGGAAAGAAATTGAAAAAGGATTCCATACGAGATGGAATTTTCCAAACGCCGTTGGAGCTCTTGACGGTAAACATGTTGTGATTGAAGCACCACACAACAGCGGAGCAGATTTCTTCTGCTACAAAAAATGCTTCAGCATTGTGTTATTGGCGTTAGTGGATGCAGAGAAAAAGTTCATTTTCGTTGATGTGGGTGGTTACGGCAAAAACTCTGATGCCAGTATTTTCAATTCGTCTGAATTAGGAAAGAAGTTACAAAGTGGGACATTAAACATACCATCTGCAAAAAAACTACCAGGCACAGATGTGTATCTTCCTCACGTGATTATTGGAGACGAAGCATTTCCTCTCCGAACAAATATCATGCGGCCGTACTCAAGAGACGATGTGCATGGCAAGATAGAAGAAAAGATTTGCAATTACCGTATTAGTCGTGCTAGAAACGTTGTTGAAAATGCATTTGGCATTTTGGTACGTAGATTTCGTATCTTTGAAAGGAGACTCTCTCTTTCTCAAGAACACCTAATCACTGTGATTCTTGCATCTTGTTGTCTACATAATTACTTAAAGAAAGATTCGTGTTATTGGACAGAAAAAGACTTACAAATTACAGTTTCAGATGCAAGGTCATTTTCCCCATTGAAAGGCACTGGTGGTTTGTCCGGTTGCGAAGCTATTGCAGTTCGAAACATTTTCAAAGATTATTTCAACTCTGAGTTCGGATCAGTGAAGTGGCAAAAGGAAAGAGCTCAAGTAGGAAAGCTGTGCGTTTGAAAAACTGAAATTATGGTTCTAAGTAAAACTATAATTGTTTGTAAGCAGGAATATATTAATAAAATATATTAATATGTAAAGGAGTTATTGGTTTTTTTTATTTCTCCATAAGAATTACATGGGAAATGAGTATGTAGGTTTGCTGCTACAGGGGTCTCATAAATAAAGGTTTTTTAGCATAAACTAGTTAAGAGTTGCTAGTTGTATCTAAATTTCAAGTTTCATCGAATAACATTTATTAATAAGTGAGATATCGAATTTTACTTATTCTCCATAAGGTTAACATTGGGACAACGTACTGTGTTTAGCACTTTGATTATCTCAGTAACCAATGGACGTACCGGGAACTGTGATATATCAAATTGTGTGGTTTTTCAAGCTGAATCTAATGGTGATAAGAAAAGTTTAACTTTTTAATAAACCATATCTAAAAAGCTCAAAACACCCATTTTTAGGTACAAAAACCCCCCAAAACCCCCCTTAGGATAGTTCTAGCCACCAGTGGTCACGTGACCGCCCACATGACCTGCTACTTTCCACGGCCAGGCCAGTAAAATCAAACATGTTTGAGTTTTCTTGCCGCAAGTAAATACTTACCGCTGGAAAGGAAAGCACCTCTATAGACAGGGTAAGTGTGCAGCAAATCCTAATGGCAAGTACTTTCCGCCAGCAACTTGCCCTCTCTACTTTCCCCGTCTATAAGCTCCTTAAGTTACACATGCTGCCCTAAGTGATAAACAAGATGATGTATTGTCATTGGAAATTACTCTATGAACAAAATATATGAGCTTTTGCTATAGTTGAGAGGGTAGTCAAAGACTGATTACAAGATTTGAAACTTCCTTTGCTTTAAAGTAATGTGGATAACCTCAAAATTACTGTAATTATGTTATAATTAAAAACTTACCTGACTGTTTCATAGAGGCACCGATCTCTTCCCATATATTTTCACGCCTCACGTTATTGAAATACTCCGGATGCCGCATGTTGTACAGTTCCGGGTATTTTTCCACAAGAACAATCAAATTGGACACATCCATCTTGACAACTGCACTGCTACTATGGTGGAGAACGGCGGAAGTCCCGTGCCGCCCGCCCGGTCGAGACGATGAGTCATCGGTACGGCCGGTACGGCAGCTCGGAATTGTCCTGAAATTCGATCTCCCGGACTTTTTAACAAACGGCGGAAGGTGCCGGTCCGCCGTTGCCGGCCGTCCCGCCGTAGTGGGCGCACTCACATTACATTTAATGTTATTTACTTTTAAAAGTTGCCGTGACGGCCGTCCGTCCGTGCCGTGCCGCCGTAGTGCGCGCTAGGCTTCAGCATGAACTCTCTTTAAACAGACCAGTTGTTCTGGCTCTTATTCAATCACTCTCTGACGAACTTGCCGATCACAAATATTTTACCTGAGATTCTTTCTGTATGATACGTTGATTCATTTGCTTATCTGGTGTTTTAGATATTCTTTTTCTTAACAGTAAATTTAATTGTTTCTTTTTTTACTAAATTAAAATTCTGTAATCATGCGGGTTCCCTCAGAGTTTGGGCACCAATCACAAATAGTCATAATAATACTTTAGCCCTCTTGCAGTAATGACCCTGTCTTAACATCTCTAGTTTCCGTAATTTATTTATCTACCATGCTTTTGCTGGATTGAACGAAGAAGTTCTATATTCTTCCCAGAAGTTTGAAAATCAGTATTTAATTGTGTTAAAAATTGTATTTCTGTGTTTGTCTATCTTTGTTTTTTTTATTAGCAACATTATTTAAACCTTGCCGTTTAAAAATAACTTCTTAGCCCCACAGAGGTATATTCTATTTACTGTGATAAAATTCCTGAGGTAAAATTCCTTTAGTATTGTGATTTTTTAAATAATTTTAGGTTAGGTTAAAGGGCACTAGGCCAGGGATATATTATATTAGAGAGATAGGACATCAGCAAACTTACTTTAGCCCTTTGAGGACCGTACAATTTTTGAACATTTTTCTGTCCGTGCAAAAATTTTTTTATTACTTTTGAAAAGTTTTATGTGAAAAAGACCGCGCTCAAATATGCGATTTTGCAGACATTCAGAGAAAAATTTGTAACTATAGTAATATATAAGATATTTAAATAATTTTTCCACTACATCTTTAAAAATACTTACACTTTGTAGAAAAAATATTGCAGTGGGTTATTGTCATGTGTAGTATATTGTGTTTGAGATTATATATACAAAAATTAAAAATTACAAATTAAATTTCAAGTTTGGCTTCTCTCCTAGAGCATAAACTAGAAACATTTTAAACGTGGGAACCCTTTTCATTTTGTTTAGAATTTAAAAATGAACATGTGTAGCACATTTTATCAAAATATGATAATAATAAAAAAAATTAGAGCTAATTTACAGAATTTAGTCATACGCAAAAAACCCTAATAAAAATGAGACAAAAGTATAATAATATTAAATACAAAATTTGTTGTACTTACAGTGTCATGGTTATCCAAAACTGCATAAAAATTAGTCCAGTCCATACAAAAATCAAATTTTAACATATTTACATATTTACAATTTTTACTTGACTGCTATACAATTAGGTTTTGAATCTGTGGCGCGCCAAACACAACGGATGACACCCTTCTTTGCATTTTACACAAACAGTCCTGGACCGCTTTCTGTCACGCCCTTGGGCAGTTCCTCTTTTGGAACACACAAAGCATGTTCTTTCTTTTTTTTCAGGCAGTTTTTCTAAACCAGATCCCATTAACTCATTATCGCCACCGCCGTTAGCGGTACCTCTTGCATTCTCCTGGATCCAACTTTGTGCTACTGATTCAATTATTTCAACAATGAACTGGTAATGGCTGCAAGGTTTCAAATTTTTCTTCTTACATGTTTCCTTATAAAGGATGTAGGCATTTAAAATCATCCTTGAAATTAAATTAAAAACAACTTTTTTCCAATATTTCATTTGCCTACGCTCGTTCAAGTAACAGTATAGCATCATATCGTATGAGTCAATACCGCCATGAATTTATTATAATTAGCAATGATACTTGGCTTCATTTCGGTTATTTCTCGCCCTCTGCGTTTTTTGTTCACTGTCTCATCTTTAGCTATTCCATCAGTAGATATAAGAACTACAGGTTTCCTTTGAGATAACTTCTCCCTGTATGCAAGGCATATAGTTTCTTTACTTTTAAAATACTTTTTGTCACCTACTTGAAATTTACCTTTCACTTGAATAGGCAAGTTCTTACGGTCACGACGTACCGTGCCTGTAACAGGTTTTTTCTTTATATAACCATTTAGCTAAATTGACAGTTGTAAAAAAAACTATCAATGAAAACATGGTAGCCTTTCTTGAGGAAATTGCATGCTGTTAAAAGATGTTTGACAACTGTAAATCCAAGTCCATATAGCTTCTGCTCAGTTTTATCTTCGTTGCCTTTAGCCCCTTTGTAGCAAAATAATGTCATAGAATATTTTGTAATGGCATCACACAATACCCAGAATTTGATTCCCCACCTGTGATGATGCTCGTTAGGAAGGTATTGCATCAAGCTTGTGTGATTTTTTAGGCCTACCATACTTTCATCAAGTGAAATTTGTTGATTAGGAACATAATATCGCTGAAACATAGTATTGCAATGATCTACAATCGGTTGGAATTTTGAGCAAGGGTCATATCCAGGTTGACCAGGTTTTGGCAAGTTAGTATTATCAACCAAATGAAAGAAAGAAAGTATGCATTCAAACCTGTTTCTAGAAAACATCTCGCTAAACCATGTCATTCTTTGTGACCCAACTTTTGACCAATAACACTTCAAACTTGATTTAGGATTCAAACCCATGTTTAAAATTACAATTATAAAGGCTCGGATTTCAGAAACTGTAACAGGCAACCATGACCTAAATTTACTTCTAGGAGAGAAAGAATTAATCTTTTGTGTAATGACCTGTTCCGCATACCTGTTGGTTTCTTTTGCCATGATTTGTAGTAATTCTAAAGTAAAGAACAAGTTAAAAAAATCAAATGGAGAAGTTGTGTTATTTGGAATATGTTTTGGGTCAGGATCTTCTGAATATACAAAATTGTGATTGTTAGTATTTTGAGGGTCACTTTCATTGATATCTTTCCAAACAATGTTATCAGATTCATTTTCATCACTATCACTGCTACTACTAAGTACTTGCCTTGAAACAGGTAGGCCTACATTAGTTCTACCTCGCTTGGCTAGAGTAGGCCTATGACCTAACCTAGGCCTAGGAGAAACTGGTCTGGGTGCATCACTGTCTGATGATGAATCATTGTTACTCAATACAGTGGCGTTATTGAAACGATTCGAAGTTGAAGGTCCAAGGGGATCATAATTAGGGTCATTGTCAGTATCGTCGTCATATAAATCTCCAGAAGAATCATTTACATAGTCTGAGTCAGTTTCATAAAGGCATCTATCCAATTCACTAGTTCGTAAATTATCGCGATCCATTATTACATATAATCAAAAGAAACTCAAATAATAACACTATTAACACTATAAAAACTAATTATGTTACAAAACTAAACATTGATAAATAACTAAAATGAACTAAAACAACACCAGTAAATAACGTTGACTCACAACACAACTCTACTGACAGTTCTCAATTGTCGTCGACATGTAGGATCAGCTGATTCATTCCTAAGAGTAACGATATTTTACGTCATTATTAATTCGGTAAAGGTAACTGATATATATATATTAATGATTTACACACTTATATCAACTCATTTAGAACAGTTTTACATTCTTACAAAGTGTTTTTGATGACTACGAAAGTAATTACACGACAATAACTAAGCGCGTCCTGGCAGGCCGTCGGATCGGCCCATCGTCCTCAACAGCAAAAATGTCACGGACCGACACATCGGCCCGCTAGTCCTCGGCGGAAAAACACGATGGACCGTCAGATCGGCCCGTCGTCCTCAAAGGGTTAAAAGACAAGTTCACTAACTCCAGAGTAGTAGTCACAAACACAAAATAGACACATAATGTCACAAATTTTCAATGGCACTTTCTTCAGGCGAGTAGAGAAGAAAGTGCCAGTGGCATTGAAAATTTGTATGATTATGTGTTTATTTTGTGTATGTTACTACTACTGTGTACTGTTCTACTGAGACTGAAATGGCTTCCACTATTGCGGATTTTTAAAAATTTTATTTAAAAATTGCTGATTATTTTTTAAATAAATATGTATTGTTAGTCTAACCCCAATTTTATTCTTTGCTAACAAACTTCATTTGCAACTTTTCTAAGACTCAATAATTTTAAAACTTTACTAAGGTGTTTGAGATGAGACGATCTTTTCACTTTTTTGTATTTGTGTTCAGGACTTTAAGAGCAGATTTGAGATAAGACATGTATTTTTTCTTAATTTGTTGCTGTTTTATTTCTGACATTTCTTGCAGGATATCAATTTGTTTTTGAGCAGTAGAGATATTTTGATATGTATTAATATATAATCAGTATTAATTAGTATAGTTTTTATTTAAATAAACATTTCAGGTCATCTCCATCTCGGGAACGTGATGTTAGAGAATGACGTGGTCAAGCTTGTTGAGATTGAAAATGGAGTGCTTGGTTTACCTTCGTTTTATCGGCCTTTCTTCATGCAGCACCGCAAGATCTCCTCCCTTGAAGCTGTGGACGTCTACTGCTTTGGGCATGTTCTGTATGAGATGACCTTCGGCAACCCCCTCCATGAGTCTGTCTGTGATAACCTTCCCCCCAATTGTCCTGCTATTATAAGTAAGCAGCATTTTTATCAAACTTATTGAACAGTGTTTACTTAAATGCTGATAATTAGAATTTAAATAAGGTAAATAAATGATGATTTGAATCATCTAAACATTGGCAGTAGACTTTCATACTAAAATTTTTTTGGATCTCAGTAAAAAGCAGATTCAATTTGTTTGACGACTGTGGATGCTTGTCTACTTCAAATAATTGAGACAAGGCATTAGCAACAGGATTGTCTGACTTTTAATTTGATTTATATTTATATTGAATGCATTTGATTTCTCAATCCCACTTGTAATTTTACCAAGCTGTCGAGATTCAGTACCGAGCTGCACAATAAATCACTACAATATTTAAATCCAAAATAAATCCAACCCAAAAATGATTGCAGCCGGTTAGAGCTCAAAAAAACCACCCTTTTGCTTATGGAATGCAAATGCCACTGGAATTACTTCGACCTCCTATGATTAAACTGCAGCCAAACATGTTGAATAAGCATCAATTGTTGAAATTTAGAATCAATCAAAGTTCAACATCTGTAATATTTCTGTTGAACATAGAATTTTTATCAATTTATCAAATGTGTTGTTGAGTTGAAACAAACAATTTATTTTTTATCTACTGAGTATATCTGCCAAATGAGGATGGTGAGCCTCCAAGCCTCTGTTCACCATAAACTAAAATACCCTCTGCCTATTTAAAAGGTATTTAAATTAATTGAACCCCAAAATGTATTAATTTCTGCCTACTAGTGGCATGACTCATTGGCAAGACATTTGATTTATAACACACACAAAACTGGTGGTTATAAATGTTAAATGAATGCTGTAATTGGCTTTGTTGTTTCTTTCAGTATGATCTGGAGGTAAACACTATTTAAATCAATAAATTAAAATATTTGGTCCCGCCGTAATACTGAAATTCTTTGAATATTTGAAAATGTTGGACATTGATGGCTGTACAATCTAATAAACTTAATAACCTCATCTAATAAATTATGAACATTTTTTCACAGCTTGAATATTAAAGGGTATGGTCTGAAAGTAACTAGTTTTGTTGTCATCTAAATCAATTTCTTTCTTAAGATTGATTTAGTAAGTCTTACCCAGAGTAATTGTGATAGCACTATATTGCTTACTTACATTTTGAAATATTTATTTTGCTGTAAATGCCAACTCTGGTTGATTTCTACCAGTCCCTTAGATTGTTCAGAAGTCTGAATTTAAGGAAATGGAAAGTTCAAAATCTTATTAATTATTGAAAAAAAAAAAAAAAAAAAAACAATAATAAATAAATAACAGAAAGCTTATGAATGTTCAATGTCATATTTTAATAACTGAAATTACTAGGCTAACACAATTTTAAAGGGCAACTATCTAAAACAAAAAATGTTTTGTTTATTAAGGGCAGAATTTTAAAATGGATATTGACTTAAAGAAGTTGTTTTCCTCTGATGCCACTGTGGCATAAAATTTATGTTGTGCTTACTCCTTACCAAAATTTATTACTGTCTCAAATAGTTGCTTTGCAATTACTGATTGATTATACCCTTGTATCAATAAGTGTTTTTACTTTTTTCGCCCAGTTTGAACACATATCATAGTAATCAAATCTTATAAAATGGATAAAAATCTATCACTCGATATCAATCTGTGTGGTCCGGAAACTGCAAACCGCTTTCTTGGGTTCCCTTGGCCCATTCCCGAATTCTGATCTTTCTGGCTATCCACAAAAAAATCATTATTGGCTGACTTTCCTCGTTAATTTATTTGTTGTCATACACCCTTATGTCTTAACACTTGTACCTTTTAAAGTTGTATGATTGGATGATTAGGTCTAGCCTTTGAAATATAGAATACTATTATTCTGATACCCGAAATCGTCAAATCCATATCTATTATCTAATTAGTGGCCTAAATCTAGTAGAATAAGACTATTGAAATTCCTCGCCCATAGCCTGTCTTGGAAGTTATGTTAGCTAAAATTACTTATCTACATTAGAAAGCTTCTATGCTAAACAAGTTAAATTATTTGATTCTGTAACATTTATTGGGTATGATTACATTGAAAACTTTAGGCGAGTTGTTATATTAATCAATAAGTAATTGTTTAAATACATTTATGCATTAAACAAACTTTATTTTAAGTAAAACCATTATACCAATATATTGTTTGACCTGGTCTAGTGGACAAAATTTCTGATTTACTTACTACTGAATAGTAAAATTTAAGAATTCTGTGTGATACTTGTAGGGCCTGTCTTGGAGTCAATCCTGTCATCGTGTGCGTGTAAGACGGGACTGCCCAGTGTAGATCAGCTGTTGATGCACCCGGTGTTCAGTGCGCAGCAGACTAATGACCATAGTTACTTTCGACTGCCATCCCACACGAGAGATGCTCTCAAGGATGCATGTCACCTCACAGACGCCAGGATCAAGGATGAACAAAAAAAAGTGAGTTTATGAAAATCAATTCTTAGTCTACAATAAGACTAAATTTGATTTCTAACTTTTAACTCGTAATTGAAAAAATTCCATCCTTTTTAAGTTTATGCATGTCTTTAGCAATATCCTTCAGCCCATCAAAAACGTAAATCGTTTATGAATGAAAAGGGGTGGGGCAGCCAAGCAGAGCCTGCATGGCTCTTGCCACTGCACATGAGTAAAACAGTTATATCCTCAGTTTCGCTACACCCAAGCACATTGTTTTCATCACTTATCGACCTTTTTTTTAGTTTTTAATTTTCAGTTATTTTATTGTAGTTATTATTATATCATAAATGACAGGTACTGTTTATTGGTTTTGATGAAAATGTTAAGTATATCTACACTAAAATTGTGTAAAAAATTAAATTTCATTTTAAAACATCTTTTTTAATGATACTAAAACCTAAAAAAAATTAACCTCACATTTCATGAAAACAATTTTTTTACATAGTTAAGAGTTACTTCAAAATAGGGTAAAATAATAATTTCCGTGTGCAAAGTGTTAATTTTTTTTCGATGCATACCTAGTTTTTTATTTTCTAAACTTGCTATATTTTCTTAGTTAATTGAGTATTAATTGAGCCTCTGAATCTAACATTTCTGTTACAAGGCTTGTTTTTAATTTACTTGTGGTATGTTTTTTGTCATAATTGTTTATTGTACTATTTTAACCAGTGTAAATATTGTCATAATACTTAAAAATAGCATATATAAAGTGATGGCCTACTTAAGGATATATTTTAATCTCCTATGATTTATATTAACCTGTAATAAATCAGTATTAATATCACCACCTATAACAATTTTTTTATTAATAAACGCAAACTAAATTGTGTGTAGAGGAGAGAATGTATACTTCTCCCATAAGAAAACTTCAATACAACTCAATTGATTAAACATCACAATAGCAGATTCAAGATAAACATGGTGGCAAGTGGGATCATTGTTGTTATGACAAATCCATGCTTCTTATAGTGACTGTACTAAGAACATATGACAGTGCATAGTGCGGGACAAATTTTGTCGCATATATGCTGTTCACAGGCCATCAACCATGAGTAGAATAATATTAGTTAGTAAAAATGTTTAAAGTAGAATTTAATTTGTCTTTAAATGTATCTGCACCAGGTGTTCTGCAAATTTACAGATATTTATTTGCATTATTTATAGCTGATAGAACACACACTTTCTTGTTAGATTAAAATTGTACTAAATAACACTAAAAAACTTTATCCTCATTCAAATTATTGATAGAAGGCATATTTAAAATTAATTAAATTAATTAAAATTAAAAAAAAGAATAATACTCTTTTAGAGGATATTATTCTACTGATAACACTAGTTATTCTGTTGTAAAAATTGACAAATTTATACTTAATTAAGTTAAATCTCAATTTATAATGGTGTCATCTTATGTTCAGTTAAAACAACAACATGTGATCTGATTTCATTCAAAACTATTTCTCAGGTGCGGCATCAGAAAAGGATGGTGAAAATGCAGGAAGTGCTAAATACAGATGAAGAAAACAAAAAGGACAAAAAGAAGCATAGAGTAGTAAGTAGCAGTGAAATCATTAAATAACTTTAAAGTAGGGGTGTGCGAGTAGTGATTTTTGAGTTCGAGTCGAGTCAAGTAGTTGGCATTTTTTCGAGTATCGAGTATTTTTCGAGCGAGTATTTACAGAAGGATTTCCTGTTCAGCCAAGACAACTGTAAAAGGCAGACACCATACTAAGCCTATGTTAAGTTTTGCCAGATTCGTAAATATATACATCTAAACTGAACACAATAATTTCGATTTGTTGTTTGTAACTGTAACATGTGATAAATAAAACTTATTACTGCCTGCCTTCCTACATTTTTATGTGGCATTGTTTTGTTTAACCTTTTTCCTTTTTTCAGAACTAATATTATGTAAGAAATTAAGAAAGTATATTATTAATTGAAGCAACGTGGATTATGAAGATTTAATCTGTTCACTCATATCACAGATCAGATTTTCTATGCAAGCCAATTATACTGTTTTCCAGCTGGCCTATATGTTTATCTGGTGGTTCAGTTTAAAGTGTACCGCGAAAACGTAGTGAAGCTTGTTGGCAAAA
Source organism: Stictocephala bisonia (assembly GCA_035578905.1). NCBI lineage: Eukaryota > Metazoa > Arthropoda > Insecta > Hemiptera > Membracidae > Stictocephala > Stictocephala bisonia. The sequence continues at coordinate 409,671 of JAQJVL010000133.1, forward strand.
GTTGCATCCAACCAAACTGATGCTAAAATTCAGGCAATATTGCCAAATGCGGTCATTTGCTTTGAGAATTGCCTCTTCTCAACAAAAAATTGATTGTGTACACGCCAAGAAGAGTGGATCTGTATTCTGTGGGTATTTAATTCAGTAATAACAAGGTTACAACTAACCGAATATAAGCTCTGAATTATATAATCAAATTTGAAAATCTGGATGACAATGACTGTGGTTCAATCAATTGATAATAATAACTAAGCAGGTTAACTAAAAATAAATTTTAAAGTCGGTTAGGGTAAATTAGTTTTTAAATTATGATCGGTAATGAAATATGTGCAACTTGAAACTACTTCGATACATGAGGCTACACTAAACAACAGATGAATAATTATGTCATAACGAGAAATTCATTAAACATGGTGTAATCGTAGTCGGCTAATATAATAGGTCTACCCGATATTGGCGACGACGTGCAGTATGAAATATCAGCTAAGTGCCAACTAGTGATACAGTGAAGATTGTGGGCATCTAAACTATAAACTTATGAATAAAAAACGAGACGTTTGATAAGGCTTCGTTACAATAACAATTATTTTCCGAATGTCTAAATTCTTCGTATTTTGTTTAGAAAAGGACTTCCAACATGTTTCTCCCTCACTTTGGTTGATTCGTGATTGTTTTACAGTTTACATCGACGTCAATATGAACAGGGAACCGTTCAGTGAATTTACGAATCAAAATTATCGTACTTTACCACCTTTTACACTCCAACTGTGTTACTGTCTAACCTAGTCAGAAAACCGTTCAACAATTTGACAGCAAAAAATATCGTATACGCAAATATTACATACAGTTTTGGCAATCTAAGGCGTTTTCGGAATAATAATTAATAGGCGTTCACCCCGGATATATATCTATTTTTTATTTGACGGAAAATAAATCAATAATGTTGTGTCACACGCTACTAGAACGTCATTACCATATTTTATATGATATGATACGGTATTTTCTTACGTCAAATCATTGGACGATTCCCTGCTCATATTAAAAAACAAAATAGACCTCAATCGACTCGCAAGAAATATACGATAATTTCATTTCCGAAAAAGAGCTGAATGGTTCCTTGCACGTACGTATACTACAACTGAGATGAACTTTCACCTAGAAAAGATCGGAAGTTCGATTCTTAGGATGTAAAGTGATCCATTCTCGGGACTCTTTTGATTGAACGTTATTATTGATATGAACGAAAATATGCATAATTTCCACTGTGCACAGACTGTTAAATTTGTATTGGTAACAGGTTTTTTGAGCATCTTGAACTGGATCTCTCGTCCCTTTTTTGGGTCATAAAGACACTAACCAGCACTTCTGTTTTATTTACGGTATTTTAGGTTAGGTTACAAGTGACTAGTAGACTGGGCAACTAACATGTGTGATCGCTACTATTTACAGTGATCGCTACCACCCCAGCTCTGTTGATCACTTTAAACTGAACTAGTTCAAATCATAATGAACGAACTCTTTCACTACGTCGACTAGTTCATTTGTCTGTCGTTGTGTACTACCTATTCTTAGGCGTACTGTTCAGTTCATAATTACGTGTACCAAACTGATAACATATGATTAAGGGTAAAATAAAACACAAACATTTTTTATTAATAGCTTATAAAACTATTTACTCTTAAAACTAAATTAAGATGTAAATCTGATATTTCGTGAAATACAACTACTTGCTCGAACTTCGAGTAGTTTTAGGAGCTTCGAGTCGAGTTCGAGTAGTAAATTACTCGATCAAATACTCGGAAGTTTCGAGTACTCGCACACCCATACTTTAAAGCAGAGACAAACTAATCAAGCTGTCTTATATTCTTCCTAGGCTGACATTTAGAGGAGACCAATTCACTTGCAGAATTAAAAATATAAATTACTTAAAAAAGTGTTTTGCTGTTTAGCAACTTAGCTAGTTATATATAGTTATATATATTGTAGCTAGTTATAAATTATGAATGGGTTAAATGTACTAATATTTTTATTCTATCAAAGAAATCACTTCTGTTTTAATTTTTAATAATTATTTTTAAAACCCTTTTATTTTCTAACTCATTTTGATGTACATGTGTAAGGTTAAATATTTGCTTCATTTTTATTATAAAGTCACATTTGAAATCTTAAAAATGTCTATATTATATAGCTGTTCTTTATTAAATAAATAAATTATTAACATGTTTAATGGGTCTTGTGTTCATGTTAATTGGGCTTAGTGGGTAATTTGGTCAAAATTTGTTGCTTTCTTGATAGAGTTTATTTTTGTCTTTTCAAAAATCAGACGAGGAAATATCAATTTTAATGTGGGATTGTGATACTTTTAGAAAAAACAAGATAAGCCAATTGAAGGAACATTAAACGGGAACGGACTTTCTCCAGAGAGATCTGACAGCCCCAACAGTACGAGCACTGCAACATCTGCTGGCACTATCACTCCTCCATCAGGTTTGTTAAGTTATTTCTAAACACATCAATTTAAAAATTAAGTAAAATGGAAAATATATTTTATTCTATTTCTATTGTTTACATGGAAATTACGTGACAACGTTCCGGGGAATGTTATTGTCACTGTATCTTGTATTGATGACAATCAACAAAATAAAAGTAAAGTTCCTCTTGTTTACTTGCATAGTACAATTCTTAAAGATATTTTGTTTCTGAGTGGAGCACTTGACAATGTGATACAAGACAAATTGAAAAGTATATTTGAATTTAGATTTAAAATCACAAATATATATTTATTAATTTAACTCTAAAAATAGACAACAGAATAACGGATTGTACTGCAATACATTGCAATTGTATTGTACATCGTGAAGAATTTTGTTTCTCTTACATTTTTAAAATAAATAAATAAAATCAATTTAGTATATATAGTTTATGTATTCAATTACTTTAAAAAATTCATTATTTTGCCTTTAATACAGTCCATTATTTTAATATTTATTATTTCTATATAAAACTTATTTTGCATGTAAAAAACTAACATTTATTTTAAAAAATTTACAAAATCTTATTTATGGTTCAAATGCTAGGAATTAGATAGTGTAGTTAAGATGATATCTTACTACGATTGATTAAAATGTATGCAAGTTTTGCAGTACTTAATTAGATTTGGCATTAAACTTTAAGATAAATTCTTTGGTGCGATAATATATATAATTGATCATCTATTTATAGTTTCAGGTCCACCCCCTCCTCCACCTCTGACCTTGAATTTATCAACCCAAGTGGAAGCTGTTACATTACCACAAGATGACTCCAGGACAGCCCTTCTTGGGTCAATCTGCAATTTTAACAAAGCCTCTTTGCGCAGAACCAAACCAGTCGCTTGACTTACCACATGTTCTGGTTAGTTTTTACCTTCAATTTTGAATTATTTTACAAATAAACTAACAAAATATGTCCCCTAATGTCACTTACAATGTCAGGTTAAGGTTAAAGGTCACTAGGCCAGGAATTATTATATTGGAGAGATGGGACATCAGCAAACTTACCTTAGAAGATAAGTACACTAACACCAGAGTAGTAGTAACATACACAAAATAAACACATAATGACACAAATGTTCAATGTCACTGGCACTTTCTTCTCTACTCACCTGAAGAAAGTGCCAGTGGCATTGACAATTTGTGTGATTATGTGTTTATTTTGTGTATGTTACTACTACTCTGGTGTTAGTGAACTTGTCTTCTCAGGTAAGTTTGCTGATGTCCTATCTCTCCAATATACTAAATCTCTCAGGATGAGTAAATGGATTTTTCCTTCAGCAGGTACTGTATTAATTTGGGAAGATTGTTATCATTGTACATTTTTTGGCGATTTTAAAAGCTTAGATCTAACAGTTTATTCAGGAAAATGGATTAAAAGGATTTTTGGTTTGTTGACATAACAAATATAGTCTGTCAATAGCACTGTACATGTAGGGATGGGCCGCGTGTTAACGGCACAGTATCAAGCCCAGCCCACTACGTCATTAGCAGTAGTGACCATTGGTTGGTTCGATCAACACCAACGATGTTTCAAGATAACTTGCTGTTTGGTAAAGTTGATGTAAAGAAGTCTGAAAGTTTTCAAGTCCGTCAACTAAACCGTACAGTACTATATTTTATGTAATATTATAACCGGCGAAGCGGGTGGGTACAGCTAATAGTTTATATGGACTATTATTATTAGATTAAAGAGTGTAGGCCTAAACAATATTAAAACTAAATTACTTTGGACTGGAAAATGATGAAATTGGCAACAACTATAATCTGTGTATGCGTGGTACTGACCCACCCATATACGTACTGTAGTGCTGACCTACCCACCACACATACACGTACAGTCTGCAAACAAATAAAGTCTGCACCTTGGGGAGATGGTCTTTAGTAAATCAAGAGAACATTAGAGATTGGTGAGGGTGGAGTTGGATTACTAAACCAAGAAAACAGGTTTTTAATAAGGGGTTTATGAAGCCTGTTGAGTTTAGAGACCTAGTCAGAGTTTAGCATACCTAAAATCCAGTTAGATAAGTAATAGCTCTCTAAACACTGCTTGGTGTCTACAGGTAAGCTATCAAGGATCTTTTTATTCACTTAATATATGTCTATACTTCAATACATTTACATCTGTACTTGCATTAAAGTAAACATATCTGTACAAAAGTCACTCAATCAACTGGGGTAATGGGCAGAGGGAAAGACACAGATAATCCATAATTACGGAACTGGCGATACCAAAAGCTAATTTTAACTCATAATTTGCATATTAGAGTGTGATGAGTGCATGTACCAAGCTCTGAGGCCGGGATATTGTGTATCTGTTAGTCCAGTAATAAGGCAGTAGACGAATTTGGCTGCCATCGCGCGATTTTTGTTGCCGTTAGTCCATCCCATTAGAGGTATATCTAGTGTTTCCATAAATAGTGTAAGTAAAATATGGTACAATGGCTATATACAGGGTGTTCGGTAAAAGTGTTCCAATAATTTATGATGTTATTGTACACATTAAAATAAACAAAAAAGTTCCTATAAACATAGGTCCTAAAACCTATAGTTTTCCGTCTATCTGTATGTGTTTTTTACATAAAAATTTATAAATTGAGAACCACTTATAGTACAGTTATGAAATTTTGTAGTTATGTTTACCTTTTGTATTCCCACTTGAGAAAAAAATATGAACAAAATATCTTTACCCGTTTCAAAATGGCGGCCAATCAAAAATTTTGATGTTTAATTACGCAAAAACCTGACCCTGTATAAAAATGTTACAAGAATAATAAAAATTTGGAAATGTTTTTCTAAAACTAATGGTGTTTGTTTCATTCAAATCAGATAAAAAACAACTGAGCTGTACTAAAACACATAAAACCATGTTTTACATTAGTACACAACAGGAAGTATACTTTTCTAGACTGTTGTACTCTGAACAGCTGATTTAAAGCCAATGATCTGATAATTGTGAACATATGTTTATTTAAGGTTATAAAAGAATGTTTCTGTCATTGTTGGCATTAACACGTAACTTAAATAACCTATTTCTTCTGTGCTGTAAAAGCTTTGTGCCAAGTACTTTAGTATTGCAATAAAACATGCAATTTTAATTAGTTATACTGTAGTTAATTGTTTGCTTTAATTAGTGAGTGTTTGTGGTTTAGTTTCGTTTCATTATCAACAAGAAATGGAAAATAATGGAATTCATAACTTTACCAATTCAGAAATGGCAGATATGCATCTAATGTATGGCCTTGCTAATTGTAGTGGTACTGAGGCAAGAAGACTGTATCAGGAACGTTTTCCAAATCGTGTGTTACCTTGTAATAAAACATTTTCAACAATTCATCGACGACTTGCAGAGACTGGAAGCTTTTCACACCAAAAAACAGGTAACTCTGGCCGACAGGTTTCAGTAAGAACACCTGAATTGGAAGAATCCATATTGGATGTCATAGCAGACCACCCCAACAAAAGTATTAGAGAAGTTGGTTTTCAGTTCAATGTTAGCTGTGAAACAGTCTGGACTATACTACATGAACAACAACTTCATCCTTACCACGTACAAAAAGTTCACTCACTGCTACCTCGTGATTACCATCCCCGAATCCAGCTTTCTCAGTGGTTTATTCGAAAATGTGTGAACCCACATTTCTTGAATAAGGCGTTATTCACGGATGAGGCCAAATTTTCAAGAACCATGATTATTAATTCTCACAACTCACACATTTGGTCCATCGATAACCCACATGCAATTACACAGGTTAATCACCAATATCAGTTTTCTTTAAATGTTTGGGCTGGCATAATTGGTGACAATTTGTTTGTAAGCTTTTTACTGAACATTCTTAACGGCCAGACATATTTACATTTTTTGACTGATGACCTTCCAACTATTCTTGAGGATTTGCCACTGAATACCCGCAACAGTATGTGGTTTATGCAGGACGGTGCTCCAGCCCATTTCAGTTTAAATGTTAGAAACTATTTGGATGGAGCGTACAACAACAAATGGATCGGTCGTGGAGGCCCAATTCCTTGGCCAGCTAGGTCCCCCGACCTTAATCCTTTAGACTTTTTCCTATGAGGCCACCTAAAGTCACTGGTTTATTCCACTCCTGTAGATAACATCGAAGAGTTGCGAGCAAGGATATTAAATGGCATTGCTACAATTCAGCAGACACCTGGCATTTTTGAAAGAGTCCGCCAGTCAATGGGGAGGCGCTTGGATGCCTGCATTTTAAACGGAGGCCGCCACTTTGAGCAATTATTATAAGTTTAATAATTTTAATTTTCTAAATGTAATAAATTTACCATTAATAAATGTTATTTGTTTTATATTTTTTTTTTATTTGACCTTCATATTCAATGAGTATATACTAATGTAAAACATTTATGTTCACAATAATCAGATCATTGGCTTTAAATCAGCTGTTCAGAGTACAACAGTCTAGAAAAGTATACTTCCTGTTGTGTACTAATGTAAAACATGGTTTTATGTGTTTTAGTACAGCTCAGTTGTTTTTTATCTGATTTGAATGAAACAAACACCATTAGTTTTAGAAAAACATTTCCAAATTTTTATTATTCTTGTAACATTTTTATACAGGGTGTGGTTTTGCGTAATTAAACATCAAAATTTTCGATTGGCCTTCATTTTGAAACGGGTAAAGATATTTTGTTCATATTTTTTTCTCAAGTGGGAATACAAAAGGTAAACATAACTACAAAATTTCATAACTGTACTATAAGTGGTTCTCAATTTATAAAGTTTTATGTAAAAAACACATACAGACAGATAGACGGAAAACTATAGGTTTTAGGACCTATGTTTATAGGAACTTTTATGTTTATTTTAATGTGTAAAATAACATCATAAATTATTGGAACACTTTAACCGAACACCCTGTATATATATGTTTTATATTTTTTTTTAACTTCACTCGCCAGTTCACATGGGCTTGCAAGCATATGCGTGAACTTTATTCAAAGAGTTGGGTCAGTGGGGATTCGAATCTTTGACCTTGCCCTACCGAGTCCGAAGCCTTAGCCACTGAGCCACCACGAAGGCAATCTACTCTCAATTTAATTTCATACTATATTGTAGAACTATTTAATTTTGTAAAATCTAAGTACAATTTGTTTACTGACAATGACAATGACTAAACTGACATGTTTAGTCATTTAAACACTATACTGGAGTAAGTTGGCTTTATTTCATAGAAACCAAACTCCCAATCATACTGATTGAATAAGATAATGTGTGGGCCAACAGCTGCACTGAGGACATCATGCTCCTCCGCCTCCATGACAGTCATACTTAGGGGGTGTTTCACCCTACTAAGAATGCAAGACGGACAGGTCTGGCGGTGACGCTTCTGTAACAAATAACTTAGACTGGAACATATAACAAATAACTGTAACATATTTTACAGAGAACATTTTTTATTTCCAAGTATTGTTATTAGGAAAAATTATAGAGATTACTGCCCTTGGTGATCTGCTCCTCGGTTAATCCAAGCCTGATAATGGAGGGACTAGCATGTATCATTTAAATGTTCAGTCAATTAGGAATAAATTAGATTCTTTAAGTGTGTGGTTGAATGATTATAATTTTAATGTGTTAAGTATTAATGAGCATTGGTTGTGTAAAGATGAGAAGGATTTGTATATCCCAGCAGGATATAGGCTAGCTAGCAGTTATTGTAGGGAGCCTCCTCTCGTAGGGGGTGGCAGTAGCATTTTTGTTAAAGATAATACTACAAACGAAGTCATAGATGTAACAGGCTATAATGTGGTAAAAGTTTTTGAAGTGGTAGCTGTTTACTTGAATAATATGAACTTAATTGTGGCATCCATATATCGAACACCTAGTTCAAAACAATGAGTTTTTAACTTTCTTTGAAAATTTTATTAAATTTTTCTACAAATTTTGGAAAATCAAATTTTACATTATCAGGGGAATTCAACATAAACATGTTATTAGATTCAAACGCAACTAACAATTTCATGAATCTTTTGAGATCATATAATTTGTATTGTTTGAATACTGAACCCACTAGATTAGATGCTTGTTTAGACAACATCATTACGTGCATGCAAAATAGCAATGTTGATTGTACAGTCATTAATCCCCACTTAAGTGGCCATGCTGAAGTGTTGGCTCATTTTCATAACCTTGTAATGAAGAATAAACCCAGTAAGGTATTTATTAGAAAAGTTAGCAAAATAAATCAACAATCTGTTATTAGTTTTAGAATTAAACTCAGTGAGACTGATTGGTCTAAACTGTATTCTTTTAGTGATATAAATTATGCATATAATTATTTTATTTATAATTTAACAAATTCTTTTGAGGAATGCTTTAGTATAAGAAATGTAAGGATAAATAAGGATTCTAAGAAAAAACATTTCAAATGGTTTACACCCGAGTTAAAAAATTAAGCAGCAAAGAATAATATATTATAATGAAACTCTTATAAAAAACGCTCAAAACAAATGTAAAGCTGTGTGGAAAGTTAATAAAAAATGAAACTATCCTATGTATGTGTGGGCGGGTGGGTCAATAGTTCAGTGCATGTACGGGAAGGCGGGTGAGTCAATACCACAGTACATGTATGGGTGGGTCAATAGTTCAGTGCGTGTATGGGTGGGCAGGTGGGTCAATAGTTCAGTGGGTGTATGGGTGGGTGGGTGGGTCAATACCACAGTGCCTGTATGGGTGGGCGTGTATTCAATAGTTTAGTGCGTGTATGGGTGGGAGGGTTTTGTATTGTATGCCACTGTACGTGTATGGGTGGCGGGTGGGTAAACTGCATAAACTGAGTAAAACACTATGATCATTTAAATAATATTATTAGAAAATAGAAAAAATGTGTATGAACAAAAAGTGATTCAAATACTTTTAATAATTATTTTATTGATGCTGTTTTACAAATTATCAATGATACAACACCTTCTGCCCTTAAGTACTTAAGTAAGTTTGTTGATGATTGCAGGGTTACAGACAGTAAATTTGTGTGGACGAGGTTGTAACATGTGTCTCTAGATTAAATAGTTCTAAAAGTGAAGATCTATGGTTTGTCAAATAGAGTAATTAAGGAGATAATAGACATAATTGTTATACCCTTAACATATTTGTACAATTTTTCATTAGAAACAGGAGTTTTTCCACAAAAACTAAAAATAACAAAGACAATACCAATCTTCAAAAAAGGAAAGAAAGAGTCTCCTCCAAGTTATTGACCTATAGCATTAGTACCAATATTAAGTAACATTTTTGAAGCATGTATTAAAGAGCAGCTTTTTGACTATTTCCATAAACATAATTTTTTCTGTAAAGAACAGTATGGCTTTCTTTCAAATCTTATTACAATAAAAGCTATTGAAAATGTAGTAGAAAATGTTGTTTTAACACTTTGAAACCTGGGCCCTTAATACTCCGTTTGGCATGGAATCCTGGGGGTTTTATGTTCACATTAAAAAAATTGTAAATGCCTTATAAATTTCATAAAAAGGTTACATTATATATCTTTGTAAAGGGGAGAAAATTCTCTTTTCAATGATGGGCAAAACTTTAGGTGTTGTACATTTTTTTTATTTTTTTCATTAGCTACAAATAAGTACAAAAATATGTAAAACAAAAAATAGCTACGAAAGAACGATTCAATATATCTCGTATAGTATCACTTCTCATAAGATCATCCTTTTTAAGCAGATAAATACTATAATAACTAAATAAAAACAATATATACACACATTCCAGTCACTGTTGGTTAGATTGACACAAAACCAACACAACGCAAATACTAACTAATTACTTATTTACATATGTACACAACAATATTTACAAAGAAACTGAACTGAAAACATGATAATAAAATATAAATACTGTACTTGAATTATAAACACAAAATATTCACTTCTATAACGAATGTGTTGTTTACGACTCAAAGCACCGTGGGTCACTGACCGGCTGACATAAACAATACCGCTCGGCGCGCGCTCATTCCAAGTCTCACGTCAGCTGTTACGATAATTATTTATCCAAGACCAGATGTAGATAAAAAAAATTAATAGACCGATAAAATATAATAACAGATAACTAAAAGACATATTCAGATGACCTAAACCCGATTATATGCCGATAATAAAGATATAATGAATTAAATATGGGCGCCCGAGCTATTCTCGGGCGTCGGCGAGTACGCCAGTTTGCGTCGCCCGATCTATCTTCGGGCTTAGGCTTCAAAGTGTTAAATTTTGAGCGTAAGAAATTTACATTAGCTCTATTAATTGGCTTAACAAAAGCATTTGAGTGTATTCGGCATGAACTGTTATTGGAAAAGTTAATATGCTATGGTATGAGCCTAAGCTGCAAGACTCATCATCGTCGGATGGACGTGGTTATTGTTATTGTGAAATTACTTATTATCCCGGCGGGCGTCAGTAAGAATTCGTGTGTCCCAAGAGTCGTTGGCAAGGATTTGGTGTCCCGACTATCGTCGGCAAGGAGTCGTGTCCTGACTGTTGTCAGAAAGGAATTCAGGAATCCCGATGGTAATTGGTAAGGAGTTGGTGTAATTTGTAAACAGCCGGCACACCAAAGTATATTGGTGTGCCGGCTGTTGTCGGCAAGGAATTCAGGAATCCCGACGGTCGTCAGTAAGGATTTGGTGTCCCGACTGTCATTGGCAAGGAGTCATGTCCCGATTGTCATCGGCAAGGAATTCAGGAATCCTGATGGTCGTCGGTAAGAATTCGTGAGCCCCGACAGTTGTTGGAAAGGATTTGGTGAACCCTACAAAGTGGGTTAATAGAAGCAGGGAAGCAGATTATCTCATACAACTACTTATACAACCCTCTAAAATCTCTAAATAATCTATGAAACTGTCACCAAACATACACTAGTACAACTACAAGAACAGTAGGCGTCCAATGTGTGTGAAATGTTCAAGCAGAAGCAGGAATGTGCATACAGCCACAAGTATCAACGTACATAACAATATTATTTTTCAACTTTCAAATAAATTGGATACTTGGCTGAACTATTGCATTACAAGTTAAAGTGAAATTAACAAGTATTGAGCAAAATTAAAAGCAAAGTATAATGAAAACAAAACTCTCTACTTAAGGGAATCCAAACTAAAAGTATTCTTCGATTCTTCAATTTCTTGAACTTATAGACAAATGAAGTACTGCAATTATTCGTTAAAAGGCTCTAAATTTGATTAACAAATTACTTTCCTTAAATAATTACTTTAGTCCATTAGTGCAGAAAGTATATTGGTCTATGCACAGTGACAGGAAGATCAATCGTTGATCCCTACCTTGAATTGTAGTGTGCCGAAGGGGGTCGCTTCATACCTCCACCAAAAAGAACCACTCGTTTGCCTCTAGAACCAAACTTTCTTCCTCGTCGCCCCGCTGGACAGCCTAGACCTGCTGCCAACTCGTGCGCAGACAGTCCCCTTCCTGCGGCGTAGGTCAAAACGAGACCTCGCCGCGCATGCCCGACCAGTCTTGCCGGCGCACTACAGATCCCTGTGAATGAGCCTGTAAAAATTCTCTACTTTGTGCAAACCTGTCTCATGAAATTAATCTTTTCTTCAAATAATAAATTTCGTCAAAATAAAATAAATTAAGGCAGAAACAATAATCCACTTAACTTTGTAATGTATTAAAACATACCACTTACTATTCTAATCCTTTACAACACTGAAGAAATAAGATTTTAAATTTTTGTAATCCATGTTTTATTGATTGTCTTTGTTTCCGATATTTGTTTGTTTTCCTTATTTATTTAGTGATACACATGTTGTTCATGGTGTTTTGTATTTTTTTCTAAATTATCAATACTGTATAGTTATACTGTTCAATAATTTAATTATACTCTTGAACGTGAACTTAATCAAATTTTACATTATATAAATGTTGAAGCATGCAAAATCCGGTACCTGCACAGAACTGCTGATCTAGAGATAAAATTCACTTGCTATTAAGTTCGTCTCAAGTTAATAACACCTGGTTTTAGAATATGGTCTGTATGAACAAATATGTCTGTTCATTGATGTTGAATAAACAAGTGTTTAATGTATCCCGTTAATAAGTCATTACTTCCGTTACTGCTCCTATATTGTGTCTATATCTAAATGTTTTCCAAAAACTTGTTATTCTAATCTTGCTTACACCACAGAACTTGAACAGTCCCTTTGATCCATAATAAATACTGCCTCCATCTTTTCCATTCATATTTATGTTATTCAATAGAACCAATATGGTTTGTGTTTCAGATATGAAGCTGTCTAGTGGAAGGGTGCTGCCTTTAACCAAAGTAAATTAAGCTTTATTTTATATTTGTAACCATGGTCCTATACACTAATTATAAATTTATCATAACATAGGTATTATTAGAGAAACCTACATGTCTAGTATTATCGACCTTCATCCACTTAAATTAATAAGAGAATTAGAATCGGCTAATTACCTACGAAAGCGAAATGTACGTAATGCACAACCTAAAATAGATTAATTTTTATGTCACTGACATTTTTATTTTCTGTTTGAAATAATACTGATGATTGGTTAGACTGTTCAACTCCCAATTTAAGATGTTACATTGTACATTGTTAGTGATATTGTAAAGTTTCATGACTAGAATTCTTAAGTTTAGTCTTCAATGAACTTACCTTGCCATTGAAGTTTTGTTGTTGCCTTACATCATACTACATACATTCTGGCCTAGTTCCCTGTAACCTAACCTTATGTAGGTAAGTTACCATTAAAAAAGCAGGTAAAATGTTGTCTCTTACGTATAAAATATCTTTGGTTACTATGACGCTTTATCCAAAAATTCCTTTTTAAACTTCAGTACTATAAAACAAGTAGATCATAAAGATACCTATAGTATTATTCATGATAATAATGTAAACCAGCAGTACAAGAAAATTTACACTGATTTTGACATATTTTAAAACTTTCATTCTATATATCGCATAACATTTATATTTGGTACTATCAAAATACATTTTGAAACTGTCATAACTTTAGATCTGTTCCACTATTTTCATACAATCAGTCGAGTTAATATTACATTTTATTAAATATCTATCCTTATACTGTATGTAAATAGGTAATATTTTAAGTATTTTGTTAATCTTATGTCAACATAAGGCATGTAGCCGTTAGAACAAGAGTTAGTAAATACAGAATGTTAATGTAAAAAGCGGTAATTTTTTATGTAATGATATTTGAATCTAATTTGTTTTCAACTAGACACTGTTTAAATACTATATAAAAAACTAATTAAATCAAAACTAGTGAAAAAATTAGATCAGTTTATTTCCATTTTAAAATTTATATTAAGTAATTAAAGACAGCAAATAAATTTTATTTCTTAATTAAAACTTATTTTATTTAGCAATCCATTATATACAATATGGAAGAAGAAATTAAAATTAAAAAACAATTGATTTTTGAAAATATTTATGATTTATTGAGACATTGTTAAAAAAGACAGACCATAGTAATAAAAATTGTTAGTTAAAATAAAAAGTTGTACAATGGAAAAACATTAAACAACGTTGAACAGCCATAGATGGGAATAATACAAATTTGCTGGAATTCAATTCAGTTTAAGATCCAAATAGTTTTGTTGTTGCAATATTTAAACATTTTGAACTAAAAATGTCAGAGCAGATGTTCTATCACCAATATACAGTCTAAATAGTTTCTTTTTCAGAGAATACATTCATTATTCATGTCCAAAACGCGTCAGTAATACTTTAACCGGTAAACTGAAAGTCAATTTACAAAGTTCTACTATTTCTATTCATACATAGAAATTGGTTGGTTTTTAGTTGCACCGATAATTTACAGATCCAATAATTAATTTATGTTGTTTTGTTGTATTGGCTGAAGTCGATGTTTTTAAAGCAACCGCTCATACAAACCCTAGGAAATGAATATTTGTTGATGTTACTTCAATCTATTTATATACTTTAGCATACTACAAATATTTTCTCAATCAAACGCTTTTAAATAAAAATGAAAAAAATGTGTTAAACATATGTTCAGAACTTTGTCCTAAAAAATATGATGTGATCAGTATCAGTAAGGTTTTAAATACTCAAAACAATGTTGTTAACTTAAACTTCATCTCTTCCATTAAGTTTACATTGTCTCTAGTAGGTTATATCTAATCTAATACAATCTATAATTGCTTTAACAAATTTGTAAGTTAATAGGTGGGTAGATCAGTAAAATTTGTGGCAATACCACCAAATCTGTATGGGGGGGGGGGGTCTACCTATTAAGTTTACACTATCACTCCAATTCATGACTGGAGTATTATTTAGCAACTTATAAAATTGTCTGATCACAGGTTTGCCCCAAAAATGTTATAAATGCAACAAAAACAACATTTGAAAATATAACGTTGGCTACAGACAATAAGCTTTCAAACTAAAAATGTCAGGGCAGGTGCTCTATCATCAGTATACAGTCTAAATAGAACTTATTTTTCAGTGGAAATGGATGAAACAGATACACAACGCTTCAGTAATTCTTTGACAGTAATCTTCTTTGACATCAGGATTTTGAGCCTGGGTTAGAGATAGTGCAGTGTTGAATCTTGCCTGGACTGCATTTATCAGTTATGTTCACCTTGTACTGTACTAGTTCACCCACACACATTCTGAAAAGTTCCCTGCACAAATCAATTGTATATGGGGAATGGGCAGAATAAGTCTTAAAAGGAGATCGTGACAGCTCCAGTGTGAAGTGATTTCCACACTATACATAAAACATTAAAATACATACAACTTGAATTAGTTTAAAGCCCATTTCTACTACACCAAATTTATCCCACGACATGTGAAACATGTACCACAACCTGTTAAGAGGAGTGGAATAGTAGATCATTTTCACAGTACTTGTGCTCAGCACATGTTGAATGACTTGTAAAAATGAAAACGTGGCTTAACCAACCCATAAATAAAATTATCCAGCTTAAGAGACTGTTTACTGATTGGTAATTTACAACTGAATGAAAGGTATTATGAAGATAGTAAAAAAAAAGATATATATTGATAAATTTTCTTTCATTAAAATTTAACAGGTAATTTTCATTGAAATAATAGGTAATTTTTATTTTAAACTAAAATAAAACAAACCTATTATCAAACTATGTAGTAAAAATAAATTATAAACTCAGCTGTTCTTTGATATTACTCAACTATTTGTTATAAATTATTAATATAGTAATTTAAACAATATTTAAAAATTTATTATTTTTAAGACTGGCTGTGATACTTTCTTTAACATTCATTAACTGTTTTAACCTTGTTGATAACTAAACATTTAGTTTATTTTTATGGTGTTATAAAATAATATTGTTTTTGATTGTATATTATTTTAATTCACTTGATAAAGAATATCTTGACTTGCTTCTGTATTATTTGAAACATTTTGGTTTATTTATATCGCTTATTTTCGTTATCCAAACAAACTTGTTAACCAATTTCAAGTTTATTCATGTATGTTTTAGTTTATATGAAATGCAATCATCTTAGCAAGAACATTTTATTCACTTCAGATTTGCTTTATAATATTATCAGTAATTTGCAATGCAGGTTGTATTAACATCATTAAGATGTGGCAGTTTGTTAATTGTTGTTGAGAGGCTGTTGCCATGATTGAATCATGACCAAGTTTTCTTTACTTATTCTTTTAATACATAGCTATATTTTATTATAAATATATCAATATATGTTTATGGTATGTAACTAATATTCAGAATTTTGAATGTTTTACAAATTAATGTAGTTTTGCAATAAGTGATTTATTACAAATTATTAATGTTAATATGTAACTGTAATGTTATTTAAGTTGTTATGTATTTAATTTGTTTATATGTTATTCAATTTGTAGTTTTACAAACAATTGTCAAGATTTTGCCATTAAATCCATGTTACCATTGTGAAAACGTTAACTGCACTGTAATATTACCTTTACTTCATTATGGTTAATCTTTATCAATGGTAATTAATAATTAACAGTTAAAATGATTTAAAAATGCTTACTTTAACAAGTTTGGACTACAATCAGTCATAAATAATGTAAGACAGGTTTCATGCAGATGGACCGAAAGAGCTACGCTATTAGGAGTACTAGACTGGAAGTGTCAACAATACAGTGTAGGTTATTGTGCTTATGTAGTTGAAAGGTTATTAATAAGTTTGAAGAGGGCTCCTAATATACTGACATATTATTGTATTTAAGTATACATATGTTCCAAATACAACTAACTACAATAGCCACGCAACTATTCGGAATTCAGATTAGGAAATTAAAGATAGCTTATTTCTCAACAATAAACTTTGGTCTTCAACGAAAGCGGCTGCAAATTTCTCACTACTATGCATGACATAAAAGTATTGGTACATATGCTGCAAATGAAGTAGCGTTTATACATAGGCTACGTAGAAAACAACCTGTTCAAGTTGCAAGTTAGACAGAGAAGTATTCTTCTCCCACTGTGTAATTCTATTGAAAAAGTGTCATGATGACGGAAGGTCGTGTGCTGGTGGCGCAATGCAGTCTTGCTCTGCAATAACAAGTCTGCATTACTTATTAACAGCAGTGACTGTTGGTTGGATTCATTAACACCAACGAATCAAGCAAGCTTAGAACGATTAAATTAATTATTTGTTTAGTTATTAAATTAAATTTGTCTTATTTAGGATTCAAATAACAATTAGTAACCCTTTGCACGCGGCAAACGAATATATACCCAGCCTCTATTTTGCCTCAAACGTGGTACACGAAGATATCCGAAATGAAATATTTCTGTCAATAGTATAAATAATAGTTCCTAAAATTTCCGCTAGAGTGCAGAATCAACTTAGACATGTCTTTGGCCAACTCCCTCAGCCTATCAAAAACGTAAATTGTCTATGAATGAAAAGGGGTGGAGTAGCCAATAGGAGTGTGTATGGGTATGGCTCCATCTCCTGCCTTTGCACACGCGTAAAACGAAAATATCATTCTGTCGCTCCACCTAAGGACATTGTTTTCAACACTTATCGTGCTTTTTCTCTGTTTTATAGGTTTCAATTATTTTGTTGTAGTTATTATTGTATCATAAATGAAAGATACTGTTTAAAAGTTTCAACTAAAATGTTGAAAATTTTTTATATATATGTACTTTTCTTTACAGTTGTACATCTACAATAAAATAGTGTTAAAAGTTGTAATTTTAACTTTAAATATAAAATTATATTTTTTTATGTACCTTTGTTTCTAAAACTTAAACAAAATTTACTTCATTTTCCATTAAAATTATTTTTTTACATGATTATGTGTTACTTTAAAATAGGGTAAAATAATTTCTGCGTGCGAAGGGTTATTAATAACAATAAAACAATAATTAATAATGTAAACAATAAATAGCAACTAAACAAACTTGTATAGTTCATTACAATTTTGTTTTTTTCACTTCGTAAGTTGAAAACTTCAGGGCAGAAGATAGAACGCTCGTGTAGTAAAGAAGCTTAGTGGTGGAAAGTTTTCCCTCTGCTGCTGAAACCCCTACGTGCGCTTAATATAACATGCAGGTTGCTTACTATCCAGCCCAATTATAGTGCTGATTTCTTTATTGCGCTTATCGTTATATTTCCTGCCCTTTCCTTATTTAAGAATGTTGCCCTAGTCACCACATTTCCTGCACAATGTTGTTTGTAGTCACATGTACCTTGTCACCAGAAGTCAACTAATGACAATATTAACTTTGTTTGACACATTGATTAAACACCACAGTTCAAATTATAATATGAGTTAATTATAAAAGTGCAGACAGCATTTCATTTTCATAGCTTAGATATTGTTGGCATTTGAAAGGTCATCAATGCTAATCTGTATACTCACAAGTCCCTTTACTTCAAATAGTTACAGCTAAATAAAATTTGTTAAAAAAAGGAAGTGCAGTGCATTGGATCTAACTGAACCCACTTGAGAGACGAAAAGTATATAAATACAAAACTATTAAAACAGAACAATGAAAGAGCCATGAGATGCCTAACAAGTCTGTAATTCACAGAGAGCAGCACTTACTAAGCTCATCAACTAGTGACATATAGCAGGGTGTTTACTGGTCATGAAAGTCACAAAAAGTAAAAAATTTTAAGTCTGTCACGGATGTCATGCTTCTAATGTCACGATTTTTTAAGCGTTCCAAAGCGTTACTAGAGGGAATATGGTAGGCATTTGGAGTGAATTGGGAAATTTGCTCAAAACGTTCTGTGGCAAATAATTTCGCCAAAAGCATTTTTGTTTCTTATCGTTTTCATTACGATGTTGTTCTAACCATAGTCTTTTCTACGATATAAATACCGTATTGAGTGTGCAGAGAACCAGCCAGTTCTTTGCCCACTCAAAATTATCGTACTACTCTTTCCTCTATTCAGGAAAAGAGAATGGTGTAATGTATTTATCAGGTAACCATTCGTCATCATTCCCACTCAAAATATCGTATGTTTACTACTATTAGTACTGTATGCGAAGTTATACGTTTTTTCTGTTTACAAACGCAGTCAAAACAGTGTTGTGAATTGTTAATATTACAAAATGTTTTAATGTAGTACATTTATATAACTGTGCAATCTATAAATTTAAAAACCTATAGTTACTTTTGATTTTTTTTCATGGGTGAAAGTGATTGTGTACTTTACAATATTTGAATTCACAATAGGCATTTAATATTGAAACATTCTTGGTTGCCATATTACAATTCTCCATTGCTATATGGACGGAAATAAGAAAATACAGCTTGCTATTGGCGGCACCGGACCAGATGTTCGTTGATCAGTGTGTTTGGTTTATGATCTGTTATACCGTTCGTTGGATCGTAATTGTTCAAAGTGGTGGGCATCTAACTGGCGTGTTTTAGTGTTTAGTTGTGCTTTACACTTTATATTTGTTAACGGAATTTCGTCAACTTTATAATTTAATTTAATTAATTAAATTCTCTTCCAAGTCTTTAAGTTACTAGGCCTATTATTACAGTTATTTTTTTTAGGCCTAGGACTGCCCGTACTGCCTTGTACGATAGGGTTTGGGTACCCGAAGGCTAGGAGAAGGTCACTCTGATTTAACACCGAGGCCAGGCCAACGTCTTGAAGCTGCAGTGAAAGCAATTGGCCTAGGAGAAGAAGACTCTGATCACAAACTCCTGGTCCTCCAGGTTGGGGGTTGAGCGTTGGGCTGACAACCCGCCTCGTAAAAACTAGCTCGTTACGTATCGCCAACAAAATGCTTTGAAACAGGACTGGAACTTAAGGAATAAGACCCGGCTTTGCATAAAGGAATTGAGATTTGGAACATGGAACTTTCGAATTTTAGCCATACCAGGTGCAATAGACATTCTGTCAAAGGAGCTAGAAGAAAGAAACATGGATATTGTAGCACTTCAAGAGACAAGATGGCCTTTGGCAGGAAGAGTTAATACCAAAGAGTATGTGATATATTATAGCGGCTGTGATTATAATAGATACTACTGAGGTACCGGTTTTGCGGTTAAAAGAAAGTGGAGCGAAGCAGTTTTATCTTTTAATCCTTGTAATGAAAGACTATGTACAATAAGAATTAGAGGAAGGTTTTCAAACATATCGCTGGTGAGCATGTATGCTCCCACAGAGGATGCTGAAGAAGATGATAAAGACAGATTTTATGAAAATCTGGAAGAAGTTACCAATGACCTTCCTCAGTATGACCTAAGGATGATAATAGGAGATGCAAACGCCAAAATAGGGAAAGAGAAAATATGGACTGCCGTTGCCGGCAAGGAAAGTCTCCACGAAACATCCAACGATAATGGAATCAGACTGTTAAGTTTCAGTGAAGCAAGCAACTTCAAAATAATGAGTACAATGTTCCCCCACAAAAGAATACATAAAGACACTTGGGTATCACCGAATGGACTCGTAAAGAACCAGATTGACCACGTATTAATAGATCAAAGGCATAAAACAAGCATCCTTGATGTACACAGTCTAAGGAGCGCAGAGTGTGGCTCGGACCATAATCTTATCCTCGTAAAAAATTTTCAAAGAATAGCAGTAGAGAAGAAAAAGGGACAAAGACAAACTGATATTTATGAAATAGATAAATTAAAGATAAAAGAAGTGGCGGATAAATTTAAACTAACTCTTAAGAATAGGTTCCAAGTGCTTACTGACCTAGAAGCTGAAACTGAAACAAGTATAGAAGATAGATGGATTAGTCTGAAAAGTGCTATACAAGAAACAACTATGGAGATATGTGGAAAAAGGAAAAGGAAAAAGAGAAATGTCTGGTTCGACGAAGAATGTGAGAAGAAACTGGAAGAGAGAAAAGATCTAAGGAAAAAATGGCTACAAAAACAATCAGAGGAATCAAATCAGAGGTACAGAAGGTTTCAAAACGAAACAAATAAACTGTTGAGAAAGAAGAAAAGACAGTATATAAATAGTATAATAGGCAAAGCAGAATCTATGCACAGTGAAAACACTAAAATATTTTATAAGACAGTAAAAATGTTTAAGAAAGGATTCCAACCGAACTCCTTTGGGATTAAGCTTGAAGGAAAAGTCATTGTAGAAAAACCTAAAGTCTTAGAAATATGGAGAAAATATTTTGACAATCTATTAAATGTAGAAAACGATTTTACAAACAGTAATAGTGACTGTGTATTCCTAAATGTATAACCAAAAGTAGAAGAACCAAGTATGGAGGAAGTAAAAAGGGTAATAAAAGAGATGAAAAGTAACAAAGCACCTAGCGCAGATGGTATCAGTGCCAAAATGATAAAGGCAGGAGGTAAATATTTAATTACGCAAATCCATAAGCTGTTATTACAAATCTGGAAAGAAGAATACGTACCGAAGGAATGGGAAGAAGCAATAATAATACCACTTCATAAGAAAGGCGACAAACAGAACCCAGAAAACTACAGAGGAATATCTCTTTTAAACACTACCTACAAAATCTTCTCCAAAATTGTACTTAGAAGACTAGAAACCTACAACAATGAAATTATAGAAGAACACCAAGCTGGATTCATAAAAAGCAGATCGACCGCAGACCAAATTTTCATTCTTAAACAAGCCATTTCAAAATACTGGGAGTTTAACAAAAATTTTTCTGGAATTTTTATCGATTTCAGCAAAGCCTATGATAGTTTGTGTAGAGAAAAGATATGGGAAAAAATGGAAGGTTTCGGAATACCAAGGAAAATCATAAATTTGGCAAGGCTTAGTGTAAATAACAGCAGATGTAGAGTAAAAGTGGAAAACGACTACACCACAACCTTTGAAGTTAAGACAGGAGTGAGACAAGGTGATGGCTTGTCCCCTATTCTTTTTAATATCGCATTGGAAGGAGCATTAAAAGAAGTAAAGAAAACTAATATAGGGATAGAAATAGGGGATAAAATATCAGCTCTGGCCTTTGCAGATGACGTAGTTTTGTTGGCAGAAAGCAAAGAAGATCTGAAAATTATAACTGAAATTTTAACTAAAGAAACCCAAGAAGTTGGACTTAAAATTAGCAATGAAAAAACTAAATTTATGTATTTTGGCCGAAATCCTGACAACACAAAAAATTTTACAGTAGAAGGAAACAATTTTGAAAGAGTAGATGAATTCAAATACCTTGGTACAATAATTAGCTCTAACAACAGTGAACACACAGAAATTCAAAGTAGAATAAACTCAGCTAACAGAAGCATGTTTGCTCTAAATAAACTTATGTCATCAAAACTTTTGTCTTACCATACAAAAATTTAAATTTACAAAACAATAATCAGACCAGTAATTCTCTACGGAGCTGAGTCATGGATTATCGACAAAAACACAGAAAAAAAGCTAATCACTTTTGAGAACAAAGTACTCAGAAAAATCTTTGGACCCACAATAGAAAACGGAGTATGGAGGCTGAAGCACAACAGAGAAATTAGAGATCTATTCAAAGAACCAGACATTATAGCAGAAGCCAAGTGCCGACGTTTGCGGTGGGCGGGGCACGTAATGAGAAGAAATAATAATACTATGATAAAACAAGTGTGGAAAGAAAACCCTGACGGTAGAAGGCCCCCTGGACGTCCTAAGAAAAGATGGAAGGATCAAGTGGTCATCGACATGAATAAATTAAGGGTCAATGAAGAAGATGCAGAGGATCGTGAGAAGTGGAGGCAAATTGTTGGTGAGGCCAAATACCACCTTGGGTATCAGTGGCCATGGGAGTAAGAGTAAGTAAGTAAGTGTTTGTTTTTATGTGTATAGCAATTTTGATGTATTAAGAACTTTAGTACAAAATTGTTGGTTTTTATTATTGTTCAAAATAGGCCTAAAATTAGTCAAATAAAAGTGATTAGTGTTTATGCACAATGCCTGGAAAGTGCAAATTTCAGAACTTATGGCTCGAAGAAGAAAATTGGAAGTAGTGACCTCAGAAAAATGAAAGTGATGTACATTTAGCATTTTGTATGTATTGTAAAAAATCATTTGATATTTCCCATTCAGGCTCAAATAATATTAAGTTGCAATCTCAGGGAAAAAACATAGCTTGATAGAAAATAACCTAAAAAGTGGTAAGCAAATGATTCTAGTTCACTGTTTTGATCAAAATAGACCCTTCATCTGATAACCCTATGCCTTCATGCTCTATGATTAGACCTAATATAAAAATAGAAGCAGATACTGATACAGGTAATTTATCCATGATTATTCTATCAGTATTTTATCCTGATTGGTTAATATTAACAATTGATGGTAAACTACCTCTTTTGTTCCATCACCAATCTTCAGTTTTTTCTTACACTACCGGTTTCGGAGACTAATCTCCATCTTCAGGTGTTCACTATTCACGTCTCCGAAACCGGTAGTGTAAGAAAAAGCTGAAGATTGGTGGCGGAACAAAAGAGGTAAAGTTTACCATCAATTATTAAGGTAATTTATTAAAAGTTTCTCCCACAACAAGCTCAAGTAATGAAAAAAAATCTTCATTTTCTAAAGAACAGGCCTCACCAAGGCTTCAAAGTTTCTTATTGTCTGAGAGTGCGACCAAGGTTGAAATTTTATGGGGCTGAAGAATTGTTTATTTGTATGATTTTTAATTGTGTATTGAAATTTTAAATTTATATTTACAACAAAACAAATATTACAAACAAGACAAGTCTTTTAAGGTTAGTTTGCTGATGTCCTATCTCTCTAATATACTAATTCCTGGCCTAGTGCCCTTTAACCTAACCAATTTTGTTTATTAGTGTTTATGTCAGAATTAATTAAGTGTTCCAGTACATAGGAGCACATGGTGGTACATAGGAACATTTACTGACTGTTTTACAAAGTATATTGAATCCACTATAAATTCAATTTACTGTTCAACTTAGGTTAGGCCTATGATTTGTTGATAATGCTAAATTAAGAATTGAACCTACTGCAGACATTGTAATCATCACATAAATCATTGTGAAAATATAAGTAGGTAATGCTCAATTTGCAGGGTTTCTGGAGTCTGAATCTGTTTTTTGTTTTGTTTTCATATTAATAATAAAATATGTCTGCAAATCCATTTTACTCACACAATGCTGGGCTTCTTTTAATAGATAGTGTTAGCCTACTTTAATCTGTTGTATTTTATATATATTTGGTCTATTAAAGGTATCATTAATTTAGTAGAAAATAATGCGATGTTATAATGTGAACTGTATTCGCCATTATTCGGAGTGATGAATTTTCAAGTTGTAAGGTCATGAAAATTCATGAATTTTCATTTCTATTTGGCAGTAGACACCCTGATATAGAAAACAAGTATATTGGAGAGATAGGACATCAGCAAACAATTTAGAAGACAAGTCCATTAACACCAGAGTAGTAGTAAACAAATGCAAAAGAATCACACTATCACAAATTTTCTGTACCACTGGCACTTTCTTCAGGTGAGTAAAGAGAAAGACTTCCACTATGACTGGGTAGGTGGCAGTGGTGGGGGTTGTACATCCATAGAGCAACACTCAGGTATTGATACAGCATTTTTCAGTTGGTATATATGAAGTTTGCTGATGGGGGAGGGGTTGAAGGGAAGTGGTGATCTATCTTATGTCAGATTAGGTGGGTCACAGGATTTTGTTATCCATTGGTGTGCTAATTCCATCCTTCGCAGTTGGGAACTACTGGTATGGGAAGGAAGGGATCTGATTACTTTTGTGGTGTAACACTGATCAAAATTTTGGTTATGGAAAAGAGTATGGGCAGAGACAGATTTATCAGGATTTTGGATTTTGCAATCATGTCTATGGCCATTCATGCATTTTCGGAGGGTTTGCATCCCCCAACATCCTGACCTGTTCTTAAGACCAGCTACCACCCAGTTCTAATCCTTGTAAAAACAAATCTTGCAAAACCTGCCCTTCATCTCCCAGCCACATATTTTACCAGCTCAACTACCTCCTTAATCTACAAAATACCTGAAAACCACTCCTGTGATTCCATCAATTTAATTGATCAACTCCAGTGCCAGCACTGTCCTACCCAATATATCGGGCCCTACCAGTGAAACCCTCCTTACCGAGTAGAAGTGGGTTTATTGAAGACTAACCCTATTCTCTGATAGGTCACTGGCCTTGAGTAATCTTTTTGTTTTACTCTTCTTGTGTATATGCGTGTGAACTTTCAAAGGCCTTACTAAAGGAATCTTAAAAAAGTAAGATTACTTTTTTACCCTGTCTTAACCCTGTTTAACAAAAATTAAACAATTCAGAAAACTATTTCTTTCTAAAATCCTACTTTGCCAGCATGATATTTTTCTTTTTTGCCTGTTTCGAATTTTTGTTTCCTTAGTCCCAAAGAAGATTTCTCTTACCATTACTTCTTTGAAAAGTTTTTAGTTAAAGTACCAAAGTTATAATTTTTCAGCTGTTTTGGGTTTTTACAGATGGACTTTTTGTGAAGTATTTCATTAGTATAATACTAGTACTACTATGAAAACACTATAATAGCTCCTTATTAATATAGTTGTTAAATACTTATCGAAATTATTGTTCTTAACAAATGTCCAACCGTAAATATTGAAAGGTGCTGAGTAAAATAAATCTAGTTGAAACAATTAAATATTGAAATAAACAGTTGCCTCAAAGATTAAAATTGACACACTCCAGTGGAGCAGTGGGAGTATCATTTTACACACAGTATATGATAAAGATATCACTAGTCAATTTCTAATTTCAACTCTTATAAAACATATTTTGTGTAGAATATTATCACATTGAAAAAAAAACAAGGTATTAAGAAAAATAAACTGCAATTATATTAAGATGAACATTTCCAAATATTTGTTTTTTAAGTTGATTTACTGAATCTCTACACTTCAGAACGCTCATACAGCAAGTGCTGGAACTAAAAGGAGGTTGAGAAAGCTATAACCAATGGCGTGATGATATTAGGCAGCCATAAAAACACCTTGCACTTCTTAACCTAGAACTGTCTAATAACCTGCTTGTTTAAAAATGTCACTGTCAGTAAATTATATGATCACATCATTTCTTATTGAGCCTCTATCTTTGGTCTCGCCATAAAATATTATCTACATCCTTAAAAAAAGATTTCAGCAAAAGAACTTTTTGAACTCAAAATGTTCACTTTCATCAGTAACCAATATTCTAAACAAACAATTTAACTTAAAAACAATGCTTTATCGCTGAACCTTTTACAATTTTGCCCCCCCCCCCCCCCATTTTGTAATGCAAAACAGAACACTGTCTTTAGTTTACATTTTTACTAATGATAAATTAATTACAGCCCTTTTTTGCTTTTTCTCACCACAGACATATTTATACTTCAGAACTGATAATGTTGTAGACAAATTTGCTTATTCAGACCAATGGGGATAAATATTAATATTTCAGTATCCTTTATGATCTAAGTTGTGTAAAGAACAGAGTGCAATAAAAAAATTTGTTGTTGAAAAATGTTTGTTTTGGAAAAAGGAATATATTAGAACTCTTAATGATTTATTTGAACAGGTGCAATATAAAACACTTTTTCCTCATTCTTTTTCTACTTTTAATTATTATTAACCATAGTAACAACGTTCACAAACTCCAGTCGCTCCAGTGACCGTACCATGTAACAATAAATTAACAACAACAAACTAATATTCCTAGTCTATATACATAACAGCTGCCCCTCCTCAATAGATATGTTAGAGTTTTAACAATCTAATAGTTAGTTTAAATTATAATTAATTGCAGATTCAAAAATAAACTAAGGTAAAATTTATTAAGATTTAAAACTGTACTTTTCAATTTAGAGTAATTTTGTAACTAAAATAATTTATGAAAAGATATACTAATCAACAAAATTTTACACAATTATAAATTAAAATGACATTTAACCAGAGGCTTAGTTGGAAACTAAATAGTCATATATGCTTAGTTCATTATAAATCAAGGACATCTCGTACCATAGAATACTGTCATATTTTAAACTAAAGAAGTAGTAACACTTACTATCTAAAACTTAAGTAATATTGTTATGGTTTAATATTTTCAAATTCTTTTATAAAACAAAAAGCTAATCCTGTAAAAAGTTCTTTAATCTTATTAATTAATACATTAAACATTTTTTCCTTATATATCTAGGCATTTTCCTTAAGAATTTGTTTCCTGCATATATGTTGGTTTGTATATAAAATCAAAACAGTTGCTCAGAAAATTATATTCATTTTATGTATGTTGTTGTGAGATGAATTACTAATTTTTTTTGTGAATTTCTTTCATATAAACAATACATTCTAAAATACAATATGACACTGAACTCTGATTTTTTAAGGTATTTTTTGTTTTGTTAATATGAGACTAAATAATTATAGAAGTGTTCAAAGCACCTCCGTTATCCTTACTGCTGCCATTTTTTTTTTTTTATTCTTTAAGAAAATAAAGTTGTAATGATGACATTTTGCATAGCCCTTTATTACGTAAAACTCATTGTCAGCAAAATAATCGTTCGTCTTTGACTGCAAGAAGTACTCAGGCAAGACAACTTAGACACCCACAGCTTATCGTAAATTCAGACAGTATTGGCATGATAAAGCTGATACTCAGTTTGTCCATCCAAAACAAACAACACCATAGAATTATGAACAAGAAACTCATTATTCTGATAGATTTATAATTTTAAGATTAAAAAACAATTATTTTATTTAAGTACATTTTTTAATCCTTAAAAAAAGGGTTCTCGAATTGCTAAAAAGTGTTTCAAATTTTATTGGATCGACTGTATTATCTACAAGTATCCATGCAAATAGCATTAGTGATTTGATCTGTGGTTTCCATTATTTGTAAACGCAGTGGAGGTTGATAAACGTGGTTTACCGAAGTTAATCGCCATAGTGTTTATACAGTTGTTGTACATCTATTGTAATACATTTGTATTGTGTCACGTTCACCTGTTTTGTATTTACACTGACATGTTATTTGCTTACTAAAAAACTACTAGATTCAATTCAGTGCAAAAATCTGATGTTTACTGTATATTATAATATAATATCACATTCCTCAGATCTTAAACTTATATTGGTGCCTGATTTTAAGTTAATGCTATAATTTAGTTTACAATTCTGTCTAAAATAAGATATATCTATCATCTTTATAAGATTATTAATATGAAACAAGAATAATTATTGTTTCTAATTACATTTTTAAAATAGATTTAAAAACAGCAGTTTAAAAATATACATTGTATAAAAACAGCAATTGAGAAATTGAATCTATAAACAATGGTCTGGTTACAGGAAAGAGAGTATGCAAGATGAGTATATCCACGGTTCATATCACGTAAGTAGTTTCACAGGGCATTCCTGCATTAGAGGATATTATAGGTCATGCAGGTGGCCAAGTAGTCTAAGACGTTAGGACTTTGAGCCTGGGATGTGAGTGCAGGTTCAAAATGTTCAAATCCTGGCCTTAACCCTTTTAACGCCAACGATCGCTATATCGATCGTCGGCATTTGTGCGAAGATCGCCAACGATCGTTCGTAGACACGCTAAAACCGCCGACGATCGCTATATCGATCGTTCAGTTTTTTTTTTTTCATGTCTTTAATATTAATCAAAGTCAATGAAATTTGGCACACTCTTTCTATAGTATATAACGAACATAAAGAAATATGTTTTAACCTCTTTGGATTGTTTTCTATGCATTATACTCTTTGGAACCAAAGTTGTTTTTGTTTACTTTTGTTAGTTGACTCAGTTCATCCATTCAGTGTGTTTGTGGTTTGTTTACAAATTGTATGTAGACCCTGTAAATATAAAAAAGTGGGCTTATTTTATTAGTTTAGTAATATTAAACTGTTGTATAAGTTTTTAGTGCAATTTAATACTTTTTATGAACTTCAAATGAAAAATTGTGTTACCATGGTAACATGTGATTTTTCTCAAAATGTAAATATCTGGAAAATGCAACATAACATCTGTATATATCAAGGTAACTTCTTCAAATTTAGTTTATGTGCTAACAATTAAATGTTTTATATGATAAAATACTAACATATGTTAACAAAACTAAAAAATGGCCAACAATTAAAACTTTTATTTTTATGTTATAGTACAACTCAATACCAACAAAACAAGACTAATTTCATTAATTTATGACAATTAATAAATTTACTATGAATTTTTAAGCAAGACTCTGCATTTTAGTCAAAATTGGCTTGGCGTTTTTTGCAACACCATGCAAAATTAGGCTGGCGTTAAAAGGGTTAACTTGGTTTTTATCATTATTTTCATCTTGTACTGAACTGGGTCTTATAAGTATCCCTTTACCTCTCTGAATAAGTTCACCGCACAGAACTTAGTCAATGGGATATGGATAGAGAAAGGTTAAAAAGGTCAGACTGGATGTCCATAACTACAATAAATTCAGTAAAGCTATCCAAACCTTTTTGTTACTAGTTGAAATACTATTACAGCTCATTAGTACATATTGTAAAATTACTAATTACACATAAATATTTATTTGTATAGCTACTAACTTTCTCATTGAGTAGTAGAATTGGTGATAGAATTTAGAAAATGGCTTATGAAACACAGATAAGCAAAACAATCACTATTTTTTTGCCTCTATACAAGTTTGGTTATCTGTAACTACAGTAACATATGTTTTTTAAACTAATTATAAAAATGTAAACTACTCTTAATTTAAAGTGTGAATGTGAGATTTTAAAACTCCTTGAATATTACATGTTTTAATGTTTTGGGGCAAGAACCAACAATCTTATTGGTTGGCCTACCAAAATTTGTTTCTTTTGGACCAATTTATCAGACAGCCATAGCAGCCATTGATAATACAAACAATGATCATTTCTTTATTTATTCAGTCTTTAAAATTAGTGTTTTATTATATAAAATAATGATGGTAGGACGATTTATGTTAACTCCCGTTATCTACATTTAAATTACTAAAAAGAATGTTTTTTACTCATTGCCACTTTTTTATAATAGCATATGCTATAAAATTAGTTGAAAATAGCAGTAACATTTTGATTTATGAAACTAAATGGATAACATTTTGTGTAATTGTTTACTAACAAGTTTTATAAATACAAAAACATTTTCCTACTGCAAATTTTGCAGCTTTAAGTTTTTTGAATAAATGGAAAGCTACAAAAAGACTTTTTTTCAAATTTGTATAAAAGTCTTTCAATGGAAATAAAATAGACACATTAATCTGGTAATGGATTTCTTTATAAAATGCATTTAATTTTAATGTTTTTTTTGTGAATAGGATAATTCTAAAAAATTGTGTTATGTTTATGTAAATTCAAAATTTTGACTGTTGTCTTATTCATAGATAGTATTTTCAGAAATAATAAGAATAAAAAGTACTCATAAACCTCGTAAACCTTTTTTTGAGAACTTTTAAGAAAATACAACTTTAATAGACTTTTTATTAAAGCTACTGCTAAATAAGACTAGTGAGGTATTCAAATCAGTTTTTAAATATAGCAACAAATCACTAGAATTTTGTTAACTGTCTAGATTTATAGTTTAGGTTACAGAAATCCAGGAAAATCACGAGAGAAGGAAAAACCAGGAAACTAAGCTCAATAAACACAGACACACAACACAAGACAAAACTAATGGATAAGAATAGACACTATTTTCAAAGTTTACTCTTGTAATAATAATATGGACGTTAATGAATTACTAAGAATGATTGCCATTGAAATAAAACATCACTTTTGTCATTGGTGAAAGGTTTTCTTAGTTGTTGGGTTATGTTTATACATCTATTATTTACTGATAAAAAATAACTACATTAATATTTGCAATACAATTCAATTCTCAATAATTATGAAACTAATTTTAAATTACATGTACAATACAGTATTAAACACATTCATTTACTACTGCTCAATTTAAGGAGTGAAAAATGTTGTGTTTGTAGGGTGAGTGGATGAACCGCAAGTATATGTAACTAGATACTAGAAAGAAGGGGAGTGATGTGCCAAACACCTATAAATTTTTAAACCATATCTCAAGAAACATTATAGCAACTATTAGTTTTGGGTATTTCCAAAACCATCCTACTTTTTACTAGCTACAACCATTAATTAATTACTAGCTACTTAAATTTTTCATTTTTAACAAAAATCAAAACAATTAACTTAACAAAATGACACAGTGTCCAGATTCTTGACTAGGATTGTTGGACCATCTTATACAAAGGTATCAATATCACACTAGTAAAGAAAAAAATAATATAGCATTTTTCATACAAACAAATGGAGTGAATGCTGCCCAATTTAATTGCACTGGTAATACAAGTTTTTGAAAATAATACAAACATTTCAGATAAATGATGAAATTAAAAAAGTGTTCTCCTACTTTTATGCATCTTACTAATTAGACTTTGCAAATTTTAACAGTGATAAATTAATCTTAAAAAAATCATTAAAAATTTAGACACTATACTATAATTTTAACTTATTTCTATAATTTCATAAAATCACACATCTTTTCTTAAAAATTCTTAAAACCTATCACCGTTTCAGAAATCATCTTATTTCCTTATTGTTATAAAAATTAAAAAAAAATGCAATTATTTTTAAAACTTAACAATCTAATTATAATCATGTATAAGACAATACCAATCCTAAATATTTTTCCCACAAAAACGTATATTCTGTATTTTATCTAAATAAATTTTTAAACACGCAAATATAGTTAGTTATTGCTCACTAAAGGGCACAAAATTTCAAAATAAATGCTGTTAAAATAAGTGGATTTAATTTGAAAAACGAAAAAATAAACTTTTTAATTATTGCCTACAACAAACTTCTTTATTAATGTAAATCACCATTAAACACATGCTGTTATGCTGTAAAGTGGCATTAACAACATATCTTTTTACTTCAAATTTGCTATCTGAAACCTCAAAAACATAGGCATAACATTTTTAGAGGAGGGGAGGTTAAGGTTCTAAATTGAGTGTCGCCGCTGTGGGCCACACTTTGGTCAAGAAATAAAATATGATTTATGTAGTTTTTCAGTTTTTTCCTTTAAATTTAAGAGTTCTTCTTGAATTTTATCGGTTATTGCTTTCCTTGCAACATCTTCACTAGCCTTAGTTGACCTCAATTTATCAATGAGGGATGTGAGCTCAATTGGATTACCAAAGTTAAATGTAATATTTTTTCCTGTCTTCAATATATATGGGGGCTCGTTCGGTAGGACTTCATCCATCCCGATGTGCCAGATGGGAATGACAACAGGGGTAATGGGAGAGTCCATGATCATCCTGCCCACACCCCACTTGAGTCTGATGAACTCCTTGGTCATGTTAACTTTACCCTCAGGAAACACATGAACCCACTGGCCCTTACTCAGTTGCTCTATGCAGAAGTTCACAGCGTCCTATGACAAAAACCATAAAAATAGTACATTTAGCACATTATTTAAGCAAGATTACAGATTTGTATAAGAATTTATAGATATATATAAAGAAAAAAATATAAAATGTTATTTTATACCAACTAACTTAGATCATCACAGAATTTACTAAGCATTGAGTATATTTTTAATGAAACTAAATTACAAAATACCCCTTTACATTAGCATAAAAATTTATATCAATATTATAAATCTCTTTAAGTAACATGTTCCGATGATCACTTATTGATGGGAGAAAATAACATATATTATATTCCAATATTCAAACAAACTTTTACATGATTTATGCAAGGACAGATAATGTTTGAGACCTACCTGCCCAACCTTCTACAAGACACATGGGTGGGCATAGTTGTGTCATAGGACAGGCAATGTGACAGACAAAGTCTTCTTATTGGGGCCTCAGTAAGGCTGAGATCCTTAAAAGATAATACAATCACAGGCCAAAGGCTGCAATCCTGAGAGGAACAGTATTGTTTAAAAGGCCAAGAATAGGGCTCCTGGTAGTGTCCACTAACAAGGCTGAAAGTCTATAACCTCAAGCCTTGATAGTCAACCATAGATACATATTTGGTATTATATGGTTATTTATGTGCTAGTTTTGTCTTTATTCATTGTCTTCGTGTATTCTTTTGTTTTAATCCTGAGAGGAGTGAAATATTATCCATATTATTTACTACACATTAAAAATTTGTTTTATTTTTTGCAGCTTATGGTCTCCTTGTTTTTCCATGAAGAAAAATTATACTTGCTTTACAGTTTAGACAAAATAAAAATCAGCTATTCAAATAAACAATTAATACCATTATGTTATGCAGAATAATAAAAAAAATTTAAACAAAAATATTTGTTTGAAATTATCATATCATAGCAACACATCATACTCCTAAAAAAACTTTAAAATAAGCTGTTATAGTGGACCTTAAAAGCGTGAATCTCAATAGTACATCATTCTTGACAACACAATTTTTTTTAAATTAAATCCCTTTAACCTCTCAAAACAGTCAATGTTAAAAGTACCTTTATAACAAGAATTTCAAAAATAAACTACCTCAATAACACAAATTTTGTTCGATTTTTAAGATAAGAAGACACCCTTATAGCAGGAACATCAAGAGCCAAACACTTCTATACCACAAATTGGACCTTCATTAAGACGAATTTCCATGGTCAAAACCTGAGTAAGTCGAATTTATAGTTCCAATTAATTCTTGTCGAAACAGGAAAACTTCTATTTATCACTACTTCTGGAATTGCAGGTGACAAAAACAGTTTATTTATTGTTATGATGCCAATCGTCAAGATATGGGCGAATATGGATTTCGAATGAGTGTACAGTACAGATTTAGTTCAGTTCAGTATGATTCTATTGTGTGTTCAGTGTGACAGATATGGCTAACGTTTCTCACAGTTCAAAGAAAAATAAATGAACTGCTTTAACACATTCAGTGCTACATGTTTGTAAAGTCAGCCATGCCGTCCGACCGTTAGTGACTGCGTGGCCGTCTAGTCGTCCAAGTGGTCGTTACCGGTGGTGGCTGATGGCCGTCTAGTCAGCCATACTGCCTCACTCATAAATTAAATCAGTCTTCACCCAGCCTTTGCCGGGTTCGCTTACTAGTAGGTCTCGCATTTCTGCGTAATCCTACGAGTAGGATGTGGTTTTCAGTTACTGGTTACGGTTATTTTTGGAGTTTCTATTACTGTTTTTTTCGAAAAATTAGGAATAAAATTAAGCAAAAACGATGTAGAATTTACTGCAAAAAAGGAAAAATTAAAATTACTGTATTTATGTTCTACAAACGCTCTGACCAACCTGAATTGTGTTTTGTAGAATGTTTTGAAATATTTATCTCAGATTAGACTAATTGTGAAAAAATGTTAGAAATGAACCTGATAATATTAGTATTTAATCTTTTTCATTTTTTTACTTAATTCCTTACGTGACAAAATAAAGTTGTGTAAAAAAATCTTAGACGTTAATTTTTTGGCAAAGTCGTTCACCAGTGGCTAATGGCCGACAAGACGGCCATTCATAAAAATTTATTTTTTCGAGCCTTCCACAAATACAGGCTTTTTGACATATTATGACTACTTCTGACAGTCATAAATTGACACTACACAATAACGAAAATGAGTTTTTGGAAAAAAAAAATGTTTAGCCATTGGGATAAGTTTTTAATTTATATATGCAGCCATAAATGGTGAAAACCGAAATACGGCCTTGGCACTGAATGTGTTCATTATTGAATTTAAGAGGAAATTAGTCAATTCAGATACTGTAGTACATAGTGATTAATAACACTTCTAATAAATGCTTTGTTCTACAGTACAGTATATGAAAGCGAACCTCTATAGTATGAATGTTACTCATTTTAACTGCAATACAACGAACCTTGCTATCATGAATACCTTAATGACAAGAATATTTTTTGATGAAGATTCAGAGTATTGAATTCTACTGTATCTTAATAATTTTGACCACCAGTTCCTGGGTAATAGCAGAATGTTATAAAGATTACAAAAACATATGAGTTTCTTTAAAAATCTAAAGTTAACTATTGAATAATCAGGAAGTAAAAATAATGTGGTTTATTGTGTACTAGAAGAGTACCCGTCCTTCGTTCGGGGTTTAAGTTGATTTATATTGTGGCTATTGCAAGTTAAGTATGGTATGTACCTACTGGCATCTGTATAATGAAGTGCGTTGTGGTTAGGTTTAGTATGGTATTTACTTCAGAACTAAATAAGTTGTTTGTTTATTCCAACAACTGGTTAATGAAATTATTATAAACATTTCAAATTGGTATTACCATAGGGCCTGCATTGATAATTTTTAGAGCCTCTGGGGCGTTGCCCTGATGGAATTTCAAAATAAAGATAGGCGTATGTGTTAACCAGAGACCCTAACAATGTCCATGCAAAATTTGAGCTTAATGGGTCCAGTAGTTTTTGCGTGATTGAGTAACACAAACACAGATAAACAGAGACCAATAGATTTTTGTATAATAGTACAATTTTGGTATTCTTTGCTTAAATCATACCTGGTATACTCCCTTCCCTCTGATTACTGGAATACACTTTCCCAACATGAAGAAGTACGAGTGGAAGGAATTAGTGAAGCAAATATCATGAGCTGCCAAGGACCAGCGCATCCTTTTCCTGCTCACCAAGGTTCTCCAACTCAGGAGGCCTGTAACAAATTAACTATCATTAACACATCAGTTATTTAATTTTCACAGTATTGTATTCTTTGAGAAGTAGGTCAGTCTTATTCATGTTGTCTGGTGAGCAAACAACAAGTATTGTGAAGTTTAATTTTGATTCAAAATTGTGAATAAATTTCTTATTCAAATCAGTGTGGTAACCAAAATTAAATTTAACGTAACTTTCAATTTTATGTTTCAGTTGATTCTGAGGACCATGCAGTCTGACCAACACCATTAATGTTAGATTAAATTATTGCTTTGTTTTGGAATAACTTTTTAGCAACTTACATTACCCAAAAACGGTGTGGATTGATTTTTTTATTAAACTAAACTTATTAAATGTCTACCATTAGCTTTAATATTCTACCATTAGCATAACACGTTATTTACGTAAGTAAACTGATAACTGAAATTATTTTTTTTCAGGATATATGCAGGTCCAAATAATGCTTTATACCAGTCAAAAAAAAAAAAAAAAAAAAAAAAAAAAAAAAAAAAAAAAAAAAAAACGTGGAAATTTAATTAATCCTTCAAATTTCAAATAAAATGTTTCATTTAATAAATGGATGAACTATTTAAACAACATTTTTAAAGTTTAAAATATATCATAATACCAAAATTTTTCATATGATTGTTTTACTCACATTTTTCATCTAGCAATGGTGATCTGCTTCCCAATCCTTACTTCATCTTATTTTTATAAGAAAAATATAGTTAACTATATGTTTACCTGTGCCTTGCTACGTGATTGTATCAGTTATATTATCAGCTGATAACCATGGGGCTGTTCATTTGTTATTGGGCTATTAATTAATGACACTTTCTAAGGAATAGTCGTCCTTAGTTTGTAACAATGACTACATTTGTTCATCTACACTCATTCGAAATCCATATTCGCAAATATCTTGAAGATCGGAGTATTATGATTAAATATATAAAACAAAAAATAAATAAATAAATAAAATAAAAAATAAAAAATAAAATGATTAACATAAACAGTAATGTTTTAGTTTATTTATGGTGTGCCAACCCCGCCACTCCCTGCACTCGTGATGGAAGTTCGTCCTGCTGCCTCGTTTGGGAACTCTGCCTTTAGCCCCTTTGTGCAACTCAGCCTGTGGACCGGGACATTTGGACTGTTTCAAAATTAATTTTTGTTTTTGGGGCAGTGAAGCCCACAAACATAGTCTTTTGTAAAATCTGATAGTATATTAGGAATCGAGAGAATACCTTTAACCTGATATCACTCTTGAGTGTGTTCAAAAAGTTTTGAATTCATTTGTTTTTTACAGCTGATGATTAATTAAATAAACAAAATAACTCCATAAGAATATTATTGAAACTTTAAATGGCCAGTGGGATGGAGTCCTAGACTCGGCTGTAAATAAAACCACACCAGAAACCTTCCCTGGAGTGAACTCTACAACTTTTAACGCATCCGATGAACGGGATTATAGTATAAATAGCTTTGACATAATTGCATTGCATTCAGTCAAAAATTAATATACTGTATGAAATGTAGGTAAATATCATAATATGAAATTAATTTATACATCAACATTTCATACAGCACATTAATTTTTGACTGAATGCAAAAGTCTATTTTAGTAACCACTTTATCATCAAGACAAAAAATACAATAGATGTTTGTATAAACAAATAAGTTGCAGAAACATTTACATCATATGTTTTAAATTTTCTTTTAATTTGTTTTGTTAGTAAACAAATCAAACTAAAATTCCTCGGTTAGTTTTCCAAAATTTTCAATCTTGTGATTTTTTTTCAATTTTCTTTCCTGAAGAACATTCTACGAAAAATTAAGAAACTTTTTTAAAAAAAGATGAAGGAAATCTGTTAAGCTGTTATCAAGTGATGGAATGACAAAGAATTTCAGGTACTCATTTTTATATATATTAAGATTAAGGCATTCCGTACGAACAGTTATTGTTTTGGAAATTGTGTAGCTCCAAGTTACAAATATTGAACAACCATCAAATTTACATGATATATTCCAATTGGAAAATGTACTTGCCCACATTTGAACCACTCAAAAACGTGTAATATACAATTTTTTTTTAAAGCCAACTTTTGTTTTTCATTATTGTTCATAATTTTTTTCAATGGCCATTGAAAGATTTACAAATTTGAACTTCTTACAGACTTTTCCTAAGCTACATACTAAGAGATATGATTTTAATGAAGGACTTTTGAACAAATGATATTGGTATATGAATATGAACCATTATAACCAGTTAAAAGAAATATTAAGATATAATTAAATAAAAGCAAATTTTTGTAATACTTGTTAATTAACATGGGCTTTCAGGTGTGTGCATGAACTTTATTAACATGGGCTTTCAGGTGTGTGCATGAACTTTATTAACATGGGCTTTCAGGTGTGTGCATGAACTTTATTCAACGAGTGAATTACTGACAAATAACTGTCTAATTAACATCACAATTTACAACCAAGAGGAATGTGTAATTTTGATATATACTTAGACTGTATATATACTTATTGAGAACAACTTTATAACCTTTCTTGATAATTGTGTTAACAAAGAACTCTGAGCTCAGTTGAGAATTTGAACCTCCGACAAAGACCTCTGTCTGCAGCTCTAGACACTGAGTCATCATGGAGGCAGATAAAGACCTCTGTCTGCAGCTCTAGACACTGAGTCAACATGGAGGCAGATAAAGACCTCTGTCTGCAGCTCTAGTCACTGAGTCACCATGGAGGCAGATGATTATAACACATAATTTGATCATTTAAAATAGTTTTGAATTGTATAGGACTAGAGCAGTCTGTTTTTGTTTTTGATGAAGATCTTTCCATCGTACTGCTTGAAAATAACATTTGATGAAACGTACTTGGATTGCATTGCCACTTCGAATGCAAGTGTAAATACCTACAAATTACTTTCAATCACATAAAAAACTAATACTGCTTAAGATGTTTTCAAGAAAAAGTAACAGCAAAATGTATATAAAATTTACTATTAAAATTCGTCAGCCTTCCTAGAAATAAACTCATATTGGACATTACAAAAATAATTATGTTTAACTCAATCAAATAAATTCAACATATTTTTTAATATTGTGGGCATTTAATTTGAATATGATCAAGGTACAGCCAGAGTATGTAGTATTATTATCCAAATAAACCACAGCATCTACCTTACAATAATTTTATGAACACGCTGAAAGGATTGTTAGTTAAAAAATGTTTGTACTCCGTAAATTATCGCTTTGATTTTGTTAAGAACTTGAGGTTGATATTTATACTGCAACTAACAATGATTGTGATTATTGTAATAAAAATGTATTATTGTAAAAAAATTCTTCAATATCAAACAACAACAAAAGAATTACTTAGGAGGAAGCAGACTACTTCGGTTTTTGATGGGTTAAGATTCAGCTTCCAAGTTCTAAAATAATACTTTGAGGGTTGCAAGATCGTTTATAAGTGTTTCTTCAGTAGCTGTGAAGTTCTGTTGATAAGCTAAAGCAATATTGTCTGCGCATATATATATATATATATATATATTTTTTTTTTTTTCTTGACTTGGTGATGGGAGGGTGGGTGGGTCAACATTTTTAATTTCGTTTCATAGATCTTACTGGCTGTAATCATTTTTCCTAAACTATGTTCTATTTTTCTAACAGGATAATAATAACAGGATAGAACATGTAAAAACATTTTTCGGAGAGTCAGCATTTTCATGGATCCCAATTTTAGCAACACATCTGTACTTGGAGAACAGAAGCACAATATTTTTGAATAAAACATGATAAACTAAAACCAATAAAAGCAGAATAATTAATAAAAAACACTATATTCCTCCATT
Organism: Stictocephala bisonia; assembly: GCA_035578905.1. Taxonomy (NCBI): domain Eukaryota; kingdom Metazoa; phylum Arthropoda; class Insecta; order Hemiptera; family Membracidae; genus Stictocephala; species Stictocephala bisonia. The sequence goes on from JAQJVL010000133.1 coordinate 449,233, forward strand.
CTTGCTTTCTCACAATGAATTATTCTCAAATATTGATTCCTCCCACAATTACAACAAATGTCAAACTAGACTGACTATAGTACAAACCACACCAATCATTTTTACAGATACAATAAATACTACTGTAGGAAAATATACTGACCAATATGTTTTAAGGCGGTTAGTAAATAAAAGCAATAAAGTAAAAGAAATAACTTGGTATAACATTTGTTGGGGTGTTGGTTCTTATAACTTTTTTTTCAGTTGGTCAAAATTGAGTAGTTAGAATTAAGATGTTAATTTAAACATCTTCAAATATTATTCTTATCAAAGTTATTGTGGATATATAAAAACCAGTGGGACTGATAGAAATGCAAAATGATTGTGCTCTTTTTAGTTACAAGTCTGCAATTTTAAAATTGCCAAAAGCGATAAAATAAATAACAATTATTTTGTATTGAAAGGATCATAAAATGTGACTAAATCTCTCACACGCACGCACGCACGCACGCACGCACACACACACGCACGCACGCACGCACGCACGCACACACACGCACACACACAGACGCACACACACGCACACACACAGACGCACACACACGCACACACAGACGCACACACACAGACGCACACACACGCACACACACAGACGCACACGCACGCACGCACACACACAGACGCACACGCACGCACGCACACACACAGACGCACACGCACGCACGCACACACACAGACGCACACGCACACACACACACACACACAGACGCACACACACACACACACACACACACACACACACACACACACACACACACACACAGACGCACACACACACACACACACACACACACACACACACACACACACACACACACACACACACACACACACACACACACACACACACACACACACACACACACACACACACACACACACACACACACACACACACACACACACACACACACACACACACACACACACACACACACACACACACACACACACACACACACACACACACACACACACACACACACACACACACACACACACACACACACACACACACACACACACACACACACACACACACACACACACACACACACACACACACACACACACACACACACACACACACACACACACACACACACACACACACACACACACACACACACACACACACACACACACACACACACACACACACACACACACACACACACACACACACACACACACACACACACACACACACACACACACACACACACACACACACACACACACACACACACACACACACACACACACACACACACACACACACACACACACACACACACACACACACACACACACACACACACACACACACACACACACACACACACACACACACACACACACACACACACACACACACACACACACACACACACACACACACACACACACACACACACACACACACACACACACACACACACACACACACACACACACACACACACACACACACACACACACACACACACACACACACACACACACACACACACACACACACACACACACACACACACACACACACACACACACACACACACACACACACACACACACACACACACACACACACACACACACACACACACACACACACACACACACACACACACACACACACACACACACACACACACACACACACACACACACACACACACACACACACACACACACACACACACACACACACACACACACACACACACACACACACACACACACACACACACACACACACACACACACACACACACACACACACACACACACACACACACACACACACACACACACACACACACACACACACACACACACACACACACACACACACACACACACACACACACACACACACACACACACACACACACACACACACACACACACACACACACACACACACACACACACACACACACACACACACACACACACACACACACACACACACACACACACACACACACACACACACACACACACACACACACACACACACACACACACACACACACACACACACACACACACACACACACACACACACACACACACACACACACACACACACACACACACACGCGCACACACACAAATACATATGCTCCTGTACACATGTTTAAGAGAATCATTACCTCTAGTATGTGAGAGAGCTGGAGAGTTGTTCATGCTATATGTATGTAAAGTATGTTAATGGAAATGTGTGGGTGGTCTAAAAAAGAGAGAATGAAAAACCAATGAATTTAGCATTGTTTTTTCCTCAACTAAGAGAATCTGCTTAACTTAAAGATGGTGGACTCATTGATACATAATAGTATTCTAGCTGGAAGTTAGGATTGTAAAAATAACAATACTAACTTTTTATAATTTTAAAGGAAATCAGCATTTTAACAATTCTTCAAAGTGACTGACTTTCTATTGGTAAAATACTTAATATTTTTAAGGATTATGTTTTGAGGAAAAATTAACTATTCATATTTGTTAACAAGAAATATACGTGGATGTTGTCAATTACAATTGTTTGATAACATTAAAATTATCTTCTAATGTTGTTCTAATGTACCTCCAGCTATGCTAATATACCAGCTCTGCTCACACTTATGAAAGATGATGCAACGTGAGTAAATATTTAAAAATATTAATTTGAAATTGTTGTCGTTAGACTGTTTTACAACACGTTCAACATTTTATATATTTACAACATGATCAACTGAAACAGTTTAAATCAACAGGTATATGCTGTTGGTTATTAATTTACCTACATAAATAAAACTTCTTCCATTTTTGTTAAACAACAAATAATTATAAATATTAAAAAAAGAAAAACACAGTACCAATTCAACTTACCCCAAATTCCAGGATCATCGAAACAAGAATGATGATTAGATACAGTGAGCAATGGTACGTTGTTTGGACGATTCTCCAGTAATTTGCTGAATAAATCCACATTATATGCTTTCGATTTATTCATCCATCCTAAAACAAAATTATATATTTTAATGAATAATCAACACATTATTATTGTCACTGACTATTGAAACAAACAGACCAAAGCAATGCGTCTACTATAGACTGTGCTGCCATCTAATGGTGAATGGTCTCTAATAAGCGCTAGGATAACTGTCTAATAAGCGCTAGGCATAATATTACCTGACCTATTAGTCACGTCCATGATAGCTGGAACCGCTGACACTACCTGTGAATACTGAATAAGAACTTATTTCACCAAACAAGAAAACCATCTTCAAAAGAACCATATAAGCAAACACCCTTGTTTCTATAGTCAATGCAATTCAGTCTGTCGCTCGACCAAAGAACTATCTTCATTTTAATACAATCGTGAAGTTTGTAAACTGTTCGTGTTTAAGTGTCATGTGTATATTGATAATCTTAACAGAGATGAAACATAACAGCCTGAAGATAGACCACTCGATTTGAAACATGTTATCCAGTTTTTTCATGTTGGACAGATCAACTAAAACACATAAATAATAGTTGATTATCTGTCCCGGGCTAAAATGATTGATTTTAATATATTTGTAAACAGTTTGAACATGTGACTGTTAGAAGCCTCAATACAAAAATACAAAACATTTTAAGGTCAAAATGCCTCAAAATGTGTAAAAGTTCACAATATATCGGAAATTAAATTTTGAATTGTAAATTTGTTGGAGATTTCCTACGCTTCAATTGTAAAAAAAAAATAAAACAATGTTTCAACAGGTATAAAACTCCTGTCGTCTTTAGGTGTTACATACTATCTTAGCCTACCTTTAAAACAAATTTTGACTCTTCTAAACTAACCCATATCACTGTAGAAAACTCTAAAATAAGAACAATAAAAGAGATTATGGTGGACTCTTTTGTAGTTGTTTAGCTCTTTTCTTCATTGATACGAATAAATCTAGGAGCGAAAACATTTTTCATATGTAGGCTTAGGTTTTAAGCAACATCTGAAAATGACTGGACTAATTTCTAAAATGTTGTCAGTGTTCCTATTAAAACACTTCGGAGAAGCAGGATACGAAATCTGGATTAGCTCTGTGATGTGAGATGAGTATTGGATATCTCCGACAAATTTACCAACTATGACTAATTTTACACCACAAATAACTTTCAACAACAACTAAACAAAAATGTTTTTTAAGTTAATACTTTTTTGAACTAATAATATATTTATAGTTGTAAGGTGAAGGGTTTGAAATAATCTGGCTATAAATTATATATACTAGCTTGTGTACCTGGCCTCGCACAGGAAGTTGATAGAGGTTGTTGGGTAAATAAATATAAATTTATTTAGTTTTCATTATTAATTCGTCCTATAGAAGTGTTACGCATATAAAATGATTGTTAGAATTACAACTAATCTAAACTGTATTGGACCTTAATTCAACAATAGAAAGAACTGTCAGATGACCTTTGATCTTCTGTTAAGGTCACTCTGTCTTAAAAAGAGCTATTAATTAATCAAAACGCAGTGGTAACTAGTATTCAAGTGAGTATATTTGAACATAATCAGACAGATTATGGCCTTCAATGGCAACAAGATAAAATTCACTTGCCTACACTTTTCCTCTCCGAGAAGACTATAATTAGTGTTTAATGTTACAAAACAGTTTAATTACTTGTTTAATGTTGTACATCAAAGTAAACAATCGAGTAGGTCTGTTAGTAATATATTATAACAGTTAAAAACGTTAAACAGAGTGAACAAAAACAAACTTGTTTGATCACAAAAATATCTCCCCGAATTGTTATGTAACAATTTTTTTTAGCAAAAACAAAACTGATTTTAAAAAGTCACGACAAGTTTTTTTCTATATCCTAAAAGCTTTTATTTTGAAATCAAGGATTGGTTAGGTTAAAAATGTTACCAATGATGTATAGATACGATCTAGAGAAAATTTTCTAAAGAAAAGAAAAATATTAATTAATTTTTCAAATATTTTGACTTTACAGCTATTAGCAAAATATTTGTTAACTTATAATTTATAACCAAAAATAAGAATTAAAAAAATCATATAAATTCTAAGGTGGAACTTTTATCTTTAACTAAAATAAGGATGTTCTTCAAATAAAAAAATGTAATCAAGTCCCAAAATAGTTAAACTATTGTATGATTCTAAAGCAAGTAGTATTTGCTAACAAAATTATACTTTAGTTTCCTTTTTAAGAATAATGTGCAAATTGGACATGAATTTGCATTAAATTAATTTTAAAATACGCAAATAAGGTACAAGTGAAAAGGCAGGTTCAAGGTCAACTCATGGGCAGTCTAATTTAATCACAATCATACTGATTAACTAATAAGAATTAGCTAATAATGATGACCAAATTAGGCCACTAATAAGGATATTATAGTTTATAATCTAGACAACTGTATTAAATACAGAAATGTGAATAAGACAAAAACTAAGTTTGTATTATCTGTTTCCTTTAATTTATGTTCTGTTTATTATTTTAGAAAACATTTCAATCTTGTTGAAAATGTGATTCCAACAATCATAAAAAGAATATTAATTAAAATTTTGTCTGTACAGTATATATTTTAAATAGTCACCATCTTAACCATAGATAAGGCTCTCCCACCCACCCATTTACGTACAGTAGTAAAGGCCCTCCCACCTACCCATTTACAAACAGTGGTAAAGGCCCTCCCACCCACCTATTCATGTACATTAGTAAAGGTCCTCCAACCTATACTTACTGTACTATTCACATACAGTACTTAAGGCCCTCTCCCATGTACCCATTTACAAACAGTGGTTAAGGCTTCCACTCACCTATTCACGTACAGCAGTAAAGGCCCTCTCCCACCTACCCATTTACATACAGTAGTAAAGGCTCTTCCACCCACCCATTCACATACAGTAGTAAAGGCCCTCCTACCCATCTATTCACATACAGTAGTAAAGGTTCTCCCACCTACCCATTTACATACAGTGATAAATGCCCTCCTATCCATCCATTCATGTACGGTGATAAAGACCCTCCTACCCACACATTGACGTACACTAGTAAAGGCTCTCCCATCTACCCATTCACATACAGTGGAAAAAGTCCTAAAAAGTAAAATAATGTCAGTTAGGAAATGAGATATAGTGTAAAAAAGCAAAAACTATCAATAAAAGCCAATATATGTGTACTTTTACTTCTAAATTGGAGATTGGGGGTGTTATATATTAATTCTGTATTATTCTTGCACACATCAAAACTTATATGACTTATACACTAACAGACTTACGGCTATGTAAACCCTCCAAAACTGTACAATGTATGACACATCATAGCTCAAACAAGTAGTTTACAAAGGAAGAACAAATTTTATATTCACTTAATCCTACCATGATGAAAACGAGGGAACAGAAACAAAATTTGTGAGGACGTAATAAATACTGTAGAGTGAATTCAACTCAAACCATTATCAGACCAATCCCCCAAATCATCCAGCCAAAGAACAAAAACAGCAATTTGTTCAAAAATAATATTTCTATAATAAAAATATCAATTTGGTCAGTATACCTACACAGCGTAGAAGAAATAATGTAATCAATAAGAGAGCAAACCAATATTGGAATTAGTGTATCTGGGTTAATTACAAATGTTTATTAAACTGATCCAGGTGAATTTCATCCAATTATTTCAGAAAACATTTGGTAAAGATGTCTATAGCAATAAATTCAATATTTATGCAGTCAACTTGAATTGTAATTAGCCAATAGATGAACACTTGATTTTGTAGTGCATAAATATTTTGGTCACAATAAATGTTGATCATGATACAATTACATTTAATATTAGTATCTAAACAGATGGAAAATAATTAATAAACCTGTCACATTTATTATTCTTTGTTAATCACAGGTAATATTTTATTTAAACTTTTCTTATTTTTCATGTAAACCTCTAAAATACATTATTTTCCAAAAAAAAGGCCTCAAGTATGCCATTCTTTAAAAAATGTTTGTGATACTCATGTACTGTATATATTACAGATCAATTCATTATTTGGTAAATCATGATTTCTGAAATTAAGAGTTGATCTATAAGTGAGATCAATAGAAAATAATATTTTAATTTAAACATAATTTCAATTTCCCTTAAAAAGAGGAAAAAAACAGAAAATTTGATGATATCATGCGTTTTATCTGACAGTTGATGATTTTGCCGACTTGGTGGCTCAGTGGAAAGTCTTCGGACTGCGGAGTGAACTTCAGCATGTGAAGTTTTTAAAAAAGTAAATAAAATTTGTTATATGAATTACTCTATTTATTGCTCAACAACTAAACTAAAAAAAGTCACACTTTAAATCATAATTAACTGATATAAAATAGAATAGTAAAATAACTAGTTCATATAAATTAAAACTCAATTTAATTACTTAATTTATTATACATTACGTGCCATACTGGAACTTCTTCACTTTCTATTTCATCAAGAATCTGCTACATATTGCAACTGGAAATAAAGATTCAGTACAGTCATGGTAGTCCGAATCACACGGTAATCCGAATGACCATCCCAGCCACTTGCAAACAGCTGTTTTCGTTGCATGTCTCGGCTTGTTAGTTTTGGATACGGCCAGTAACACTGACAGTACTGTTGTTCTAATACGTTCAATTACTCATCAGAATATCAAATAAACGTAAACACTCAACTTTAAAATTAAAGATTACTTTTATAATTAGGTAACATTTAATCAGTTAAAATTTATAATTGCTGAATGTAAACAATTTTTATTTTAAAGATATAAACATTTTTATACATGAACGCAGAAGTTTTAACAATAGGTGTATGTAAATAGTTGGATTTTTTTTATTACTGTACATGTCTATAGCTTATGATTATGTTTATAAAATATTATGATTTTGTTTATTATTTCAATAAATGGGGATTTAATCGAATAATTAGCATTGTTTTCTTAAACCTTGATAGTCCGAACATGCCCTTGCAAACAAATAAAGATTACTGCAACCGTATTGTATATCTACATGTCGGGGTCAGGGCCTCAATGTTAATTAGAAGAGGCAGAAGGACAAGTTAAAATTTTCACATCACTGCCTCAATATTAAATTTGAATAGTTATCTTCAGAATCTAGTTAAAATTCAGTGTTGTAAAACACACTAATCCAACACAAAATTAATGTCACAGATGTGTTGAGTTGGGGTAAAAGCTGGATTACTAAAGTTAAAGTGAAAAACACATTTAACATTTTTAATATGTTGTATATATACTGAGGATGTTACAGTACAGAATTGAAATAGAAATGTGCAATAATGTAGATAAATAAAATACTGTATTTTTATCAGACATTTGAACTTTACGTTAAAACATACATTCAGGGAAATTAGAATGGAAAAAGAAGTCCCCACCATGAATATTTATAATTCCCATACTAAAACATATGAAATATTTAAATTTTTTGTACGGTGTTATGCGTATTTTATATTTACTGGCTGTACAATGTTACATAAAGTGATGATGATAATGATCACATCAAATCATTTATCACGCAAGAAAACATATCTACATGAATTAGCCAAGTTACAACAAATGCAATACAATAATCAATTTAACAATACAACTAGATAAACTGAAGCAGAAACATAACATTATTATTATTCTACATGTTCCAATATAATTTATTGGTGACCTGTATGGAATTGACACACGCTGAAACAATAAAGGTCGGGCAGAAGGCTTTTCAGTCGTTTCTTAAACTTTAAATGGTTTGTCCTCGATATTTTAAATGATAATTTTGACCTTGTAAATCAATTTTACCTTTTAAATAACTTTTTTTGATTAGTTGTACATCTACCCTAACAATTTAATTAAAATCAATAACATCCTGCCATATAAGTATGGCTATAGCAAAACTATTGAAGTTTGTAATTTTAGATACAATTTTGTAATGATTGAGGAAAAATTTGAATGTAAGAACTGTCCCCTTCCGTATGTACTTACATTTATTTACAAAAATCCTAACACTACTAATTTTATATTAATTATTAAATTGCTAAACAATCAGATTATTTCTATTGGACAGACAGGTTGTTTTTAATAACAAAACGGCATTGGAGGATTTGTACCATAATCGTTAGAAATAGTAAACCAAAACAGCACATTACAATAATTTACCTACTTAATATTCCAAGTAAATTACAAGACTAATGTGTATACAAAACCAGTTCTTCAGACAAGAATTATAGACAAAATCAAATTTAGCTGCTTAGTATTTGAAACAAATTACAGGATTCACCTGTTTCTAACCAGTGAAAGAAAAATTAAAGGTCAACACATTCAGTATCACTGAAATTGTAAGGATGGTTTTGTGGGTCAATACAGTAAAATTTGTATAACCATAGACTCGGCAGTCCGATGAGTCATTCCTGCATGGAGTGACCTGATTTGAGTGAATGTTTGTAAGACGCCCTTTACAATGACACTCCTCCTCGCCCCTTGCCTACCGTCGCTTCTGGACCCCGAGTCTACCATTATAAAAATTGAACTATACTACTGTACATATATGGATGGGCGGGTGGGCACTGACATAATTGTATTGTTGTTCATACTAAGCCCCAGACTGGGAAATAATATTAGATATATATAATTACCTCATTGATCAATCCTTTTTTCCCATCAAGCGCCATTATCAACATGAATCTAGTAATTTGTTTTTTTTTCAAAGCGGTACAATGTATCAGGTTGTTTATATTATTACATGAAATAGGACCAGTCAGCTGTAAATGTTGTACAGTATCTCGTATAGAGACAATATACGTCTGCTGTGACAGGGATTGGGTGGTCTACAAGATATACACCTTAGATCAATACTTGATTCAGATGATACTTGAAACCAATTGGAAGACTCATTAGCACAAATAGCAAATAGTTCTTGAAAATAAACTTTAACTGCTATATACTTTCATTTGATATTCTAACAACATTTGGTATATCTAACTCATTTGACTGATATTTCAAAAAGATAGTAATCTCTACTAACTACAATCATGAGGGAATACTCTTGCACGCTCAGTGCCAACCCCATCACTCTCTTTGCCTTGAGTAACCTTTGAATTCAGCTTCGGTCTGTGACTTTCACTAAAAATATTAGTAGATAACCTATATCATATAAAATCATAATATATGAATTCATGTACAGTAGCTCATTGAACTTGTGTTGCTCTCTATTTTATTAATAGGACCTATAAACATCCAATGTTATTACTTAGCTTATTTCAGAAGAATTTGTTTCATTTGTGTTTATTCAACAAATGATGATCAATTAAATAAATAATAGAATTCCATTATATTATATTAAAACTTAAAGGCCAGAGGGGCAGAGCTCTATAATTGGATGCAAATAAAATACGTAATTTCACGACAGATGAATGGTGTAGCAATGTCTAAAGGACGAACAGACTCATACAGTACACTCAATTTCATAAATAATCGATCAAACAAAACTTACACTTAATACAATCAAACATTCTCTCCTTAAAATTAAGAAAGATCTTTAACTGATTATTTACACTTGAGCAGCTGTTAATTTTTTTTTTCATTTCAATCTCTCCATGTTATTCTTAACACTCATTAACATACTTTGAGGGCATCCCATGCCCTTCAAGATTAAAATATTAAACAAAACAATATAAAAAAGAAAAGTTATGTCTCTATGCATAAATATGAATGGAGGCAAATTTATAACACTTAAAACATTAAAATGTTCACGAAATAGCGAGGTGTTGCCTTAATAAAAAAAGTCTTCATGTATTACATGTTCGGACAAGAGTTCAGTACTTCTTGTTACTAAAAAGTATAACATAATATGATAAGAACAATACTAACACTATTAAAAAATACAATAAATATAAGCTCCAACAGCAAAAACTGGTCTAAAAATGGGGTTTTATAATCCAGAGGGAGATCGATTTGTAACAGTTGAAAAAACCCCCAACTAATAATTGTGACATACACTTTCTAAAACTAAAACAATTCTTAAAATAGTCTTGATACAATTATAAAAAGGGAAAATATGTAATATAAAACTATACCCAAGTTCAAGTTGATGGTAAAAAGTAACAGAATTAAATTAAGAATGTTCTAGCTTTTATGGCCGATGATATTTCATGCAAATAACAATCATGATTAGCGAACAATCGTAATTTAAGATAAGAAAAAAATATGGAAGGAAAAAGATTACTTATTTAAGATATATTATTTGTAGTTTTGAGTCCACAAAACAATGAATTGTACGTTTCAGTGAAGCAGACTGCACAATATATTGTACAGTGAAGCCAAAGACAGCTTTTAGAAGGATTCACTATCAGACAGAGGCATTGACTATCTATTGATTATAGCTATCCAGGTGGGCTGAAGGACAAGTTGTCTTACATGTGGAGCTACTAACATCAAATACAAACAAACAACATAATGTGTTACTCATAATAACTACTTCAATGGTATAGTAATTCACAATACAAAAACACATTCTAATGCATTCTTAGATGTTTAAAAACTAATACATTTACACTAATAATATACAAAAAACTAACTAATATATTGAATAAGAAACAAACTATATCATATATTTATATAGTAATAATTAATAGCTATTAAACACTATTTATTTTTAAATATGACCTAACTTATATGAATGTAAACATGAGAAATATGGAATCACATCAGCAAGAATAAAATCCAAATGAGGCTAATGTATAGATTAAATTTTCTTCAAGAGATGTTCTCACCTTAATTAAATTGGAAACTAAATAAAAAAGGGACAATTACCTTAATTATTTGTATCTTGTAATTGAGTTACAGATGAAAATAAATTGGTTCTGAAAGTTGATGTGTTTATTATAAATTTATAATTAAGTAATAAGTAATTATACATTTATAATTAAAGTTTATAAAAGATAAATCAAAACAAGACTTTTTTGCATAAGAACACAGAGTTTTGGCAGAACATGTTTTTATAGCACCGTTTGGATGGAGTTTTTGATGGTAGTCAAGTTTAACTTGATACATCAACCAATTAGAATTTACTTTGGTGACCAAAAGTTTTTCACAAGTAATCTTAACCAGTGTTTCACTTTGATGATGGTCACGAATAATCATATTTCAACGTTGGTACCCTATATATTTACAGAGAGAAAAATACAAGTTCCCTCCATGAGAAGAGCTTAAGATATAGGATAAAATAGCAATATTTGACAGAGCTTTTATTTTAACTAGACATGTGTTTCTTATAAATAAGTTTTAAATTTATTTATAAATTGCTGAACTAAATAGTAACTTATTTTAGGCAAGAAAAAAATATACTTTGTATACAATCAAATGAAAACCAACAATTAAAAATTGCTAAAAAATTGAGCGCTGTCCAAAATACTGTTTGATTTTTTTTGTGTTTGTTTGCATAATTTAAATAATATGAAAACATTAATCATGGGTTATCATCAGTCCTATTAAACTAGATAACTAAACCAATTAAAAAAAAAAATTGGTCGGTAGCGTAGTTGGTTCAATCCCAGCTTCATAAGCTAAAGGTTCTCAGTTCGATCCCAATCAGAGTCAATACATTTTGAGAAGGATCAGCTGATAACCACCGGCTCTGTCTTCGCCTCGTTCTTCGCCTCGGTCTCCGCCTCGGTCTCCCCCTCGGTCTCCGCCTTGTTCTCCGCCTCGGTCTCCGCCTCAGTCTCCAGCTTGGTCTCCGCCTCGGTCTCCGCCTTTGTCTCCGCCTAGGTCTCCACCTCGGTCTCCTTCTCGGTCTCCACTTCGGTCTCCTCCTCGTTCTCCGCCTCGGTCTCCAATTATTTGGTCTCTGCCTCGGTCTCCACTTCAGTCTCCGCCTCGTAAAAAGCTTCGTAACTGTAGCCGAGCTGGAACGCTCATTTTAGTCCATTAAGCATTGGATCGAGAGAACGCAACGACCTTCCATAAATATTTGGATCGCGGTGTGGATCGACCTGTGGTCCATTAAGTATTGGAACGCGGAAGGCCCGGAGAGCCCGACGAAGACACGTACCGTGGTATTGACCCACCCACCCACCCATAGACACGTACAATGGTACAATGGTAATGGTATCATTTGTCATTGGGCTATTAATTAATGACACTTTCTAAGGAATAGTCGGCCTTAGTTTGTATCAATGACTACATTCGCTCATCTACACTCATCACACTCATTCGAAATCCATATTCGCCCATATCTTGACGATCGGCGTCTAAAGAATAAATAAATAAATAAGTGCACTATGTCCAAACTGATTACAACAGCTCTTTTTTGGCTTTGAGTTCTAATAACGCACAAATTCTAATAACTAACAAGAACTACAAATTCTGATGTTAGTTACTGATGCATTTTGTTTCACGTTTTTATAAAAGTAATTATCTTCTTTAGTAATGATGATGATATGCTTATTGTTTGTAATGTCTAATACAACCTGCCTTAATCATTACAAGACACAGCTCATCATAGAAATGACCTCTAGGTGTGACGTCAATAAGATTACGCTTAACTGTGTAATAAAGCAAAGGACACACTAAGGATATTTTATGGTCATCTGTTTAATGCAGCTTAGGCTGTGTTAAAGGTGCAATAGTGGCTATGAAGTTCTATTCAGTAGTCTAAATAACATGGCAGCATTCTTCATCATAATTCCTCTCCTAATACGTCAGGTGAGATTTCAAGGAAAATAAAACCCTACACATTCTATGACAATATAATCCCAAAGAAGCCACACATTAAATTAGTTTCATAGCTATGATCTTAAAATAAGTCAATTTTTGATTTTCGACAATTCAAGCTTAAAAGTAGAGACAGAAACAGAATATATTATATGAGTTTAAAAAGAGCCCATAGGTAACGTTAAAAGTTTCAAAGCCTTTTAATCTTGAAGAATCGAACGAGACAGTCAGAGCTCTCGCCAGCTAAGGGGACAACCAGACTAGATGACTTCTTTCACACATTTATCAACAATGCTGGTATTTTTAAAATATAAACGTTGGCTTCTAATAAATCTTTAATGGCATATTTTGGAGTGGTAAAATGCTCAAAGGGTTTTTAAAGATCATAAGTAATAGCGGCTTTGAATGCAAGTAAAGAACCAGACCGAGCTGAAAGCTCTTAGCCCTTTTATGTGAATGTTATAAGAAGCTGAAAGGCTAATTTACAACAACATATTACAAATAATCTCAATGACAAGATCCCTACTAAGCAAGCTGGTTCATACTTGGTTGAAAGTGTTGCAGCCTGGTTCATTCATTGACAACTTTAATTGAGAATAAGGTTAAAAAGAAAAAGGAAATAACAGCAGATATAAAAAAAGTATAGCATCTTTATAGGGTTCAAAAATAAACATAAAATGTAACTTATTCATTATTCTTTAGGAGTTTTTTTAATTGAAATTATAATTTAAAATCGATGTTAATAATCAAACAATTCAATAAATTTCTAAGTTATTTGAAAGGCCTTTCGATTACAAAGTAATCATTATAAAACACTAACATCAACTTGATTAACATAGATTTTAAATTGTAGGCTAACTTATTACTTCCACTAATTAACACTTTTTATTATGAACAAGTATCGTATTCATCATTACTTATTTTACATTTTTATATTGATAAACCGTGTCTTAAAAATAAATAAAATAAAAAAAAAGAAACATCAACTTTCAGTTGGCACGACTATAATATAATGATCTCTAACTTTCCATATAGATATATAACAATACATAGTTTTATCAAAAGCAATCTAAAATTGACTTAACAATGAGAACAAATTTAAATTCAAATAAATACCTTTATATGGCTTGATTAAAAATTGAATAAAAGGCTTCTATGGACATTTTTACAAAAAACATTAGCGTTGAGCAAATACGAGTGTCACCATAAATAATTTTACCGAGAAGGTGATCTTATGTCTAAGTAACATAATACATTACTTACATTATCAAAGCTGTATTCATGTTTATAGTACATAGAAGATCTGTCAAAAATGTGTTTGTATAAAGTGTGTGGGAGTTTTAGCAGTATGTGTATGGGTGGGCGGGTAGGTTACTACCACAGTACGTGTATGGGTGGGCGGGTGGGTTACTACCACTGTGTATGCGAGGGTACATCGTTATATTGGATGTGATTGTATCCAATCCAAACCCTAAGCTATTTCAACATGTCAACACCACTGAACATGTATAGGTGACCGGTGGGTCAGTACCACGGTACGTGTATGGGTGGGCGGGTGGATCAATTCCAATGTACGTGTATGGGTGGATAGATAGGTTAATACCACTGTACGTGTAAGGGTGGGCAGGTGGGTTAACACCACTGTACGTGTATATTCTACGAGTATATTACGCTTGCCTCGTGTATATACGAGTAAATATAAGAATTGCTTCGTATAATAGGATGCTGATTGTTAAATCTCTAGCTTTCAATTGTGTTTTTACTTTTAAATTAACTTTTATTTATTTTTATATATATGGAAAAGTACAACTCCATGTGAATTTAATGACATTTTCTATTACATTTGAGTTCCAAAGTTATGGAGAACTAAATACATGGTTTGGATTCCATGTAAAGTTTTGGGACCCTAGTTACCCTGGCTATTATGCTATATTAATAAGTGGCCCTTTCTGAAGAAGAACAATCAAACTAAGTTGGCAACCAGACTTCACAGGGCAACCAGACTTCACAGGTCATCCACATTCATCATACACTCAAGTAATCATATATATTTGCCTTAAAATACATAAAGTTATCTCATATCTAAGAATAAGAATAGTTATTTCCAAGGAACAATTTCTATGGATTCGGAATGCAGGGTAAATTGTAGTAATAATAGTAGTAATAGTAATCAATACCACTGCACGTGTATGTGTGGGAGGGTGGGTCATTACCACTGTACGTGTATGGGTGGGTCATTACCACTGCACGTGTATGGGTGGGCGGGTGGGACATTATCCCTGTACGTGTGTGGGTGGGTGGGTGGGTCAATACCACTGTACGTGTATGGGTGGGTGGGTGGGTCAACACCCCTGTACGTGTAAGGGTCTTCCCCGAACTTTTAAAAATATCCACTATGTCATGATTGTAACGGTAATAGTTACAGGACATGCGTTGTGTTTGTAACGATAGTAATTACAGGGCATGAGGTATTGGTTGTAACAGCGATAATTACAGGACATGAGATATTTTTTGTAACGGTAATAATTACAGGACATGAGGTATTCTTTGTAACAGCAATAATTACAGAACATGAGGTATTGTATGTAACGGCAATAATTACAGGACATGAGATATTGTATGTAACCTCTACATATAATATTGACCCCTTAAAAAAATTTACTACTACTTGACTACTTAAAAAAAAAAAATGTGACAATTAGGTGGAACCTCAGTCTATATTTTCTTACAAAGCACAATCTTCTGCATGGGTTGCATTTTAGCTACTATTACATAAACTATGTTAGTTTACTGGTAATTCATTGCTCAGCCACTCGCTGCTGTCCACAGAAGTAGATATGCACATTGGTATTGTAATTTACCACAAACATAAGCTATAGAAATGCCTGGGTCAATAGCAGCATTTTCTCAACAAAACAAATATTATTTGTTTAATTTTGTTTAGATTGAAATAATGTTGACTTTCACCCTGACAGCGCCAATTTTTTTCATAAATACTATTAGAGTAAACACAACATTCCATTAATAAGAGCATATTCCCTGCGCTAAAAACAGCAAACAATACATGATGCACAACTATTAACCAATATTATTGATCAGAATAACTATAGATATCACACTAGCCTTCCAAATAGTATTTTTTTAAGTGGATTTGATACACAACAGAAAATTATAACAACTGCAATTCAAGGTTATGAAATCCTATGAAAATACTTGTAAGGTTATGGTTTTTATTCCAAATATTATAACATGGATAATAGTTTGATATACGTATTTTCAAACTACAAAATCTGCAAAATCAGGAACATCAATTGAAACATTTTCAGAATATGGCAAGAGGTCACTTAAATGTCAGAGGACTATGTAACAAAATACTTCAGCTAGAAATATTTTAAAGCAAAACCAGATCTTTTCCTATTGACAGAACATGAATTTGAAAATGATTGAAAATGATTTTAAAGCAAAACCAGATCTTTTCCTATTGACAGAACATGAATTTGAAAATGATAAACTTCAAATGATTTAAATACAAAATAGATACTTTTAAACAATTTCAGAAGACAGGACATAAAAATGGAGGTATGTCTACTTTTAAAATCTTTCAAACCAATGCAGAAGTTATTAAAATAGTAACAATTTGTCAGAAAGTAAAAAAGTTTAATGTTGTGAAATTAAATCATCAGTGGATGGTAAAACTATTATTGTAAGTGTACTGTACAGAAACTTGGATGGGGATATTGACATTTAACAAAAATCTCATAAATTACTTTCAAGAGAAATCTAAATCTAGGTACGTACTGGCAAAGTTAATTTCATCATTGGTAGTGATTTAATATACACCTCTTGGAGCCAAACAACAACACAATGAATTTAACAACATCGTAAAAAGAGTTGGCTTGGTCATTCAATACCTGAGGCCAACAGAAAAACTAACCACTCAGAAACATGTATAGCTCATTTTATCACTAACCTAGAAAACAGCAGATGTCCAGTTGAACCATTCATATCCGATCATAATTCTATTGTTTAAAAATCGATGTAATCCACCAGAAAAATAATAAAAAACCAAAAAGACCATTAGGGAATTCAATGAAAGTAGTTTAATGGAATTAAAAGTTAGACTTTTAGAAAAGTTGGGAGACAGAAGTAAAAAAATGAGTAGTTCGTTTTCGTATCACTACTATGTCATGCCCAGTAGGCCTGAGATAAAATTAAAAAAATAAGCTTCCTACAGCTTATGGAAAAGCATCAGGTCTGGTGAAAATAATTTTAAGTATACTGCTGCTCTTAAAAGATATGGAGATAAGCTAGACTGAAAAAAACTAAGTGGTACAACAATATAATCAATGATTCAGATAACAAACCAAAAGAATCCTGGAATACAGCTAACATTGTATAACAGAAAAGTAAAACAATCTTGAAACAGGTTCATAAAAAATGAAAATAAAAGAATTAATAATCCGATTCAATTAAGTGCATTTCAATTATTTTTTTTATCAAAATCGCAAATGAGATTAAATACTGATTGAAAATCAATCATGCTTTATGTCTTTACGCAGTTTCAGAATAATCTCACATTTAACAATTATAATTAATTGACAAAAAAAAACTATGCAAAAACTCTTTGTTAATTTCAGTCGAAAGACACCTTCTAGGATTGATGGCCTTTGTATCAAGACTCAAATTATGTTACTCAAAATAACTTGACCACTGGTGGATCTTGTAAATAAATCAATTAGTAGCTGCATCTACCTAAACGCCTGCAAAATTACCATTAAGAAGGGAGTTCATATGGACGTTTATAACTGTCGTCCAATGTAACTCCTACCACTGGTTTCAAAATTCATGAAAAAAAAAACTGTAACCAACTAATCTATACCTTCACAGATTTTAACTACCATCTACCTTGAAAAAATAAAAAAGATAAGGCTCTACCTTGAGGTAAATAAACTTCTAGCAGTGTCTTTGTCTCTTTGTATAATGTCTTTATACTATATTTGTATAGTTTCAGAAAATCAAAATTAGCCAAATTGGCTATGATCAATTTTGTAAATGCTTGCATTGAGGCAGTGGAGGCTGGCGACTGTTAAGGCATGTTTTGTAGATCCCTCAAAAGTCTTTGACTTTGTCAATGCTCACATTCTTATTACCAAACTTTCGGCGCTGTGCGCTCTTATACTTGTCCAACAGGTATCTGGTAGTAGAAATTATGCACAAAACTAGAATCAAGAACATCCAATCTAAGCCAGAATTGATGGAGGAGTTCTACAGGGCTGAATTCTCTGTCCTCTTCTTTTTTCCGATTTATATAAATTGCACAACCAAAATAAAATAAAACCTTTCCATGTTTACAGATTACCTGTCACCGAAAATAGGGACTGTGATTCTCACCACTGCCGTTTAGTTCATACGTCTTATTCAATCATTCTTTGGGGAGGGAGGGTGGGGCAATCAAAACAAAAAAACGCCAATCAAATTTTCACTTTGAATAAAAAAGTAATCAGAGCTATGTTGGATGTACCAAACCAGCTCACTGTATAAATTGATTTATTGAACATTTTATCTGTACCAAGTTTGTATGTTTATGAGTATGCAGTATATATTAAATTACAAAATCTTGAATGCATTAATGATGTACACTTGTATGATACTTGGCATAGAAACACTTTCGCTGTATACCATGGGCTTTTGAGGAATCATTGAGGAAAAACCAAATTATTCTGACAACAACATTTCTCAAGCGCTGCTTATGTTTAAAAAAATTATAAATTATTTAACAAAATTCAATAGTGAGCTCAAGAAATTTTTTAATCATAACTGCTTCCACTGTTTAGAATTGTTTGAATTCAGTGCAAACCTACCCTGACCCTTTCCTAGGGCAGTTTGACCTGCAAATTTCAAGTATTAAGTAAGTAAGTATCAAGAAGAAAAGTAAAATATCAAGCCTTATATAATTCATAAAACCTACAAAGATGTTCAATCCAATTTAAATAATCATACTAACTCTCAAAAGAAAGACACCTTTAAAATTATTACTAGCTTCAGTTTGAAAATTGAAATGTTTTTCATGGGTCAAATTGTTCAAAGAAGATACAGTAGCAGGATTGCCATACTACCATAGGGTTTGTATTTTACATTCTGTGTCCGTTCCATAGAAAGAAAAAAACTTTGTAGATGTCCGTATTTTTTGTTCTTTTAGTAGATATTAAAAATATATATTAAATATTTAATATTGTAAAAAAGACAAATATGTATTACTATTCACTTGGGCAATAGTCAATCAACAATCGTGAGAAGTTGTCTGTTGTATGATATCACTATTATATCACACACTTCCTTCCCCTTAAGAAAAGAAATTTTCAACTCTTGAACTTGGCTGAAAACAAGGGTGAACATTTTGAAAGAGTGTTGGAGTTTGCTCACTTTCTCTATCTGGTACTTCAGCATCAGATGAATGAGTTTTTTCACTAATGGAAAAATATCTGGCCACCCAATCGGAATAAGCTGTCACTGGAGAAAGTCAAAACTATTATGAGGATCATAGATAACAGTGACATGTCATGTACTAAGTTTTTTAAGCCATTAAAAACAATGATTTTTTTACTTTAAAAAGTTATCTCTTCTAAAAAATAAGACTGGTTTCAGCCTTCAGCCAATACAACTAGTACAAGTGATGCCTGAACTTTTTCAAGAAGATTTATGACAATTAATTGAGTTCGGCCAATTTAACTTAAACTTTATGAACTACTTTTTGAAAGAATACACACAATATTTATTAGTGTTGTATTACTCTCAAATCTTAAAATAAATTATATTTTTAATACTAATAGTAAGTAACACAATGCTGTATAATTTCCCAGTTTAACCTAAATCGCACATAAAACATTTCATATTTACAAAATACCCCCACCAGACTCCCAAGTATATCTGGTGTCCATATTTTACTATGAAAATTTATGGCAACCCTACACAGTAAACATTAAAAATTGACTTTTTGCCACACTCAACCACTTTTGATCATCAAATATCACTTGTTTAACTTAAAAGCTTCCTTTATAAAAAGAAAAAAAACACTAATGTAGTTAAATTCACCTGTAATGTCCTCTATTTATTGTAAAAATGTCTATTGTTTCTCTATATATTTCATCTGTATCAGTTCAAACAAATCCAGAGTCATTCCCTAAGACTTCATTGCAATTTGCCTAAATTAGTCAAAGTGTGGTTCTTTAACTGACAATAGAATAATAATCATAATATCTTAGCTGTAGGCTAGTAAATATGTGTTAGTGAAATTTCTATTGTAGATATGTCATTATTTGTGAGGTATTATTTGTGCATTCTGCTGCTAGATGTTGTTATGATTAATTTGTAACAAGTTGCAACACTAACTTTCATTTTGTCTAGTTCACTATTTCACCATTGAAGTGTTTATTAAACTTGGTAAATGTTGTGCCTGACTTACTTCGTGGTTTCTCTTTTTGGCTGGAATAAGAAATTACATTACCACTTCATTTGATCATTTCAGTCATTATATCAATTCATTTCCCAGCTGCTAAGTTAACTGTTATAATAACAAACTAGAAATACTTTTAATCCACCTACAAATTCTGTAATCATGGAATCACAATAAAAATACATTGACAACACTTGCTGGTTGAAATATGTGTCAGTATTTATTCTAATTTTTGACTAAATTAAAAAATGTAGTGCTTGCAACATTAGTTTATTTTAACAATGATAAGCTAAGCTACTATTATGTCCATTATAAATAAGAAATCAAAAATTACATTTTTTTCTTACTCCATATAGACTAGTTTCATGTGAAGCTCACATATGTGCACAATGAAGAGACTTAAGTTTCATGCATTCATTATTAGAAAGTTTATGAAAATTTTTCATTTCTTTTATTTCTTCTCATTTCTTGGTACGTGCATTCAGCTTCAGGTGATGCCGACCACATGGTGTCTCTCATACACAAGTCTAGCCAGTCTCCAATAGGTTGGATCAGTGAGAACTTGTCTAATTGTACAATCTGGTTGGAGTCTCTTCCTCAGTTCATCTCTAATATCCAAATATTTGGTACAGTGTAAAAGGATGTGTTGCATGGTTTCTTCCTCAGCTTGACATAGAAGACACAGAGGCGACTCTGTGAGTTGAAAATGAAAGAGATAGGACTTTTATTTTCATTTTTAAAATCATCTGGCTCTTCATGCGAATGATGAGACGGATCTGGGTAAGTTTTTGTAGATTTCTGTAAGGTTCTTTGAGAAGATCATAGAGATGGCAGCCAGTCGGTTCATCATTCCACCTCTCCACCCACCTGTGTTTTATAATGTTATTATGGGATGTGGCTATGCAGCTCATTAGAGTTAGTTCTTTAGAAGGAACAGGATACAAGTTAGTGGCTGTTTTGGCGACATTGTCAGCTTTTTTATTTCCATGTAGACCACAATGACCCGGTATCCATTGGAAGCAAATGTCTTTCTCCGGAGCCATTTTCATGAGGTGGTGAATCTCTTGAATTCTTTGATAAAAACTGAAGGACTTATATTGCAAGAGAAGTTGTAGTGCACTTTTGGAGTCACTAAGGATGCATATTCTCCTGCTTTCCACAGACATGCTGTGGGCAACCGCTGCGTTGATGGCAAGGAGCTCTGCGTCGGTACTGGAGCTTGAATTTGCTGGAATGAAGAAGTTCTGGCAGGAATGATTCACAAAATAACCAGCTCTGGACTTGAGTTTAATTGGATCCAATGACCCATCTATGTAAATCTTATAGTGGTCATTCATGATAGCTTGAATGTATGACTTCTAGAGCAGCGGTTCTTTGTGCTAGTTCAGGATCTTTTGTGGATGTTGGACCTGGGATGTGTAGTGATATTTTTGGAGGTTGGAAGTTCCATGGTGGGATACAATTTATTGTTGGGTAAGCAACCAGGATTATGTTTAGAGTATTTTTCGTTATCAGTATTGTCTAATTATTAAAGGATGACTTGTTATAGGTTTATTGTGGGCTTAGTAAGAAAATTGGATCTGATGTGGGATCTGCAGATATATTTATGAATTTGTGCCAGATTAATTTTTGGATGTCCATTTCTACAGGCTCTGTGTTAAGTTCTATCTCCATTGATCGTACTGGGGTGGTCTTTGGGCATCCAAGACAAGTTCTTAGGGCCCAGTTTTGGATTGTGTTTAATTTGTTAATGTGTGATTTTTCTGCAGAGCCCCAGACAATGAATAGTATAAAGAATTGTCTCAGGATGAGAGTATTTGCTCCTTACTCTATGATAGCAATGGCTTTGAGTAAGTTCAGTCTACCTGTACACTGCAATGAAATCTGTTGTATGTGATTCTTTCATAGAAGTTTCGGGTCTAGAGTTATCCCAAGCAGTGTAGTGTTTGGATTGTGGGGCACTGCTTTCCTTTGATTTGAAGTTCTGGGACAAAGTGTTTACATATGTATTTTCTTTTAAAAAGGCAGATTCTGTTTTTGTTGATGAGATTGACATGCTCCACTTTTCCATCCCTGCATTAAGGGTGTTTAAGGCATCTTGCACTTGTTGAGTGGCTTGTATTGGATCTTTGTCAGAGTTCCATATCGTGATGTCATCTGCAAATATGTAACTGTCTACTGCGCTGGGTAGAGTTGCTTGTATGTCACTGAGCACAACATTGAACAGGGTAGGACTCAATACAGATCCCTGTGGAACTCCACGAACGACTGGAAATTCATCTCAGAGTGTGTTGTTAACTTGAGTTTTGATTTCTCTGTTTTAGAAAGTTTTAGAGGTATCTCAGCATTTTGCCTCTAATTCGAGTGATTAGACATTGTAGTAATACTGTGGAGTGGGGTATTTTGTCAAAAGCTGCTTCCAGGTCCACCGTTACAGCTACTGTTGTCATATTGGCTGAGAAAGACCTGTAGACTGACTCTATGAAGTGTAGAAGAGTATCTATTTTTGGTCTATATCAAAACTGTTTTTGGTGTAGCTTTTTTGGCTTTCCAGTCTCTATACAAGCCTCTTGTTTACCAGCATTTCCATCAATTTTCCTAGGCAAGATGATAATGAAATTGGCCTACATGATTCAGGTAGGTCTGGATCTTTTGCTGGTTTCAGAATTGGTATGATGGTGGCTTGTTTCCATTTTTCAGGAATATTATCTGTATTCCAGATGTTGTTGAACAGGGTGAGAATGTCTTCAAGAGATTGTTGAGACAGATTCATTAACATAGCATTGTGTATGTTGTCCTCTCCTGGTGCACTATTTTTTATGTCTGCTATGACTTGAAGAAATGAATTCATTGTAAAAGGGATATCAGCCATGTTTTCATGGAATGTTTGGAGGTCTAAGTTACATGACAGGTATTGTTCTTCACGGGTAAGTGTTTTTGAAAAAGGAATCACTATAGCAGACCTTTTGGCATATTCTGTATTTAATATATCTTTCTCTTTTTTAAATATCGTGTTATTTTTGTCAAATGTGGTTGATTGAGTTGGCATTTTTTCCTTCGATGTTCTTGAATCGTTTCCATGCAGCAGACGCTGGAGTATTTCAGTTGATAGATGAGACTAATTCTCTCCTATCAACAATCAAGTTGGATAGTTTTGATTTTAACACTTTTCTTTTAAAGATTGCATTGGCGTGATTGTACTCAGCTCTACTTTCGGCATCTCTTAGTTTCATCCATCTTTTTCTGGCTCTTTGTCTACTTTTCCTCAGTTCTGTAAGAGTAGGTGTCCACCAAATGTTCATTGGGCGTGATTTTCGGTTTTTGATTTTTGGTATGCTTGTTTCGGCTGCTGTACTGATGGCATTCTCTATGTCTATTAGATTGTTACTATGGGTTGATAGATACTCGTCAACTTTTTGCTTGAAAGTATCCTAGTCGGCCTTGCTAATTTTGTATTTGGTTTGTGGTACAGGGTTATTGTTGTTATTGCTCTCTTCTGAAAAAAATATCTTAAAGTGAGCTGGGATTTGATCACTTTCTAGATCATTTCCTACCTTCCAGTTGTTTATTTGAAGAGTTAAGTTTGCTGATATGATAGAGAGGTCTAAGGTGCTCAGTGAGCCTGAACTAGATGACTGGTAGGTCGATTGGTTTTCTTTATTACACAAAATTATATTTTCATTTTGTATCCACTAGTAGACTACCTCACAATTTTTTTTGGCATCATTATCCCAGCTGGGGTGTCTTGCATTAAACTCTCCCATTATTACTGTATATAATTTTTTTTTTCTTAGGTTTGATAATATCAAGTTCTTGTAGAGTTACTCCTTGGTTTGGTATACATACATTTACAATAGTTAACTTGTATGATTTATGCACCTGCAGTTCTATAGTTATTGCTTCTATATGAATGGTTGAGAACTTGCTTGTGTCACTTATTGGCAGTGAGTTGTGAAAAAGGAAAGCTACTCCTCCTCCTCTTCTATTTTAACGGGAGCAGCTTACCAATTTATAGTCCTGAAGCTTTGGATGAAGTTTTTCGTCTTGAGATAGAAAGGTTTCTTGAATGCAGACTATTTTTGATTTTGTTTCGCCTATTTCTTGCTTGAGGTCTTCAAATTTCTTTTTAATCGATCTAGCATTCTAATGCATGACATTGACATAGCTGGTTTGCATTTCTTTTTTATTAGTGTTTTTTTTTTTTTTTTTTATGGAGACATTTTTTCCAAATGATACATGGAACTTCAGATTATCTTTCGTTTTAATTTTAATTGCATTAAATATTTCAACAGCTTTATCTCTGTTGGGACACCATGTTTCTTTTCTTTTGTAACTGCCTATACCTCTCTCTATTATTATCAGGTTTTTGTCTATTTCGAGTTTATCCCTTAGTTGTTTGAGGTTGTCATGTCTATTCCATAGGAGTACTTTAAATCTATTTGGGTGATTGTGATTACTTTTCTTATAATCCTGTCTTGAGCTCTTAGCAGAACTTGTCTGGAATTGTGACTTGTCATATTTTTGAGAGGGCTGTACTCGAAAAAACAACAACTAACGGTACTAGTATTCAGTTCACTATATCTAATGAAAAATATAGCAATCCAGGAGTAGAAAACGATGACCAACCAGCTCACCCCTTTTTTCTGTAGGTTTTTTTAGGTTATGTTTTGGCAAGAGATATTTGAATGAAAAAAATAATAATTTTTTGATAATAACTAGAAGAAATCAATACAAAATTATATAATAAGCATTGAATATCATTTTAAAAACAGATAATTATAATATAAATCAAATTTTAGGTTATGTTTAGGTGAGAGTTATTTGAATGAAGAAATAATTATTGTTTTGACAATAACTGGAAGAAATCAATTACAATTTATAAAATAAGTATCACTTTGAAAACAGATAATTATAAAAATTAAAATTATAATACAATTAAAACTTAAAAGATTTGATCACAAAAATAATAAAATCATTTAACTTCAGTAAATATAAACTACAAAACATAATTTAAAGTGGTTGTTTCTCAAATTATCAAGCCACTCCTAGGAAGACGATATCCCTATGTTAGACATACACTATTACCATCAGCGGGCTTAAGACTTTTGGTGCCGGGGTATTCACATTTTTTATGTGAAAAATGCCAGGCAATTTTTGATGAAATTGCAAGGTTTCAAACAAACATACACAGCATCTATGTTTTTTGTCATATTTAGATAAATATTTTTTTTAAGTGAAGGAAAAGAAGTGTTCTTCCTAATTAGGTATATGTTATGCTCATAATTAAAAAATCTTTTTTATTAAAACAAAATGTTTGATACATAAGATTTTTTTAGTTTTATTTTTCTAATTTGAAGGTATATAGCATATTTGCAAAAGTTTTTTAAAATTTGTTCTCATTACCATTTTATAGAGAATTTCAAACTGAACAAAGGCAAATAACTTCATTTACCATTCTATAAAAATGTTAATTTTATAAAAATATAACTAAAGTGCTGCACTTTTGTTACCTAACAACATACAGACTAACAATTGAAATCTATAAAGCAGTTTTTCTTAGATAAAACTGGGGTTGTTGATTTACATCTGTATTATTCTAATAGTTACAAAATAAAAATAAATAGCTCACTGTCTGATAAAGATGAGTTTTCATCAAATGAAGTTATATCAGCAATGAATTCGTCAGCTACATCAACATTGTTTTGGCCCAACCTACTAGTGCTAGCAACTGATGTATCAGGTTCACTTACTTTCTCTAATAACGTTAGCAACAGTGTTTTGTCTTCTGCTGGAATACTTGTATCGTCACTCCTTGTAATAACTTCTAAGTACATAAAAAATAATTTTGTTCACTTAATAGATAAATAAAACACGAACAAACATTATAACAATACACTAAATAGCGCGAAATACGAGTTCAGCTGCACTGACTACTGACATAATCTAATGTTTACTGCAATTAGCTGCGCAATTATACAAAAAAGTGTGAAACTGACGATGACAGTTATTATCGATTAGTCTGGTATGAATATGGCGGCTGATTGAAGAAAGATAGTGAATAGTGATGTAATAACGCTGTGGAGCGTCTCTCACAGCGACGCTGGCATTTTTCGCACTAGCACGGTGCTCACAGCAACTTCCGGCACTATAAGGGTTAAACATGCTTTTGTATTTCAAATGGATAGTTTAAGTTTATTATTATAATGAGTTATAGTAAACACTGTATGATTATTAGAGTTTCATACTCAAATGGGCCATTTGACTTAATGGCCATAATTTAATATTTGTTTTTAAATAAAAAATTGTCAAGACTTAACATGTTGACTGCCACACAACAATTTTAGCTCACGCCATGAAGGCCACCAGTGGCCCTCACTAGATTTCAGCCTGGCGCCACAGCTGTTTCTACGGTAAAGTTCAATGTTCATTGTTCCATGCAACCGGAAATGACTCCCCGAGTACAGGAATAGCCGACATTCGGTCTTTTGCCGCCATTTTGTGAAGTTATTGATGAGGTACACCGGTGGCCCTCATGGCATGGGGGTAAAACTTTACATATGCCATATGATGTTTCAGCTGTTTTGTTGTGATGTTTATATTTTCTTCCCGCGCACTGGTCAGCTTTTGAGGTTAGGTGTTTAGTAAGTGACAGAAACTAGTCTGTCTAAATGTTGTAAAAACTAGTTCAAATATATAAAAACGTATTTAGGGTTGCTTTATTTAAAAACCAGAGTACCATTTTCTATAACATTTTATGAGCTTTCAGAATATATCATTAAAAATTACGTAATACTAAAAATGGCGCTACAATTTGTGTTTGATTTATAAGACGCGAGGGCCACCGGTGGCCCACATGGCGTCAGGCGGACATACAGTTTTACTACAGCGGCCTCAGAATGACACAATAAATTATCTACGCTGGCAGTCAACGTGTTAAATTTAAAGTCATTCTTATATTTTACAGAAAACAAAGTATGAAAGAGCTCAATTTTTCACAAAAACCAACATATGGTCTTCTTTTGTCTCAATTCCTTTTTATGATCTCTGTATTTTTCTGCTGAACACAAATATATGTAACAGGCTTTGCAACAAAATTACAACTCACCCATAAAACACTTTTCATAAACCTAACCTACATAACCAAACTTAACATATCCTTCATAAAAATTTTAGATTTGCGTTTAAATGGTTCCTGGCTTTAGATTAGATGTAAAAATATAGAGGTTTGCGTGAAAAAATATAAAAAAAATCCAGATTTTGTGATTAATATTGTTGTTTAAGTTATAATGATGATGCTTTGGCTGCTAATCGCAATGTGCCACAAAAGTACTTCTACTGTCAGGCCTATATCTTCAGAAATTATAAAATTATCATACACCAAAATAGTTTCCAAATCCATGTTCAGAGTAAAAAATATCAAGTTAAAAAATTATATAAAATTACCGGAAATAGGCTTACGTAAAAGTAAAAAGTTAAAGATTGTCTTATTTTACCAGGCAAAGTTAGGGCTAAGGAGCCCTCTCTATCACCAATAATAGATCAGCTGGGTCACATCGAATTTATTACTGGTCACATCGGAAATCGAACCCGGACCGGCAGCGTGGCAAACCAGCGCCCTTATCTACGGCCGCTCTAAACTAGTAAAAGTTGTGAAAATACTTGGTTTTTTTCAAAATATTTGGTAAAAAAAACATATTTTTGCAGAATAAAAAGCATCTCCTGAAAATATATAGCTAATTCTTGACCTACTTCAGCCAGTTTTCATATTTATTACGTGGCAAGAGACTGCTTAGCGGTATTTAACTTACCCAGTTCAAAGCACTTAATTTAGAGTGGTGATTAGCATGTTTCCATTACAAAATGATAACTCAATGAAAGAGTTTGCTATTGTATAAAACACAATTATAGTAAATACTGTGTAATGGTATTGTAAGCTTTGTTATGGAAATGAGAACTTCAATTACAACATGAGAACTGCATGAAATGCCACCTTTATTTATAAATATTTTTTCACAAATCCACTGTGAAAAAACATATTTAGTGTTCCATTGTCACAAATCATAGCTTTTACTATTTGTTTGTTTCAGTAGGTGCAATATTAATTAGTACTGTGTAGAGCCTAATACTGCTATACAACATTTAACCTAAATGGTGCATGCAACTAAACATTGCGTGCTTGTAGTTTTTACCATCTTGTTACTATGCACGTATTGTTTTTAATGCGTAAATGGTGTAAACCGCGTATAAATAAATAAGCACTAGGTCTAATAATCATGTCAAAATAAAAATGATTGGAAAACTTTAAGTAAAAAAAAGGATATAGGCCTAGATAAAAATAAGATTTGATGAAAAGCCTATATCATTTTTTTTATATTTTGGTACTTCAAAACAAAAACAATTATTCTTATTAGCTACTTTCCCAGAAAATGTGGATTTGATTTTAAGTAGCCACTACTTATAAAAATTTCAAGACATGAGAAAATGTCTACAAAGTGCATGGCTCAGCCTGAATACATAACGCTACATTATGAAAAAAGATTAAAATGTTAAATTTCAGAGGAGACAGCTGGCAAACATAATTTTCGGCAGCCTAATGTTTTAAAATCAGAGCCTTGTAGGCCTAAGCCTTAAAAATTAAGTGGCTTTAGTTAACCCTTTTAAGGCTGACGGCCGTAATAGGCACCAGTGGTAAAACTTCTGTTTGCAGCTGACGGATGTAATAGGCACCCGACGTCAATTACGTGAAACCAGCGGACGGCTGTAATAGGCACCCGTCGATATTTTTTTTAGTTTACTGGCTTATTATGTATCCAAACGCCATATAACTATCTACGAATATCGTGAACAATACTGGTTTCATGGATAACTAAACATGTCAGCATTTTTCTAAATATTTATTTCATGCATCTATGTTTTGATTCGCTACTCGTCTGTCGGCAGTTAGGTGACCAGTCTTGACAGTCTGTGTTGTTTTGTTTAGTATGAAGTGTGGTTATGTCGTATTATTATTTGTAATAGTAATGTGTTCGATCAATGAAGTGTTACATTGTGGATTACATTAGTATTATACATTGAAAATATGAGTAAAAGAAAATGGGAACGGTCGCCAATAAGTGAAAGATATTCATCCCTTGTGTTTTGGAAAGCACCGATGTTGATTGTGTAAAATTTTTATTGTAAATAATGTAAATAGTGTTGTATTAATTTTTTGTATATAGTAAAGATTTTTTTATATTTATAAGAACTTGTGGAGGAACTGTAAATGGACTATGTTTGTAAGGAACATATTGCATATGAGTGTATTTTTTATTTTATTTTTTATTTTATTTTATTTATTATGATTAACGGCATATGCCTTTTTAACAAAATAGTATACAAGAAAATTTAAGCTAAAAATAGAGAACAGAAAAATTGAGAACAGAGGCTAATAAATATGGTAATTATCTGTGCTTAAAGAATTATTTGGATAACAATATACAATTGAGAACAATCAAGTTAACATGTACATATAAATATATGCAATAAATTCAACAATTTGTGTTGATATAGTATAAGTGATATTAGCGATAACAAGCATAAATATTTAGTAAATGTAACATAATAATATCTAACAAATATGCAAATTCTAACACGAAAATATAAATAAATACACATAACATGATGAACGGTTTGATAATCAAGATGACTATAGACTGCAATGGGTGTGAATGAATAGCAAAAATATGCGAATGAGTGTGATGAAATAATAAGTTACAACATTGGTAAGGGTGGTGGTGGTGATTGAGTTAGCTATAGCTGGAGAAAGCCTCAAGATTCATCATTCTCTCCCCGGGTGATCATCTTCTTGAACCGAGCAGCACTACAGTTAAAGAAATCAATGTCTGAAGGTAGGGTGTTTCCTGTGCGTTGCAACCGAACCATGGTACTGTGTTGTGCATATGATGTGGTGTGGTGTGTTCTGGCAAACAGCTCCCTGGATCTGGTAGAAGCTGGAACGTGGAAATAAATCAGTGATAGAAGTTCCGGACAGCGAATCTTACCATTGATGATCTTGAAAAGAAACATAAGATCAGATGTCCTTCTTCGCAATTCTAGCGATTGCAAGCCCAGTGTTACAGCCAATTCATCAACAGGAACTTCAGAGAAGCGATAACCCAGTCGTAGACCCACCAGCCGGATAAAGTGAGTTTGAATGGATTGCAGTCTTTCGATAAGGAAATCCTGATACGGTGACCAGACGGTTGAACAATACTCAAGATAGGACCTAACCAAGTGACAGTAAAGAGTCTTCAAAGCTGTTGGGGAAGTGAAGAAGCGAGAAAACCTTATTATCAGGCCCAGGACACTGTTGGCTCGTTTGCAGATGTAATTCACATGTAGCTCGGGGCTCAGATTCGGGCAACATAGAATTCCGAGGTCTTTTATCTCATACACTCTCTTCAGATTGACACCATTAAGTGTATAGTCATTATGTATCACAGACTCAGTCCTATGGAAGGTTATGACGATACACTTGGACACATTGAGGGTCATAAGGTTATCAGAGCACCATTTCTCCACGATCAACAAGCTATTTTGAAGTGCTACACAATCATCTATGGTGTTGATGGACAAGTAGAGCTTGATATCGTCTGCAAAGAGCAAATGCTTGACTTCTAATGCCTCTGATAAGTCGTTAATGAACAGGTTGAATAATATAGGACCAAGATGTGAGCCCTGTGGTACTCCAGATGATGCAATGAACTCCTGGGAGTTGGCAAAAGCGTATTTAACTATGAGCTTGCGATTATCCAGGTAAGAAGAGAACCATTTCAGGAGCGGTCCATGGACTCCATAACGGGACAACTTGTCGAGCAGAAGAGAATGGCAAACACGATCAAAGGCCTTTGCAAAATCTAAATATATGGCATCAACTTGTTGGCGATTTGAAAAGGAAGATATAACATCAGATTGAAATAGCACTAAGTTTGTAGCTGGAGATCTGCCTGGAGAGAAGCCATGTTGTGATGAGGAGATATGGCGCTGAAGCAAAGGGAAGATCTTGGAGAGAACCAATTTTTCAAGTACCTTGGACAGGGTAGACAGTATAGCAATCGGCCTATAGTTTCCCGCTTCCGAGAGGGCCCCGGATTTATGGATAGGGACAATGTAGCTTGATTTCAGGGCTTCAGGGAATATTCCATTAGCTATTGATGCCTTAAAGAGATGCTGTAATGGTCCAGTTTAAGGGACATAAAAAGAGCGCATTCTGAAATTCATACAAATTAGGCGCAGTGCAAGTTTATATGTAAAATGCTACACATGCACTTTTAATCAAGGTAGGCACTTCAAAGTTTGTATTATAACTATAAAAAATGTGTACTTTCTAAATATTTATGTTATATTGATGTATAACCATGATTTATATTTATTTTGTTAGGTCAAAGTCATTATCATTCAGTTCTGATGAAAAATAATTTTTTTTAAAACTAAAACTATGCTCCGTGGCTGAAAAACACCTTAGGCTTGACCATACAAGTAACATTAAAACAGGCAGCCTTTTTCGCGCATGACCAAAAAAATCGTGTCAGCCTTAACCCTCGATCTAGCATTTTATGAAATTTCGTACAATTTTTTCGTCACCAAACTGGCATTGTACGAATTTTCGTACAATTGCAGAGTCGGAGATTTACCATATTTATAATGCGCAAAAATCGAGCTACTTCGATGTTTTTATACTCTATGTACTCAGCGTGAACAGACGATTCCAGTAGTATGCAACAACGCACACTGCACTCTATCGGCGTTATTTTAAAACGTAGTGAAAGTTGAAGAAGGAAGCCAATCTCTGAGTCTCGCCATTTTTGTTGTTGTTTAGTCTGCCGGGCCTGATTTCAACTACGGTATATAATTATCGTTTACAGTGTAATTATCACTTCTAGTGTGTTTAGAAGTGTATTATATTGTATTAGAGCATGTTTTTAGCTTAATTTTAGTATATAATAGAACTCTGTAGTGTTTATAGAAAATTTGTATCATATTTTTGAATGTTATAGTAACCGTGGTTACTAATTTTCAGGTTTTTGTATACGTTCCAGTTAAAAATTTATAAAAAATAATGTTTACTTACAAACCTATATAAACTATATATTTTCTGAAACTAGATAAAATTAAAAACATTTTGACTATCTCACATTTCTTTTTTTATCATCAACATTGATCATAGGGGGAGGTCCCCCCTATTTTCCGCGATTTCTAAAAAAATTTACAAATATTTCATAACATAAAAAAAAATTTATAGGTTATGAATTATGTATTATATGATAGCCCACATTCTTGTGAACAGTTTGATACCACACAATTGTACTTTTATTGCAATATAATATTTTTTATGAATTTTATAAAATATCACTGCAAAATCACCAAAAATGACCGGACATTTTGGGCAAAAATGACTTCCGGATGAGGGTTAAAATTAACTAGGCTAATATTCAAATTCGTTTCTGAAGAATATTAGGAACTAATAAAAATGTCAGTAGGTATAAAACTGTAAAAATTACTAAAATAGGGTATCGCTAGGTTTTTAGAGAGCTGAGATATAGATTTTTATCTAATGAAGGCCTATGCTTAAGGTTATGTAAACATTTACAAACTTACCAATAAGTAGTTTACTAAATAGTCCAACTGCTGCGACAGTTAATGTACTTGCAATATTCCAAAATAGAAAAGGCTTTCGTAGAGTAGGAAATATCCAATCTATTCTAAACTCCATTTTGGAGTTTTTACAATTATTTTGCATAAAGTTAATTTTCACACACGAATCATTTTAGCGGACGACATTGGGAAATGTGACTGACATTGTTTTCGAACTGTACAACCAAATGTGATGGTTGAGCGAGCTGCTGTTAGATAAACCGATATAGGAAGAAATATAGCAATACCAGAAAGTAGACGCAGCTGAGGACCAGCTGATCTTTATGAATTTTTCTTCCATTCCAACATAATATTATTAAAATAATGCCTGCAACACTTTCATAGAGTAAAAACGACAAAAATTGGTATTACCAAATACACGTATATGATCAATTAAATATATGTCACTTAATTGATAGTATTTATTCATTTTATTTTTAACTCAAAGCATTACGCCATTTTAAATTACTGTTACAGGTGGTATAAATTTGCATTTATTATTACAAAATATTAACATGAATATTATACCACTTTACAATAGTGATTTTGTACGATATAAATAGGATATGTATACAAGACACATTTAATCATTCTGTAATTCTAGTCCGATAAAATGAGCAAATAATCATAAGAAAAACAAGAACAACAATACCGGCAACCTTAATTTAAATTAACAATTAACTACAACAACTGGATTCGTGCAACAACACTGGAAAATAATATTGAGAAAAAACAATAACAACGATGATAAATTAATCGTATATTCTTACATATGAGACGCCGACACAATGTTGTGTGTAATTTAAGGCGAATATGAATGGTTATATGAGTGTAAGATGAGTGTGGATGAGTGTAGTCTGGTTACTAACTGAGTTCAACTGTTCCTCAGAAAGGGCAATTTATTAATAGCCCAACAGCCAGGGCAACTAAGGGTCCTACAGCTTTATGTGGAATCTGAACCACGTAGTGCTGGTCTGATTTTCAGCTAATTGACAAGCCTGATACTCAGTTATCTCCCCCACACAACATCCGCACAATAATTACCACCCAACCTGGACACCCCAGACTTCTTTAGTAGTGTCCACGCCATAGATTTCCCATACAATGTTAAATTTTGAGTCTCAAAATATCAGCTGTGTTTGTAGTCCATTGTGAAGCACTAGTGTCCCATGTAAATGTAATGCAGTTTAAACCATTTGTGGTTGCGGGCCTCACTAACTATAGTCCAGCCGTTCTAACTTTACCTCTGGGGTTTGCGGGCTAAACTGGATATTCGACATAGGCAACGGTCACATCCAGACTGCCACAGCCCTCCTCTAAATTTTATATCTGGTGACTCACAATTGGGAAGACTGTAGGAAGGTACACATTTATTCTTTTTAATGGGAATTAAAATCATTGTAATGCTTAACTGGGAAATACTTTTTTCTCTTAGAACTTAGGCTTAAGCGGCCGGTATCATAACTAGAATCTACAGTTTCCGGTGACAACCGCGTCAAGGTACTATCTACAATATTTACAAGATGACCAGACGTTTCGCCCATACTGTGATGTGGCATCCTCAGTGGTTTCTCTGAGACTCATGGGGATGATTCTACTCATGAGTCCAAGTCCCTAATATTTTGAAGAAAG
Organism: Stictocephala bisonia; assembly: GCA_035578905.1. Taxonomy (NCBI): domain Eukaryota; kingdom Metazoa; phylum Arthropoda; class Insecta; order Hemiptera; family Membracidae; genus Stictocephala; species Stictocephala bisonia. Next base: position 484,749 of record JAQJVL010000133.1, read on the forward strand.
ATTTTAAGCTTTTTTGTATTTAACTTATATAAGGGAAATGTAGGACTTGATCCAATAGAGGGTTTAAAGGCAAGGTATCTGGTGGTACATTACTGTTGTTTAGAAATGATTACATTTTAATCAGATTTGGCATGAGATACCTGAAGCTGTACAAGAATTACTATTAAAAACCTGTAAAAAATTACTGTAGAGTTTTTATATTGCTACTAGCTGAACCCGGCGGACGTTGTCTCGCCTTTCATTTTCATAAAATGTAAACTGCAAAACAAAAAATTATTTATTTTTTATTTTCACGTTTCACCACATGTTTTAATTACCGAGGAAAAAAGGTTAACACCAAATACAGATCACCTGATCAAGTAAAAGTAGTTTGTGCTACACTCTCAAGGTGAAATGTAGAACTAAAATAAATCAAAACATATACAGTACTGTGGTTGTGAGAACTTCAATCTGCTTATGGCATGTAAACTACATTAACCCACACAGTCATATGTTTTTTGTAAACAATTCAGATTCTCCATTTGAATAACATGGGATATTTAGGAGCCCGTGGGGCGGGACCCTGTGGACGGATCTGCATCAAACTTCACAGAAACCATCTCGGGAGTATACAGGACAATATCCTAAAGTTTCATGGCGATTGGTTGGATGGTTTGGCAGCGCATAAACTTCAAACATACATACATACATACATATATATATATATATATATATATATAAATATATACAAAAATCCTCTTTTATAAATATAGACTAGCTGTACCCACCCGCTTCGCCGGTCATAATATTGAGTTTGATTTAGAACCTAATAGCTGAAAGAATTCGAGCATTTTTGCTTCTTCTACCAATATTAGATTTTTTAGGAGGCATGTCATAAAAAGTAAACTGCAAAACAAATAATTATTTATTTTTATTTTCATGTTTCACCACATGTTTTAATTTATCTTTAACATTTAACGTTTTAATTTATATTTAACATTTTTAACAGATCACCTGATCAAGTAAAAGTAGTGTGTGCTACACTCTCAAGGTGAAATGTAGAACTACAATAAATCAAAACATATACAGTACTGTTGTTGTGAGAACTTCAATCTGCTTATGGCATGTGAAACTACATTAAACCACACAGTCATATGTTTTTTGTAAACAATTCAGATTCTCCATTTGAATAACATGGGATCTTTAGGAGCCCGTGGGGAGGGACTCTGTGGACGGATCTGCATCAAACTTCACAGAAACCATCTCGGGAGTATACAGGACAATATCCTAAAGTTTCATGGCGATCGGTTGATGGTTTGGCAGCGCATAAACTTCAAACATATATATATACACAAACATCCTCTTTTATAAATATAGATTAAACACTGTTTTAGACATAGTTAACGAAGATTTGAAGTCGTCCATTGAGTTTGTCATAGGGAATTCATAGCATTCTAGTGGCATTGTTTGTCCAGTGTTGCTACCAGCTCCAGTGAGATCAGTAGTAGTGTTGCTGAGATGTTGATTGTACTGCTTCTAGGATCTCCAGGGTGGAATTCAACTCTATTTGCTTTAATAAAATAGTGGAGGTTGCAGTAAGCAGATTCTGTTTGAAGTCTGCCGAAGAGAGTCCATTTTGTAAGAGCTGTTTTGAGTTTTCATTAAACGCTATAATCTGTACAGAGGCTTTTGTTTATGCTGGAAATCCACACCAAAGGTTTGATCACTGCGCACTATATTTTGTTTTGTTTGCATTGTGTCTGGATTATAATATATTACTATAACAAATTAATTGGTTTTACTTACATGTTTCAGTCAATCTGTCCAACATGGAAAAAACTAGACGGCGCATTTCACATCAAGTGATCCATCTTGAAGTCTCCTGTAGATATGCTGTTATTCTTCATCTATATTAAGTTTATTAATAGACACAAAGCACTAAGCACCAATAGTTGACATACATCATTAATCACATATTATAATTATATTAAAATGAAGTTCTAGTCTGTTGCTCTACGGCAGGATTAGTATCAGTGCATGCCAGTATGTTATTTTTGTTTTAATACTGTATTATTGTGATATGTTTAGAAATGGATTTGAACTATTGGTGTTCGGTGATATGTTTGTATTAATAAACCAAATAGAGACGAAGCATAGCTGTGTGGTGGCTCAGTGGCTAAAGCTTAGCACTGCGGAGGGCAAGGTCCAAAGTTGTAATCCCCAACTGAGTTAACGGCTGATACTTTACTTGTTGAATGTGATTCACACACAAGCCAGCAGGCCCATGTGAAAAAATTTATAAATTATAAATAAAAAAAGCTATCTAAAGAGTCAACAAACACAAAGATCAGTATTACATTGATCATACCAGAGATATTTACAGTTTCATGGGGGTTTCATTTATGATACGAACCGCCACTGCTTTAGCATCTTTGATGTTCAATACCAACTCTACAATCTGTTTATAAAATATTAAGTTTTTTAATACATTGTTTTTAACTTTTATTGTATGCATGCTCCTTTAGTTAACAGGTGTTTTTGAAAAACAGTCCAAAACCTTGGATTACAACAGTAATTTCTCATTGATTTGAAAACGAGATCCAGATTACCTTAATGTCTAAAACAGAAATCATTCTTACCCATCTCTGTTGTGTAGAATGTTGAAAAACTTTCAGGTTTGGTAAACTGACTTTTCACATCCTTCATAATGTTCATCTGAACTACTTAGGAACCGTGCCTAAATTATGTAAGGCTAAAATTTACTTTTTCAGAACGGACTAGTATTGGTAATACCTGCCCCCCTCAAATTTTTGTCATCTATTTTTAATGAATATTATGATTCATAAAAGTCATTGTTTTGATTTTTTGCTCGTTTTCTAATGGGGGAAGAATATAATACTTACTTTAAAAATTTTATAGTTTTGAAAATAACGATGAAATTTTGTGAATGAATTCAAACAAATTGTTGAGGTTTAATAGTTGTGTAGCAACCCCCCACCTTCCTCCGTAACGGTGCATAACGCTGCTGAAAACCCTCCTTCCCCCCTAAAGGTGTTACATAATTTAGAGACGGCCCTCAGATTCTCTCCATTTCCTTTTTCCAGTGTTATATATCCAATTTACATAATGATCAGCCATAGTAATTCAAAATAACCTCTTGATCAGTCATAATTTCAATTTTAATATCAAATTGAAAGATTCATTCTGACACGACAGGATATGCATTTATTACATCATTTTGTTGAACATGTTCTATATGCTGTCGATCCAGATTGACAGCTATTTTCAATAAATCATGACACACTGGTATTTTCCCTAATAAAATAGAAATATACAGCAAAATTGTTTTGTTTAGTCCAAACAATATGTGGTGTTTTCTATACTCACAACAAGCTGAGATCAACCAATTTAAGACAGGATACTCTCAGTGAACCCTATCAACTGGGCATTCTACACTTAATTGAACGGTAAGGTGCTTATGACAGTGGCTATTGAGTGAACTACCGCCATTCTTTTTTTAGTCTATTTATGCCAGTGGTATTTTTTACTCAATCTTCAAACGATGTTATGGGACAACAGCCCAAACTCATAAAGCAAATTTGAAGTGGACCTCCCGGGTTTTGTACCTGTGACCATCTGCATATGAAGCAGAAGTGCTAACCAACACTAGGTAGCAAGAGGCCTTAATTCTAATTGGGAATTAAATATTTGGTACACTATTAGCTCAGTTATAGCTGACTCGGTATGTGCTTGAGAGAGACAGAGAGAGAGAGAGAAAGAGGAAAGAGAGAGAGAGAGAGAGAGAGAGAGAGAGAGAGAGAGAGAGAGAGAGAGAGAGAGAGAGAGAGAGAGAGAGAGAGAGAGAGAGAGAGAGAGAGAGAGAGAGAGAGAGAGAGAGAGAGAGAGAGAGAGAGAGAGAGAGAGAGAGAGAGAGAGAGAGAGAGAGAGAGAGAGAGAGAGAGAGAGAGAGAGAGAGAGAGAGAGAGAGAGAGAGAGAGAGAGAGAGAGAGAGAGAGAGAGAGAGAGAGAGAGAGAGAGAGAGAGAGAGAGAGAGAGAGAGAGAGAGAGAGAGAGAGAGAGAGAGAGAGAGAGAGAGAGAGAGAGAGAGAGAGAGAGAGAGAGAGAGAGAGAGAGAGAGAGAGAGAGAGAGAGAGAGAGAGAGAGAGAGAGAGAGAGAGAGAGAGAGAGAGAGAGAGAGAGAGAGAGAGAGAGAGAGAGAGAGAGAGAGAGAGAGAGAGAGAGAGAGAGAGAGAGAGAGAGAGAGAGAGAGAGAGAGAGAGAGAGAGAGAGAGAGAGAGAGAGAGAGAGAGAGAGAGAGAGAGAGAGAGAGAGAGAGAGAGAGAGAGAGAGAGAGAGAGAGAGAGAGAGAGAGAGAGAGAGAGAGAGAGAGAGAGAGAGAGAGAGAGAGAGAGAGAGAGAGAGAGAGAGAGAGAGAGAGAGAGAGAGAGAGAGAGAGAGAGAGAGAGAGAGAGAGAGAGAGAGAGAGAGAGAGAGAGAGAGAGAGAGAGAGAGAGAGAGAGAGAGAGAGAGAGAGAGAGAGAGAGAGAGAGAGAGAGAGAGAGAGAGAGAGAGAGAGAGAGAGAGAGAGAGAGAGAGAGAGAGAGAGAGAGAGAGAGAGAGAGAGAGAGAGAGAGAGAGAGAGAGAGAGAGAGAGAGAGAGAGAGAGAGAGAGAGAGAGAGAGAGAGAGAGAGAGAGAGAGAGAGAGAGAGAGAGAGAGAGAGAGAGAGAGAGAGAGAGAGAGAGAGAGAGAGAGAGAGAGAGAGAGAGAGAGAGAAGAGAGAGAGAGAGAGAGAGAGAGAGAGAGAGAGAGAGAGAGAGAGAGAGAGAGAGAGAGAGAGAGAGAGAGAGAGAGAGAGAGAGAGAGAGAGAGAGAGAGAGAGGAGAGAGAGAGAGAGAGAGAGAGAGAGAGAGAGAGAGAGAGAGAGAGAGAGAGAGAGAGAGAGAGAGAGAGAGAGAGAGAGAGAGAGAGAGAGAGAGAGAGAGAGAGAGAGAGAGAGAGAGAGAGAGAGAGAGAGAGAGAGAGAGAGAGAGAGAGAGAGAGAGAGAGAGAGAGAGAGAGAGAGAGAGAGAGAGAGAGAGAGAGAGAGAGAGAGAGAGAGAGAGAGAGAGAGAGAGAGAGAGAGAGAGAGAGAGAGAGAGAGAGAGAGAGAGAGAGAGAGAGAGAGAGAGAGAGAGAGAGAGAGAGAGAGAGAGAGAGAGAGAGAGAGAGAGAGAGAGAGAGAGAGAGAGAGAGAGAGAGAGAGAGAGAGAGAGAGAGAGAGAGAGAGAGAGAGAGAGAGAGAGAGAGAGAGAGAGAGAGAGAGAGAGAGAGAGAGAGAGAGAGAGAGAGAGAGAGAGAGAGAGAGAGAGAGAGAGAGAGAGAGAGAGAGAGAGAGAGTGGAAGGGAGACTGCTGGCACTAACTGTGAAAACGGAACATGAACTAATTTCATCGAATAGAAAAACCAGCTTCACGAGATCCATATAAGCAATATAGTCTTCTTATTTCAATAACAAATTATTCTTTCCAGATATTAAATGGTCAAACCGATTTCCAAAACAATACAATTTTTGTCACAACTATACAACACAAAAAAACCACAGTTAAAAATGAAATAATTCAGTAAAGTAAAGTTGGCAACGCCACCCTCCCATGAATCACTGACCTCCTAAAAATTACCTTTGGTAGTTCAAACAGGCAAGTGAAGGAATTTGAACATTAATGTGTACAGTAAAAGCCTAGAGTGAAGTGCACCTCAAGATGAAGTACATTCTTTGAATCCAGTTGCGAAAACACTCCGAAAGATTGGTGGCGGAACAAAAAGAAGTATTATTTTACTATTTTTTGTTATTTATATAGCCAAGTATGCTAGTGTCAACAATTACTTTTCAATGATAACTTTTAAACTCTGGCTATTGTTTTAGATTTTTACCAAATTAAACCACCCTACCACTATGTTTCCTCATGATAGCTACTCAGCATCTGGGAAAAACCCACTGAACCTGAAGCGTAAATAAATAAATTTGTTTTTTGTATTGGACTAATTCCGTAAAAAATTATTTTGCATGTTAACTATTTATGGCTTTACATTTCTTAAATAATTTAATGTACAAAAATATTGAATTATTTCAATTTTCTTAATATAAATCAACTTGCAGAACACCAATATGACTCTAGATTTTGAAAGCAAATACCAATCAAGAGTTACAATTTAGAGATATTCACCAGGAAAACTAGTTTTAGAGGCTCCAAATATTATAATGAATTAATGGAAATATAAAATCAGGGAAAAATTTGAAAAAAATACTCTAGATATATTTGAAATGTTTTACAAGCAATAATGTACGTACACACAAGAGGAATTTCATTTAAATAAGTACATTAACTAAAATCACCTAATTTGAAACAAATGTACTATCATTATTATTTTATTCTCGTTTATGATAACTTTAAAAAATGTTTTAAACTGTTTTATTTGTAACTATAGTATACTTTGGTCATATAGTAAATTCTATTCCAACTGTATCAAATGCAGTAATGAATAAAGAAAATGAAATTACTTTAGTATTGGTTGTTAGGAAAGCAATATATGGGATTATGACAGTCTTTACAATAGTTATGATTATATATATATATTAAAGCCAAATACCACTGACTCACTCACTCGTCACGAAATCTCATAAACCAGTGAATCGATTTAAACAAAATTTTAAAGGAGCTTTAGTATCGAAGGGATCTACTAAAAAAGGATTTTTTGAAATTCCATTCCTAAGGGGTACAAACAGTCCCTAAAAATTTCCTTTTTCCAAAAGAATAACATTGGGTTGCTTTTAATAAATTAATAACAGCTGTTTTGTAAATAAATAAACATTTTTATTTTGTATTTTTGACATTACCCTATTGATCCATTTTATAAGTTTAATATTTAGCTGTTAAACAAAAACAAATGAAATAAATACGTTTGAAATAGGCTAAGTAATACCCTATACTAATAAATAGGTAGCAACGCAAGTAATATGAGTGAATACTGTAAAAAAAATTAATATTGTGATTTTACGTTATACAGATAATCTACTATTATTTGTAGTCAAAGTCACATGCTGAGGCTGAAGGCCGAGGTGTATCGAGTGCAGCGAGAGTCGAGGTTGGCACACGAAGCGTACAGGGATGTCCCCTAGTTAGTTATAATTGCTAATCTTCTTGCTTAACACCAATGAATAATTTCTGGCTAACCATTGTTTAAATATCAATTCAAACAATAAGATAATAAATTCCATAAGTTATCGCAGGGTTACTATTTGGAAACAATGGTAAATATCAGTGTGAGAATGCCAGTGGCCTGATGGTGTCACTGGCATTACAGTGCTAGCTGACTCACTTCTTATATATTATTTATGTTCTCCATAATATTTTAAACATCAGTAATTAATCAGTTACTTTTTAAATAATATTCTATGCTATGATTTTATTCTGTAATTCATAACATTTGGGTGTTTGCATAATAATTTGGTTCAAAACTTAGGAAATAGAAGGATCTAAAGGTGTTGTAGATAAAATAGCTATAAGATATAACAAATATTCTAACAGATAAAAATGTATTATTTGAGATCATAAATGTAATTATAATTATGAGTGATAGATTACACAACTACGTACATTGACAAACTATGACGTTACTCTTGAGTGAGCGATGGAGGGAGAGATGCATGTGATATCTACCACGCTTTCATCTAGTAACAGTGATTTTACTGGTACTATAGAGAAGAGAGAAATAAATGTCACCTCCAACAGTGCGCTGAATGTGTATTGAGTAGTTAGTTTTCCAGTTTGTTATGCAGATGGTGGGGTCAGCACTATTGTCAGACTCTACCATTTCCAACAAATCCTCAAGGATAAACTTAGTAATTATTACTATAGATATATAAAGATATATATTAATTAATTATAACTGGCATTATGGGGTTTGCTACGGTCATAAGGAAGCAACTCTGTTTATTGTTTATCTATGCTGGTATCTAACAAGAAGAACATTATTTGTTGTGTTCTGTCATTAGGATAAATATCATAGTTTTTATGTTTTCAGGCTACTACAAAAACAATTAAATGTTATTTCTGTTCTTTGAAAAACCAAAATAATCTTACCCTAAGCAAGTTCGTATAAAGAAAATAGATTTGTTTATATGGTTAATTACTTTTAGTAAAATTCTATATACTGTAGTTTTTATTTTAAATAAATGAATGCCATATGAAGTTTATTGTCCTGCATTATAAATAAAATTCAAAGATTTAATAAAACTTAAAAAGTAATATTTTCTTGTTAACTAAATTGAATAAATATTTAGTCTGATTCTATGAAACTTACATTAAAAAAAGTCAAATAGTATTTATTTTGTAGACTTTGTCAAACACTCAATGTTATATAAAGTAGTGTTTAGTTTTTCTTGACGGCAATAGACAATATTCATTTTCAGAAGAGTGAAAATCAGGAAATTGTTTTTGTAAGAAGATTTGAGATCTTCGAGGACGGCAAACCTTTCAGTTTTATTCCTACACTCGGATATTGCTTTGAGGAAATGAACATTCTTGGTAAGTCTTTTTGAGAAAATTTATGTCCTTCTGTATAGTTACTGTGATTAATGATAAATAAACACTTTCAACAAAAGACAGACTTTGTACTAATGAGTAATAATGTCATTAATTGGAATAGCAGAACTAAACAGTTCTCTGAAATAAAACTTTATTATAATAAATTAATAACCCCATGATTTTTTTTTATATAAGAGAGTATTTATCTTGCCAAAGGAGTGTACAATAAATGGTTCCAAAGAATTGGTAGACACTTTCCCCCATATTAAACACTAAAAAGAAATAAAAACTTTGAAAATAACAAGTTTGATTCCCAAGTATGTTTTTTGCCATATCTAAAAACTAGTCAAGTTAGGGACCTGTATATTTTACTAAAATATTTTGAATTGTAATTCACATCTTTCCTGAAAATTTAATCAAAATCGTTAAAGCAGTTTTTGAGAAAATTTAATTTTTGTATGTTTTTTGCCCATAAAGATTTAAAAAAAACTAAAATTTTAAAAAAGTGAAAAAATAATCCGGAGATATTTGCTAAATATACCTTCAAACCAAATTTCATAAAAATTGATCCATCCATTTGGTCTCCAGCGAAGACAGGCGTACGTATGGACAGACTTCCAAAATCTTTCTTCAAAAAACACTTCTTTTGGGTTCAGGGGACCCTAAAATTGATTTTTAGACAAACTTGTAAAAAAAATTTCTTTGAACGATCACAATACTTTCTCTATGCTAACGCATATGGGAGAAAGTAAAAGTACCTTAAAAGGAACTTATCAGTGAAAAGTTCCTAAGAATAACCTATATAATGGTCCGCATATAACCTAATAATGGGCTAAATATCAGCTGATGGTTAAATTGAACCCTTCAACTCACTTAGTTTGTAGAAAAACAATTTTCAACCAAGAATAACAGTTGTGCATAATATCTTTGATGTATTTTATGACCTTTCCACTGATATCTCCGATAAACAAAATTGTGATTATTGGGGAGAGATAGTCTAATAAGTCATGTTAGTAAGGAGTTTTCCATTGGTAAAAAAAAAAATTGGGTGTGCGTCGGACCACACGGTGGAAGTTATACTTCTTTGGCCATTCTCATACACCCACTCACGCACACAAACAGACAGGATATATAAATGAAATATAAGACATTTTTCAATATTATTCAATATATTTATCTTCAATATGTTATACGTGACTTCATTATTATATTATACACCTATATTATCATTATCAGTAATTTCTTCGATTAAATTTCTTCTATTAACAATCGATTAATCGATAGTTCTTAAAAATTTGTTCTTACTTTTCAGCGTGACGCGGTTTCTCGACCAACATCCCATCCCAAAGTGTCTAACGGGCGCAAAGAAGTATAACTTCAAAATAATCATAATATAACTTACTGTATGTATCTGTCAGTGAAGAAAATCATGTAAAATAAAGTAAACATTAAAGTCATGTAGTTAAAATAAATTGCAATACTTATTATTACATGTCAGCCAAAAAGTTAGTTCCAACAGTCCCTGTGGCAAACTAGCAGGCAACATAACACTGACTTCTTATCATCACTTATCAGTGGAAGAATAATAACATTATCGTCAGATTTAAATAAAGGAAAAATCGTTGTAGTATATTCATAAAAATTTAAATATTCATTTAAAGTTTAAAAAAATAACAATAATCAAACATCAAAAGAGTTAATTGGTGATAAGTAGTCTATAATTCTGTTGTTAAAAACTATTTCCTGTACAAAATAGAACAAAATTATATCATGCATAAGAATGTACCACAGTTTGATTATTAAAAAATAAAACTTAAAAAAATAAAAAAAAAAATAAAAAATAAAAAAAAAACAGTTTGGTTGTTAAAATATTACAAACTGTATTTGTACAGGAATAGTTGGGCGTGTATGGGCGGGTGGGTGGGTCATACCACTGTACGTGTATGGGTGGGTGGGTGGGTCAATACCACTGTACGTGTATGGGTGGGTGGGTAGGTTATTTCTTAGTAGAAAACTTTCTTATTTGTCAACTAACTTTAATTTAATAAATCGATACTACGCACGAATACAATACTATTGAGCAGACCACGAAAATAATAACCAACCTTTCGGACTTTGATGCTCTTTTTACTGGACGTATTAATTTTAATGTATGAAAGGATTAAAACATCCTTTTAATATTAATATTTATAGTGTCTGATAGAAACTTAGTTTTTGTGACATAACAGATGTGCCAGTCGTAAACCTTTTTACAAACTACGGTCGGCGATTAATTATGCGCACCCGAGTTTTAAAGTTGTTTTCTAAGGATCTAAGAGGCCTACGAAAAATATAACCATTGTTTCCCTTGCTTGATTGTACGTTTTGAAATATTTTTCACTAAATATTTTTCACTAATAACATTTTTCAACTAAGATAAAAATCATTAATATCTGTTGTAATTGAAACATGTATATCTTAGTTGAAACGAAAAAAGTACCATAATTTTAATTGGTTTTCACTGTACATCAAGTTTATTACTAAAAAACCCCGTTAATGTATCGCATATATATTTAAATACCTGTTTGATAGAAATGCTTCCTATAAGTTTTATAATTTTTAACTTTTCGAGAAAAAAGGTTAAAAGGAAACTTATCAATATCCTATAACATTGTTTTCTTGGTTTTTAGAGGACGTAAAATAAATTTTTTGGTCTTGCAGTAATTTTTATGACATGTATATTACGATATATCACTTTCATAAATGTAATAAAATGTAGTGATTTTATATTGATTTAAATCAATATAAATGTATAAATTTAACGTGATTTTAAATAGATTTAAAGTTATTTTAAATTGATTTAGATTGATTTAAAGTTATTTTAAACTGATTTAAACCGATTTAGAATCACTGTATTTACTTACACATGTGGCAGTGATTTATCGTAACTATATACGTCATTAAAATCAAAACAACACCAAACAACTAATTTTACGACCTCTAAAAGCCAAGAAAACAATGTTTCAGGATATTGATAATAACATTTTTCTCGAAAAGTTCAAACTCTAAAATTCATAACCCTTATTGAAAAAATTCCTATCAACCAGTTATTAAAGTGTAAATGCGATACGAAAACGTGGTTTTGAGAAATAATGATGTAAACTTGATGTACAGTGAAAAATTGCTAAAATTCTGGTACATATTTGTTCCAACTAGGATAAGAATTATTAAACATTATAATACAAATTAAAAATTCATTTGTCATAACGTAAAATTAAACGAGGTAAACAACAGTGGTGTGATTAGGGTTTTCTTAGGCCTCTTCTTAGTTCATTAGAAAACATCCTTCAAACTCTGCGCCGAAAGTAGAAGTTTTAATTAAACTATGTTACTCTATTTTTTTTACTTTTAAAATTTGTAATAATCAACCAACCAACCTCTGTTTTACAGTTAAAGATTTTTATCACTCATATGAAACTAGGCGCAATTTTAGGTTCAAATGAATTATTATTTCATAACTTAACTCAATCTGAAAAGAGCTTTTTTTTGCAGCCTAAATTTATAGTAAACTACGTATGAATATTATTAATTTGAAGTGTTTTTTGTTAGAAAAAATATTGTAATTTAATATAATTCTTGTAAAAAACAATGTGAAATTTTTAAAAAATATTTTAATTTTTTAAATTATGAAATAACAATTTATTAAGCTACAACGTAAATATCGAAGCGTTTTTAATATCTCTTTGCTTGATCTAATCTTTTTTAATCATTTGACAGATATTGCAACTATTCAACACTATTATTACTATAAATATGTTTATGCTAAATAAATATTGTTGTTTTAGATAACAAGCTATCACAAGTAAAAAATTATAATAAAAAAACATCTCAATAGTATTTCCTTTCAGTTGGCTTAAATCTTTCTTAGCAATAGAGAACAAGCAAACGTAATCAAGATTCAAGAAATTATAATTAATACCCATAAAGTTTTATGATTATCATAAACAAAATACAATACTTCCAATAAAATGTCTGTATGCAACAAAGAACAGCATAATTATTATGTTTCCATATTTATACTGAGGAGATGATAAAAACCCATAAAATAAGTAGTCTATGTCGCTTAACTCTGGAAGAGCTCAAGATGTCGGTAGACAAAAACGAGGGAAATCAGTAGCCCAACAGAAAAGGAATACAGAAGGCACCGAGTTGACCATTGTTGGTAGAATTTATGGACTGAGGATGGCAGGTGATGTATGGAGAAGAGAGAAAGGAGTACATCATGTAGAAACAATGGAGATGTCAGTAGGTGAAAGAGAAGCCGCCGGAACAGCTGTCCCGTCTACCATAGAGGTTGTTTATTTAAGGGCATAGAATAACAAAGGAAGCATTACACGTATGATTGTGTTTGTACATAACTGAATCTACTATGGAAGTCAACGAAGAATTTAATGACCAACAAGTGTTTGCAGGTGTATACTGAACATTTAAGTTAAAGGCTTGCTTAATTATTTGAATTTTTATTATAGAAATAAAACATTACAATGGTGAACTAATGTTCATTACAATGGTCTAAAAAAATGCCTTCATTTAACGTTACTTTCTGACTTTAAACTATATTATTGTGAATAAACTATTTACTTTGTAAAGAAATAATATAACAGTAAGTTTTTTATTACTATGAATTAATGATGTACTAAATTAAATGTAGTGATAAAACAACAGGATAGAGAACTATATTGTACGTTTTATTGTATAGTTGCAGTTTTTCATCAATTATTCGAAAATGTTATTTTGAATTAATTAGCTTTTATAAAAATTGATTCGTGATACAATTTAGATGACAATTTGTGTACAAGTGTAATTTTCCACTCTTTTAAAATAAACACTTATTGTTTGTTGAACAGTTTTTATTTAATAATTACTAAATTTAATAATTACTAAACATTTTTGACGTTCTTTCTTACTTACATACTGTTCTGACTTATATATTTCTCTATGAATATACCATACTTCTTGTAGAACCGTTATTTACAATTATAAACCTGCTAAACGTCAAACAATACAAGTTTAAAGCAATATGAACACAATACATAAATAATGGTTATTGATTGTAGTAAACCAATATACCAACTTCAAACCAAAGGGAAATAAATCCCTTTGCGAGCCGAAATACATCCCCCAATATTTCCTTTGTAAATCCCTTGTTGTGGTTGATTGAAATCCATGCTTATAAACAACGTTTATTATCTCCTGCTTATACTGCATAAAACTTATGTTGTGTGATAATGTAGATTTCTTGCAACCTTATGAAATTTGTGTTGACCTTAAAAGTAAAAATAAGTTTGAAATTTTACTGTAAATTTCATAATTTTACTGCTTCAATCTTGAAATTTTCGTTATACATTACCACTAAACAATACTACTCAGTATAATATAATAGCATGCAATAGCGAAGCTCAGCCGTTTTACTTTCCAATCGTGCGTTGCAAGCGCTCCAAGCGGTTGTAAAGCAAAATCATCCAGCTGGTGCGGTAAGCAGCTGCTGTAGTACACGTGATTGTTGTTTATGTCAACTGTAGTTTTATGTAAATTATTATATTTTAAACATTTCAATGCTTTTTGCTCAATACTATTGTAACATATGAGAACTGCCATGCTATCTAGCGGAGAGATGCCGTGGCTCTGCTTCACAACCACTTGGAGCGCCAGCGTTGTCAAATGGCATTTTTCTCAATAGTAACTAAGCATCGCGACTGTGAATACTACATACAAAACTTATACATCTAAAGTTGGCAATACTGCTCACTTTAAACATTGCAGGATAGTTTAAACCATTTTTCCAATTTAAATCTTAATTGACGTATTATTCCTCTCTTATATTATGAGGTAAATTATGAATTTTACACAATAATATTTCCTCTTTTCTACACAAACCATAAAGTAAATTATACATACAATTACATAATATACAAAAAAAAAATACTAAAGGACTAAAAAAAAAAAAAAAAAAAAAAACACACAAACAGTCTTACCATGATATGAAAATGTAGCATGTAGTTTTTATTTGTAGGCTATGTGATAATTTTAGAAATGATTCAAGAACTTTCCAAGTTCCTGAGAAAAGCAGTGTGATGATTATAAACGAATTAATGATAAGAGCTAACAGAACTTCATATAATATTTTTATATTGTATATATATATATATATATATATATATAAATTAACCATGTCTTTTCTAACTATACAAATTACTCAAAAATGGAACAATGATTTATCATTTGAATCATATATTACACCATTGCAGAGCACAGACAGAACCCACCTCTCATCACAAAACAGAAGTGTTTGTACTCTGTGCCCCTCACAGTCTCATAAACAATCAGCTGTTCTAGGGGAGGCAGACAGTGGTCGTGACCTTGAACTCACCAACAATTAAACAGTCCTGTCGGCAATTGTAGAGTGACGTGCATATTGAATATAAGTGTGAAGTCGTGTTAATAATTAATTATGAAATGTGTATTTGAAGATAACACGGATTAAACTGTAATAGAGGTATTGTTTCAATTACTATGTTTATACTTAATCAACTGTGAAAACCTATTCTTAAAATTAAACTACCATCAATTAATTATCCATCAATTAAACTATTTTAGGTTATGATACATTTCTTACTTTCAAAATACTTAATATTTTGTGGAAGTGCTGTAATACACAGCTATTAAACTGGAAATATTTAAAATCAACATTCAAATAAAATTAAATATATTTTTATATTGTAACTAGCAATTTATGTTTAAAAATATCTCTAACCATGCCTTCACATCCAATAACCATTTTTGTTACTTTTCGAAACAGCCTTAGTAAACTGTGGACATTATTAAAATTAGTTGCTAGCTAGTTAAAAATCTTAGGAACAGTTTAGAATACGGTTTTGGTAAAAAAAGATTGAGTTAGATTTTAATACAATGGAATAATTTGAATTTCGTTATTTTATTTTATTTTATAATCTATTAAGGATCTACGTTTCTACTTTTAAAGGATTATATTCTTAAAAACTCTCTATGGAAGTACATTTTTGCTAAAAGAACAAGGGATGGATGAATTTTAACACACAATTCTTACAAACGTTCTGAAGTGTCAATAATTGTTTGATACTTGATTGATACATACGTCTCTCCCAATTATATAATTCCATACGCTATTCTACTATGAAGGTGGACAGAAAACAACGACCGTAATATTTTGTCGTTATATACATTTCTTAAAAGTAACATTTATCAGCAATAAGAGCTATCAATACTTAGATGGTGCTGTTTTATATGTACCCTACAGATTCACCAGAAAACGCCGTTTATCTATTTTAGTCAAATGAAAGAGCAAACTCAGTTGTCATGTAACGCATACACTTATTTTTAGGTTATGTTTGTTATTAACGAACGGTATGTTACAAACATTCAGTAAACACGTGAAGTAGCGTGCCTGTTATACATTATTTAGTACGGTAAACAGTAAATGCAAAATTCTCTACCATCAACATGTTATATGCTAATTAATAAATTATTTTTGTAGATAGCATTATATATTATTGACATTAACAAATCCCAGGAGAGTTGTAACAGCTGTTTTAGCAGACATTCGTCAGATTCCTTGCTTATTGTCAGTAGGCAATAGGCCCCTTTATTACAGGCCTAATAAATGTTTTACTACCTGGCCTATACTGTATTAGGTCTGAGGTGGTAATAGCTTCTCCTCTACCTCTACCATTCACACTTTATATTGATATAGTAAAGAACGACTCAGGTCGACGTGCTATAAAAACATAAAGAACAAGTAAAACTCTGTCTTTGTTTACCCGTTTATAGTTTATGATTCTGTGTTTATTATCTAATCGAGTAAAATAGTTACCAGAATGTTTTTAGTAAACAAAATAATTTAAGTATTATATTTTTAAATAGCTATAATATTAAATAATTGATATGTAGAGTAATTAGTTAACGTCCAGATTAATAAGCCAAAGGTTCTCAGTTCGATCCTAATCTGAATCAAAACAAATTTTGAAGATGATCAGCTGATCACTGGCTACTCATTTGTCATTGCGTCATCTATATATTTAATTTCGTAAGGCAAATCGGTTGCGTCAGCGGAAATGGCTCATTTTAAAGCTCTGATATTGTAGATGGGGGGAAAAATAAAAGTTTTGTGATCCGCCTAAAGGGCTCCGCCCCATTAATCCTCAAAGTTCCCATGTTAATCTTATGGGTAAAAGGTTTCTAACTTTTGTGTGTTTTAATACTATGGTAATATGGATTAAATATTCCAGCTATTAATGTTTTATAATCTAATTAACAAGGCACAAGGCCAAACCTTCAAGAAGCTGGTGTTTACCTGAACAAACCAGTGTTTACACATGGGCAACTTTACGTTTGAGTTTTACAAAACTATTAATAATTCAATATTAAACATTAAATATTTAACAGCAACATTTGTCTTTTATTTATTTAGGGGCTTTTCCCCTACAAGCCAATAGTTAAATTAATAACCCTTTCTAATGAATATTTTTGACCCATAGTACCTAGAAAAAATACGGTAAGTATCAAACGCATCTTGCATGACGTCACACGGATAAAGTAGCGGTTTTTTGGAACAACAAATAAACACAAAAAACATTCTCATGGTTATAGCCTAATGCAAGCTAATTTTTTTGAAAATGCGTAGCTTAACATTTAGGTGAAAGCTTCTACGTGATTGGTGGATTTAGTTACTATCAGCCTTGATTACATTTACCCAGGACTTATGTCCAAGAGGTTGCCTCAGACCTCAGACAAGTGCGCATCCGTCGTTCATTACTTATAACATGAACAATTTTTACTGATTATTAGTTTAATTAACGAAATAACTGTGACAAATAAGTATTTTCTCTACAAAATTGAAATCTAAATTAAAATTTAATAGATTTTGGCAAGTTTTAGCTATACTCGTATTACAAAAAAACCTAATAACATATAAAACACTATACAACAACCATACAAAAAACCTTATTGAAACATTTCAAATTAAGTTTATATTAAATCATTCGTAAAATCTGTGAACTCTTAAACTATTGAGCCATTTATAAATTTACTATGGAAGAAATTCATCAAACAGAATTTTTTATTCAAAACATATTTTATTTTTTGTATGTCAACTATAAAAATGAAATGAATAAAAATAATAAAATTGAATACAGCATTGAAAAAAAAAACAAAAACAAAATAATGTCCTAAAACAAAAGATAAATTGACTGGATTACCTACCATAAGTATGGAATGAATAAAAGAGTCAACATTCTTGGAGAGTTCCACAGAGGCGGTCCTATTGTTACGAATACCTTTAGCCAAAAACATTAGAATCGAAGCCAAACTTTGAAAGTGACATGGCAGGTGGGGTAGCGGTAAAAAGGCTGTTAGGAGTGGAATTAATTTAACTTCAATGAAGTTTTGGGGGGTGAGTGGATGGCGCCCCTGTCAAATTGAGCGGGAGGAGAACTTTGATTTGAATGGCTTCCGACTTACATGCAAAGTTCCCAGCCTCCTCAGTGGATTACTTAGGTTAAGTATCCCGGATACTGCAAAGTGAGCGAGTTAAGCACAAACTGCGTGAGTCGGAAACGACAATGTCACTGTCGTTTGTAACAACCAAGGACTTTGTGAGATGTGAAACTACACGTACATTTGTAACGAGTAAAACAAAACATTTTTTTAATTAACATTTTTGTTTAGTAATTTTTCAGGTATTTTTTTACTGTTAAAAAATGTTGTAATTATGGCGTGGACGCAAGTTAAAGTTTCTATATTTGTATTTGATTTAGTACATTTCTTTTCTTTCCTTATATACACCAGTGATCAGCCCAAGCATCTTTAAGTTCTCTAAAGTTGCTTACTTTTCCTTCCGTGGATCATAAAGTTTGTTAGTGTAGAAAACCCTATAAGTCTACTTTAGGGTGATGAAAAGTATAATCATGTCGGAGTTAGTAGAAATTACCTTAAACATTTCACAATGGAAACCGAACCAGCCAAACGTTTGTATCGTGTTTATTTTTTTCTTCGTATCAGCTGTATGAAACAAGTTGTATTAATTAAATTGAATACCAGTGTTACTCTTATATGGAAAAAGGCAACTTGAGGGGCTTTTTATACCTCTTAAGAATAGAATTTCAATTAATGCTTTCTTATTGGTTCTCTATGATACTTAAGCTGATTTTCCTCCAAATTTGATCCAAATGCGCAGTGATTCTGGAGATTTCGTAATCGGTGAGTACATCGTTTCTTCATTTTATATATTAGGCTTAACCTGCATAAGCTATCGTATAATGTAACACTAATAATTGTATCAAATTAATTTTTTTGCTAAATTTAAGGGTGACTTTGATTCTAATAGTTTTTAAACTATATACATATTGAACCCCTGATTTTAGTCATTTCGCTCGTTGAGGGGCCATTTTGTGTAACAAAAAACGCTAAAAATATGAATTACTATTTCAAGGATTCGGTCCGTAGTGAACACTCGAAGTGTTATTTGAACAGAAAAGAACTGTTCTAGTTCCATAAGTTGATATGGTTATAGTAAAAATATTGAGTATATTTTTTACAGTTAAATATGTGAAGCAGTTAATAATAAAATAACATTAGTTGAATTAACAGCTTAAATTCAACATTTTACACTATTCACACGATTCACTATTTACACTACTAATTAAAGTTTCAACAAGTGAAAAAGAAAGATAACCAGTTTTACTAACTACCTTCCCAGTCTAAAATGTTAAAAAATGTAAAATTAAGCTGTTTCGAAGTAGTTATTTTGCTATGAAACAAATTTGATCTGTTTAAGACAACATAGATTGCAAATTTCCTTATAATTGGAGAGACTATCACATCACAATCTCAAACTAAAGCATACCTTCCAGCCAGATTATCGATATTCCTGTTGCCGGCGAACCGACCTTAACATTAAAAGATGGATACTAAGTCAATCGGGGGAGCGGCAATATCCCTGATCCCAGCGGGGATATCAAGGGGATCCACGGGTTTATCGAAATCCCCAAATCCATAGAAGTACGTGCTTGGGAAACAAAGGAGCTGGAAACTTGAAGATATAATGGCCTTTAGTTATCATGAAGTTTATTATATCAGTATATACTGTAGTAGGCGTACCTTAAATATATAATCTATCTTAGTTGATAGCTTTCAGTCAGTGACATATTTGTATGAAATTATCTCAATCAAAGTTTGTTGCTGTACATCTGATTTTAACAGTCCTGTATATATATAATATGTGAAGCAGTTTTTTATCAAAGAAACTCCTCCCTTATTTCTTGACTGATTAAAACGGGTTGGGTGTCAAACAATTTGCCTCTGTTCGTAGTTGTGCAATAAGGTCTTAATTCCTCAATATTTTTACCCTGAAGGGTGTGAACAGTCTTCAAGTACGGGTTTCAGCCATAGAATAACATAGAGAGAGATTTAAATGAATCGAAAAGTAACAGCTGTTCAAATGTAAATAATGATTTTCAAAAAGTTTTAACACCTGTTAGAATGTAAACAATGGTGTTTGTAATTATTTTGAAGAAGTTATATTTTATGTTAAACCAGAGAAGGCTGTAAACATGGTTTATATTTATATTCAATAGTAGGGCTCTGCTCTACTGGACTTAAGGGGTTCAATAGTAATCTATTGCAGCTATTTTATTCATTCAATTAATCTTAATCTGATTAAAAAAATCAGACGAAATTATCACAATAAAAATAATATAGGCTGAGTAATACATTGGGTATTTATACTAAAAAATAAGTAGCAACACAAGTAGTGTGAGTGAGATACTGTAAATAAACTTAATATTGTGATATTACTTTATACAATTAACCTACTAATATTTGTAGTGAAACGTCACAGGCCAAGGCCAAAGGCCGTGGTGTAACGAACGCAGCTAGGGACGGGGTGTCCCCTAGTAAATATACATTGGTTGTACAAAAAGAATTGGACTCAGCCGTTTACGAGGGAACGAAGAAGGCCTGACGACGCCATCAACCACTTGTAAATACCCTACATCTATAATGTCCATAAATAAAGTAATTACACTATACGTTTTATATTAACTTTATCGTTGATAAGCTAATTGATACATATTAGAGTTGTTTAAATGACACAATCCTAAGCCACCCCAATATATATAGCCTATATATTGATGTTCCCGACTGACAATAATTAATTGAACTGATATTTTTGATCTTGACATTATTTATTGCGCGGTATTTACGTCTTTGATTCTCTATTCTCTGGAATGTCAAGCCCGTACGTTATGCTTTATGGTTTTCACTGTCCACAATAAAGACAATAATAATACGATATTCGTATACTTCAAGTACAGAAATAGTGTTAAAGTTTGAAAAATACAAATGTCATATAAGGCTTTTGTAGTGTATTATTATGCTGAGACTTCTTGATAAAACTCTTCAAGAATATATATGACTCGTCCATTAGCCATTTATGAAGACCAGTCTTCACACTTTGACTGCCATGTGTTTTAAATATAAAGGGCGTCTTTTTTTAAATGGGCCACCATTGTGATCTTGGAAACCATAAGTCTGACAAACAACTTTAAATGGGGAACCTTACCTTATTTTTAGAGACAGTTAAAAATACATATTTCATATTTTGAAAATCGGCCGATATTTTCCAATATGGCGGTCAATTTTGGTTTTTCTCATAGAACACCCTATATTTTATGATTGTTTCAGATAGAAATAGTAATTTTAAGACTTTTTATTCTTGGCAATTTTCAATATTTTGCTTAATATTGTAGATATGATAATTCAAAATGTTCAGATTCTTTATGGATCATTGTATATTAAATTATAACACATAAATTGAAACAAATGTGCTACTATTTCGTCAAAGATAAATTGATGTTGGCAGCACTGTTGTTAATAATATCAGCTGTTTAAGTCAACTTCTAATACTACTGTCGATCTGAATTAGAAGTTGACTTAAACAGCTGATAATGGTAACAGTGCTGCCAACATCAATTTATCTGTGACAAAATAGTAACGCGTTTGTTTAAATTTATGTGTTATACAGTAATTTAATACACAATGATTTAAATCGTGAAAAAAGAAAAGCCAAGCATGCTTTTTTCAAAGGTATATTGTAATGTTTGCAGATTAGGTAATTTTTTTGAATTCATATTTAAAAAAGTTTTATCTCAATGGTAAGCTCCATGATGATTCTGAACATTTTGAGCGCTCATATCTACGTCATTAATTAAAATATTGAAAAACTGCCTAGAATGAAAAAGTCTTAAAATTACTATTTCTATCTCAAACAATCGTAAAATATGGGATGTTTGGTGTTCTACAAGAAAAATCAAAGTTCAACGGTATATTGGAAAATATATGCCGATTTTCAAAATATGAAATATCTATTTTTAATTGTCTGTAAAAACAAGGTAAGGGTTTTTGTCAGATCTATGGTTTACGAGATCACAATGGTGGCCCATTTAAAAAATACACCCTGTATACATATTGATTTCCCGTCGGGGGGAGGGGGCATGTGTATAGATACTCACACATTTCCACAGGCCAGATCGAAGTTCACAGTATTCAATCCAATAGGAGGTATGTATCTAGAATATACACAGGAGTTCAAAAGCTGTTACCTCATTTGTATAACTATGATGCATACGGCCTGTGAATAAAAATCTGTTGTGTATGAAAAATATACACATGGTCTGGGAGAGAAGTCATCAAAAACACATGTGGCCTAGTGGATTAACCTAAAAAACACGTTTGGCAGTCAAAGTGTTTTAAGTTGCTTTTCTCTATTCGTCCGTATTTCTGTTGGTAAACAGTGGTTCAGCAATCTTACCATGTCGGTTGGTTTATTCTCATATTATTTTGGGTGATGAGTGGGAAATGGATACATTGTTGGGTGTCGTGTGTTGTAGTAGTGTAGGGTCTTCATGCCTAATGAGGTTTTCACTGTCAACATACAATATGACTCCTTGGATACATTGTTGGTTGTCATGTGTTGAATAATGTAAGTCTTCAGGCCTGATAAGGTTTTCACTGTCAACATGCAATATGACTCCTTGGATACATAGTTGGGTGTCGTGTGTTGTAGTAGTGTAAGTCTTTATGCCTAGTGAGGTTTTCACTGTAAACATACAATATGACTCCTTGGATACACTGTTGGGTGTCGTGTGTTGTAGTAGTGTAAGTCTTTATGCCTAATGAGGTTTTCACTGTCAACATACAATATGACTCCTTGGATACATTGTTGGGTGTCGTGTGTTGTAGTAGTGTAGGGTCTTCATGCCTAATGAGGTTTTCACTGTCAACATACAATATGACTCCTTGGATACATTGTTGAGTGTCGTGTGTTATAGTAGTGTAAGTCTTCATGACTAATTGGGTTTTTACTGTCAACATACAATATGACTCCTTGGATACATTGTTGGGTGTCGTGTGTTGTAGTAGTGTAGGGTCTTCATGCCTAATGAGGTTTTCACTGTCAACATACAATATGACTCCTTGGATACATTGTTGGGTGTCGTGTGTTGTAGTAGTGTAGGGTCTTCATGCCTAATGAGGTTTTCACTGTCAACATACAATATGACTCCTTGGATACATTGTTGGGTGTCGTGTGTTGTAGTAGTGTAGGGTCTTCATGCCTAATGAGGTTTTCACTGTCAACATACAATATGACTCCTTGGATACATTGTTGGGTGTCGTGTGTTGTAGTAGTGTAAGTCTTCATGTATAGTGAGGTTTTCACTGTCAACATACAATATGACTCCTTGGATACATAGAGCTGTTACGGTCATTATATATAAGATTGAGTAGGCCTCTCTACAACTCCCTTGAGGAAGGATGTTCGCAAGAATTCTAATTACCTTTTGTTGAAGGGTTAGAATAATGTTCATGTTTGTATTTGAGGAGCCTACCCTTACAGGTAGACTGTTTTAATAGCACAACTTCTAGAAAAGAGACGACGCTGTTATACTGAATGAAAGAATCAGACATTTCCTTATAAAAATCACTATCGAAATTTGACCTTGTGTGTGAGCAGTTCTTAAACAACGGCAGATTACTGGAAAATTGCAAATCATTTGTAGATTGAGTGGACACTTGATATAAACAAAACCATGTAATATTTTGTTATACATTGACGATAAAAAGCAACTTTTAGTAACTTATTATATTTTCATTATAATATAATTTTGAACGTTGTAAAGTCTTACAAATTTGATATGATTTAACGATGTTTCCTTCCCATTTTTTTACGTAATCGTCCTTTTTAAAGTTCTTCTATTTTACCTTCACTTTCAGAATTATCCTTAACATTTAGCAAGGATACTGAATATATTGGCTCTAGACCGTTTAATAGTGTTTTATAACATTCTTAGTCAAACAGAGTGAATAGTTGATTTGAAAAATGTATATCTTTATATCTGTTCCTGGTTTATTAAACTTTTAGTTCTTATTTTTTCTTCATAATTATATCTGTAATAAATAATACTCGAGGTATAAAGCATAAAAAATATAGTGGATCTTTCAATTTTTATGAAATATTTATGACTAATACTTTAAGTGACTATAATAATCCATATTAAATAAGGGACAGCGCTGAAATTAAAAATTCATCCAGTTTCAATATCTGTTCGGTGATAACGCACTGCCCAATTTCCATTAGGAGACACTAGCCTTCGCAATGGGTAATTGCCCAATTAGCGGTCAAACTGGTCAAATTTTGTCATTAGGTTAACCTTCTTATTTGATCTGTGTTTATTGAAATATGGGAAGTCCCAAATAAGCCTTCCACTTAAGATATAAAAAAAAAAAGAAAAAAAACGCTCCTTTTGTACAAAAACTACACCATTGAATTAACTATTTTATTTGACTTTATCTTTTTAAAATTACAATATCTACTTAACTAATTAATGGACATTTGCCTTCAGCCCAATTAGGCTAAAATGTCCGACAATTTTGAGTAAATTTACGTAATTTGCATTTTTACTATCAGATCCCATAAATATATATTCTTTAAGTTAAAGTACTAATTTATTCAATACTAGCTGTACCCGCCCGCTTCGCCGGTCATAATATTGAGTTTGATAGAACCTAATAGCTGAAAGAATTCGAGCATTTTTGCTTCTTCTACCAATATTAGATTTTTTAGGAGGCATGTCATAAAAAGTAAACTGCAAAACAAATAATTATTTATTTTTTATTTTCACGTTTCACCACATGTTTTAATTACCGAGGAAAAAAGGTTAACACCAAATACAGATCACCTGATCAAGTAAAAGTAGTGTGTGCTACACTCTCAAGGTGAAATGTAGAACTTCAATAAATCAAAACATATACAGTACTGTTGTTGTGAGAACTTCAATCTGCTTATGGCATGTGAAACTACATTAAACCACACAGTCATATGTTTTTTTTAAACAATTCAGATTCTCCATTTGAATAACATGGGATGTTTAGGAGCCCGTGGGGCGGGACCCTGTGGACGGATCTGCATCAAACTTCACAGAAACCATCTCGGGAGTATACAGGACAACATCCTAAAGTTTCATGGCGATCGGTTGGATGGTTTTGCAGCGCATAAACTTCAAATATACAAACATCCTCTTTTATAAATATAGATTATGCCTCATATCATTTAACGTCAATTGAGCCATTGAGAGGAAAAGTGGTGTAAGTCAGTTTTTTTACAAACTTAGCTAAATGCAGTTTTGGATTCCTGAAACCCTATTTCATCATTTGGAAAAGTGGTTTAAGTCAAAAACACCTGTTAACATCAATTTAGAAGGCAGTGAAAACAAGTCAATAATGAAACAGGTGATATGATTGCAAACAAAAGTGGTGTAAGTCTGACTTACTTCACTCTTCCCTGAGATCAGCTTGACTTACTTCACTATTACATGAGAGCTAGGCATGGTTATGTGAGTAGACAGTTGATCATGGTCTCTTTATACTTATTAAATAATACATCCTAACCATAGTAAACCCACTTTCGCAGCATCTAAAGCTAAAGAAGACAGCAAAAAAGATGCCTTAAAGGTGTATGCTTTAACTTTTGATCTTCAAAAAGCTCTTGCATTCCCTACTCTAACGTGCTCTGTTGCATACTATAAGCGAAACATGTACGTTTATAACATTGGATGTCACGAGTTGTCAAGTGACTCATTGTACATGTATGCTTGGGACGAAACGGTAGCCTCCCGTGGATCACAAGAAATTGCATCTTGTTTGGTTGAGCACCTTCGTAACAAAGTACAAGAAAATATCGACCATGTAATTATGTTCAGTGATAGTTGCGGAGGACAAAACCGTAACATAAAAGTGGCATTGATGTGCATGAAGTTTCTTCAAGAGGAAGGGAGAAGTGTTAAGGTAATTGATCAAAAGTTCATGACTAGTGGACATTCTTTTTTACCCAATGATGCGGATTTTGGAGTGATCGAGACGTATTCAAAAGGGAGAATAATGAATGTGCCCCAAGATTGGTATGATGCAATCATAAAATCAAAACGAAAGAAGCCCTATGCACTTAAAGTTATGGGGAGAGAGGACATTTATTGTACGGAAAAGCTGGAAAAAGCAATCTCAAGAAGAAGAAAAAACACTCTGGGTCATCCAGTATCTTGGCACAAGATACAATGGCTTCGATACTTGAAAGAAGAACCATACAAAATCTTATACAAGGAAACTCTGAATGACGACATTGAGTTCTTTGCTATTGACGTTACTCTTGCAAGGAAAGGAAGGAGAGTGGACCACCTTGGTCTTATCCCGTTAGAGCTCTTGTATCCTGGGCAGCGACCAGTGACTGCAGTGAAGAAAAGGGACATGATTGACTTGTTACCCTACATCCCACCAGTCAAACATGGGTTCTTTACCGGTTTGATCGATGACTCAAGCGAACCAGGTACAGTAGATGAGACACCTATTATTGACAGACAGTCAGAATCGGAATCTGACGCTGAGTAAAGTGAATGTGAAGTAAAATAAAGTGTGTTTCTCAAGTATTTTGTTCTATTAATTCCATATTCATTCAAAGGTGTTTAAGGAAAAGTGGTGTAAGTCTACATTATTAAATTCAAAATGGTATAAAAATTAAAAAAAAATTAATATTACCAAAAAGGTTTAAGAGGTAGTTGTATTAAACCTTAAATAACCTTGATATGGACAAAAAATTATTATTTTTAATACCTGTGATTTGCAGTTACCTTTCTAATAAACCTCTAATTATCTCAAAACTAAGTAGCACTGACTTACACCACTTTTCCTCTCAGCGGCTCAATTCACTTATTAAATGTGGTGCCTGGCTCAGCAGATAAATTGCGGAGGGAAGTTCGAGTCGCCAATTACCTAACAGTCAGTAATTTACTAGTTGAATAAAGTTCACGCACAGGCCTGCAGGCCCATGTGAACTTATCACATGTAAAGTTAAAAGAAGTTGATGGCTGATTAAACAGCAATTTATTGTGACAACGAATTATTGTACGACAGGTAAATATTAACAAAAATAACAATTTCAGCAGAATTACAGAAAGTACGTTATTCCACAAAAAGTGTAACAAGAGAATGATAAAATTGTATTCGTAAAATGAAAAAAATGAATGTAAAGATCTGACTGAAATGTTATGTGCTGTAGCCTAATTTTCCATCGTTTACGAAAATTGACGTTTAACTGTTAATGTCCACCACTTCAATAAAAATCAACTGATTTTGAAAAGATACAAATATGTATATCAATTTGATGTATAAATAGTATATAGAAAAGATAATTTCTCCGTCTTAATTGAGAGGCTGGAGAATCAGAAATTCCAGAAATTACCTCCATCCTGGTTTCCGACAAGCACAAATCTATTCTCTGTTAAATATTTACAAATCAAGTAAAAGCATACTGAACAGTTCTTGAATGAATTAATAATCTTGATTGTTTTTGGGTTTTCTGATGTAATTAGGAGCCTACATTTTAGGCATTTTTGAAACATTAGGCCTCTTGCAAGCCAAGTGGTTAGCACGTCTGCTTCATATGTAGAAGGTCTGCTTCGTACATAATAAGCACGTTCAAAACGCCACTGGTGTAGAAAGTAAAAAAATAAATAAAAAAGAATTATTTTAAGTAAATGAATCACAAGCTTTAATACGCCAAGCGACCAGAATTCTCAATCACAATACTTACATCCTATTGGACAATTTACGTTAGTATTAGCTTAATCATTTAAAATTGGTAATATGCAGAATAGATTGAACATGGCAAACCAGTCCAGCCCCCTCGCGCAAAGTAGATAGTTCAGCCAGAATTTTCAAAACGCCGACAGAAAAATTGGGATTTTGAAATGGGCTCACCTTATGATGAGAAAACAATATTTTATCTATACTAGTTTTTTTTAGATAAAGCGTCTGAAACAAGTAACCCAGAAAAGAATCCAGAAGATAGTAATCTTCAATTTGTTCGGCGTTCTTCAAAGACGGAGATCTCTATGGGAAGGCTGTAACGTGTCGAACGCGGGCCGTAATTGTTGCAAGTAAATTTTAAGTACTTCACGCGGCATCAACTCTGCAATCTTGATAAGCGTGCAACACGTGAAGAAATGAAGGTCAAGAATGCCCCAATAAAGTGCGAACACCTTTAATTACGAACATCGAAACTAGATGAGGAAGATCGCGTCGATTAATGGTTGAAGATAATGGGGTATCTGTAGGCATTCTACGTTTAGAAACTGTTCGAATAAATACTACAGCCCAACCGGGCCATAAGTACTAAGGCAACTCCACTCTATAGGTAATAAGTATTTGCTTTATTTACCCTCAACAATTAACGGTATTACTCACTACGAGATATTTACAAATATAAATTACTTGACACTCTGTTATCACATTAAATTAAACCACTCTTATTTACAGTAATTAATGTCACTTAACATACACGAGCTTATGTTCGTTAAATATCTGTTAATGTTCGTAAACTTCCACTGTCAAACAATATCACTTTACTGCCATTTCCACTTCAGGCTGAAGACTCACACTTTCACTGACAGTGTCACTAGACTAGACTCTGATTGGGTCGGCCGGAGGATCTCTTTTTGTGAGGCGCCACTGTAATCTAGATGGTTGCGAAAGTGTAATCTGTATTCATCCAGACGCATGGTAGAATCTTCTAGCTCCACCTAGAAGCAAATTAACTGCTATTCTCACACCATCTAGGGCTTCTGGCTTGACCACGCAACCAGAAGTTTCTGCCCCCACAGAGAGAGGGGCTGCGCTTCCTAATTTGCAACATTATTCAATAACGATGTGTAATATTGCATTATACGGCAAACTGGTTTAGTCTGTGTAGGACTATATAATAATTGACCAAAGTCCTAAATATATATTCGGTAACCTTATGTGCTTTAATTCGGTTATTTTAATGTGTTCAACAACTGAAGTACTGAATGTTATATCTTGCCTATGTAAAGTATAGACGATTTTATTGTGAGGTAAATACTTTCGACAACACTGTCTTCCGTTGCGTCCCATAGCTCAGAAACAATATTCTCTGTGTGATAATATAGAAACTCAGTTATCCTATAGGTTAGAAACGCATAGCTCAGAATCACGTAATGTAGAAAATAAAGTTGTCGCACAGATCAGAATAAGTAGGGTCAGAAGTCTCATATTCTTACATTCTTACATATGAGACGCCGACACAACGTTGTTGGTATTTTAAGGCGAATATGAATGGTTATATGAGTATAGGAAGAGTGTGGATGAGTGTAGTCTGGTTACTAACTGAGTTCAACTGTTCCTCAGAAAGGGCAATTTATTAATAGCCCAACAGCCAGGGCAACTAAGGGACCTACAGCTTTACGTGGAATCCGAACCACGTAGTGCTGGTATGATTTTCAGCTAATTGACAATTCGGGCACTCTGTTCTCTTCCCTACACAACATCCAAACCTTGACTACCATTCAACATAGACACTCCAGACTTCTCTAGTAATGTCTACGTTGATGACAACCATCAAGCGGACGCCATGTCGGATTAAGAGGACCGAGCATCCAACTTATCGCCTAAAATCTCCCAAACACTTTGTCCTCTTGTAGCTGGGTCACAGGAGCATTGATTCCAATAGCTTTGGACCTTTTAGGGCAAAGACTGTGCTATAAGGCATCACCCTGTCTTCCATGTAGACAAATAAATTCACTCTTCTAGATGTATAAAAAACTATGATATACATCCATAGCAAAGTCGTACATAGCAAACCGTACATAACAGTCTAAACCTCTTCATCCTGAACCAACAATTACACACATGACGGGTATAAATCTGGTACTGAATATTCAATACGTAGAAAGATACTAAATACCTACTGTTCAGTTTCTAATCATCATATTTATAGTGATATTTATTTTTAATACTATATATATATATATATATATATATATATATATATATAAGCCAAATACCACTCACTGACTTATCACAAAATCTCAAATACCACCGAACGGATTTACACGACATTTTAAAGAAAGTTAGCTTTAGTATTGAAGAGACTCACTAAGAAAGATTTGTCGTAATTCCATTCCTAAGGGGTACAAATAGCCCCTCAAAATTTCCTTTTTTCCATAAGAATAACATTAAATTTGATTTCAGTAAATTAATAACATTTATTTTTTTATATTTGACATTGCCCTATTGCTGCATTGAGAGTTTGATCTTCAGCTGTGAAAAAAACATAAATGAAATAAACACGTTTTAAATAGGCTAGGTAATACCCTATACCACAGAATATAGATATTCTGTGCCTATAACTTACTAATAAATAGGTAGCAATGCAAGTAGTGTGAGTAATATTGGTTTGAAAGTTAACAAACATATGTTTATACAAGCTTATATTATATTTATTTACTTTTTGTATATTTAATATTAGTGATGTGTCTGATGATGATAGTCTTGCTATCGAAAGGCCTCACTAATAAACTTCATCAATATCGGTTTTAAATTGTGTTATTTTTAACAATTAGATAATCTACTATTATTTGCAGTGAAAATCACATGCCGAGGCCGAAGGCCGAGATGTACCGAGCGCAGCAAGAGTTGAGGTTGGCACGCGAAGCGTGTAGGAGTTTTCCCCTAGTTTATACATAAAATAACATGTTTTAATGCTATCACCTTTCACTTGGCCAACTAAATTTATGATTAACTTTAAATGAAGTGTTACCTCAGTCCAGACAATCAGTTTCAGCCCTGGAGATTTTTGTAACCATGAATTCAGGAGAAAAAGTAAAATATTTTGATGATAGTTCATCTATCTATAAATAAAAGCCATTTACCAATCATCAATTTTTCTCCAAAAGCTATACGTCCAATTGACTTTAAATTTTGTAGGTTTATCTTAGCCCCTAGAGGCTCACTAAGAAAGAAGTTTCCTCTCCAACCTCAGGATTCTTCCGTCTGACCTCCAAATTTCCCATGTCAAAGTCAAAATATTTATTGTCGTTTACAATGATATGCATGACAAAGGTCAATTATACAATATATATATATAACATGCGCACATTAGCACAAACTAAACTAGAGCTCTTACACTAACACATACCAACTATCTTAGCTCCTTATCATTTAAAAAGCAATTAACATAATAATATTCTTTATCAATAAGAAAGGTTTTAACTTCCTTCTAAATTGCTGTAAATCTGGTTCTAGCCTAACATGAGATGGCAGGCGATTGTATAACTTGATAGCAGAAAATTTCGTTTGTTTCTCATAAAAAGTTGTTCTATGTTTTGGAATTGGGAGGGTATCAGGGCGCCTGATGTTGTAGTTAGAAGATTTTGATTGAGGGCTAAAGTATTGGAAGTTTTTCTTTAGAAATGACAAACACTCCAAAATATACAATGACGGAAATGTCAACAGTTTATTGTATCGAAACTTTCCTCTGCATGACTCCAATCCTCTGATACCCAACATCAATCTAAGTGCTTTTTTTTGCAAACAAAATACATGCTGTGTTTTTGAGGTCTCGGCTCCCCATAATGGAAGACCATATGTGATATGAGGATAAAAACATCCATAATAAGCTGAAAACATTATATCCCTGTTTGCAAATTTAGACAGCCTGCGCAAAACGAACAGCCCACTACTAAGCTTACTAGAAACTAGAAAAAATCCAAGTGGTGCCGATAGTTGAGCTATATTAATTGATTGATAGATATTAAATAAAAAACAAATTGAAAAAATTAATTGTAGGCTAGGCTAAACTTTTAAAATTAAAAATAATTGAGTACAGTAGTAAATTATACATCACATCAGCTGTTCTTAATTTGATATACTTTGGATACAGTGTAAACTGAAAGCATATTGGACACAAAAAACAAATAGCACTTACAATCATTGCAAGTTCGCCCTCGGTAAACGGTGATCTTGGAGGCATCTTGATGTCGCTGTAAACTCGGTAAGAGCAGAGTGACAACTATTACCAATAATCAGTCATCAGGCCGACGTTTGTTTGAGTCAGTTTATTAGTCATCTTGTACAAATACTTCTACATTTCCGGTGACTCATTATGAGCGCAAGAGGCCACAGCCATAGTCATCAGGGTAGACTGTACTTCCACCCCGAGCGGCGCGATGAGTTTACGCTTCATTGCACATTTGCTCTGTTTCAAATAACACGTAATAACGCAACGAATTCAAATTAAGAAATAAACAGTTATAAATAACTTTATATGTGAAGAATTTATTCTTTAAAACAAGCTGAAAGCCAGCTATATCTGACAAAGGAGTGCTGAGATAATTTTCGTTTACAAAATCTACAGCAGATTCAACAAAAAACGAAATAAAAATTTAAAACTTGAGATTTACATTATTTATGAGTTGTATAATATGGTATAAAAAGCTCACAAAGATTTGTCCAGTGGTTTTAAAACAGTAATTGTTTAAAGTCGAACTTCAGTACAAAGGAGTGATAAAACGGGATTTTTTCTACATACCTTTATCTATATTTTACATAAGTTATGCTAAAATTTATTTGAATATATGTATGAACGCAGAATTAAACACGCTAAATAATGGTGTAAATTGTTTTATTCTAGCACGAACGGTCCGCTTGTATTTAAAGCTTAAACTCAGGGGACCATAATTTCTGCGCCGACAGTAGATGCGTAGTAAGAAATGGTTCTACAATATTTTTCCTCAAATAGTTAAATAAGTAGATAGTAAATATTCCAGTACCAGCCAATCAGTGCTTGTGATTGGTGCCAATGATAGAGGAATGCGGTTAGTAGTACAGTGCAACTTGACATAAGAGGTTATATTTGAAATTTTAATATATTTTAAAACTTGAGTAGCATCCATAATCAACCTGGGTAGCCTCCGACGGGGGTTTATTGGCGTAACCCCCAACGAGCACAGATAGTATGTAATAAATGTGATTTGAACCAAATTTACAGATGTTTTGAATTTATTTAGCAATGTCAGTTTTCCAGTTACATAGGTGAAATTTATTTATTTAATGTATAAAAAAAAAATTTAAATTACCTAAATAAAGACGAATGTCTTCATAAAACTTTATTTTAGCTTATGAATTCCTTTGAACGTTTCGACATCAGTTTGAACATTGACAAATATGATTTTTAACTTTTGTTTACGGATATAATTCAGCAGTTCAATAACAGCTGTTTGATATACCGTACAATATATAAAGTACATGACCAGTGAAAGCACGGACCACCGGCACGACCGGTCAGCAAGTACAAGAGGTATGCTTGTACGCAGCAAGTGAATTAATGTCCGGTTCTTATCAAGGCTTATCTTTCATTTTAATCATACCTGCGCACCATATCGGTACTGATTTCCTGTATCAGTTACCTGTATCCATCTACATAACTTGAACCATGGCAGCGTTTTAATGCGAGATCACTTCAGTTGTAAAAAACTAGAAAACATAAATTTTAATAGAACTTAAATTTTATGAATGGTGTCAAGTTACGTCGAAATTTATGCCTTAAAAACGAAATATTTTTGTTATGTACTGATTAGACATCTAGCGTTGATATGGTGTATAGGTGACGTACGAGTGTAAATAAACCATTGTAGCCATTTATTAATCATTTTTAAGACGCCAATCGGAGATATATAGGTGAATGTGAAGTGCAAATCAGCGTGTTGAGTGTAGATGAACAAGTGTAGTCATTGTTACTAACTTAGGACGACTGTTCCTTAGAATTAGACATTTATTAATATCCTAAAAGCAAGGGAAACTAACGTACCTACAGATTTACGTGGAATCCGAACCACGCAGTACTGTTCTGATTTAAGCTAATTAACAAGCCTGATACTCCCTTACACAACATCCGGACACTGAATACTAACCAAAATAATCTTCCCAGACTTCCGTAGTATTGTCCACACCGATAGCAACCAACGAGCGACGACAAGTGGGTGTCCAGGTTTAATAAATGGTCCTTTCTGATCAAAGTTGAACTCAATTAGTAACAATGGCTACACTCGTTTATCTACACTCATTCGCACCTCATATTCGCTCATATATCTACGATCGGCGTCTTAGTAATGAATAAAATGACTCGCATAATGATGTTATAGAACTCTCTCACAAAATGTGTTCCTTAGTACTGAGAAGGCATAAATATTTCAATAAAACTTACATTCTATTGATGGCGTCACTATTTTTACAATAAAGTATGCCTACACAGAGAAACCAAAAATAAGAACGCCCCTGGTCCTTAGTTTTGTTTATTGAAATATCTATAATTTTAAATTATTATTATTAATATAAATTTAAAAGCATACAGATTAAAATCGATATAAAGACATTCTAGTAATTTTATATCAATTTATAATTGAAAGAGTAACAATGGTATTTTTTTAGAGACTATCGAACATTTTTGTAGATCCTAGTTCTTCCTAAGGGCTACAATACATTTTAAATTACATTTAATTAGTCAGCTGCGTTATAACATAACAAGTTAAACTAAACAAATCAATTAAAATGTACTGTTTACAACTTAATGGTTTGACATTTGTCTCGCCCATAATTCACTTGATACATTAATAAATTAAAATCAATATTCTGTTAGCAGATAAACCTACATTTTGCAATTTTTGAGGTCAGTAACCCAGCAGTCCTTCGTCGGTCAGAGATAACGTTCCTTACACAAACGGGGAAGAGATAAAGATCTCCATTCAGGAGATCTCACAACATTGCCTCATATGGTTTGACATGGAATAGATAAACCAAGATAATCTTGTAAGATTTTATCAAGTTGTGAAGATGCAAACATCTCATTACAACAACGTATAATCGACAAATTGATCCAATATTACGAATTAATTATTACAAAAGAACATTTTACTTATCGTCATCTGTATTTGAAATATTAAATAGTTATTTGTTATTTTCTGCTAATTATTACGATTTTTGTAAAGTAATAAAATTGAACTGTTTTTGTAGTTTAAATTTACTATGTTAAATAAATAATTTAACAGTCATTTTAGTATCAAAAAAATAGTTTCGAAGCGTTTGTAAGGATATTAAATCAACAAAAAAGATACTTATAGTTTATTAATATAATCTGGTGTGTTATATATACATACATATGGTACATTTTTGTTTAATAAATATCTTTTGAGTCGGAGTCTTACTTATAAACCAAAAGAAGTATATCATTTATAGACACCAGTATACAAAATATTAATAGATTAAAACATAATTGTTTCAATGTTGTAGATCGAGGTTCAGTGAGTGTTTTAAAATGACAATTATCACTTAAGATTACTTAGGACTATAAAGATATTCCATCGACGTGCCTTGACCCACGTTGATGCCAGACAAAAACATTATTGTATTGCGGGGGTTGCCTACTAAAGCTATTGTAGGTTGTTTCCATTTTAATGAATTGGAAGTAAATAAAAGTCGCACACAGTTCTCTCAAATAAAAGTGCCGATATACCAAATATCTTGAGTGTCTATCTGCTGTACTAGTATTACAAAGCATAGAATAAAACAGAATGTCTGTTTGGTTTGACATAAATCTACCAAGAGATTGATATTTAGCTAACAAATAATATACATAAAAACTAACCGTCCATAATTCAAACAGATAAAACATCTGATTTTTGTCAGCGTATTGTGACCTTCGAGGACGCAGCGAAAACATTAATTACTACGGATCGTTTCAACTTTCATGGTCGTCATTTTGAATTAGGTGTAAATAAAAAATACCCGTTAATTTCAGATAGCCCTGCCGTTCTACGAAGTGCCTGGATATAAAACTTAATGACGATTTCCCAAAATAATAATGTTACAAACAAACCAAAATGCCAAAACATTGTTCAAAACACCGAGAGATCGAATTACAAGATAAAGTCCTCACTTTTAATTTGTTTGAATGCATCTTAATTGGTATCAGAAAAAAAAGGAGTGATTTCCAGTATTCAATATTAATTAGTAAAACAATTCAAATGTTATTTAACTGGAATCAGTCGGTAATATACATTTTGGAACGTTTACGTTGTATTTCTATTAAAAATATTAGCATTACTGCATTATCGAAAATAAATCTTGTTTAAGTTAAAGCATAATTTTAACGTATGTTTTCTAATTTTTAATTAAAATGTTTATGCCGATTGAATTCCACTATGATGTTATTTAAATTATTATACAGCGTTAAATTACTTTAATATTCATCAGTACGATTGGTGGGATCTGTTCTCAATCAAGGACATGTTGCTGCTGGATTCCATCTCAGTAATGAACAAGGCCGTATCCCCACGATCTGTATAATGGACGGTGTCGTTCAGCAGATCTCACATTCATCTTCCTTTAGGCATGATCCCAGAGCTGCTGTCTTTGTCACTCGAGTGAACCGTTCAGTAATGAACAAGGCCGTACCCCCACGATCTGTATAATGGACTATGTCGTTCAGTAAATCTCACATTCATCTTCCTGAAGGCATGATCCCAGAGCTGCTATCTTTGCCACTCGAGTGAACTGTTCAGTAATGAACAAGTCGTATCCCCACGATCTGTATAATGGACTATGTCGTTCAGTAGATCTCACATTCATCCTTTCATAGGCATGCTCTCAGAGCTGCTATCTTTGCCACTCGAGTGAACCGTTCAGTAATGAACAAGCCGTATCCCCACGATCTGTATAATGGACTATGTCGATCAGTAGATCTCACATTCATCTTCTTGTAGGCATGCTCTCAGAGCTGCTATCTTTGCCACTCGAGTGAACCGTTCAGTAATGAACAAGCCGTATCCCCACGATCTGTATAATGGACTATGTCGATCAGTAGATCTCACATTCATCTTCTTGTAGGCATGCTCTCAGAGCTGCTATCTTTGCCACTCGAGTGAACCGTTCAGTAATGAACAAGCCGTATCCCCACGATCTGTATAATGGACGGTGTCGTTCAGTAGATCTCACATTAATCTTCTTGTAAGCATGATCCCAGAGCTGCTGTCTTTGTCGCTCGAGTGAACTGTTCAGTAATGAACAAGACCGTATCCCCACGATCTGTGTAATAGACGGTATTGTTCAGTAGATGTCACATTCATCTTCCTGTAGGCATGCTCTAAAAGTGGCTGTCATTATAACACGAGTGAACAGTTCTTATAATTAGGTTGAGTGAAAGTGAATTGTTTATTTCTCATTTCGATTTTGCTGAGTGGTAAATGTAACGTACTTGTTTTTAGAAATATCGTTACACAAATATCAATAGAATGATTAGAAAGCAATGATCAGTAGTTAATGGTTCCCTAATATTTTATAAATAAATAACAAATGTAGGCTGTACAGCTAAAAATAACGTTAAACTAAATAATATTATTGATTATTATAAACGGTTTAACATACAAATTTGAAGAATTTTGCATACTTAAGCAACATAACACTAGTAATTTTGAGTTTGTAGGTTGGCAAGAGTGTCCTTAAGAGTTGTGACTGTGAAGAATTTTATGTATAAGTGGAAGGGGAGATGACCCAAATAAAACATGTTTTCGGATTGTTTGATTGTTACTTAGGCATTGATTATGAAGATTTACTGAAGAAATGATGGTTTAGGTGAAGTAGGATGGTTGGCAAATTCTGGTTGGCCTAGCAATTAAGGGTTATTGAGGTGGGAAATGGTAACTGACAATACTTGTAAGGGAGAAGGTTCGGTTAGGCAAAAACGTTGTTCAGGCTAATGCTGTTGACTTAATAGAATTGCGGGATAGGAAGGGTTTATACTGATAGGCTAAAGAGGTAAGGTTAGAAACAAATATTGAAAAATCATGTTGGCTCAAAAAATACGAGTTGTGAGGTGGTATTGATATCAGAAGTCTTAAGTAAACATAGTTTGGTTTATCCTTATATAGTTTTATGTGAAAAAGGG
The DNA here is from genome assembly GCA_035578905.1 of Stictocephala bisonia. Classification (NCBI taxonomy): domain Eukaryota; kingdom Metazoa; phylum Arthropoda; class Insecta; order Hemiptera; family Membracidae; genus Stictocephala; species Stictocephala bisonia. Next base: position 522,710 of record JAQJVL010000133.1, read on the forward strand.
TAGAGTCAAAAATGAAATACGTAGGGAGGGACTTTGATTCAACAATTAGAGGATGTGCATATAGGGAGGGTGAAGTGGCTATCAAGAGTTACAGTCGTGTCTAAAGACAGTTCAGTTGGTTCTCAAGAGTTGTCTGTGTAGATATTTGAAGTGGAGAAGTTTTGCCTGTGAGTTCATTAGGGGAGTATGGATGGCTTGTTATTATGGTTATTGTTAGTTACAAGTTTGTTTCATCCATAACTACTAAAAAGGTATAAATTTTCCTAAATAGAAACAAATTTCTTCCATTACAGCTTACGGTTTGCAAACTAAGATTATGCAAAATTAAAAATATTGTAGAACACATTTAGTAGATCTATAGGATGTTTTTTTAATTTCAAGAATTATAACGAATCATTAAATGTTGAAAACAAAACTCAATTGACTCTCGATCGATATAGTTTTCCCTGTAAAGTTCTCATTATTTATGTCAATACTCTCGCAATATAATGTAAACTCGTCTCCACATGTAACCATCCGCTCAATATTCGTAACCCAACAAACACAATATTACTTACTAATCTTACTAACTTATATGTTTACCTATTACTTACTAATCTTACTAACTTATATGTTTACCTATTACTTACTAATCTTACTAACTTATATGTTTACCTATTACTTACTAATCTTACTAACTTATATGTTTACCTATTACTTACTAATCTTACTAACTTATATGTTTACCTATTACTTACTAATCTTACTAACTTATATGTTTACCTATTACTTACTAATCTTACTAACTTATATGTTTACCTATTACTTACTAATCTTACTAACTTATACGTTTACCTATTACTTACTAATCTTACTAACTTATACGTTTACCTATTACTTACTAATCTTACTAACTTATATGTTTACCTATTACTTACTAATCTTACTAACTTATATGTTTACCTATTACTTACTAATCTTACTAACTTATAAGTTTACCTCTTACTTACTAATCTTACTAACTTATAAGTTTGCCTATTACTTACTAATCTTACTAACTTATAAGTTTGCCTATTACTTACTAATCTTACTAACTTATATGTTTACCTATTACTTACTAATCTTACTAACTTATATGTTTACCTATTACTTACTAATCTTACTAACTTATATGTTTACCTATTACTTACTAATCTTACTAACTTATACGTTTACCTATTACTTACTAATCTTACTAACTTATACGTTTACCTATTACTTACTAATCCTACTAACTTATATGTTTACCTATTACTTACTAATCTTACTAACTTATATGTTTACCTATTACTTACTAATCTTACTAACTTATACGTTTACCTATTACTTACTAATCTTACTAACTTATACGTTTACCTATTACTTACTAATCTTACTAACTTATAAGTTTGCCTATTACTTACTAATCTTACTAACTTATATGTTTACCTATTACTTACTAATCTTACTAACTTATAAGTTTACCTATTACTTACTAATCTTACTAACTCATTCGTACTCAGAGGATTCAACTTAGTACAATGAGTAAAGGAACTAAATACCTGCTGATATTTAGTCCTGCTGATATTCCGAGTAATGCGCACTTTTGACGGAAAATATTCGTTGGCTCTTAGAAGCAAAAACCACGAGTTTGAAGTGCTCTTCTACTTCGAGTACAAGCGGAGATTCATGGGTCATACACGTTAAAATTCCTCGGCTACTTTTTTGTTAAGTTCCTCGAAATTTTTACTTCCACCTCATCTTATCTTGTCTTTGTTTCAATTCCAATACATTTCTTTTAGTTTGGCATCCATTAATTCGAGGTAAGACGAATCAATCCACTGGACCAGCGGATGTTTTATTACAGTATTTTAGACAGTTTCTTTTAACTCATTGCTTTGCTGTTCGATATACGAGTATTTTGGTTCTTTCATTACAAGGTGAGTTTTTTCTAACAGGTAAAGTGGTTTCTAGTGAAATAAAAACGTATAGTATAATTAATCAACAATAAAAGATTGTTGTGTGGTTATACAAGTGGTTTTCATAGTCAGTTAGTAGGCCTACTCATAAACGTTTTATAACAATGTTTGTTTATTTCGTTTCCGTTAATTGTACTGTCCACAATGTTTGGTGTGTTAACCAATTATGCTGTAGAATTAAGCCACTGTACGAAGAATTCAGCACATCTTAGTACGTACTTATTTAAAGCCATAAGCTTCACAAAGTCTGGTTGTTAAAGTCTATGTTAAAATATTTTATGAATATGTTTCATTAAATAGTTAAATACTAGGGGACACCCCTGCACGCAACGCGTGCCAACCCCACCACTAGCTGCACTCGTTACGCCTCGGCCTTCGGCCTCGGCCAGTGACGGTTGATTACAAATAATATAGGTTAACTGTATAACGTACAATCACAACATTAAATTTATTTACAGCATCTCACTGACATGGAAAATAACTTCATTAAATTTCCATTTAAACCATGCTTACAGCCTTTCCTGGTTTAACATTATGAAAATTCTAACTTCATCAATATTAAAAAACACCATTGTTTACATTTCAAAAGGTGTTATGTAAATCATTATTTGCATTTGAACAGCTATTACTTTTCGATTCATATAAATCTGTCTCCATGTTATTCTTATTGCCCATAAACGAACGCTGAAGGCTTCCCGTGCCCTTCAGAGTGAAACATTCGAAGAAGTAAGACCTTATTGCACAACTACGAACAGAGACAAATTTTTTGACACCTCGACCGTTTCGATTGGTTAAGAAATAAGGGAGGAGTTGTGTTGACAAAAAACGGTTTCACGTATTATATATAAAGATATCTTTTATAGCTAAAATTTTATAAATTTGCAAGGGATCAGTATACGATATTAGCGATACGATCAGTCTGCGATATTAGGATACAATAAGAGGGGGCAAATGTGTTTCCACCCCCTTTAAATTCACTAGTTACCCTCGACGTTTTTTCTCCACAAATCGTTGAATGTATATTGTTTATTTTTAGTGTTCAGAATGTTATCAGTTATTTCTACTATTAGCCCTAGAATATGCTGTCCTCAGTGTGATATTATAATTAGGATACGCTACCTAATCTCCTAAGAATTATATTTAATCAAGAAATGAACGAGCTCTTAAAATGTGACGAATAAAAATGCAAAATTAAAAATATTAAATCTGGTACACTTTTCAATGGTATTTTCTATACAAAATACAAACAAATAACAGCTGGATCACAAATCATTGAAAAATACTTCAAAGTTTAGCCCTTTATTATTGTTAGTTTTAGATATTAAAGTTGTAAAATGTAACCTACGAGCACTGATAATCGTAAAGATTAAAGATTACGATCTGTGTAGACATCCTGGAAGGCAAGTGCTCTGCTAAATAATGGAGGTGTTGTTCGACAAGAAAATGATCGTCATAAATCTATTGAGTACAACAGACGCCCTCTTTAATTTGAAGGCCAGCTCTATAAGACAAACAAGAAACAGGTACAGATTATGGTATGCTACCTAAGGATATTGAACAAATTTATTGAATTCATTGTGAACACGTATGTTTACAAATACTAATTAATGCTCTTTGAAAAAGATATGTTTTAAATTTACTACACAAAGTGACAACAAACTGACATTTCAGATAATTAAGCATGCTGCACGAAAGAAATTTAATAATAATTATGGTTTTGAAAACAGATGTTGGTTTAATTGTATTACTAATCTTATGCAATACTACTTATAGTCCTAACTATTTTTACTGGAAGTTTATTATTTTTACTAAACTGGACTACACATTTATATATAGTCCTTCAGCTTCCAATTAATAGATCTTTGACTTCCCAATGTTATGTTCAATATTTACTTTTTAACTATTGAATGCATAGTGAATAAATATATATTTACTTTGACTACTTGTTCAGGCTGCGATATTTAGTTCTAAATCTATTGAACTCTTTGAGTCTAAATACAATTGAAAGAGCTCACTTTGAGAAAAGAAATATGTATATATATATATATATATATATATATATTTTTTTTAGTTCTAAATCTATTGAACTTTTCCAGTCTAAATATAATTGAAAGAGCTCACTTTGAGAAAAGAAATATGTATATATATATATATATATATATATATATATATATATATATATATATATATATATATATATATATATATATTAATAGTCGTTAGTAGAATTTGTTAGAGATGTAACTCGTCAGCCGCTACGAAAATCCTTAAAGTTCAAAGCTTCTGAGATCTTGCTGTTCACTTTAAGTAAACGAACGTATGTCTGTACTTTACAAAAGTTAGAAGTAAAAAAACTTTAACTTTAACTTTTGTACTTTATGCATTACTAAACCACTCATCAGATCACCATGAAAAACTTGTAGAGATCACTTCCGGGAAGTTTCTAGTGAGGTTTATTCACATCCGACTCTTGGGGCTCCTCCCCACTAGCCTTTAAAATGTAGATGTCATTCTTATGGAGTTTTTATTTATTTAATAATCATCAGCTGTTAATAAAAACAAAAAAACAAAAAAAAAAAAAACAAAAAAACAAAAAACAAAAAACAAACAAAAACAAATGAAATTAAAACTGTTAACACACAGTGGAGTATCAGGTTAAAGGTATTTTTGTCTCTATTCCTTACATACCACCAGATTTCAGAAAAGACTATGTTTATGGGCCCCCCTGTCCCAAAAACCAAAATAAATTGTGACACAGTCCGTGTCCCGGCGAGTTTCACAATAGAGCCTAAATCAAAGAGTCCTGGTGAAGCCGCTGGCCGAGCTTCCCTCACGAGCGTAACGAGTAACGGGATTGGCATGCGAAGCCACCACATACAAACTAAAACATTCCTGTTTATATGTAGCCAAGGTACGTGTAAACAGCTAATATTATATAATACATGCCTCAACTTATATTTTGTGCACCATTTAGTCATTGTAATTAATATCTATAATCTAAGATCGAATGTTTTTCTCATCTAGATTTATGTTGTCCTGAACGTCTGATGTTTAAAAAATATATAATTGAATAAACAGACCCGACTTAAACCAAGCAAACCCAAACACTATTAATCATTTCTTAGAAGTTGAAATTAAAGTGAGTCTCCCTCCGAAATTACAGTTGAAAGCTCCCCAGAGTTAATGAAGCATTGCCTCCCACTCCCGACTCCTGGCTTCACACACCCCTGATTGGTTTCTTTAATTGCTTTCAAATGAAACTGCAGGAGCGCAGCCGGTCGGTAATTTGTTTTCTTGTTCAAACCCCATCTCTTCTGTCCCTCATATCTTTTAGCACTGAAAGATCCTCTGTTTAAGAAATAACTAAATTGGTTTTGTCCAACGGATGTTTACTGCAGTAACTATAAAACCGTTCAGTTTTAAATTTTTATTGTTTGTTAAAATAATAAATTTCTAAATGTTTCAAGCACTGTACCCCTTTTCAATCATACTAATATTTTAACTGTGACCGTTTTATGTTTGTTTCTCAATCATAAAAACCTGGCTGAATGAATTTTTATAAAATTTAGCACAGAGATAATTTATGTACGAGATTTTAACATGGGGTGACTTTTACAACTGGAGCTGTTCCATCTGTTATATAGTCTACAAAATTTAAACTACATATGTTAATATGAAGAGTAATTTAATTCAAGGTAAATTATATCTGCAGATTTAATCTTCATGAAGTTGTTAAGCCATGTTATGACAAATAATTAGTGGAAATGTTCTATTTCAAATTAAAATTGGAGACATAAATTTTATCTGTAGTATTATGCGATATGAAAATAATTCAACTGAAAGAAAAAATGTAAATCTAAACTATTGTTTACTGTAATATATTGCCATTTTATGACTCTACTAAGCCTAAAATTAACTTCTAAAACGTAAACAGTTTAGTTGATTTTAAAACAGTACTGCTCAAACACAGTGAACGATAGTTGGAGAGTGCTCTATATCACTGACTTAGGTAGAAGCAACAGTAAGCAAGCAAGCCACCCAGAGATCACCCGTACTATAGAGAGTGAAAGATGTTAGTGACTGCTCTACATCGCTGATCCCTCTAATGTGCCACAGGTCTTCGGTTGCCACTCCATTACCTTTTTCTGGCATTTCCTGCTTCGCTGACACTGCTAATGACTTCAGCCCTACCTTCCCTTGTTCTTTATCTGCAAGAGTTTAATCCCGTTTACTGCAGTGTTCGGATTCCTCAGCAGTCGGATTTAACCTTAAGTGTTTGTAGTTTAGCAAATGCGCTTAAATTGTTTCCACTGAAAACCTATTAAGGGGGTGGACATTTTCTACTTCAAATTAAATTTGATTAAAACATACATTTGATCTGTTTTATCAAGTGCTTTGGAAATAATTCAACTGAAGGATAAAATTTAAATTTAAATTATTTTTGTTTAAAGTAAAATTTAATTTAATCACTATTTTTTAAACATATGATAGTAGTTAAGCAAGCCATTGTTACTGTTGTACTGTATCATTATTACAAATAAAGTTACACTTATTAGGGTACTTACTAAAAAAAACCACGGTAAATAGGAGAATTTCTTCTAGTTACCATGCTGACAAATGTTTATATACGTGAAGAAATAATCTAACGATATTTCAAGCATTTACAAAACAAAATCGATTTCGATCTCGTAAGATACTTTAAAAATAACATTTGTAGACTATGATCATAGACATGGTATGTCTACTTTAAAAATAAAATTATTTTAACAGCCGATAATATAAAAATCTATATAAAGAAATGTATATGGATAAGTTTAAGATTTGTGTTAAACTTTGAAATTTTGAATCTTTATGATATAAATGTATGTAATGTTCAACAAAATTTGATTTGTTCGTTGAGTAATAATGATAGATTTTCTGTTGTATTCTTGTATTTAAAAAAAAAAAACTTCAATAGCATCTACTTTTTTCTTTTAGGTCCAACATGCATAATTTCTAAATTTTCTTCTATTGATGAAACATTTTGGTTTTCTTGAATTAAATGTTAAAAAAAGTTGATGAATTGTAAAGTTTGTTTTTTGGTAAATAATCTTTAAACGTTTAGTAAGACTTCTTCCTGTTTATCCAAAGTATATTTATAGCTGATTTCCACATCGGATTCCTTAATGCACACATTTTCAGCTTTGTAAATTTAAAAAGTAAGGCATGGCGAGCCGGTGGCCGAGAGGTCTAAGGCGTCAGGACTTTGAGCTTGGGTAAGAAATAGCGCTGGTTTGAATCCGACCTAGACTGGTAGATTCATCAGTAATATTCACCTTGTACTGTACTGGTTCCCCCCCTTACTCTGTCTGAATAAGTTCCTCGCACAGGTTAATAGTCTGTGGGGAATGGGCAGAGTAAGGTTAGGAAGGAGATCGGCCTCGCCTTTTAAAAAAATATTTGAATGTAATTAAGACATTATAAGTCCTGTCTAACTTATAAAATGACAAGAATTCACTATTTTGATGGGTCTCATGAAATATCTCATCTATTGAGCTACCATAAATAATATTATATGATCATAATATGACAGCTCGGACCCTCAACATGGGAGGGACCTTTAAACACTCCAAGCGTTGGAATCATCATAATGTTTCTACCACACAACTTAATCGGGTATTTCCTCAGAATTTTTAATACATTAGAGTCTGAAGCTAAGTGTGTTCAGTAAAACTGTTTCAGTAATTTTGGATGTAATTGTACACATAAAAATGAGTAAAAAACGTCATAAGAAGGTAAGTCCTAAAACCTTTAGTTTTCCGCCTATCAGCCTTTAAATGCGGTTTTTTACATAAAAATTCATAACTTTAGATCCACTCAAGACTCAAGTGTGAAACTTCATGATTATACTACTCTATAGTAGTAATATATATATGTTTAATATGAAAAATAAACCTTCATCTGTTTCGAAATGGAGGACGTTTAATTTGTTCTAACTTAAATATCTAAAAACTGACTAATTTTACAAATAAAATACAAGAATATTTTTAAGTAGGCCTAAATCTTATTATAATATTCACAGTGTTTCTTTCAACAAAAACTGATTAAAAACAACTGAGTTATGATGAAAAACGTAAAACAATGTTTTACAGCACTAACCAAAGGCTAGTGCGGTTTTAAATATGTGTGTACTTTGAACAGCTGATTTCATGTAAATCTTCTATTTCATATGAACAGCTCTTTATTTATGTTAGTAATATTAGGTTTAGTTTCCATTGTTGGTATTATTCATTAGTAACAATAAGAACACTGTCATATACACGTTTTTTGTGAGTGTTTCTGTTTATCGTATTGTTCGTTTTAATTAGTTAGTGTTTGAAATTTATTTTCTTATGACATAGTTCTTTTTTATTATTTTCATAGTTTCCTTTTATTAATAACTAATGCCAGATAATGTAATGTACAACTTTACCAACTCAGAAATGATAGACATGCATTTGATGTATGGCATGACTCATTATAGTATACAGTACAAGTAACGTCAAACAACACAAATGTATTACAATATAAGCACAAAATGCACAAATATATTACAATACAAGTACAAAATGCACAAATATTATGGTGATCGATTTCGGTAAATGACGCTCACCTTCCTCAGATCAGAGGGATTCACAAAAAAAATCGATCACCATAATATTTGTGCATTTTGTGCTTATATTGCAATAAATTTGTGTTGTGTGACGTTACTTGTACTGTATATGTACCAACACGTATTATGCTAATTAAAAAACTATAAAAAAATGCTATAATAGTACTCAAGCGAGAAGACTGTATTAGGAACATTTTACAAATCGTGTGATACCTTATAATACAACGTTTACAAAGGTCCATCAACGACTTGCAGATACAGAAAGCTTTAATCACCAAAGAAAATGTAACTCAGGCCGACCGGTTTCAGTAAGGACTCCTGAATCGGAATGGAAACCAAATCTAATAATGATACATAAATAAACAGCTTCATATGGAATAGTATATTGACATGAAATCAGCTGTTCAAAGTACACATGTATTTAAAACCGCACTAGCCTTTGTTTAGTGCTGTAAAACATTGTTTTACGTTTTGCATCATAACTCAGTTGTTTTTAATCAGTTTTTGTTGAAAGAAACACTGTGAATATTATAGTAAGATTTACTAACAAACATTATTCTTATATTTTATTTGTAAAATTAGTCAGTTTTAGATATTTAAGTTAAAAAAAACTAAACTTCCACCATTTCGAAACGGGTGAAGATTTATTTTTTATACTATATATATATATATATATATATATATATATATATATATATATATATATATATATATATATAAATAACTACTATAGGGTAGTACAATCATGAAGTTTCACAATTATACCTTCAGTGGATCTAAAGTTATGGATTTTTATGTAAACCCGCATAAAGGCAGATAGACGAAAAACTAACGGTTTTAGGACATACCTTCATATGAAGTTTTTTGCTCATTTTTATGTGTACAATATCATCCCAAATTATTGAAACAGTTTTACTGAACACCATGTATAACTAGACGTTCGTGTACTTCGAAGGAGAAGTCCTTTGTATTGAAAACAATGGAGTGTTTTGATTGTTAACGCTTGATCGTATTGTAATCATTGAGAACTAAATTAGTATTTACAATTAACAACGCTGATTACTGTAGCTAGTTATTTTAGCCCCTACCAGATTATAAATTATTACTTACGAGAAGCAAACAACCTGTCCAAAGGCTGTTCAAGAATATTTGACAGATTTACTGATTCACCTAAGTAATAGTGGTGATTATCATAAAATATTTTAAATTTCCTGATTGTTAATTGAATTATCACACATTAAGTATTTATACTAATATGCCATCCATTGTAAACAGGCGCCTTAACAAGCAAGGTTGTTCCCGTAACTTGTGGTCCCGCCCACTACAAAACACATTCTTTACTCATTAATTATAATGAATACAGTTGGACAGCTAATTAAGCAGGCCGTGGGACCACCTGCTTTGTTATGGCTAGTGACCGTGAAAACCGTTGCCACAGAGTACAAACCAGTGGAAACAGATTTCCTTTCTTTGTACAGAACTTTCCCCACTGTCGTTGTACATTGGTCTTATATAATTTTGGGTTTTGGGATTATTATTAATTTGATCTTACATGCTTTTTGTGTGTGTTTATTCATATTTTTTCTGTGGTTGCGGCTTCCCTCTCTGTGGTTGTAATAAGGTTTTTACAAAATATTATATTAAGGTATTATGATTACTTGAATAGTTATCTTTTGTATAATTTACTCATCTTTTTTGGATGTAATTAATTGCAGCTTTCCCTTCTTTTGTTGTAAAGTGGTCTTCAATAATTTTGGACTTATTCATTACTATCACTTGAACTTAAATGATTTTTTATATATGCTTATTCACTTACTTATCTGTGATTGTGGCTTTCCCAACATAATGTTTTCTAATTATTGTTATACTTTTAGATTTAGGTATTACTACTACTTGACCTTAAATGCCTTTTGTGTGAGTTTATTTGTATTGTTTACTGTGTTTGTAGCTTTCCTAATGCAGTGGTACTATTTTTATATAATTTTGATTTGAGCTATTATTACACTATTTCATCCTAAATGTTTCTTGCGAGTTTATTTGTTTTCTTTTATGTGATTTAGGTGTCCCTACTGTGGTTGTAAAGTTATTTTAATTATTGATGAATTTACTTATTATTATCATTAGATCGTAAACGCTTTTTGTGAGTTTATTCACCTTGAGTTCTGTGGTTTTAGCTTTCCCTAATATGATTATGAAATATTTTTTTATAATTTAGTTTTTAGGAACTATTAATATTTAATCTTAAAGTATTTTTGAGTGGCTTTCTTAAAGAAAGTTAATTTAATTTTAAAATTATACTTTTTAAGCATTCAGAATAAAAATAAATATATAAAAATAAATTGGTTTATTTTAACCTTCTGTATAAAATATTTTACTAAACCTTGTTCGTATTAAAAAAGCTGTAGCATAGACACCAAAGAACACGTGCTTGATATAAATCAATGTATGTTTATGTTACGTTGAAGGACTTAAATCATACAGAGTATGGCACTTTTGAATGAATGTGTATGGTATGTGGTGTACACATAATTTATATGGACCATATTATTCAGAATGGATAGTATGGTCCAAATTGGACTATGAGTTTGAAGCTAATGCTAAGCTTGAGATATATTATTTACAAGTTTAATTGCAGGGGTTTCCGCATCCCTTTGAATTGCTTGAAGGAATGGCTTAAACATTTGGTAAATTAACAAGCCAGTCGCCGAGTGGTCTGTGGCGTCAGGACTTTGAGCCTTGGTTAGAGATAGCACAGGTTTGAATTAGTCCTGGATTGGAAATATTTATCTGAAATGTTTTATGTTGTATTGTACTGGTTTCCCCCCCCCCCCCCCCCCTCTCTCTCTCTCTCTCTCTCTCTCTCTCTCTCTCTCTCTCTCTCTCTCTCTCTCTCTCTCTCTCTCTCTCTCTCTCTCTCTTCCCCCCCTCTCTCTCTCTCTCTCTCTCTCTCTCTCTCTCTCTCTCTCTCTTCCCTCTCTCTCTCTCTCTCTCTCTCTCTCTTCCCCTCTCTCTCTCTCTCTCTCTCTCTCTCTCTCTCTCTCTCTCTCTCTCTCTCTCTCTCTCTCTCTCTCTCTCTCTCTCTCTCTCTCTCTCTCTCTCTCTCTCTCTCTCTCTCTTTGGATAAGTTTCTTGCAAAGATCAATAGTCTATAGGAAGTCGGCAGAGTAAGGTTAAGATGGAGATCGGCCTCATACCTTATTACCAGTCTTACATATATTTGCAAGACAAGATGTGGTTTGGTTGTCTCTGGATTCCCATCATGACCTTTCATCTACCTGGCTTAGCGTTTATTACCTTGTTTGGTATCGACTTGAGTTGCGCGATTATCGATGACTCATTGAGCGATGTGATTTACACAGTTTATTTTGACACTTTCCTTCAATATCAAACCTAAAAATTTTTTATGTTGATATAGAGACATTTTATATAACAAATTCATATCAATTATTATATAACAGTTTCACTATTATTTCACTAATGGTGTATGCGCTTATAATCGAACCACAAAAAAATCGCAACAACAAATTTTGTTTCTTATCTTTTCAACAGAGAAGCAGTAAACAAAGGTACGACCTTTGTTTACTGCTTCTCAGTAATGCGCTAAATGTTTTTCGAGTTAGTGTGTTGTTTAATTATATGTTCATTTTGCCAGGCACGTGGAAAGACCAGCACCTTGTCAGTCCCTTACCCACTCCCCCCAAATCCTGAAGGCCATATGTAGTAATTATTACTTCAGATTTATAAAGGTGTAATATGTTTAAAACTGCCAATGAGGAGTTCGTTGCTGCCATAAGAAATCGAAATCGGTTTCGTTGTCTTAGTTCCGTTTCACTTACAACTAAGGAATTATTATCCTGAAAATATAAGTTCATTATTTGTTGAATTGTGAATCGTGTTGTTAGACAATGAATGTTTTGAATTCTTCAATATTTTTTTGTCTTGCTTTACTTGAAATATTCATAATGACAGTAATTGAATATAGAGTTAGCCTTAAAAACCTTACCCATTATAGTACATTGCATCGTTATTTCTCACTGGGTATGAGAATTTATGTTACTTATATGATGTAAAAGCAATGCAAATTATAACAGAATTTCTAATAACGCAATTTCTAACGTAAATAACTAATATTTTTATTGATAAAATTACCCGATATGCAGATCACTTTTTATGTCGTGTTAGCACCGTTTGTTTGTTGTGTTTGTGTGCCATTGTTTGTCACTCAAGGTAGCCCGTATCAGACAGGGTTACTTTCTCGTTTTTGCATTGTTCGTTGCTGGAAAGTCGACGTGTGTATTTGGGTCAGATGTAAAGGTCACATGGAAGTCAAGCTGCTGTCACATCTTATGATACGCTGTATATCCACAGGTAAATAGTGCAGGTATACTCGCTACTCATCTAAATACTAAATTTCATAATTAAACTCATATTCAATCGTTCCGCACGATTTATCTTGAGCTAGGAAGAAGGTAAGATAGCTTGATTAGATTGATATTAAAGCTTAAAAGCCAAATGACGGTGAAAAAAAAACATCAAAATACTACAAATTTTCCTGAGCTTACACTCTACTGGTCCTAAAATCTTATACCATAAAACGAGCAAGGAATTGTATGTATCTTTATATGTACCTATTTCCAGTCATTTTATTTCAAAAACGGCTTTACGATTTTCTTCGTACTTTGTATATAAAAAGGTTTTCTACCTCAGGAATCCAATGGATTTGGTGACAATTTTGAGAAAACTCATTTTCTATGAGTTTTCACGATTCTAAAAGTACACAGTAAAAATATAGGAGACAGGCGGGTGGGTCAATACCACTGTTTAATGTTTACTATTTACTATTTCAACATGTGAGTTATGATTTTAATTAATTTTTTTAAATAACACATGTTTTTCTGAATCTGTTAAAATGTAAACAAACCAAATATTATTGTATTTTTCTTACCTATGTCTAATATACACAATTCAGTTATTCTCGAACTGTATTTCATTTTTATTATAATTTCAACGCACCGCAACGCATATTTATGGTCCTTCGAGCAGGATTACAGCAAGTAAGATAAATTTACAGTTCATTGATAACTTCAGTTCAGTGTATTTTAACTTTTTCTTAGATGCCAGGCGGACGTCCTCCAAAACGACGCAAGTTTAATTTTAATAAAAATGAGCCACCAATACCGAATTTAAATGAATCCCAAGATACTGAAACATGCTATGAAGCTGAAATTGAAAATACATATCTTGATTCAAACAACCTGATCGGAGATCGGCTTTCCTGGTACTATCCTATAATAAGTTGTTAATAGTTTTATAATGTTTATGCTTGGGTAAAGATCGCTTATTTGGCTTGGATTTAAATCCGGCTCATTGTTTTCCCTCCATAAAACAGCTGTCCAAACAATCTATATATATATATATATATATATATATATATATATATATATATATATATATATATATATAAAATCCGATGTATTTTGTTTGTCTGTCAATCCTTTATGCGCTACCAAACCGTGCAGGAGATCACCATGAAACTTGGGGAAGTTGTTCTATATACCCCAGGGAAGGTTTCTGTCCTATTCCCGTTTCTTTAATCCCTCAGGGCTCCATCCTTTGGACTTCTAAAGTTTCAATGTTAATCAAATAGCAGGATGCATGAAGGTATAATAAGTCAAATATAAAAAGAATATCAGCTGTGGGTTTTAAATATGTAAAAATTAATTATACTGTTTATATTTTTATGTTTTGATTTCTTGTGAAGCTATATTAATTGATTGATTTATTTGATTAACAGCTGTTAAATAAAAACAAATATAATATAATTGTGGTAGGCAAAAATTTCAAAATTAAAAATAATTGAGTACAATAGGAAACTACACAAAACATCAGCTGTTGTAAATTGGATACTATGTAAACTGAAAGGTTGTTGCACATTTAAATGATACAATCAAAACTCAATATTATGACCGGAAAAGCGGGCGGGTACAGCTAGTACTAAATATTTGTCCTTTCCACAATTTTATAGTACAGGTTACCATAATGTCACGTAATTACAGAGGTTTCACTAACACAGCAAGTGAAACCGACTAAGTGACATTTATAGAGCAGGCTTTACGTAAAATATTTGTAAAGTTCAATGTTGGTAAGGAAGAAAAGATCAATAATTTCGGTAATACAAACTTTAGACTGAACTAAGATATTATTTTTCCGTAGATAAAAAATGTATAAACAGATAACGCCATCCGTATGTATGGGATATATTGCAAGACGCCAATTCCTTTAAAGGATGAAATAAATAATAAAAAAAGAGTAACATGTAGTAAATATCAGGCTGTTTTGTTCTACCATTGTTGAATTTCCACTATATTAGCTTAAATCGTTACTAGTATTTTATCCAACCTTCTCCACCTTCATCTGCTTCTGTAATTTTTGTCATGCCTTCCAGTTATATTCTTTACGGATAAAATATTGTTAACCGTAAATACAAAAAAATCGTGGCCTCTCGCGTTTATTGTTGGTGCTCCTAGAATAAATAAGATGGAAAACATATGGATGGAAACGCTTTCACAATTTCGGAATGATTTCACTTGTAAAATGGTTATTTTGTTTCTTTAAATAATGTGATAGTTAAATTTTTTTTGAATAATTGTTTTCCTTAAAGTGTAATTTTTTATCAGAATAATTTACTTGAAACCGTTAAATAGTAAGAAATAGCATTGTTCAAATTTGTTCCTTTGAAATTCAATAACCACTACTCTGGAAATGATAAACCGTTCTCGGTTTATGACAGTTAATTTCTCTTGAATAGACCTTTCATTTGATACCAAACTTGATCTAGGCTTACATTGAAGATTTTCGTTCAACTCCTCACGGTCCGTCTCCATGAAAAGATAAAATGTCGCTAACAGCGTCAAAAAGTAGGTTCTTTGTAATTATGATGATGTACAAGATTACAATCATCCAATTAAGTCATAAAAAAGTCGTGAGAGCGTTTCCATAATTTTTCACCACCTGCAATTTATATTGGTAAAATTTGATTACAAAGATATATGATGATAGTTCATTTTAGGACTTAACAGACATGTGTTTAATTTATATTTTTTAACAGGAATTCAATTTGCATTCGTATCAAATTTATGTTAAAGTGTGAAAATTAAGTATATTCTTTAAACGAAACATTTTCAGTAAAAACTCGATGCAACACAACTAGATGAGTATACTCGTAGTTGTGTAACTGAAGTACGTTAGTTGTGTTTCTGGTGATATACACATGTAGTTCATAATAATGCCGATTACTACATGCAATTAAAAAGATGATAGCTTCATTGTCATCTTGTAACTAGCATAGCTAAGTGATGCTGTGAAGGTAACTCAAGTGAACGTAACTGAAGATATTAGTGCTATTAATGATGTTTCAGCGTAAATACTTTGAGTAAGTACAATCCCTATAACTGTACGAATATAACAAGTACAAATAGTTATCTAAGAGTTCTTTCTAGGTAATGGAGTAAAAACTATACTAATACATTATTTAAGTAAAATAATACTGTTTAAAATATTTTAAAACAGACTATAAAGAATAAAACTCCTAGGATTAAAAAAATTAAACGTGGTGCATATGTAATAGGTACAAACAATTAAACGTTTTAAATAATTGACTAAGAAAAATACTTAGCTTACAAACATTGCTTGCAGTTCAAGTTTTCCATATAAAAACTTACAAGGATTTTCAAAAAAATTACGTTGTACTTTTTATTTAGTTTTAAACCCCTTTTTATATTAAAATATTTTGAACACAGGAAAATACATAAAAAGCTGACGCTGAGGAAATAGGAAAAGACCAGAATATTTAAAAAATATTTTGCAAGTATAATGCAAGAGGATGGAAATTGCAATAAGGAAGTAAACGAGAAAAGAATGCAAGCATGTGTTTTTCATATATGCAATAAAAAATTACGAGCAAGGCATCTCACTAAAAGAGAGTGTAGTTTACGGGGCGTATTTTTACGTTTCATATATTGAGCATATTGGTTAAAAGCACAGAATTCCGTTGCATGTAATGAGAAATAGAACGTGAAAGGAGGTAATAAACAGGTGGTATAAGACTGATGAATGGAAATAGAGCAAGGATACAAGAAAGATAGGCGATGAACTGCTGTTAGAAAGGATACATAACATTTGATGTGAGGTCATGTGAGAGGGAAGTCAGAGAAGGTGTCAAGAAAGGGGCGAGAAAGGATACGAAAGGAGAAAGAAATTTGGAAGGAAGAACACATTAGATGGAAGTAGTTGGAGAGGACTTTGTGGAAAATAATACCGAAAATTATTGCTGAATAATTATTTTGTACGTACTTGTAGTGTCTGGTCATTTTGTACGTACTTGTAGTGTCTGGTCATTTTGTACGTACTTGTAGTGTCTGGTCATTTTGTACGTACTTGTAGTGTCTGGTCATTTTGTACGTACTTGTAGTGTCTGGTCATTTTGTACGTACTTGTAGTGTCTGGTCATTTTGTACGTACTTGTAGTGTCTGGTCATTTTGTACGTACTTGAAGTGTCTGGTCATTTTGTACGTACTTGTAGTGTCTGGTCATTTTGTACGTACTTGTAGTGTCTGGTCATTTTGTACGTACTTGTAGTGTCTGGTCATTTTGTACGTACTTGTAGTGTCTGGTCATTTTGTACGTACTTGTAGTGTCTGGTCATTTTGTACGTACTTGTAGTGTCTGGTCATTTTGTACGTACTTGTAGTGTCTGGTCATTTTTAAGAATGTCACAATATCCACCATTTTATATTAATCCATTAAAAAAAAGACATTGTATAGTAATAATAATAATAAGCAGTTAATACTATCCTGAACTTACATATTAGATATAAGTATAACAGTAGTTCAACCCCTAAAGTTTAACTTTGTAACTTTGAAAACCTAGGGGACGGAATTACGTAAATAAAAATGTTTTCTAAAACCAAAACATATTTAAATGTATAGCTCTCAGCTACAATCTGGTTAAAACTTAAAATCTGTAAATATTTGGGCATTTACTCAGAAAGCGAATTAAGATAGGTTTTATAAAATAACTAAGGCTTCTGATTATGATATTTAAAGAGTTTTAAGGCGTATTCTATGTTCAATTTTAAATATCTCAAGTATAGTAAGATCCCCCAAACTTCATTGTCTAAAGCTGTTACTGAATAAACAAAACCATGCACTTACGTTCTCGTGATAACTATTCCACAGTTGTAAGTGAAAATGTAAGAGACAATATACCTCATAGTTGGTTAATGTAATTATAGTAAAAATATTATGTTTAAAATAATTTATTTGAATTTGTTTTTAAATATCTGTCTTTATCAACAGAAGAGAGAGACTTATTTTGAGGTTTTGATACTGAAGGAAAGTTTTAAGAGAAATCGTTCATATCACATCGCTCAATGAGTCATCGATAATCATAACTCAAGCCGGTACCAAACCAGGTAATAAACGCTAAGCTAGGTAGATGAAAGGTCATGGTGAGAACTCAGTGACAACCAAACTAAATCTTGTCTTGCAAACAAATGTAAAACTGGTAAATGGCAGAAAAATCAAGTTGTAAATACAGCAGGAGATCAAGATACGCGAAGCACCAGGAGTTGGCATCCGAACACCTGAAATAGTTGAAGAATTCTTCGTAAGCTAACACGGAAAATAGTACAGCAATACACTTTTATATTCTGGCGGCATTCTCAAATGGGCTGACGAGACTTCAGACGGCGGAACGGGTTTATAACGACGAGCGCCATCAGATCTCCAGAAACTACCGGAGAATCTCCGGTATTTTTATGTCCAGCCTTTTTGTGATACAAGTGACCAAAGGTGTTGTAAAATATCCCACATCGATGAGACCACCCTGGTAATTGGCGGACGGATGAAAACCAATGACAGCACTGTATTACTAAACAATTGAACAATACCACCCGAACATAAGACTCGGCGGAACTGTGCCGAAGTGTTGTAAACCAGCTGTGCAGACGGTGGGGGATTGGCACCCCCTCAATGGTTTCCATCGATGTAGATACTACTACTAATAAAGTTCATGAAAAAAATCACAGTACTGCTAGCATTTTGAAATGATACACAAATATTTTTGTCATAGTGAATTAAGGGTTGAGTAATATGTTATTAGGACGGGAAGTAGAGTGGTTGCTCTCCATAAACCTCGTACTGCCAACCAAACAGTGAATGGAGTATAGAGAAGTCTGAGGTGTCCATGTTGGGTGGTGGCCAGAGCCTATATGTTGCATAGGGGAGATTAACTGAGTGTCTAATTACTTAGCCGAAAATCAGACCAATAGTACGTGGTTCAGATTCAAAGCTAATTTGTGTAACCCTTAGTTTTCTTGGATATAAGGCTATTATAATACAATTGGCTCTTTCTGAGGAGCAGTCGACCTTAGTTTGAACTGCAATTAATACACTAGTTCATTTAAAGTCACAATGTAATGAAAAAAAAGAAAAAAACAAGTAAATGATACCGCCAATGTTGTGTTAGTCCAATAGTTCAACTACTGAATAATTGAATTATAAATATGTTACCACGCTGGAATTGACGACATTAATACACTAAGCTTAAAGGACCATCTGCTAGATTATAGATCCAATATGTATCATAAAACAAATAAGAAAATGAAATAATGCCTAGGAGATAAATGTTGGTTTGTTAAATATTTACAACGTTTCGAGTTTTTAAAAAATTTGTCGTTTAAACATATTGTATATAAATTGTAAATTTTGGTTTCTTTTCTAATGTTCTTTAATAATGTTACTTTCTTACTGCTTAAATTTTAATTAAAAAAGTGTAATATCTAAGAATAAGTATGATCGTATCATTATATTTTAAAATAAGCTACTTTTAAACTACGGTTCATACTATATGAAGATTCGTTCTTCATACATATGAATAATACAACAAAACGTAAAAAAATCAAAATAAAACTAACAAGAAATAGTTCACAAATAATTATTCACATATAGGTATAAATAAAAAATGTACGTATGATATAACCAATATTAAAGGAATAAAATTTAAAATTGATTTATTTTATTTATCCATACAGTTTTAATGTTTTGTTATTACGAAATTTGTAATCAATTAAGAGGACCTATAAAATATATTCCACTACAAATAAATGTAGTTTTAAGGTTTTGATACTGTTATGGCTTTTGATTTGTAGTATTTATATTAATGAATGTAAGGTACTTGAGCATGGATGCGAGTGATACCTGTTTTTGTAATTTTTTCTACACGTTAAATATTTTTATCAAATTAACTAGCATGAACAATTTAACACGAAGAAATGAATTTCACACAACTGCCTGGAACTTTTGTTGATAAAGTTTTACTATAATGTACATTAAAATAGACAATTTTTAACGCTTTATAATTATCTATGCGTTAAATGTCACATTAAAAATAGCATTATCAAGTTATTACAAACGTAATACAGTATAGATACATGATCAAATAAAATAATAACAAACACAAAACTACAAGAAAGATATGACAAAAAGTAATATAAAAATAATTTGAATAATGGGTGAAGAGAATTACTGTGTTGTAAAATAACAAAATGAAGGAAACCAGTTGTGCCATACTCATAAAAGCACTACGATTATATGTATCATGACTATGACAAGGTCACTTTAGGAACGACATTTTGGAATACACTGGTTGTACTAGATAGAATGATTGATCTCAATAGTAAAACAAAATCAAAACCACATTTAATTGACAAACAAGGCAACCTAGCGACTAATAACTGGCAGAACTTGTGGCAGAGTTGCAGTGCCTAATGACTTAATATCTTGTTAACAGCTGGTCCAATCTTAATTACAATCAAATTGCTTCTTGCGCCAATCTGATGGTACATGTTGATGGCAACTTAATAAAGGCCAGTCTTACATGCTTCACAACACCCGTTATTGTTCGGAAGTCAATCTCTTACAGGAATAAGTTGGTTTACAACTGGGAGAGCTTGTGTTCGAGCGGTCAAGTCGTCAGGTCTTTCAGCCTGGGTTAGAGATGGCACAGGTTCGAATACAGCCTTGACTGGAAGTATTTATTAGTAATGTTCATTTTCTACTGGACTGGTTCTCTCTCTCTCTCTCTCTCTCTCTCTCTCTCTCTCTCTCTCTCTCTCTCTCTCTCTCTCTCTCTCTCTCTCTCTCTCTCTCTCTCTCTCTCTCTCTCTCTCTCTCTCTCTCTCTCTCTCTCTCTCTCTCTCTCTCTCTCTCTCTCTCTCTCTCTCTCTCTCTCTCTCTCTCTCTCTCTCTCTCTCTCTCTCTCTCTCTCTCTCTCTCTCTCTCCCTCCCTCTCCCTCTCTCTCTCTCTCTCTGACTATAAGATCTCTGCATAGATCTATGGTCTATTGGGAAGGGAAGAGTAGTGTTATTACAGACAGTTATTCCCTTTTTTCATAAAAAAATGTATTCGTTAAATAATTAAAACTGTATAGTAATGGGTTGAGTCGTGGTGTACGAAGATCACAGAGAAATCACAAATCATACAAATTAATTCTTTAAACTCCCTCTTACTGCCAGCAAACCCATAGTCATAAAACATAAAAATAAAAGTTTTACGTTTATTTCGTTGTTACTATTTATATATTTTAAATTATTTATATAGTTGTTTCTGTTATAAATGGTATTGTTTTTACTAAGAAACAAATGCTCTATTTGTTAATGTTTGAATTTTAAGTAATTTATTTGGATCAATCAGGTTTAGTCATACGAAACTAAACGATTATTTACATATCTTATTTCGAAGGTTTGAGCGGCCGTTGTCATTAATAATAACTAAGCTTCCGGTAACGACCGCGTCAAGTTGTTATCTACAATATTTACATCACCAAACGTTTCCCACATGCTGTGATGTGACATCCTCAGTGGCAGCTCCTTGTTGCAGTCGTTACCGGAAGCTTTAGTTATTAGTAATTATGTACATACACCAGTTAACCTGTCCTCATTAAGTTGATAAATACACACAGATGTTTTCAATTGACAAATGTTGACTCTGTCCAAGTAAAAAAAAGTAAATACTTTTAGCATTAATGCCATATTTTGTACGTAGTTGGAAGAAAAACAGGAACAAAAACATGATTTTAGTAGACTTGTAATAAAAAATAACAAAAAACTTTTTAAAATTGTAATTATTTATTTTACTGGCAATTCAAGTCAAATGTAATAAAAAATATATGATTATATTTGCTTTGCACGCTGTATATTCAACAATATTGTTCTTAATCGTGGATTCAATGTTATGCTATAAATAAAAGGTTCTTAGATAAAAAGGTGCTAATTTAAAGTTATTTGTATAGCTTTAGGGTACATAATACAGGTATTTCATTTTAGAATTCAAGTAGGCATAACATTCATAAAATATATTTCTAGAATTTTAGGATTTTTTTCTGTGTTATTTTCGAGCTGTTATTCTTGGCAAAGTAACTTGCTACATGCCTAATAAAATAACATTATCACACTCCATAACGTATGCTCGGATGTAATGTACCATGTCTTCGACCGGTACTTTTTGTTTCTCTTTATTTTGTTTGCCAGGCTGCCTGATATCGCTCTTGCGCTGTCTGCTCTTACTGTCGTGGCCGTTGGCTCAGACTGTCTGTTCCGTCATTCCGTTTCCCGGTTCGCTGGCTTGACGTTTCGCAAATGTTTGTTCGTATTACACCTCCGTCCTGTTAAGATTCAAGATGCACGGCTAAAGACAAATTAAACGTAAGTTGATTAATTTGTTTTAATTTTGAATACCTAATCACCCTTATGGTGAGATTTTTGTTTAATAATACATTTTTGTGTGCCATGTTCAGTTTTTGTTATTTGTGCTCTTTTCTATAGGTTTGTTTAAAACTTTCTAGGTTGGTTCTTTTTTCAAGACCATGTGATTAAGTTTGTATTTTTATCACTTTTTAAAATTAATTAAACCTTGTAATATGCTAATTTATGGCCTAATTGTTTAAGAAAATCTGTAAAGGTATTCTTTGATTTTTTACAATATTTTATTTTTATTTCCGAGCCAGAATATTGATCGTAACTTAGTATATATTTTTAGCCATTATCATTTTCCTTGTACGTAATCCTTTTAAATATTTATTAAAGTTTGTTTTTTGTTTAAACCTAATTTTCTGTTAGTGTATTTTTATAGCCTAAAATCTTTCTTTAATGTCTTGTTTGCCCAAATTTATGTCAGAACAATTTTTACTTGTTCACTTGTCTACTCCTGATTTGTTTGGCAGATACATGCTCTTTATACTTGTCCTATAACTTTTACTTATACTGTATATATATATATATATATATATATATATATATATATATATATATATATATATATATATATATACACGTATTTTGTTTTGGCTGTGCATTATACTTATGGGCTGTGTTTTGGCTGTGTAATTCGGTGTCCTCGTATAGGATTATTATCATAAGTCTGCCACCGGCGTTCCATCTGCCATTTCGACTTTGCTGGCTTGGTGACCATGTAATAGAGCCAAATGTGCGCCTCCGCTGCCCTCCTTAGATCTTTTGGGAGCCTCTCTTCTGTCCTCAGGTCAGTTCTTTCCATCTTGTCCCCGGCGGCTGAGCTGGAGGTGGAACTTTCTACCTTTTCTGTGTGGAACCTTTTTGTATGCTGAACAGTTTTATAATAGGCCTAGGCCTAAATAAAAGTGTACATGAACTGAAATATTAATTCTTATTCTTCTTCACAACCATAATATAGTTTATTTTTCAATTTGGCCTTATATATTTTTTAAAAACATGTTATATTTTTAAAAGCATTTATTATTATTGTTAAATTGTCTTTATATCTTTATATTCCTGTTATTATTTTAAAAATATTTATCTATTTGCTATTTTTTTACGTTTAGGCCTAGTTATTAAGTTGGTATATTTTATTTTGTTTAGCGTTTTTTTTTATTAGTAATTTTCTGATAAACTGGTACCATGCTATATTTTATTTTAATTTTCTTAATTTTTACATTTTAATCAAAAGAGGATTGATTTATTATCGTTTTTACATTTTGGCAATTCAGAGCCTGCCAGGGATTCCGGCTGACTTCCTGGCTCGGTGGAATTATGGAATGTGGGCTAAATTGCCATATGATTTTAGATATTCAAATTTATAAATTTTCAATGTAAATTCTTTGATTTTGTATTTTTGGCATTTTTTAGTAATTCTGCAGATAGGCGCATCTGTTTTTTGTTAATATGTTTACGTCTTTTGCTAAATTTGGGTTTAAATGTATTTTCTTGCTTTTGTGTTGTAGGTTTTGCATTTCTGTAATTGTTTTTTGCTATTATGGCCTTCTGCCTGAATGTTAATAATTTTATTTTATCTTTTTGCAATAAATAGTATTTTTCCGCTCAGCTGCCGAATTGTGATTTAACCCTCCTAGTGCCAGCGTGATCCTATCACTTGTCTGGACTTGAGCCATCCTCCGGTACAGCACGACATCTTTCTTTTGGTGGGGGATGGGTCTCAGTAATACGATCACATTCACATACTATAACTATTCTGTTGTAATACATGCTATCCTTAACTATATTTATTTTGTGATCACAAATAACATTAAATATTTTAATGATTTTTAAAATAAAATTAACAGACAGAATACATTTGTTAACTTCGGTACTGACCAATTCGTCTTGATGCTAATCTAACAAAAATATTTTGGACCTTCACAAAATTTTTAGATTGATTATTTAAAAAAAATACCAACTACTGTATTTACTTACTACTGTGAAAGTCCATAATACATGACAAATGACTCAAACTAAAAAAGTAGCCAATATTAACTGTTATGTTTACAGGTGTATTTTTCTTCTGTGAATATAGTTTGTTTGCATACAATTTACATAAGGATATTTTTAACATAAACCAAAGCGTGTCCAAAAAACGATGAGCTATCACTTCAAGCAGAAACAATACACACTAATTATCGTTCATTATTAGGTTGGAAATTTAATGACCAATATAATTGATAAGGCCCCTAAGATTGAAATAATATGTAATTATCTCAGGGGATGTACGTTTCTTAGAGAACAATACCTTTTGATTTCATTGACGAAAACTAATAGAGAATGAGCCGTTTCCAAGAATAAAACTGATATAAAGTCGACACTAGTGACGTAGTGCTGTACTCCAGCTACTAGGCCACCAGGTGTTGTGGACTTTGTATGCAATATGTCTGTTCTCACTATTAGTTATACTGACTCTGCGTCCTATTAATGGTTACCATCGACGTGGACACTACTATTGAAGCTTGGGGTGTTCATGTTGGATGGAAGTCAGGGTCTTGATGTTGATTAGGAAAGAGAAGTGAGTATGCAGCTTGTCAGTTGGCAGAAAATCAGATCAATACTATGTGGTTCCGATTCTACGTAAAACTGTAGTTCCCTTACGTAAAACTGGTAGTTGGGTTATTACAAAATGGCTCACTCTGAGGAACGGTCGACTTAAGTTAGTAACAACGACTACACTTGTTCATCTACACTCATTCGCCCCTCATATTCGCCCAAATTTTTACGGTTGGCGTCTTAATCTTGAATATTTAAATAGTATTTCTTCATAAAACGTTCTATTAAATACGCTTTAACGTTTATTTAAGTACATTACAAACAACATTATTAGTTTATTCTAAACAAAATATTACTGGAGATAGTAAAACGCACGGAATTGAAAATTAATTGTAGTAAACTTGGCGTTATTGGTTTTGTGGGCTTACAGGATAGGAAATCAATTAACCTCTTGAATGAAGTAATCGAATTAATTATAGAGGTCCGGACCGTGGGAGGATCCTGAAAGAGGTTGTATGACCTTGAGGTGGGTCTCCTTGATTCAAGGATGGCAGGTAGATTGTCTAGTTTGATAAACGATTATGGTTGCACGTGTAAAAAATATTAAATATATAAGAAATTAGTTTTGATTATCTGATCTTTATAAATATATGCTTCATTAAAGATCATTTAAAACGTTTATTACTAGTATAGCTGTTTAAAGTAGATTTTTAAATAGATTATTAAAAAAGAAGTAAATTGATAAAATACCTGCTTTATTATTAAACGGCCTCCTGTTGACATAAAACGCAAGACAAAAGGAACATATTATGATTATGTTCAATAGTGATAGCAGGCTGGTTTCACGTTTAGAAAGTACGATTAAGTTCAATAGTGATAGCAGGCTGGTTAAACTTAACAAGGTACGGTTAAGTTCAATAGTGATAGCAGGCTGGTTTCATGTTACAAGGTACGGTTAAGTCAATAGTGAAAGCAGGCTGGTTTCATGTTACAAGGTACGGTTAAGTTCAATAGTGATAGCAGGCTGGTTTCATGTTACCAGGTACGGTTAAGTTCAATAGTGATAGCAGGCTGGTTAAACGTAACAAGGTACGGTTAAGTTCAATAGTGATAGCAGGCTGGTTTCATGTTACAAGGTACGGTTAAGTTCAATAGTGATAGCAGGCTGGTTACACGTTTAGAAAGTACGATTAAGTTCAATAGTAATAGCACGATGGTTACATGTTTAAAAAGTACGATTAAGTTCAATAGTGATAGCAGGCTGGTTTCACGTTATAAGGTAAGGTTAAGTTCAATAGTGATAGCAGGCTGGTTAAACGTAACAAGGTACGGTTAAGTTCAATAGTGATAGCAGGCTGGTTTCACGTTACAAGGTACGGTTAAGTTCAATAGTGATAGCAGGCTGGTTAAAAGTAACAAGGTACGGTTAAGTTCAATAGTGATAGCAGACTGGTTTCACATTACAAGGTACGATTAAGTTCAATAGTAATAGCACGATGGTTACATGTTTAAAAAGTACGATTAAGTTCAATAGTGATAGCAGACTGGTTTCACGTTACAAGGTACGATTAAGTTCAATAGTGATAGCAGGCTGGTTAAACGTAACAAGGTACGGTTAAGTTCAATAGTGATAGCAGGCTGGTTTCACGTTACAAGGTACGATTAAGTTCAATAGTAATAGCACGATGGTTACATGTTTAAAAAGTACGATTAAGTTCAATAGTGATAGCAGGCTGGTTAAAAGTAACAAGGTACGGTTAAGTTCAATAGTGATAGCAGGCTGGTTTCACGTTACAAGGTACGGTTAAGTTCAATAGTGATAGCAGGCTGGTTAAAAGTAACAAGGTACGGTTAAGTTCAATAGGGATAGCAGGCTGGTTTCACGTTACAAGGTACGATTAAGTTCAATAGTAATAGCACGATGGTTACATGTTTAAAAAGTATGGTTAAGTTCAATAGTGATAGCAGGCTGGTTAAAAGTAACAAGGTACGGTTAAGTTCAATAGGGATAGCAGGCTGGTTTCACATTACAAGGTACGATTAAGTTCAATAGTAATAGCACGATGGTTACATGTTTAAAAAGTACGATTAAGTTCAATAGTGATAGCAGGCTGGTTTCACGTTACAAGGTACGGTTAAGTTCAATAGTGATAGCAGGCTGGTTAAACGTAACAAGGTACGGTTAAGTTCAATAGTGATAGCAGGCTGGTTTCATGTTACAAGGTACGGTTAAGTTCAATAGTGATAGCAGGCTGGTTAAACGTAACAAGGTACGGTTAAGTTCAATAGTGATAGCAGGCTGGTTTCACGTTACAAGGTACGGTTAAGTTCAATAGTGATAGCAGGCTGGTTAAACGTAACAAGGTACGGTTAAGTTCAATAGTGATAGCAGGCTGGTTTCATGTTACAAGGTATGGTTAAGTTCAATAGTGATAGCAGGCTGGTTAAACGTAACAAGGTACGGTTAAGTTCAATAGTGATAGCAGGCTGGTTACACGTTTAGAAAGTACGATTAAGTTCAATAGTAATAGCACGATGGTTACATGTTTAAAAAGTACGATTAAGTTCAATAGTGATAGCAGGCTGGTTAAAAGTAACAAGGTACGGTTAAGTTCAATAGTGATAGCAGGCTGGTTTCACGTTACAAGGTACGATTAAGTTCAATAGTAATAGCACGATGGTTACATGTTTAAAAAGTACGGTTAAGTTCAATAGTGATAGCAGGCTGTTTAAAAGTAACAAGGTACGGTTAAGTTCAATAGGGATAGCAGGCTGGTTTCACGTTACAAGGTACGATTAAGTTCAATAGTAATAGCACGATGGTTACATGTTTAAAAAGTACGATTAAGTTCAATAGTGATAGCAGGCTGGTTTCACGTTACAAGGTACGGTTAAGTTCAATAGTGATAGCAGGCTGGTTAAACGTAACAAGGTACGGTTAAGTTCAATAGTGATAGCAGGCTGGTTTCACGTAACAAGGTACGGTTAAGTTCAATAGTGATAGCAGGCTGGTTAAACGTAACAAGGTACGGTTAAGTTCAATAGTGATAGCAGGCTGGTTACACGTTTAGAAAGTACGATTAAGTTCAATAGTAATAACACGATGGTTACATGTTTAAAAAGTACGATTAAGTTCAATAGTGATAGCAGGCTGGTTTCACGTTATAAGTTAAGGTTAAGTTCAATAGTGATAGCAGGCTGGTTAAACGTAACAAGGTACGGTTAAGTTCAATAGTGATAGCAGGCTGGTTTCACGTTACAAGGTACGGAAGTTCAATAGTGATAGCAGGCTGGTTAAACGTAACAAGGTACGGTTAAGTTCAATAGTGATAGCAGGCTGGTTTCACGTTACAAGTTACGGTTAAGTTCAATAGTAATAGCACGATGGTTACATGTTTAAAAAGTACGATTAAGTTCAATAGTGATAGCAGGCTGGTTTCACGTTATAAGGTAAGGTTAAGTTGAATAGTGATAGCAGGCTGGTTAAACGTAACAAGGTACGGTTAAGTTCAATAGTGATAGCAGGCTGGTTTCACGTTACAAGGTACGGTTAAGTTCAATAGTGATAGCAGGCTGGTTAAACGTAACAAGGTACGGTTAAGTTCAATAGTGATAGCTGGCTGGTTTCATGTTATAAGGTACGGTTAAGTCAATAGGGATAGCAGGCTGGTTTCGCGTTTACAAGATGCGATTAAGTTCAATAGTTATTGCAGGCTGGATACACGTTTAAAAGGTACCGTTAGGTGCAATAGGGAAAGCGGGCTGGTTACACGTTTAGAAGTAATATTTAGGCCCAATAGGGATATCAGGCTGGTAACACGTTTACAAGGTGCAATTTTTTCAATTGGGATAGCAGGCTGGTTATACGTTTAGAAAGTGTGATTATTTTGAATAGGGTTAGCAGGCAGGTTTCACGTTTAGGAGGTAGGGTTAAGTTCAATAGGGATAGCAGTCTGGTTACACGTTTATAAGGTGCGATTATATGGGATAGCAATCTGGTTACACAATTATAAGGTGCAATTATGTTCAATAGGGATAGCAGTCTGGTGACACGTTCATAAGGTGCAATTATGTTCAATAGCGATAGCAGTCTAGTTACACGTTCATAAAGTGCAATTATGTTCAATAGGGATAGCAGTCTAGTTACACGTTCATAAGGTGCGATTATGTTCAATAGGGATAGCAGTCTGGTGACATGTTTATAAGGTGCAATTAAATGGGATAGCAGTCTAGTTACACGTTCATAAGGTGCAATTATGTTCAATAGCGATAGCAGTCTAGTTACACGTTCATAAGGTGCAATTATGTTCTATAGGGATAGCAGTCTAGTTACACGTTCATAAGGTGCGATTATGTTCAATAGCGATAGCAGTCTAGTTACACGTTCATAAGGTGCGATTATGTTCAATAGGGATAGCAGTCTGGTGACATGTTTATAAGGTGCAATTAAATGGGATAGCAGTCTAGTTACACGTTCATAAGGTGCAATTATGTTCAATAGGGATAGCAGTCTGGTGACACGTTCATAAGGTGCAATTATGTTCAATAGCGATAGCAGTCTAGTTACACGTTCATAAGGTGCAATTATGTTCAATAGCGATAGCAGTCTGGTGACACGTTCATAAGGTGCAATTTTGTTCAATAGCGATAGCAGTCTAGTTACACGTTTATAAGGTGCAATTATGTTCAATAGGGATAGCAGTCTGGTGACACGTTCATAAGGTGCAATTATGTTCAATAGCGATAGCAGTCTAGTTACACGTTCATAAGGTGCAATTATGTTCAATAGCGATAGCAGTCTGGTGACACGTTCATAAGGTGCAATTATGTTCAATAGCGATAGCAGTCTAGTTACATGTTTATAAGGTGCAATTATGTTCAATAGGGATAGCAGTCTGGTGACACGTTCATAAGGTGCAATTATGTTCAATAGCGATAGCAGTCTAGTTACATGTTTATAGGGGTGCAATTATGTCAATAGGGATAGCAGTCTGGTGACACGTTCATAAGGTGCAATTATGTTCAATAGGGATAGCAGTCTAGTTACACGTTCATAAGGTGCAATTATGTTCAATAGGGATAGCAGTCTAGTTACACGTTCATAAGGTGCGATTATGTTCAATAGGGATAGCAGTCTGGTGACATGTTTATAAGGTGCAATTAAATGGGATAGCAGTCTAGTTACACGTTCATAAGGTGCAATTATGTTCAATAGCGATAGCAGTCTAGTTACACGTTCATAAGGTGCAATTATGTTCAATAGGGATAGCAGTCTAGTTACACGTTCATAAGGTGCGATTATGTTCAATAGGGATAGCAGTCTGGTGACATGTTTATAAGGTGCAATTAAATGGGATAGCAGTCTAGTTACACGTTCATAAGGTGCAATTATGTTCAATAGGGATAGCAGTCTAGTTACACGTTCATAAGGTGCAATTATGTTCAATAGGGATAGCAGTCTTGGTTACACGTTTATAAGGTGCAATTATGTTCAATAGGGATAGCAGTCTTGGTTACACGTTTATAAGGTGCAATTATGTTCAATAGGGATAGCAGTCTAGTTACACGTTCATAAGGTGCAATTATGTTCAATAGGGATAGCAGTCTTGGTTACACGTTTATAAGGTGCAATTATGTTCAATAGGGATAGCAGTCTTGGTTACACGTTTATAAGGTGCAATTATGTTCAATAGGGATAGCAGTCTTGGTTACACGTTTATAAGGTGCAATTATGTTCAATAGGGATAGCAGTCTTGGTTACACGTTTATAAGGTGCGATTATATGGGATAGCAATCTGGTTACACATTTATAAGGTGCAATTATGTTCAATAGGGATAGCAGTCTGGTGACACGTTTATAAGGTGCGACTAAATGGGATAGCAGTATAGTTACACGTTCATAAGGTGCAATTATGTTCAATAGCGATAGCAGTCTAGTTACACGTTCATAAGGTGCAATTATGTTCAATAGGGATAGCAGTCTTGGTTACACGTTTATAAGGTGCAATTATGTTCAATAGGGATAGCAGTCTTGGTTACACGTTTATAAGGTGCAATTATGTTCAATAGTGATAGCAGTCTAGTTACACGTTCATAAGGTGCAATTATGTTCAATAGAGATAGCAGTCTTGGTTACACGTTTATAAGGTTCAATTATGTTCAATAGGGATAGCAGTCTAGTTACACGTTCATAAGGTGCAATTATGTTCAATAGGGATAGCAGTCTAGTTACACGTTCATAAGGTGCGATTATATGGGATAGCAATCTGGTTACACATTTATAAGGTGCAATTATGTTCAATAGGGATAGCAGTCTAGTTACACGTTCATAAGGTGCGATTATATGGGATAGCAATCTGGTTACACATTTATAAGGTGCAATTATGTTCAATAGGGATAGCAGTCTAGTTACACGTTTATAAGGTGCAATTATGTTCAATAGGGATAGCAGTCTAGTTACACGTTTATAAGGTGCGATTATATGGGATAGCAATCTGGTTACACATTTATAAGGTGCAATTATGTTCAATAGGGATAGCAGTCTAGTTACACGTTTATAAGGTGCAATTATGTTCAATAGGGATAGCAGTCTTGGTTACACGTTTATAAGGTAAGATTATATGGGATAGCAATCTGGTTACACATTTATAAAGTGCAATTATGTTCAATAGGGATAGCAGTCTAGTTACACGTTTATAAGGTGCAATTATGTTCAATAGGGATAGCAGTCTTGGTTACACGTTTATAAGGTGCGATTATATGGGATAGCAATCTGGTTACACATTTATAAGGTGCAATTATGTTCAATAGGGATAGCAGTCTAGTTACACGTTCATAAGGTGCGATTATGTTCAATAGGGATAGCAGTCTGGTGACATGTTTATAAGGTGCAATTAAATGGGATAGCAGTCTAGTTACACGTTCATAAGGTGCAATTATGTTCAATAGGGATAGCAGTCTAGTTACACGTTCATAAGGTGCAATTATGTTCAATAGGGATAGCAGTCTTGGTTACACGTTTATAAGGTGCAATTATGTTCAATAGGGATAGCAGTCTAGTTACACGTTTATAAGGTGCAATTATGTTCAATAGGGATAGCAGTCTTGGTTACACGTTTATAAGGTGCGATTATATGGGATAGCAATCTGGTTACACATTTATAAGGTGCAATTATGTTCAATAGGGATAGCAGTCTAGTTACACGTTCATAAGGTGCGATTATGTTCAATAGGGATAGCAGTCTTGGTTACACGTTTATAAGGTGCAATTATGTTCAATAGGGATAGCAGTCTTGGTTACACGTTTATAAGGTGCGATTATATGGGATAGCAATCTGGTTACACATTTATAAGGTGCAATTATGTTCAATAGGGATAGCAGTCTAGTTACACGTTCATAAGGTGCGATTATGTTCAATAGGGATAGCAGTCTGGTGACATGTTTATAAGGTGCAATTAAATGGGATAGCAGTCTAGTTACACGTTTATAAGGTGCAATTATGTTCAATAGGGATAGCAGTCTTGGTTACACGTTTATAAGGTGCGATTATATTGGATAGCAATCTGGTTACACATTTATAAGGTGCAATTATGTTCAATAGGGATAGCAGTCTAGTTACACGTTCATAAGGTGCGATTATGTTCAATAGGGATAGCAGTCTTGGTTACACGTTTATAAGGTGCGATTATATGGGATAGCAATCTGGTTACACATTTATAAGGTGCAATTATGTTCAATAGGGATAGCAGTCTAGTTACACGTTTATAAGGTGCGATTATATGGGATAGCAATCTGGTTACACATTTATAAGGTGCAATTATGTTCAATAGGGATAGCAGTCTAGTTACACGTTTATAAGGTGCGATTATTCAATAGGGATAGCAGTCTAGTTACACGTTCATAAGGTGCAATTATGTTCAATAGGGATAGCAGTCTAGTTACACGTTCATAAGGTGCGATTATATGGGATAGCAGTCTAGTTACACGTTCATAAGGTGCAATTATGTTCAATAGGGATAGCAGTCTAGTTACACGTTCATAAGGTGCAATTATGTTCAATAGGGATAGCAGTCTAGTTACACGTTCATAAGGTGCAATTATGTTCAATAGGGATAGCAGTCTAGTTACACGTTCATAAGGTGCAATTATGTTCAATAGGGATAGCAGTCTAGTTACACGTTCATAAGGTGCGATTATATGGGATAGCAGTCTAGTTACACGTTCATAAGGTGCAATTATGTTCAATAGGGATAGCAGTCTAGTTACACGTTCATAAGGTGCGATTATATGGAATAGCAGTCTAGTTACACGTTCATAAGGTGCGATTATATGGGATAGCAGTCTAGTTACACGTTCATAAGGTGCAATTATGTTCAATAGGGATAGCAGTCTAGTTACACGTTCATAAGCTGCGATTATATGGGATAGCAGTCTAGTTACACGTTCATAAGGTGCAATTATGTTCAATAGGGATAGCAGTCTAGTTACACGTTCATAAGGTGCGATTATGTTCAATAGGGATAGCAGTCTGGTGACATGTTTATAAGGTGCAATTAAATGGGATAGCAGTATAGTTACACGTTCATAAGGTGCAATTATGTTCAATAGCAATAGCAGTCTAGTTACACGTTCATAAGTTGCAATTATGTTCAATAGGGATAGCAGTCTAGTTACATGTTCATAAGGTGCGATTATGTTCAATAGGGATAGCAGTCTGGTGATATGTTTATAAGGTGCAATTAAATGGGATAGCAGTCTAGTTACACGTTCATAAGGTGCAATTATGTTCAATAGGGATAGCAGTCTAGTTACACGTTCATAAGGTGCGATTATGTTCAATAGGGATAGCAGTCTGGTGACATGTTTATAAGGTGCAATTAAATGGGATAGCAGTCTAGTTACACGTTCATAAGGTGCAATTATGTTCAATAGCGATAGCAGTCTAGTTACACTTTCATAAGCTGCAATTATGTTCAATAGGGATAGCAGTCTAGTTACACGTTCATAAGGTGCGATTATGTTCAATAGGGATAGCAGTCTGGTGACATGTTTATAAGGTGCAATTAAATGGGATAGCAGTATAGTTACACGTTCATAAGGTGCAATTATGTTCAATAGCGATAGCAGTCTAGTTACACGTTCATAAGTTGCAATTATGTTCAATAAGGATAGCAGTCTAGTTACATGTTCATAAGGTGCGATTATGTTCAATAGGGATAGCAGTCTGGTGACATGTTTATAAGGTGCAATTAAATGGGATAGCAGTCTAGTTACACATTCATAAGGTGCAATTATGTTCAATAGGGATAGCAGTCTGGTTACACGTTTGTAAGGTGCGATTATGTTCAATAGGGATAGCAGTCTGGTTACACGTTTATAAGGTGCGACTAAATGAGATAGCAGTATAGTTACACGTTTATAAGGTGCAATTATGTTCAATAGGGATAGCAGTCTGGTTACACGTTTAGAAAGTAAGGTTAGGTTCAATGAGGCTGGTTACAGGTTCAGCAATGTCGTATTGTAAACTAGCAAGTTTGTTCCGAGAAATACATATTCAAACAGGAGTAACACGACCCTAGTCTAGTACGGTACAACTCCCTCGCCAGTAATACATTGTCTCCGACAACGGCGGTTACCATGTTGGAATTAATTTGACTCAGGAATTTGTCACTCACCTCACAGGAGACCTGAGTCCCATGAACTGAGCTGTTTTGACCTATTGTCGATCAATATTTTTGCATATATATATATTTTAGACATTTACATATTTAGTTAATTAATAATCTAGAAGGCATTTATTTAGATTCTTCACATTTTTCATAATGGTTAACAGGAATAAAACCGTATTATAATATATAAAATCAATTATATATGATATGAAATATAAATTCAGCACTAGTAGAGGATTGTACCCCAGCTACTCGAACACAAAGTGCTTTGGAGTACGTAGGTGATATGCACCGGACACACTCAAAGTTTGCCATCGATGTGGACAATACTACAGAAATCTGAAACGTCCGTGTTAGGTGGTAATCAGAGTCCGGATTTTGTTTAGGGGTGAGAATGAGAACCAAGCTTGTCAGATAGCTGAAAATCATACCATTACTACGTGGTTCAGATTTCACGTAAATCAATATTAATTGAGCTGTTGGTGACCTTAGTTAGTATCAGTGACTACATTCTTCCATCTATAATCATTACAATCATTCACCCCTAATATTTGTCCGTATCTCAACGATCGGAATCTAGATAATGAATTGTTGGTAAATTAACTGAGCTTATAAAACTACCGTAAATTCTTTTACCACCACAGAAATCTAGATTTAAAGGTTTCAAGAAGTTAATGAGCAAGATTTGGTAGAGAGACGATCGGTAATTTAGAGTTTTATCTCAACACTTCTAAATTATTTTAAATTTGGAGATGCTAAATTGATCTGGAACTATTCTGCCTTAATGTTATGTACTACGTCACACTGCAATGTTTAACATGTAGAAGTGCTCAGCGTAGATTTTACCCTCAGTGTATGAGTTGCTACGATTTCACAACCAGTTTTGTGCAAAGTTTATACCTGTAAGAAAATGGTAAATATTTTATTTTTGTGAGGGAATTTTACTGTCAATTTGTGTTTCATATCCAAAGTCAACGAAAGAAACAAATCAGTATGTGTAAGTGTAGGACTTACATTGCGACGTCTCGCCGCAGTTATATACCTATAGACAGAAGTATAGTTGAGTTTCAGTATTCTCTAGTGAACTTGGTTGTTGTATGGCAGGACAAAGTTCACTCAACTTGAACTGTGAATTGCCGTGAGAGTGGGGGTTCGCTCTCTCCATTTCAACATATGTGTTCAACAAAGCTGACTTTACCAGGTAGCCTTTGACATATGGCCAAGTACGTTTCAACATATGTGTTACAGTGGTTCACATTTTTTAAAAGTTTAATTTAGTACAATAAAACATAAATTTATATTTGATATAATTCAATTTACAATTCAGAAGTCACTAGGAAACGGTTAATGCAATATTGATTGTTTGAATCAGTACACGTGTCTTCATAGCTAGAAAATTACATATAGAAAAGTACACATAGCTTGAATACCAGTTAAAACAAACAAGTTAAAACAGTTTTTTTATACTGTAAATGTAGTTAATTATTTCTAATTTAATTATTGACTTGATTAAATACAAATACAATAAGCCTTATTATTTAATTATTAATAATCACATATCTATTAAACTTTCATTTTCGTCCTAATCCTATATATCAAAACAATCGGGTCATTTAGTTCACTCACTTTCTGAACTTATTACTTGACCGATTCTGATGAAATATTTTTTATTCAAAAGATAATTTTGATTTCTAAGTCGTAACGGAGCTACATTTTTTAAATTCCCATAGGTTTTTGTCTACACGGCATCAAAGTTGCAATGTTATTCTTATGGAGATTAATTTTAATTGACTATATGGTGGCATAAACAAAATAAATGTTAAATGGTCGAAATAAATTGTTAGGTTAACCATGGAGAGCAGTAAAATATCAAGTTTATTATAACAGAGCGAATACATGTCTGCTGTGTGTATGTTATCATCAGCCGTTAAGTAAAATTTTTGAACATTTGAAATAGGCTTAGTCATGACATTGGTTGTTTATAATAATTATTATACTATACATAGAGTGCAAATCAAGTGCAGTGAGTGAGCACTCTAACTATGATTTGTACAGGGTAATAGAGTGTGTAAGGGGTAAAACTAAATAATATGATTTTACTTAATACAGTTTAATTAATAATATTTGAAGGTAAAAGTTACATACCAAGGCTGAAGGCCAAGGCGTCACGAGCGCAGCTCGTGACGAGCTTGG
The DNA here is from genome assembly GCA_035578905.1 of Stictocephala bisonia. Classification (NCBI taxonomy): domain Eukaryota; kingdom Metazoa; phylum Arthropoda; class Insecta; order Hemiptera; family Membracidae; genus Stictocephala; species Stictocephala bisonia. The sequence continues at coordinate 559,527 of JAQJVL010000133.1, forward strand.
CACACAAAGCGTGCAGGGGTGTTCGCTAGTAATATTAAATATATTTAATATCAATAGTTTGAGTTTTGGTAAGTAAATATTTTAAATTTATAAAGTATTTGTATTATTGTAGGAGAACGTGCCTTTCTGAGATAATGAGATTTAGTATGTATGTAGTTTTCAAGGGATTTTAAAACATATATGGTTTGATTCACTCTAAGATAATCTAATATTAACTAAACTCTAGGATAAGATGGTAAATAACACATGAGGACAAAGGAGTCGAAAGATGAACTTTTTAATGGTTTGTTTTTAAACACTAAAAAAGAAACCAAATAGAGCCGTTGGAAATCTCCCACAAAGTAATAGTTAAATGAAAAAATAAATAAGTAAATATAAATTGTTTTTACGATAACTACTGTTTAAACGTTACTGAGTTTTTACATTAGTTAATATGATACTTTTACCAGCAGCATATAACTTATTACTGTACATAACATACAGTTAAAGGCTTGTGGATGTAATCAGACGAGTGGATACAGTATAACTACTGTCACTATTGTAAAGTGTCCACAATTCGGATGTAATGACCGTCTGCGGTTAGCAGTAAATTGTCCACAGACGTCCATAAACTAGTGACGTAGTTTATGTAGCTATAAATAAAAGTAGAGTCATTAATTACATTGATTGCACTACCTGGTGATTGTTGTGGTTTATGGCCTTGTGTGCAGTCTGCAGATTGTATCAAACAAATAACGAAGGCTGTAAAAATGCACCAATACCTTATATCTACCCAATGTCATGTATGATCAAGTTTGTTCCCGTATCACAAACTGTCATGCACATGTAAATATCCATACATTACGCGAGATCGAAGTCACAAAGTTTATTTATAGGTTGGAGAGTGTCAATAGTATTTAAGGATAAGAGATTGTTTTGTATACGTGTATACAGAGTGTTCTCAAGCTTAAGGATATGGTTTGCTGGGCAATATCAACATAACATTTGTTTATGTTATGTTAGAGCTTACTATCGGCACATAAATTATGTGTATCCCAGTTTGAAGGTAGTTTACTATGAAACTAAGAGGCTTTGAAAAATCTTGTACCATTGATTTTCTCGTTTAATTGTACGTTTGAAATTGTAAGTTTATTTTTGGTTTTAATGGCTATTATCTTAGTTGGAACAAAAATGCCGGAATTACTGCTAGTTCTCACTGTGCATCAACTTTACACTTTTATTGGCGTACTCGATAACCCGTTAATGTATCGCATTTATATATTAATACATCATGTTTTCTGTACTTTCTAGAAATTTAATGAGTTTGAATATTTATAAAATAAAATAAAAAAAATCTAACAAGCACTAATGTCCAGATCGCTTCATTAATAACAGATAAAAGCACAACTTATCAACAATGTGTTAAAAATTTTTTATAACTTCTCATAATGTAGCAAATTGATTGGGATATATGAATGATACTATTTACTAGATAACTCTGGAGGTATCAACATTTTTAACTTCCAACTTTCTCCTGCTCCTGTACAAAGCAGGCGGTATTTTTACTCTTGAGTTTCAAACAGGACATTTTTGTATTCCAAGCAAGTACATTTACAAATCAATGTACAACATCAGCATTTTAAAAAAAAATAATGCAGTACTGAAATAGTACTTGTACTTTACAATAGCCCTACATTTTTTATATATATGAGGAGTTTTTAATTTTTGATTGAGCACATTAAAATCAAGAAAGATTTCATCACATTCCTAAGTATTTTCGACTGTATCTGTCTTTGTCGCACAGTCCTCAGACTATCTATGCCTCTCTCGCACTACCTTATCTCAAAGCAGAGCACTCTCTCGGCGACTTACTGAACCTCAATTCCAACCGAAACAAAACAGGACGACTTTTTACCTTAAGGGGAGAGTAGCACTTGGACCTTAAAAAATTGAATTTTTTTATTGTTGTAAAATAATCTCCGACTCTTCTAGTTTAAGAAAATATATACATATATGTACGAATTATACCTGTAAATAGGAGAAAAAAATAGTAAAGTATGCAATGTCATCAAATTTTGCTACATAATTTCACATGCTGTCAACGGACGAAAAGCCTCAGCATTCTTTATACCCTGCCGAACCAGGTTCTTGGTGTAAATTCAATAAGGCTGTAGCAGAAAATGCGCAATATCATCACAAGAACTCCATACCTGAGGCTATAATTACAGCTTTAAAGCCTGTGTTTCAAGACCTTACAAAAGAAGATCTACTCAAACGCTGCCTGCATGGGAAAACTCAAAACCTAAACGAGCGTTTTAATAGCTGTATTTGGCAGAGAATACACAAGAGTGGTTTTGTAGGACTTCAAACTTTGACACTAGGAGTTACTGATGCTCTAAAGCCAATGTATTACAAAGAGCTGGAGTGAAACCAGGTAAATTTACAATTGAAGGCCTTAAGTTAATCGACCGGGAGAGAATTATCAAGGCAGACAAGGAGGCTGAAGATGGAACTAAAAGGAGGAGAGTGAAATGGAGGCTTTTAAAGAAAAGAAAAGAAGACAAAAAAGATGAAGACTACTTACCAGGAGGATTTTAAAGGTAAATTTCAACTGTTAATACTAAAATTTTTCTTTATTCGGGACTCCTGAAAACCTTGTTTTTTCTCGCTTCGGTACCATTATCTTCTAAACTATAAGAGATAGAGCTTTGAAATTTGTCCACAACTCTTATCACTACTGTACCAACACAGTACACTAGGATTTTAAATGTATTGTTACCCAAATCTGAATTATAAAAATTCAAATAAAAAATAAATAAATTAATTAATTATTATTTATTATAAAAACTTTTTTCCTTAACTTAGAAATTGTTTTTCATAAAAAAGGAGACAGTGGTGTTTCTAAATATAATAGGCATATTACTGCAAAATTTGAAGTCAATTGGAATAATAGTTTGTGAGATAAGTGTACCTAAGTTAAGCATTAAACGCCCATTTAAATAACATAGGAGCTTCCTAAGCGCTACTCTCCCCTTAAGATCAGTTTTTCTTATAGATATTTGTATCGATTAACAAAAGGCTCTCAGTTCTAGCCCAATTAGCCTACAGCCAAAAACAATTTTTTAAACGGATCAGCCGATTGCTCAAATGTAAATGGGCTGTTTAATATTTGAAGACATTTTTCAAGGAATAGATCGTCTTAGTTTGTAACAAAGCCTACATTCGCATGTTTTACCCTTTCGAAATTGATACTCACCCTTATCTTGACGATTGGCGTGTTAAGAATAAATATTATAAATAAATACAACATCTTAAATTTACTATATTATAATTTGAAATTACGGAAAGCACATAAATCTCAAACAGTTCCCAGAGATATAACTGGTTGACCTTGATTACCTTTCCGAATCATTCAGCGATTGCCTCTTGATGATGCTGCGGCATTTCACTTAGTAGACAAAGGTGTCATTATCGTCACGACCGCAGCACCCTTCTCTCCTAGCAGAACAACAGCAGCCACCGTTTGTTATGCAAATATAGTTCTCTGCATAACAGCTGGATATGCAAATCATTCATACCAGCTCGAGCTTCATTCGTCCTCCGATCGAGTCTTGGAGATCGATCTAAGTGTTTCTTAGTTAATAGAATGTTCACCCTATGAAAGGATACCTGTAGAGGAAAATCATTCATATCTAATATAACAACGACGAAATTTCTAAAATACTCAAATTCTGTTTAAGAAATGATTTTTAATTATCAAAAAAGGTTTTTGAAATATTTGCTTACTACTTTTATACAAATTGTGCATGTAATATTTCCCTAAAATATAACCTGAAGTCTTTTGAAATATTTAGTAATACATTAATCATTCAGTGAATTATTTGGGAACTATTATCTGGACCTTCTCCGTTAATCCGCAACAAATAATTTTTTTACCGCAATAACGGTTAGGTTACGTTAGGTGGCTACTGAAGTTGATCACAAACTGGTATATCCAATGATTGTGCGTCCGTGTGCAAGTTATCGGAAAGCGCTACGATAAGGCCAGCGATATTGGATTCCTAGCAGATAAGGAATACCATAGTGGACATAAAAATGATTGGGGCAAAAATGTTTAGAGCAATATAATATTTATCAATTAATAGTGAATTAACGGAAACGAAAAAAGTAGTGGAAGTGAATTAACAGAAAAGATTCTATTTTCTTAGTTCTTATGCATGAAAAACTACCAGTTCAATTCCAACAAAAATCATACTTATCATAAAAATCATGGAAGTCGCTCTTCTCTGTTATTACTTACACTATATCCTTAAAGGCCGTAAGGCCTCAAACATGACATTTTCTGGAGCAAGAAGTAGTCCAGTATAATCTACCTGCCTGTAGGCTTTTAGATGATGCAGACGATACGTTCCACGATGTTCTTGCACATTTGCATTTCTTATTAAATCATGGTTCGGTTCTGGATGACATAACCTAGATTATCCCCGGTTTACATTATATTGACGGTTAGAGTGAAGTTAGCCACCATCTTTCGAGCTTAGCTCTCTAACTCAACCCTTATATAAGCTACTAGCCTACATCCTACGGCAGTTACGCTACGGGTGGTTATCTACGCTTGGTTAATCTTCCCTCAGTTGTTTTTTCTAAACCATCCCATCAATATAAAAGCTCATTATGCTGCCGTTTTTCTAGATGATACAATTTTATAGTCTATAAAACCCTATTAGTTTACTCTAGGGGTATACTAAGTAATGCAAACATTTCAGAGTTAATAGAAAGTACCTTAAACCAAATATGCTTTTACAATATATTTATGTTCTTTGAATCAACTCTTTGAAGTAAATTATTTCAACATTTATTGTAAGGAGAAATCCTACCTTAGTGGATCTCTATGATACAAAAGCTAACGTCCCTTTCATGAAAAACTGTTTAGTGGTTCCAGAGAGATGTGATGAGTTGTAACAATTGTTAATTGTTTCATTATAATTAAATTAGAGAATTGTGTTTAGAAAATGTTAAATATTGTAAGAACTGAGACGATTAGGAATTTGGTTTTTTTACCAACAGTTTTCAATATAAATTCTCCAAGTTTTGAGAAAAATTCAGAATCTTCCCCTTTCAAATAAAAAAGTAGTTTTTTCCCATTTAAATTAGCTAAATAACCAGTATTTTCACGTCTGTTAATTTCCTGTCAATTTCATGCGACATGTTTTCTGAAGGAAACATGTTTGGTGAGCCTCTGTTCAGATGTCCTGGTTTAGAGGGTTCTAATTGGTTGGTTCAGCTTCTAGAGTTAAGAGGGAGTAAGTCCGTTGGTGGAAGGGTTGCGAGCGTTCCGTCTGTTTGATGATATCTTTCAGTGAGTGACCACGTTTGATCTACACGGTGACTTAACCGTTTGGTGTCCTTTTACCGGTACGGCAATTTTCTTGTTCGCGTGTGAGTGAGAGGGTGTATGCCGGTCGAGCTTTGTTGTGGTCACGTTTGGGATTTAAACCTCCAGGACGTAAGTACGTAAGTAATTTTTACAAGTTTTCTTTAGTTAGGGTTTTCAGTAGGGTTTTAGTAGATAGGGTAAGATCCACCAAGCATGCGCGGTTAAACTTGTTTCTGGTTTGAAGTCACTCTTCTAGTGACAGTTTTTAGAGTGTTTTGATTTTCTTGGTTTTTCTTTTAAATTTTGTTTGTAAAAAGGAAAATGTTTCAAGTCACTAAAAGCTGGTTATTTCTTTTGGTTCCAGATCTCCCGGAGGCAAATTTTCAAGTTAAACAAAATTTTCAATTTTTAAGGCAATTTGCAATTTAAAGAATTTTGAATTTAAAGAATTTAAAATTTAAAGAATTTTAAAGCAATTTATTACAATTTTGAATTTTGAAATTATTGATTTAATAGTTTAAAGAAATTTATTGAAAAAGTTAAATTAATAAAAAAGGTTCTGGTCTGAAGATATTTAATTTATTATTTTGGAAGAGTTGTTTTAATTTATTTATGTTCCATTGAGTCAATAAAAGAAGAGATTTTTTATTTTCGTTTTTATTATTATTTGTAGAAGAAAACCAATTTTATTTGTTGAAGTTATAAGAAGATAAATAAACAAAAATTTTTTTGTCATTGAAGAAGTTTCATTTTAATCTTTCATTTAAGTTGTTCGACATATCAAAAATAAATAGTAGCTTTAATAAGGCTACAGAGTGAGTACATGTTTTTGGATTTTTTTATATTAAGATTGAGCCATGTGTTGTATAGTTAGGTCATTGATGCATTTATTAACATGAATCAAATTCACTGTTGACTAAACGTAAATATTTCCACTGTTATTTTTTGTTGTTGAAATTATTGCTCAACTATGTTTCCTATTTTAACTGTAATAGATAGAAAAATAACAAATGTGGTTTTGACATTTTTTGTATCAATAAATCTTTATAGTTTATATAGTATGACTAAAATAAACTAATACCTATATGTATTAACTGACATAACCTATTTGAACTAGCAGTTTAATTCCATTTTCGAAACATTTAAACACGTTTGATCTTCATTAAAATCTTTAAAAGTACAAATGGACACGCTTTCTCAACATGCGTTCAATTGATATTGATTTCAGTTTCGAACTTTCAGCTTTCCTTATTAAAATATTACAATATCCGCATTATAATTATAAAATTCTAATTGTCAGATTATGGATAGTAAATTATAAGAGTGCACAAACATATGGGAAAATCTAATACATTTTTAAAAAGTTCAGGGTAAATTAATACAGATATCTAGTAACTACAGTTTATAATACCTGGATGTATTATGAATAAAAATTAAACACTGCATTTAATTTAATTAAATAGATAATCAAAATAAGCTTACTTGGAACTAAAGTTGATAGACGTATTAAACTAAATATAACATAAACTTGTTACAAAATTAAGATAAGCATCTCATTAAAAATCACAGAAACTCTCTTCTCCTCCTTACGAAATATTTTGTTGATGACAAAAAGAGATCTCAAAATCACAGCTTTTTTTATGTTCAACTACACTTCTTATACGATTAGTGAACTGAAAATGGCTTGAGGTTAGTTAGGATACCCACATCATATGAGTTATGTATGTGAAACGTTTTATATTATATTGTACATATTTATAATGTATTAAGTTTCTGTATGTTAAAAAGTGCTAGCACAAAGATTCTTACATATAATATAAGTATACATGCCTTAAGGTATTTCTTATGTTTGAAGTAAGTTAACAGCTATATAAGGTCTTACGATTGTGTATGATGTAAAAACATTGTACAAAGGGTCGTATTTATCTGTATGATGTAAATTTTCATATACGGAAGACTATGTTTGATGTACAAACATTATACAAAGGGTCATATTTATGTGTATGATGTAAGTGTTAATGTACGGGAGACTGTGTATGATGTAAATATATTGTAAAAATGGTCATATTTATGTGTATTATGTAAATGTTCATGTACGGGAGACAGTGTACGATGTAAATACATTGTACAAATGGTCATATTTATGTGTATGATGTAAATACATTGTACAAAGGGTCATATTTATGTGTATGATGTAAATACATTGTACAAAGGGTCATATTTATGTGTATGATGTAAATACATTGTACAAAGGGTCATATTTATGTGTATTATGTAAAAACATTATACAAAGGGTTATATTTATGTGTATGATGTAAGTGTTAATGTACGGGAGACTGTGTATGATGTAAATATATTGTAAAAATGGTCATATTTATGTGTATTATGTAAATGTTCATGTACGGGAGACAGTGTACGATGTAAATACATTGTACAAATGGTCATATTTATGTGTATGATGTAAATACATTGTACAAAGGGTCATATTTATGTGTATGATGTAAGTGTTCATGTACGGGTGACTGTGTAAGATGTAAATATATTGTACAAATGATCATATTTATGTGTATGATGTAAATACATTGTACAAAGGGTCATATTTATGTGTATGATGTAAATACATTGTACAAAGGGTCATATTTATGTGTATGATGTAAGTGTTCATGTACGGGTGACTGTGTATGATGTAAATATATTGTACAAATGGTCATATTTATCTGTATGATGTAAATACATTGTACAAAGGGTCATATTTATGTGTATGATGTAAGTGTTCATGTACGGGTGACTGTGTACGATGTAAATACATTGTACAAATGGTCATATTTATCTGTATGATGTAAATACATTGTACAAAGGGTCATATTTATGTGTATGATGTAAGTGTTCATGTACGGGTGACTGTGTATGATGTAAATATATTGTAAAAATGGTCATATTTATGTGTATTATGTAAATGTTCATGTACGGGAGACTGTGTACGATGTAAATACATTGTACAAATGGTCATATTTATGTGTATGATGTAAGTGTTTATGTACGGGAGATTGTGTATGATGAAAGTGTTCATGTACGGGAGACTGTGTACGATATAAATACATTGTACAAATGGTCATAATTATGTGTATGATGTAAGTGTTCATGTACGGGAGACTGTGTATGATGTAAATACACTGTACAAAGTGTCATATTTATGTGTATGATGTAAGTGTTTATCTACGGGATACTGTGTATGATGTAAATACACATATACCAAAGTTCAGTTGTGTATTTAAATGCACAGTATGAAAGAACCTCTCCTTACGTGTAGTTAATGTTTGTGTACTTTTACGAATGATCATATGTGTGTCTAACCTAAGAGCTTATGTATCAAAGAATCGTATCTTCGTGTTGATTTAGTGAGATTCAGTTTATAATTGAACTTTTTTAAAGGAATACGAAAGTTTAAAATCTAATCGTAAGTTCTCTAAACGAAGTTTAGTTTTTCACATTAGTTAGAAAGAATAAACTTTGCACAATGTGTACGACTGCCACACCAATGCTACCATATTTGTCATAGTCTAGTAAACACCGTCGGTCGTAGACAGTCGCTAAACTATACCTTAATTGGGCCACTTGTCGTAAAACACTGTTATTAGTCACAGTAATAGGCCGAGGTGGTCAACATTACGATAGCCATAGAAGCCCCGTGATTATATCCATCGAGAAACAGTTCAGTGTTAATCATCTAAGATTATCCTGTTAAGTAAGATTGGTGATTTAATCCTCTACGATTTTATTATTTTTCCAGCATTTAAGTTGATATCTGCAGTTTTATTTTTCAAAATTAAGAAGGCTATTTGTTACTAACATAACTCTGCTATTTACAATCCCGAATAATGGTATTATATCTCGATTTATACATTAATACGATTCGCTATTTCCACACAATTCTTGTGCTATTCTTGTACAAATAGCTCTTATGGCTATTAAATTGTTCACTTAATAGTAAGAATTATAATTAAAAGTAACAGATCATACTGTTAAACTATTACCAATGTTATTTATACGAGAAAAAGGGTTTATTTTAAGAGGTATTTATACCCTTTAGTAACGTAATTTTAAAAAGTTCTTTCTTAGTCGTCATCTTGATAGAAAATCAGTTTTCCCTACAAATCTTAGGATTATCGTAATTAATAGAAGATTTATTTAGTAATGGTTTTATTTATCACCTGTTTTTTATAATTTTAACAAATAAGTCGTGTTTCGTTTCTCAAGCTTGGGTAAACGTTTTACGTTATTTTTGTTTTATGGACATACAGCTGATATACCCTAGTACTTTGGGTCAATACATTTAATTTGAGCATACTTTAATCATTCTGCAATTTTCCAAAAACCTAAACATTCTAATTCAAAATTCTACTATTTAAATACATTACCATATTTACTTATACTGTATTTAAATAGAATTCATGTTTGTTCAGTAGATTGTAAAACCGTCTATATAGTAAGTTAATAGACAATACAACAGTGAAATACTCTGTGTTACTTCCTTTAGATTGAATAATGTTAAACCAAGTATTAAGAATATATGTTGAAACTCCACGTAATAATTGGGTGTATAAAAATTGCTTTACATAGGCACATTTGCTAACTCATATTTAAAATAAAAATAAAAGAACGCATTTACAAATAATTTCTGAACGTTGGCCTGATGTAGGACTATATCTTTAGTTTTCTCAAATCAACAAAATACTTGCCTAAGTTGAAGTAAAATATTCAACAGTGAGTAAGTAATAAATACAGAATGGCTCTACTAAATGAACATTAAAACATTGGTAATTATATTTTACTATACGGAATGCTTTCTGATTCAGTTAAGATAAAACACATGATTTGTATTAGACCATAAAACAAAAATGTACAATTTTTATAAAATACAAAACACCCATATCAGTACTACTACTTCTTGGATATAGTTTACATTTTTATTGTTATATTAGATTAGTTTTCAGTTTCCTTACATAAAAAATATGATGGGTCATTGAGCTGTTCTTTTTTAGAGGATGAAAGATATATTTTAATTTTACTGTAGAGTGTTTGGAAATAATCATTAAAAAAATTAATAGTTAATAAATTGGTTATAAATGGACTTACTCGATATTTCTTTTTTCAGGTTACGTATTTTTCAGCTGTACCGCTGATTTTACAGATAGCTTTCTCATCCAATGCTTTAAAATATTGGTGTCTCTAACAGCAGTTTTGTGGCCCATTGTTGTACCACAACTTTCCAAAAATAAACAACAAACACACCCTTCATTAGGGATTATCTCTAAATTATATTTAACATAAAATTAATGATATTTTTATGTTTTTGTACATGAAAATAAATCGATTAAAAACACGAAACAGAAAATCAAACTATTATATATTCGTTAATGTCTTAAGGGTTTGGCAGTTTTTGTTGTTGTGGACTATTTGTTTTGTAAAAAATGTATTTGAATCACTCATGACAGTATTTCCACATAAATATAATTTTTCAGGTACGTGTTTATGAAACTTTTAAATATTTATCAGAATCGTAACCAAAATATTTAAAGTATAGTAAATGTATTACCTATTTACCTATATTTAATGGCTTTTCTGTTTGTCTTACAAATATCACGAATAATATATTTTTAAAAAGAAACTTATGAATTGTTTTGATAAATGAGGAACACGTATTGTTTTTTCTACATTCTTCTGCTAATTCATAATTCATTATTAGTTAAAATTGATTCGAGCATGTACTCGTAAAAGTTGTCACTAGTAGTTATACGAAAGTAGAACCACAAAAGCACGCCACAAACAGTTATGGTTCTTTACTCATATGATTGTTCGAGTGTAACACAGTTGGTTTACCTTAATGTAACTACTATGGATATTAAGATTATGTAAAAAATATTTCTGAAATAGAAATAATGTCATATTTTTATTTACAAATTAATAAAACATAATTTGACGGAGGTTAGTACTATGCTTTTCAAGATGGACTTTATCCCAAGCAATGTCATGATCTTTAACACTGTTATAGTGTTTAGATCAAAATCTAGTTACAAGAAATTCACAATAAACATTAAACTATATTCTATGGTTGCGCTAAAATATATTAGTAGCTTTTAAAACACACTTAAGCTTTTACAGAGAAAGCTGATGAGTTCTAACATCACATTAACTTTCACTGAAACGGCCACTCAAAACAGTAGTACAGTTACTTTATCACCGTGAATTGTGAAATTCCTTTGAGTAACAAAACCACGCCTTTCCTTCGAGGAATGTTTCAATCACCTGTGAAAGGCCAAGTGGACTAATTTCTTTCGGAAATGTCACTCAAGAAAGACCTTTCAATAAAGGTCAAGCCTGCAATCACCATGGAGGAGACTAGCGTTAGCCAAGATTGGAGAGGGACACGTGAGATGAGGATTAGATTGTTGCTGGTAGAGGTGTCTGATATACGCGAATAAAGGTTCTACAGTCCTTTTAGAATCACTCAAGAGAGACCTTTTGGGAAATGTTAGGTCTAAAATCATGGAGGAAGAGACTAGCGCTATCCAAGATTGGTGAAGGGTACTTGATATAAGGATTAGGTCGTTGCTGCTTGAATCCTTTAATAAAGGCATGTAAAAATTATTCTTAATCGATGAAGATTTTCCCCAAAAAATGATTTGTGAACTTATTTGTAATTTACCTAACGTTACACAATCTAAAATATAAATCGTAATAGTTGTTGTATATTAAATTTAACAATAAAATTGGTTGGTTTGAAAAAGGTTATAGGTTGTTTTCAATTTATTCTTTTAATACTAACAAACTACAGATTTTGTTTATTATAATATGTAAATATACTTTAAAATAAATCTAGTCAGCTACTAATAATTAATTTTTACAAAATATAATTGTCTACAGAAAAAAATCAATATGCATCTAGAAGTAACACTTGGTTAGTTGTATTATGTAAGGTTGTTTAGCGACTAATATAATCATTAAAATGTATTGTTCTCATAAGTTTTACTTGCTTAAAATAGTTTACATACTCTTGTATTAAAAACACAAGAAATGTGTTCTAAAGAAATAATTCAAAAGTGCTTATAATTAATCATAATTTATATGAGAAATCGTAAATGTTCTTAAAAATAAGTACTGTATAAAAACAATTTTAAAAAGTTAATTATAATCTGAGACCTTTGCTCAGACCTTCAAGAACGTGGGTAGTTGTTGCAACTGACCTCAACAAGAAATACAGTTTTTTTTTCTAAAGAAAAGGCGAGAATTTTTTTGAAACAATAATGCTGTTTATGGGTAGTGATGTTACACAGGTAACATGGTACTTAAGTACAATTATGTGCACTTGGGCCGAGGCGGGGCCTTTATAGAATAACATTCACGCCATTAGTGTTTAGTGACTCGTAAAATAATCAGTGTTCTGTTATATGTTTGTAAAGACTCCCAAAGTGTAAAAACTAACATTTATTCAAGACTTTTAAGGAAAACATTCAAGAAGTCTATCAGTCGGTAAATGTACTCATGCTAATATTATAACAATAAGAAGTTACGTAACATTAGTGTTTATGGTGAATATAAACAAATCAACAACATTATCAGGAAAATAGGGGACACCCTTGCACGCTTCACGTGCCAACGCCGTTCATCCGCTGTGCTCGTTACAACTCGGCCATCGGCCTCGGCCGTGACTTTTGACTACAAAATAGTGTGTTAACAGTATGATGTAAAATCACAATGTTACATGTATTTACAGTATCTCATTCAAATTACTTGCGTTGCTACGTATTTATTAGTATACATTCCCTGTGATATTACTTGACCTATTTCAAACATTTTAATTTCATTTATTTTTGTTTAACAGCTAAAAATTAACTAAATAAATAAAATAACTGCATTAGATTACCATTGAAACTTGCAAGTCCAGTAGAGTGGAGCCTTACTACAATCGAATTTGAATAAAACTATACTAACAACCTACCCTGGTTTAATATTATGAAAGATTTATCTCCTCAATATTACAGAACTACGGTTTACATTACTTTTCGGAAATCATTATTTATATATGAACAGCTGCTACTTTTCGATTAATTTAAATCTTTCTCCATGTTGTTCGTAAGACCAAAAATCGTACTTTGGGGTCTCACAACACTTCAGGGTGAAACGGTTTAAGAATTATTATTGCATAACTAAGAACTGAGGAACATTTTTGGACACATCAACCGTTTAAATTGGTAAAGAAATAAGGGAAGAGTTGCGTTGACAACATACGGCTTTGAAAATGTATACATGGTTAGACAAAAGTCTGGAATATATTTATTAATTTTAAAACTATTGAAAGAAATTTAATGAAACTTTGCAGTTATGCACATGCCCCTATACCAAACATTTAACTAACATTTAACATTTAACAAACATATTTAACTAGTTTTTCGTGTATGCAGGAGTTGGCCCATGAAGGAAATCTTAGAAATTTGAATTGTTAGCCTACCTTGACTTATACCTTATTTTAAAGGTATTTATTTGTACAGTACAAAAGTGCAAACATGAGGTCAAAAGGATGACCCAGTCAGATAAATACCTGATGACCTGAATACAGGATGACCATTAGGCTGTATTAACAGCCACTTATAGAATTTAATGTCAGGGTTGGGCCACAGTCTGGAATGTTTTTTATAAATTTTAAAACTATTGAAAGAAATGTAATGAAACTTTGTAGTCATGTACGTGTCCCTATAATAAAAAATTAATTGTTTTTTTTTTTTTTCATATCCAAGGAATAGCCCATGAAGGAAGGCTTAAAAATTAAAATAAAAGCCTAACTCGAGTTGCACCTCATTTTTAAGGCCTTAGTTTGTAAAAAAATAGTGCAAACCTGAAGTCGAAAGGATGACCAAGTCATAAAATATAGCCTGTTAAAGGATTTAATATCATATAACTAATACTGCTTAAGAACAAAAGTAAGTTAGTTATTATCTATTGCTGCGTAGAACTATTATTTATCTAACTGTATATAAGAAATTAATATTAATAAAAAATAAGTAACAAAATATTTTAATAATATTCTTAAACTATTATTAGAGTAACATGTACTGTCAAAAGGGTTTGAATAATTTTCCTTTCCTAGTTTTATTTTTGTTAAATAACATAGTTATTTTTATAATGCAGTCGCTCGTTACGATTGTTAACAATCAACAACATACTCAACAGGGACCTGAAACTGTTAAATAAATAGCCGTATAGCTAAGAACAATTAATTATATAACATTAAATTAATTTTAATCAGTGTATTTTCTGACTGGGTCATGCTTTTAACCTCAAATTTGCACTATTGTATTGTGCAAAGAAAGACCTTTAAAATGAGGTATAACTCGAGGTAGACTACATTACAAATTTTTAAGACCCTTCATGGGCCGTGCCCTGGCTATACGGAAAACAAGTAAAATATATCTAAATGTTAGTATAGAAACATGTACATAATTACACAGTTTTAAAATTAATAAATATATTCCAGACTTGTGCCCAACCACGACATTAAATTCTTCAAGTGGCTGTACTTTCTGACTGGGTCATCCTTTTGACCTCAGGTTTGCACTTTTGTATTGTACCAAAAAAGACCTTTAAAATGAGGTTTAGGTTTAAGGTAGGCTTACATTTTACATTTCTAAGACTTCCTTCATGGGCCAACCCCTGCATACACGAAAAACTAGTAAAATATTTCTAAATGTTTCGTATAAGGACATGTACATAACTACAAAGTTTCATTAAATTTCTTTCAATAGTTTTAAAATTAATAAATATATTCCAGACTTGTGCCCAACCACGACATTAAATTCTTTAAGTGGCTGTATTTTCTGACTGGGTCATCCTTTTGACCTCAGGTTTGCACTTTTGTATTGTATTAAAAAAGATCTTTAAAATGAGGTGTAAGTTAAGGTAGGCTTACATTTTACATTTCTAAGACTTCCCTCATAGGCCCTGCATACACGAAAAACTAGTAAAATATTTCTAAATGTTTCGTATAAGGACATGTACATAACTACAAAGTTTCATTAAATTTCTTTCAATAGTTTTAAAATTAATAAATACATTCCAGACTTTTGCCCAACCCTGTATGTGTATATACAGTATAAATATATATTATTTTTTGAATTCCAAAAATAGAAAAACACTCAACAAAGACTACGATACGGTGAAGGAACACATCAAACCTATGTACAGAAAAGAAAGGAGCTTCATGACGTCATAAAACAAGTTTTAGACCAAACTCATTTAGAAAGTCTTAAAAGTTTACCGGTTAAGATTGAGCAAGACTGATATCGATTCCTTAATTCACGGTAAATTAGATTGAGATAAGACTGAATTAACATCTGATTCCAACGAGGGGGTTTAATTCATTTGGAATCACTTAAATGTAATAGACATAAAAAAACATTAAAGTATTTTACCTAGTTCTTGATACTAATAAACTGAGATTTGTCTGTATAGTATAATAAAATGAAATGTATTGATTTATTTGTATATTTACTTAATTGCCTCTTTAAAGCATATGCCAATTATAAAGTAATATTAAAATAAAAATATATAGGATTCAAAGTAACACGCAATTGATTAACAACCAGAAACCAGCTTCATAATATTTACGGTATGGAAGAAAAGTCCCGGAACAGCTTAATAATTTTTGAAAGATTGCAGATAACGTAATACAAATTAATACAACATTAATGCACCTATTATTATACGTTTTGAAGTAATTAAAAATTTTCTGTCATATTTAAGGGGATGGCTCGCAAGGAGTCACAAAAATCTAAAATGTGAGCATAGGTCGAGTAGTACATCAAACTAAAGATCTTTAGTAGTAGAACATAAACCCACAAATTCGACATCAAAAGGTTCGCTTTTTAAAGAGTGACGCTGGTTTAAAAAGTTACTATGAATGTTCTATTATAGACGGTTTAATATTCATTTATTAACTTAAGTTGGGAAATTTAAGCTTTGAAAATGCCTACTAGACTTGAGAAATAGTTTTTAAGGTAGTTATTAACGAATCTTCACTTCCAATGGAGGATGATCCTAAAGGAGTTTGACCAAGATATTACACGAAACATAGCTCAAGATGTGCAACATTTCAAAGTGGTTGTCTGGTATATACGAGTTCCAGAAACATCACTCAGTAAGGTTTATCCAGTAGAAAATGGCAGATGTTTAAATATTTTCTTGGTTATAGTAAGACATTGTATTAGTGGCCACAATTCAAGTGCACTAATAAATCAACGAAAGTGCTAATATATGCATTATACCTGTCATATAAATGTACATGTGAAGTTAGTCATGAAAACGGGTTAGCAATTTGAACATTTACTCTAAAAATATTAAATAAGTAAACATACATTTGTTTACTAACATCTTTGAACATTTTCCATTTTGTACTGGATCAACCTTTTTATGTACTGTTTGTGGTATTCACCTGTGCTAGACAACCCCTTTGACATGATGTACATCTTGATCTATCCTTACGTTTAATATCTTTGTCAAATTCCTTGTGAACCATCCTCCATTGCAAGTGAAGTTTCACTAACTATCCTAAAAAACTATTTATTAAGTCCAGTAGGCATTTATAAAGTTTAACTTTCCCAACTTGAGTTAGGAAAATATTATTAAACTGTATAGAACAGGACCTTCATTGTAACTTTTAAGACTTAAAAAAACCAGCGTAATTTATTAAAGAGGAAACCTTTTGAGGTCGGATTTGTGGGTTTAGGTTCTACAACTAAAGATCTTTAGTTTGATGTACTACTCGACCTATGCTATAATTTGAGATTTTATTTTGACTCCTTGTGGCCCATCCTTCTGTATGACAAGATAATGGTAGTTACTAAAAAAAGTAGATTAATAGGTGCAGCAATGATGTACCAAGTTTTATTGCTTTATCTGTAATCGTTCAGAAATCATTAAGTCGTTCCGGGATTTTTCCTCCACAGTGTATGTGTTTAAATACCTTCGCCATGTATGCTATCAATAATGCTTAGCAAAAGTATAGAGTGATATAAACTTAGGAAAATTATAATCCAAATAAAAAAATATTTAACAGTAACTACAAGAATAATTACAACAACATATTGATATATAAAAAAATAACAGTAAAAAGGCCAATAAGAAGAAGACGTCACGTTTTAGAAATTTTTAAACTTTTGAAGTAAAAGAAAATAACGAGTGATAAACAATTTGTATCAAGTCGAACATTCTACAGAATCAGAAATTCCTAAAACTAACGATAACAATTAATTGTTATATATTTGTCACAATAAAACATTCTTGGTAAACTTTCACACATTTATTTCAGTTGCAAATGCTTTATTTTTATTGAAGTGAAACGGAAAGGATTTGTTTGATGATATACTAATAACCAATAAGGAAATAAATATTTAAAACATATTTTTAGTAAAATATAAGTAAAAGAGAACTGTGGCAGTTCTCGTACTATCATGTGAGGTGCACAATAATCTGAACAACTTTGGGACCTACAATTTAGTGTGGAATTCGAACCGTTTTATCTGTTTGGTTTTCAGCTAACTGGTAAGCCATATACTCAAATATTTAACCTAAACCACATCCAAACCTGACCACTATCCAACTTCAACAGCTTGGGCGTATCTAAATTGTTGACACTGATGGTAACCATTGCGTGGATTCCATTCTGGTATAAGATAACTGAGAACAGAACCTATTCTCTAAAATCTCTAATTAGCTCCCAAGTAGATTACTTGCAAGTGTGGTAGCTCATACACTAAAGATTTGTACTTTATGCTGGTCCAAAGTTTGAATCTCGAACTGAGGTAATGATCGACACCTCACTGTTGAATTAGACTCCCTCACAGCCTTGTGCTCAATGCGAAATTAAATAATAGAACAATATAAGTTACTAATAATTCGTAATCATTTGATCGATCTCAGTACTATTTATAGACTAGAGGGACTTATTTGAACTCTATTTGTTTTCAATATCATGTTCTTGATTTTTACAATTGGCTACCCCATTACGAGTAACCTGGAATTCTTTAAATTGTTCATATCGACTGCATTCATTACGTTGATGGCGTGTTAGAAATGAGAGGACCGAGAACAGAACCTATTACCTACAATATCCACGACACCAAGGCGTTAAGTAGATGATTTATTAGCAACACTATGCCTCAGTACTGACTTTTAGAAAATATGTGATAGCAAGAATGTCTATAGTATGTAACGATGTAAATTTACATCACAGGGGATTCGTAAAACTAAAAGAAAACGAATGTTTTATTTAGAAGATGTAATTTGTTTCCAGGAAAAGAATCACTGGGATGTATTTAAAAGTAATTAAAGACGCCGAGCTTTGGTGTGTGGGAAACCGAGAAGCTGAAAAAGGGGAAGAGCAAACAAAGAAAGTTTCAAGGATTGCAGGGGGATCCAAAGGGGAAGCCCCTACGTAATTTCACGACTGGAGGGAGATTAAAAATATTGTTGGTGGTGGAAATACTTCGTCGCCATGAGTTATAGTGTTAGGCATGCATGACATTAAAGTAAGTTGCGTGATTATAATAAAAAATAAACAGAGAAATAGTAAGATGAAATAAATTAATGGGAAAGTATGATAAGGTAAACATAAGGCCGAGATAATAAGGTAAATCTAAGGCAGTAATAAGGTGAATAATACATTAGAATTATAAGTCTAATAATGTCTTTATTTAATTGCTGGTAAACTAAATACAAAACTTTATTACTAGGAGTGTTGAGATTTAGTTATTTTGACCATATAATTGGTATTTACTTGTGTTTGTTCTATCAAGTTATATTTATAAATCAATATATAACGAATTAAATAAATTATCATACAATATCTAAGTAAATATATATATTATACAACTTATAAATGTATTAAAATATATAAATATATTCTTGAATTAGTGCTGACTTTTAGTGTTCAACATTGTTATTAAGTAGACTATTTCTGATATCTAACGCTCCTCGTAAATAATATTTTTTCACAGTATTTAGTTACATATAATTTTTAATCTAACATACAGGGTTGGTCAAAAGTCTGGAATATAATTATTAATTTCAAAACCACTGAAAGAAATGCAATGAAAATTTGCAGTTATGTACATGTCCTTATATCAAACATTTATACATATTTTACTTGTCTTTTTGCATATCTAGGAAATAGCTCATGAAGGAAGTCTTAAACATTTTAAATGTAAGCTTACAATGTTAAATGTACCTCATTTCAAAAGGTATTTGTTTGTGAAATACAAAAATGCAAACCTGAGGTTATAAGAATGACCCAGTCAGAAAATATATCCCCTCAAAGAATTCAATGTCATATAAGTAACACTGCTTAAGACAAAGGTAAGATAGATATTATCTATTGCTGCGTTGATCTATGATTTATCTAACTGAATATGAGAAATAAAATTTCACAAAAAATAAGTAACAAATTATTATAATAATATTCTTAAACTATTTTAGGTAAACCTACTATCAAAAGTGTTTAAATATACTGTTCTTATTTTTATCTTGGTTAAATAGCATAGCTATTTTTGTAATCCAGTCGTTTGTTACGATTGTTAACAATCAACAACATAATCAGCAACAGTAACCTGAAACTGTTAAATAAATAGCCGTATAACTGATATGAATTAGTCATATGACATTAACTGCTTTGAACTGCTGTATTTTGTGAATAGGCCATCCTTTTGACCTAAGATTTGCACTGAGGTCGTACGAACATCGTACAAACACAGACCTTTAAAATGAGGTATAACTCGAGGTAGGCTTACAATTAAAATTTTTAAGACTTCCTTCATGGGCCATCCCCGGATTTTGAAAAAAAAACAAGTAAGATATATCCATATGTTTGATATAGGGACATGCTACACAGTTTCATTACTTTTCTTGTTAGTTTGTAAATTAGTAAATACATTCCAGACTTTTGCCCAACCCTGACATTAAACTCTTTGAGTGGCTATATTTTTTGACTGAATCATTCTTTTGACCTCACCTTGTGTTTTACAAACAAATATCTTTAACATTAGGTATAATAATTCGAGATAGGCTTACATTTAAAATTGTTAAGACTTCCCTCATGGACCATCACCTGGCAATGCGGAAAACAAGTAAAATATGTCTAAATGTTAGGAATAGGAACAAGTACATAACTGCAAAGTTTCATTACATTTCGTTCAAAGGTTTTGAAATTAATATATGTATTCCAGACTTTTGAACAAACCTGTATGTATGTCGAACAATATTAGTACATCATACAGTACTCGACAGATATTTTTACAGCGGTCTACAAACCATCTCTAATTTTCTTCCTAAAAATTACAGGGTCGATTTAACTATAACATACATTTCAAACATTTAGGAATAAAATAACTATAAGAAAAACCAAATAATTTGGTAATTACTTCAAATAAATTGATCATGTAGTGGAATGATATACAGGTTGTCCCTGAGCTCTCTGAGAATCTTTTTAGGTATTGATTTTGGGCCAAAAACAAATTATATTTATCATATTTAAGCATTCCAAATCACCTCCCGTAGCCGTACAGCCACCATTTTGTATTTTTTACAAATAATTTTTTATTTTTAAAACTATTAAACCTATAAAGTTCAAATTTGGCATACACTTAATATGACTATTTTCCTACTGAAATAAATAAAATCAAAACCATTTTTAATTATTTTCAAAATGGCTGCACTTTGAAAGTTTTTATTCTTATATTCTTAATAACTTTTGAAAGGTTAGGAATACACAACATCACAAGAATGCTTTTTTTAAAATTTTATTTGTCATCTAAAAAAGTAACGTAATATGAAATCGGATGACAAACAATCGATATTTGAATATTTTTGTATTTAATCATTTACGTGTCAATGTGTACAGCCATATTGTAGTGTATTCTGATTACTTTTATCCAAAATACTACAATAAAGTGATTTGTGACATTATTGTAATGAAAATACCCCAGCAGGCTACTGCAAAAAAGTTGCAGATAATTTTCGTTGTTATTAAATTAAAAATTAATTTTAACCTTAGGTAGTGGCCTAAAAACTAGGTCAAAAAATATTAAGTTTCAACAAATTTTTGTAAGCTCTAGGTTGGTAGAATTATTGAAGGTGCTGGAATTAATCAAGAAAAAAAGAAAATTTGCTGTTATGTGCCAGTCACTTTCCAGCCTTTTTCCTTTGCAATCAAATTTGAGCATAGATTTTAATGTGAAAATAAATTTAATTTAAGTTTAAATTTATAATTTAATGCTTTTTTAATTTTACTTGTTTTATGTATAAAACCTGCTTTCTATTACAAATAAATATTTTAAATATTCTAGTTTTTAGAGCACTTCTTAAGGTTAAAATTAATTTTTAGTTTAATAACAGCGACAATCATCTACAACTTTTTCCCGTTGCCTACTAGGACCACTTTGATTACAATAATGTCACAAATCACTTTATTGTAGTGTTTTGGATAAAAGTAATCAGAATAGATCGTTGATGTATTGCTGTGGTTGACTCGTGCGGCACGACAACATTACTGTACATATTGACACGTAAATTAGTAAATAAAAAATGTTCAAATCTTGTTTATTTGTGATCCAATTTCATACTACGTTACTTTTTTGAATTGCGAATGAAATAAAAAAAAGTATTCTTGTGATTTTTTGTACTCCTAACCTTTCAAAAGTTTTTATGATAAACAATTTCAAAGTGCCACCATTTTGAAAATAATTAAAAAAGGATTTCGATTTTTTTATTTCAGTAAGAAAATAGTTTTACTAATGTGTATACCAATTTTGAACTATATATGTTGAATAGTTTTAAAAATAAAAATAATTTGTAAGACATACAGAATGGCGGATGTACGGGTACCAGAGATGATTTGGAATTTTTAAATACGATATTATGTCTTGATTTTGTCTTGTGTATGTCTTGTCACAATCAATACCTAAAAGGTTCCTCAGAGAGTTCAGGGGCACCCTGTACTATATGCCAATAATTAGTGAGGTCTGCCACTAATGCAGGTTTAAACTGCATTACATTTGCATAGGACTACACTAGCGCTCCAATTCTGCACCTCAAAACAATTAGAAATACAACATTTAGCAATGGATGAGAAATCTATGTATTTATAAAATCAATGGCCTAATTTTCTGTAAAATAAATTACACAACCACATTCTTAAAAAAAAGTAGCCTAAAAACAATAAATATATGATAGAAAAACAATTTAGGCCTATGTTTATGTGTAGCAAGAAGCTGCAATTGTATTGTCTTACCAGACCATGGTCTACTGGAGGGAAATATTGTGTTTCATATGCTGCAGTATTACACAAGGTATCCACAATGTTTAGTTTTCGAGGTTACAACAGAAAAAAGTTGATATAACATAATACCATTTTTTTAAACTGTCATAAACTGCTTTTACAAAGATTTATTTAACAAATAGAAATATAAAATGAAAAACATTTTGTAAACATAAAGTGCGTAACATCAGCTGGAAAGTTTAAATGTTAGAGCTGTCACAGATACGGGCGCCGCAAGCAGCGTTTAAGGCCAGTTTTTAACTCGAGTTTTATGTTTGTTAGAAACAGTCGCTTTCTCAAAGTGGAGTTTAAAACTCAAAAGGTATTTAAAATACGCCTGGGAATTGTTATAAAAAGTAAGGTAAAGAACTTTGGGTTGTAAATCGTCCTTCACAGGCAGGAGGGGTCGCGAAATGAATAATGAGTACATTCAACAGTGAAAAACGTATTTATACGTCTATTTCACACTTTTAATTACCCTTGTTAGACATTATTTTACAACGTCCTGTATAGAAATCATTAGTTAAATGTACAGGTGTATAAAATATGCTGGTGGTATAACACAATTTTTATTCCATTTTGTTCCTTAAGGATACGACCCAAAGTACTTAACGGCACTCCCAAAGTTCTCTTCTCATTTAAGGACATGTGTATGCCAATGTTTGGAACTGAGTCGTTTGTCCCGAGGGAACAACTTGTCAGATCTTGACTAAGTTTCTTGAGAAAGCTCGTCAAACTGAAGCACAAGTTGTGATGGACAGATCCCAGTCATGATGACGCTTCACAAGTTGTTAAAACTGTAGTTCACCAACTAATACTCCTTGACGAGGTTTGGATTTACGTATAAACTGATGCACGATTATAGTCTTCATACAGACTATAGTCTAATATATCCACTTCATCACAAAATTGTTAAATAATATGTTAGAATAGAACATTAGTTCTTGCAAAAGCAGAATGCAAGACATTGCACAGAAATCGTTAAATATTAAACTAATGAAGAATAGTAATAACAATACAAGTTAATTAATTAGTTGAAAAAAGAAGAAAACATACGAAATCACTTCCACAAAATTCCAGTTCGAACATATAAAACTGTTTCATGCATTCTAAACCTATTTGAGGCTTGGTAAGTCCTGTGTCAATTAAGCAAATTTATTAGTCTTCAAGTTATAAGCTAAGAGCCCACAGTGTAAAAGAATTCAGAAATAATAAATATTTGTAATCTTACATTGAATACGTTGGACATAATATGAGGTTTATTTTCACATGGTTAACTGTTGAGTAGATGAACATTGACTTCTGAGGAATGGTGTTCATAAATAATTGTTTTTTTTTTTTT
The DNA here is from genome assembly GCA_035578905.1 of Stictocephala bisonia. Classification (NCBI taxonomy): domain Eukaryota; kingdom Metazoa; phylum Arthropoda; class Insecta; order Hemiptera; family Membracidae; genus Stictocephala; species Stictocephala bisonia. The sequence goes on from JAQJVL010000133.1 coordinate 583,587, forward strand.
TAATTAATGTACAATATATTTAAAGGTAATGTGTTCACATGAGTCTTAAAAAAAATATCAGTTTTTGTAAACTTGGTTATTTCAAAGAAAAGTAGAAACTGGAGACATTTCTACAGTTTTCATTTTTTTGAAATTCATTTATTCCATCGCAATCTCAAAGGAATAGCTCAAAGAAAAGTGTATTTAGCTAACAAATTCTAGGTCTTCGGGGTTCGACCCCGTCAATTGGCTATGTACAAACATTGCCGACGTTTCGGCCACATTGCAGTAGGCCATCCTCAGGGCGAGACGATCACAGTCACAGAATTTGACAACTGTTCAGTTGGTGAACAGAATTTGAGTCAAATTCTGTGACTGTGATCGTCTCGCCCTGAGGATGGCCTACTGCAATGTGGCCGAAACGTCGGCAATGTTTGTACATAGCCAATTGACGCGGTCGAACCCCGAAGACCTAGAATTTGTTAGTGATAATGACGACCGTGGAAGCCTATCCATGAAGAATGTATTTAGCTCTTGGCTGAGAGAAGAGATTGAATGGATTATCTTCTATTTATTATTTTGTTAATTTTATGGAATAGAGGCCTTGTCAATTTTGTGAAACAAAGTTGTTTTTCATAGTAGATCAATAGTTAAGACACTGAGAAAATGATAATACTTCTGCGGAAAAAGTAGTAAAATCAAGAAAAATGCCAAACATGTCACCCTAATATTTAGTACTGTCGGTATTCAAGATGTGATGATAGTTTGTGTTACTCAGATAATTATCTAGTTTGAAAAAATATATAAGGGTAAGGGGGAGAAGCCGTGCAGTACCAGTTGAGCATGAACGACATAAAAACTTCTTGTCAAGGACAGGTTTTGAACTTGCGCTATCTTTAAATCAGACTCAAAATCGTTAGATCGTTGGCTACCAGCTCAATTTAGTTTTATTTCAATATGAATATATAATTTACAGGAATTTAAACAAATATGTTTGGGATTTAAACCTGCACAGATGCAGCTTTATGAATTGTTGATTCCGGGAATAAAATCATTCCATGTTAAAATTGGTTGACATGAGATATAGCAGACAAAAAGACCTCCATTGACGAGTTATTGTCAATGGACCTTCCCGTCGTTGTAGATTTACAGGTACCGTATTCAGGGATACCGTAAACAAAGGGGTATCGTATTCTGAGGAGAGTTGTGTTATGTACTGGAGCAAGTACAGTATATTTAGTAAGGTTCACAAATATTCAAGTAACAGTTGAATTTAATTTACTGTGTAGAAATGATGAGTACTGAAAGTAACACTGGAAAACACCATATTATTTGATAAATACGAGCATAGTAAATTGCAAACTTTACATCTGTCTAATTTTGAGAGAAGTGGATTTTCTTTGCACAATACCAATATATAATAAATTTACTAAATGTATATCAGTTATGAAATCTAGCCTTAAGCCTACATAAAATATTGAGAGGAAGAGAGAAAGAAGATATATTAATATGATAAATAAAATGTTCTAATCAATCAACTGAGACTAAAATTTAGGCCTCTTTAAGGTTTTCTACCATCTATCAATCTAAACACAAATGGAGGCCTTTCCAAGAGTAAACCATTAATATAATATTCTATGATCAATCAACCTACATTAAAATTAAGGTTTCTTTAATGGTAAACTATTAATACGATTTTTATGATAAACCAAACTAAATAAAAATTGGTGCTTTTACAAAGGTGAATTATTAATTAGTGTATAATTCACATTTATGGCTACTTTAAACACCACTTAAATCTAACATGAGCTCTAAGTATGTCCATGGAAACCCAAAATAAACCCAACTGGTTAAAATATGCGAACTTTAGTCTGTCTCGAAAGTAATACTTTTTACTAATTTGGAGGTCACCAACTGAAAGTACCATAAGCCAAGATTTTACCATCAGGCATTATTATAGGTTCTTTAAAGTGAATAAATCCACAATTCAAGGCAATATGTTTAAGTATTATCAATGTTAAATGCGTTACAAATTCCGTGTTAGATTCCCGCTTCAGTTTTTGCATTGCTGATGTGTGAGTTGTTAATTAATTGATATAAAAAATATAATTTCATTATTGTAGTGGAATTTTCATACACCACAGGCACTGTTGATTTGATTCATATATTAATACCATAAGAAATAGTAATATTACATTCATAAAAATGACTAATTCCATATAATTACGAGATTTGGTAACGAAGTACCATTATAGGAATACATTTTATGTTACTTCAAAATACAAAATGTTTATATATTTTAGTCACAGAAAAAATAACCATACCACATGAATATTTTTTAAATTTGTTTACAGCATGTCTAAAATTACGTAAAATTATAATATACATATTAAAGCACTTTCAAAACGAAATAAAAGCAAATGAATAATCCAGTTATTTAAACACCAATAATTTGTGATGGTTCAGCAATATTGAAGTACCATAGTAAAAAACTACACTTAACCCAATGTGTTTAAATAATATATATAATATCAATTTAGTATATATCAGAAGTGAGTCCATTCGTTTCAGTACAGTTGATTAAAAAGTAAGTTATGTAGCCTACTAGTTTTTTATAATATAAATAGTTTCTTTTTATTGAAATCACTCAAATCCAAGGGTACAATATAGTTTTATTACAAATCTAATAACTAGAGTTATATTTTTATATGCATCCATTCATGAAATTACGGTACACCTCACCTTTATATTCGCCACCGTGCTACTTCCCACCGTGCTACTTCTCACCGTGTTACTTCCCACCGTGTTACTTCCCACCGTGCTAGTTCCAACCGTGTTACTTCCCACCGTGCTACTTCCCATCGTGCTACTTCCCACCGTGCTAGTTTCCACCGTGCTACTTCCCACCGTGTTACTTCCCACAGTGCTAGTTCCCACCGTGCTAGTTCCCACCGTGCTACTTCCCACCGTGCTACTTCCCACCGTGCTAGTTTCCACCGTGCTACTTCCCATCGTGTTACTTCCCACCGTGCTACTTCCCACGGTGTTACTTCCCACCGTGTTACTTCCCACCGTGCTACCTCCCACCGTGCTACTTCCCACCGTGCTAGTTTCCACCGTGCTACTTTCCATCGTGTTACTTCCCACCGTGCTACTTCCCACCGTGTTACTTCCCAACGTGTTACTTACCACCGTGGCACCGTGCTAGTTCCCACCGTGTTATTTCCCACCGTGCTACTTCCCACCGTGTTACTTCCCACCGTGCTAGTTCCCACCGTGTTACTTCCCACCGTACTACTTCCCACCTGTTACTTCCCACCGTACTACTTCTCGTATATGTACATCATGTCACATTAATAAAAAAAACTTCAGCCAAAGCTTGCTGAACAGCCGCATCAAAGTCGATTTTATATTATATACCCTGCCATTATATAAGCAAGAGTCATTGGTGAGTATCCCCTCTTAGAAATGGTACCTGTCAACCCTCGTTAAGAGACAAGGTGGTAAATAGCATGGAATCGATGAATCGTACATCATAAGGCATTCTTCCCTCTAATTATCGACGGGCTTGTAAGGTTAACATTTGTTTTACTACTTCTATTGTCTTGTTACTACATTTATCTTTCTTTCAAAGAAATAAATCCTGTTAGAAATGACACCTTGCTAAAAGTAGTCAAAATATTTGAGCCCTGTAAATATTAGCAACGTTATGTAACTATTTTAGCAAAGTAGACATTTATAATTCAGTTATAGGTAATCGCAACTATACTGTATAGATTGTTGTTGCCGAGTACTGTATCTACATAAATAGAGTATGATTAAGACTTTCGTCGTGTTTTTTTTTTTTCATACGTAGGGTTTTTTTAAAATAATAATAAAAAAATTGACTTCACAAACCTTGAGGTGACAGCAAGTGTAAACTTATGAGGCTACCGTACAATGAATGGCTTAATTGCATTTGTGATGTTTATATTGGGCTACATGATTTTTATAATTATAACTTGGTATTTTTAAATACTTTCACAATCTATTCGTAAATTAAATTTCATAAAAAACAAATGAAAACACCAATTTATTTACAAATTAGGATTTGTTTTTAAATTAAATAAAGACACCTCTTCAAATTACGTAAGTTATAATATTGGCTTTATATTATATGTTATAATTTAAGTAAATTAATAATATTACAGTGTATTAACCAATACCACAACACGTGTATGGGTGGGTGGATGGGTTAATACAGCCCTGCGTGTAAGGATGGGTATGTGGACAATACCAATTTACGTGAATGGGCGAATGGGTGGGCCAATATCACCTTACACGTATGGGTGGGTGGAAGGGTCAATACATCCCTGCGTGTAAAGATGGGTGTTTGGGCCAATACCACTTAACGTGTCTGGGCGAATGGGTTACATGCCAATCTCACCTACTGTACAGGTTCCCAAAGAACACGTACTGAGGTGTTACCCTCCCACTCGCCCTCCACACAAGTACGGTGGTATTTACATACCCACCCATATACACGTGTGGTAGTATTAGCCCACCCACCCATCTACTTATAGTGATGTTACCCACCCACCAACCCACACACACATACGGTGGTGATATCCACCCTCCCACACACTATGAAGTCGAGTGACACGCACCTGTAACAACATCCCCCATCTGTCTAGTGGACTTCCATTACCGGCCACAGTGGCATTCCTGTGGGAGGTCTTATCGGAGCTGTCTGCCGCCACCAAGATCCTCCTGGCAGTGTTTTACGATCAAGGTGGCTGAAGGCTAACGCCAACACGTCCTAATGTCTAATAAATTATACGGGTTTTGTGGAAGACAGCATCAACTGTGTTCATAGGTTTAAATGACACAAAATGGGTTTTTTCTTGTGCCGGGCTGCTTTGAAGCACTACAGATTTTTCTCTCACATGTCAGCAACTTTTGAATAATTTTTTAGAGATATACTACATTGAAAATGGGGTTTTAATAGAAATGATGATTTAACAAAACGTAACCTTTTTGACGATACTAACTTAACTTACCTTTAATAATTATACGTAATGTAAGCTTTCCTACCAATCAAAACATTCAATTAAACGACCTAACCTAAAACAACGTAAACCCAACAAAAATGACCCACCAAAACACTTTTGTTACAAGTAAGTTAACAAACCTAGCTGAAAAATAGCCAAAAACATTCAGAACTTCTCTAGAATTTGCCTAATTAAGAGTAGACTAATAATTTCAAATAATACGCCTGTAAATGTTTGTATGGAGGACAATCTACATATTGTAATTATGTTAAGATAACACTTTGAATCAACCCTGGTGTGAAAGTTAGAACGATATCCTAATAAGTTAGATTAAATAGCTGAAAAACCATCACACAACCCCCCTCGCCAAACAGAACCCTACCATAAATCTGCCACGGCCAGGAGGTGCCATGTGGTGAAAAGGGTCGTCAGTTACTCGTCTTTATTGTTCTTTGTTTTTGTGCCAGGTTTACTGACGCTTTTATTCAATTTATATGCGTTATTTTGTTTAATATATTGTGTTTTGAAACAGCTACCTGCAGGTTAAAAAGTGAACCCTCCTAAGGAACTATAAAATAATCAGAACATCAATTGAAGGTAGATAAGACATCAATTTACTCTCTAACTTAACATTACTTGACTAACTACAATTACTTCTATGTTTAATATAATATTACTTATAGTTTTAAACAAACTTTTTAAAGTAGTTTCTTAAAAATATTTAGGTCTAAATTAAGATTATGAGAAAATAATAAATAGTAGGCCTATTGTGTACGTCATATTTTCTGGTCATATAGCCACCTTATATTAGAACATAGATTTTAACAACAAATTCATATAAAAACACAAACAAATTTAATCTGTCTAAATATTAAATTTCTGATAGCAAATCTACACCTGCTGTTAACATCGAAACTACCCACAATCCCTACCTGTACAGTCTAATATACACAGTCACGAAGCTTACTATAGAGAAAAATGCCAACTACAGCATATCTACGCTAGATAGCATGGCAGTTCACTAACGTTGCAATACATTTGAGTATAAAGCATTAACATTTATACTATAGCAGCTGCTTACCGCAGCAGCTGGTTGCTTTACCACCGCTTGGAGCGCTAGCATCTCACGGTTGGAAAGTAAAACGAATGAACTTTTATACTATATGTTACTATATGATCTGATAGACCAATAAAAAGCCAATGATACTACTGCAAACACATATGTTTGTAAACCCAATGTAACCACTCTGATATTTTATTCTACCAATATACTCTCTCTAGGATCAACACAAACACCTGATAAAAAAAGCTCTCTCTGGAAACCTAACTCCTAGTTATACATCCATTTTTTGTCTCTATACTATTTCTTAAGACACCGATCGTCAAATATGGACGAGTATTAATTACGAATGGGCGCGATATGAGTAGATAAGCGAGTGTTGTAATTGTTACTACAAATAAGGCCGACTATTACTTAGAAAGTGTTATTAAATTAATAGCTAAAAAAAAAAAAGAACAGCCGTTGGTTATTAGCGGATCCCTTTCAAAATCGTTTATAACTCTGATTGGGATCGAACGGAAAACGTTTGGTTTATACGGTTGGGTTTCAAGCAACTACGCTACTGACATATATAGTAAATAACAAAAAAATTAGTAAGCTTATGAAACATAAGATATGGCAACTAACTCCTCATTACAAAATCACAAAACTAAACATACCAGAAGCATGGATAGTAACTAAATAACATTACCCAACGACACTTCTTACAATCAATTCTCACCATTATGAACACACACACACACACTTATATATGTGATGGTATAGTGACCATCAATCTACACCACTATCCAATCCATTCCATAGATAGGAAGTATGACAACCTGTTTCCAATCCTAATTACTGTTCATATCCCTTGGGTAGATCCACACCGTTGAAAAATGAGCTTAAATGGATCTGGCAAGTAATGTTCATATACCACAAAAACTCCTTCCAGCAGTCACTTCTTAATCCCTAGGAACGCAACTTCTGGCAAACTATTAAGGTCCCTTCCGCAGACAAAGTTTAGAAACTAAACTGAACTAAAAAATAAAATAATAAATAAAAACAAAAGAAAATTTATTTATATATGTAGGCAAAATATAAAAAAAAAACTATCATCAAAACATCATGCTGCATCGTATTCAATGTTTGTCTCACCTATATCTCCCTTACGGACATAAGGTCTGCAGTATTTTAAGCTATCCTACAAACATTAGTTCTAATTGGATGGAGTATAAATTAAGATACATTATTTTGAAAAACAATGAATGAGCTGTTTAATGACTGTAGCATGCACGATCCATATTTCAAAAGTAAAATAGAAACACTCTATTTTACTTTTAAAACAGAATTGATTGGTAAAATATTATAATTACTCGACTTATATTACTATTTGTTGTAAAGTATTTTTTTTACTACTGTTAGCCCCTTGATTATTTATTGACTAATTAATTATTTATTAATTAGTTGAAATTTATTGGAGTTCTAATTTTTATTGATGTTAATAATGCATTTATTTTGTTTGCTGTAATATTTGTATATCTGCTAATTTTGTAGTGTTTATTATCATGTTTATATTCATATCGTCACATTGTTTCCTGGTTTAGTTGCTTTATTTTTCATTTTTTGTGTTCTTATTTGTATTGAAACGTTTGCCTATTAAAATTAATAAATACCAAATTTTTATATTTATTTAAATGACTGTACGTTTTATCTTTATTTTATGGTTATTATCTTACCATCTTGGGAACTGTAAGGGTAGATTAGACATTTCGACAGATATAATACCTTCACCACAACCCCTCAATGTACACGATTCCCCCGCTACTCGTATTTTGTCTGTATGTCGGTCTCTCGTGTTTGAATTTAATTCCAACCCATATTGTCCCTCAGGGTTTCATTTTGGCCCCCGACTCAGTTCAAATACCAACTTTAACAGGCCCAAACGTTGATGCTTTTGTGGGTAAAGCCTTGTGTAGTTAAATCTGTACGCACAGCTAAACTACCACAAGGGTGGAAATCGAACTCACCTGGATCATTTACAAAGGGGGTGGAGTTTTTAGTAAAGTTGGAATCATCGTTAAATATCAGATAGTCGTTACATTTTCCTTTGCCAAACTCATACGTGATATTATAGATCAATCACGACTACACCAGCATGAGCATGAGCTGATGTAGTAGATGTCGTAGTCATGCATTCTCCAACTATCATACATACAATAATACGCTGCGACTTTATGGTACAAAACCTAATAAATAATTTTTACTATATTATTCAAATAATCTATTTTTAAACTACTTTTTACGAATGTTTTAACTACTTTTATCAATTTTATGACTTGATTTAATAAGGTTTTGTATAATTGCTGGTGTAAAGATTTGAATCGTTGTGAAAAAAACTAACATAAATATACAGTTAAAAAAATTAACGAAATAGATACTTGATTGTAATTTAGGGAAAAACATGGATTTCGTTGATAATTTTTTTGTATGTAATAAAAGAAAAATGTTGCTATGTAAATATAAAAATACAAATTAAAACTCACACCAAGTAATCAACTATATTATTCGATCTCCTTATATTCAATAAACAGCATATTGCTAAGGTCCAACAGGGCCCTAAATAATACGGCGATTCTACTCTGAGACTGCCAACTATTCACACGCACTAATTAACTAAATTACACAATACGATATATTTACAAATATAAAATACTAGATACTATTTTATTACTCTAAATTAAACTACTTTTGCTTATACAGCAATTAAATGCCACTTTCCACTTAAGAGTTTATGTTCGTTCAATATCTGGTACTGAGCATGAACTGTCACTATATAACATTTATATCTTACTGTCACTTCCACTCTAGGCTGAAGATTCACACTGCATAAGACATAAGAAACTTAAGTGCCATTGTACATGAAAATAGGCTGCGTCTCATAAGAATAATAAGAATGACGATAGTAAATAATATTGATTAATAAATAGTAATAATATATAAATAACAATAATAAATAAAAAAACAATAGGCTATGTATTACTATGTAAAATATAAAACTTTGAAAAATAACTAGAGTAGATTAAAAAATTATATCCATTTCATTGTCTAAAAATTCCTGTAAATTATAAAAAGGATTGTTAATTTTTGCATTATATTCTTAAAACTATTAAGGGGAGTAAGCTGAGCTGTGTAGGGCAATTTATTTAAAAAATTTATACAGTTATTAAAAAAAAGAGATCTGTTTTTGTGTGTCGATGTTGTGGTAAGTCAAACTTGTTTCTTCCTCTAATATTGTAGTCATTTATGTCCAGTCTGTTAGTAAACTCTGAAATGTGAGATCTTGTATAAATACGAGTATGATAAATATATAAATCGATTATTGTAAAAAATTCAAGTCTGATAAAAAGTACTCTGCTGTGATCACGAGGTCTGTTTTTACTTATGAGTCTTATTGCTTTTTTTAATTAAAAGAAAAGTAATTTAAAAAAAAGTGACTCAGCTCAGTCACTACCACTGACACTAAACTGAGTCGGCCGAAAGGTCTCTTTTTTATAAGACACCTCTGTGATTAAGAACGTTCCACAGTATAAAATAGAATACTCCCGACTATTATTGTGTTGAGTTCTCATAGCTCACTGAACACAGTTAAAGCCGTTATAGGAAACTATTACACTATCTAGGGGCTTCTAGATTGGCCGAGCAAGTAGAAGTGGTATGCGTAACTCCGCCGCATAAATTGACATGAACCGCAATCTAAAATATGATTCTTCCAGCTTGTACCTTAATTAAATTTACACTTAAGCGACTAAAACACAAAACATACAAAGGAAATGCGGTCTTTAATGAAAATGTAATCCAAGTCCACGTTATGATTCATATCAAATGCAGATATCAAAACGTATCGACAATAATTGTACTGTAGCAAGATCTTCCTGCTACGTCTACTCTATAATATTTGATTCTTCAATCTTTGGTAAGGAAATCACATTTCCCTTAACAATTTCATGTCGTGGAAGAAAAGGACTATAGAGGCTCAAATTTTCTTGGCAATCCTCATGTTTTATACTGAGCCTGTAGTTTTTTTGCAATGTATATCATTACTACGTTTCAGAATATTTCTTAACTTTAGTAGGGCGATTAAGTGATTCACTCTGGGATTTAGCATAAATTATTCTTCATAACACTGTAGGATACAGATAATCGATCTGATTATATATTAGATAAATATTACAAATACGTTACACAAGTTATAAGTGGATAATCGTTAAATAATATATTTTACAAAATAGAACAATATCTTTAGCTTATCATAAAAACTTGTATAGAAGAGCATTTTCAGTTATTTTGTATATATTCAATCACCCCTCAATAAACTCCCTAGGACTCTTTCCTTGGAGTTTTGGAGTGGCCTGGTGACCATCTCATAGGGAGCAATTTAGAAAAACTAAGTATCTTTGTACATCTTGTTTTGCTGAGGTTTAATTTTTGTTCAATAATACATAACAGTGGATATATGACAAAATTCACGAAAAAAGTATAAGTTAAGCAAAAAGTTAAGTTTTAAAAACAAGGCTATAACCTATGCTTACGCGATATCAACCTCATTACTGAACGTTGTTGGAGTTAATATTGTAACATGACATTAGTTAGGCCTTCAGTTAGCTGGTTAAAGCCAACGTCATAAGCTACAGCTAAATATTATCAGTTCTATCCCAACCAGAGACACGATGAATTTGGGAAGGAAACACCTTCTAACCACTGGCGTTCATTTGTCATTGGGCTATTAAGGAAATATAGTTTCTTAAGGACGGTCGACCTTAGTTCAAATTCATTCAAATTTAAATTTTTTATTGCATAGAAGACAATTACATGAATTGTATCACTATAGTCAATATTAAATAACCTATCCCATACATACAATCTTACAACGGTGCATACAAACATACAAGCTGTCTTACATTCACTCTCTCATTTATACTAGGTTAAAATTCCGAAACTAAATAAATAAATACATACATAACTAAATAAATAGGTGCATACAAGCTGTCTTACATTCACGATCTCATTTATACTGGGTTAAAATATTAAAACTAAATAAATAAATACATAACTAAATAAACAGATAGCGGCCACTCCACCTCTCTGTGCCATGCCAATATTTGAGGGTCATTTGGCAGTACTAGGTCTCCCAGTTATGTGCAAGGAACTCGTCCACGCTGTAGAAAGCGTTTGATATAAGCACGTTTTTAAGACGAGCCTTCAATGCCTTGGGCACATTTGAATTCATTGGGTAAACTGTTGATTAATCGAACACCGGCCTGAGAAGGAAGATGTTCGAAAACCACCGTCCTGTGTTGCCCAGTTCGGTAGGTTTTCCTGCCTCTGGTGTTGTGTCCGTGTATGTCGGTGCCTGTAGTTAGAGTGCGTTTGGTCATGCAGTGATTGTTTCCAATATATATTTGCAGGGCAGGGTCAACAGTTATAGGTTCTAAAATGCAGTTCTGCACGAATCTCTGCTTTTTAATTTTAAAATAATTCGTACTGCTTTTTTCTGCAGTCTGAATATTCGCAAAAATTCTCTATGCAGTTTGTAACAATCACTACACTAGCTCATGGTCAACCATCTATTAATGATCGGTGTCTAAACAATAAATATATAAAACAGAAACATATATAAGCTAAATGTCATGCATACAGTCATCAAAATTAAAAATCAATATAAAATGAAGAAAAACGCATTTTTTATACTTTTTAAGATTAAAATCCAACACCATTTTGACTGTATCCGTTGGTAACTTTTCATTAAATAAGATATTGACTAGTAAAAATAAACTAGCACGTCTTAAATAAATATTTTTTTAGAAAACAGAGGTGCATTACTGTTAAAAACATCCCTTGTATTGTATTTATAAACACCCTCCCCCGCAATCTAACGCAAACAACCGTTTGAATGCATTGGTTGTTACCTGCATTGGGGAATTCCTGATTCTATCTGGCAATTTTGTTGATACATAGCGTCTATTCAGCATCGCTTGTGGAATTGAATTGGTTTTTTAAAAAAACACGAACGTATGTTACCATATCAGTATTGAACTAGGCTCCACTTCCCCTCCCCTCCCAAACGTCCCTTTTGTTCTGAACTAAATCTCCTCAGTAGTTTTCCATATCGTATTTGTTTATCTTTATATATTGGGATTTTCGTAAGTAAAACTTAAGCCCAACCAAAACTTTGCCGAAATACATTTTGGGGTTGTTTTACTCAAAATTAGAAGTTTATTGAGGCTCTTAAGGTAACAAATAGTCAGTCCTTGTATGAATAGAAATGAATAAAAATCTCTATACAGATATGTATTTATTGGTGATGTACAACGAATGTAGTGTCCTGCACAGTATAGGGAATGAACTTCACTTAAATATGACACTTAAACTATTCAGACCGTCTTACTGTATAGGAAATGTAACATAGATTATTGCAATGTAATATGACCTGCATTCATGATCACAGCAATATATGTATGAGAATATTATATTCATATCCAATGTTATTATTATTAATGAAATTTTTTTCCGAAGGCATTTGATTAAATAGAACGTAGACAGTCAGCAGATGTTCCCCTTTCAAATTAAACCGAAAAGAGACCCTCGTTTTAATTTCACATTAAAAACGTTACTTGAAACATTGAGATATTTTCCATTCTTAGAGTTAAGCAATGTTTTGAGAGAGACTTCTTTGGAATTGTTATTAAAAAGGGTGAAAAAGTAATAACTGGGGAGGATTATGAAACGTAAACATTAAATGTCTTATATTTGCAAATGTATAATATATTGAAATTCGAGTAGTATAAACTACAATGGCATTTAATGATGTGGTACATGAAATTATGCTTACTACTATAAAACAGGTAGAAAATAGTGATTTATTGTTTAACTGAAGGTCTCTTAAGAATTATTTAAATGTTATTTTCTATTTATAAAAATGTTCAATTACGTGTTCGAGATTACTGATTTATCACATTACTCAGTCTGTGATTACCTCAGCAGTTTTCTACTTCAAATTACTTGTGTGTAATATTGTTCACATAATGCATGCACTGGCTTAATCAACTAAGATAAGTTTGAAGTTGTCTACTCTTAATAACTTTTAAAGCTGTCGATCAAAACTTGTGGAAGACAAACTTCGTTGAAGCTAAGTCACCTTACACCTTACTACGTAAACTTTGTCAAACATGAGTTTACTAATGTATTTAATGTAATCTTAAAATAACATATGCTTATTAAATATGACATGGTAATAATAAATGAATAAGAGATTTTCATGATATATAATATATGAAAATATTTGAAAAATTAAAAATTAGTTAAAATTTCTTATCTTTTCAAATATTTTCATTGCTCATGAATAGTATCATGTTTTATTTTACTTCCAAGCATTTTACTTCAAAGCATGACAAAAATGTTTAAAATCCTATAAAGTTTTTAAGATAAAATATTAAAAACCTACGAAGCCAACAAAGTGATTTCTATCTGAATTCATGGTTGTCCAATATATTTAAATTTAAATATACAGAGTGTAACTAAAAGGTGTCCTGGCTATATATTTTCTGATTTTACGCCTAATTTAGAGCAGAACACGAAGGATAAAGTGTTATTGAATTCCACTTCGTTTAGTGTCTATCTGTTTGTTTCTGTTTTTTCAAAAAAAAATTATAACTCAAGAACGGTTTGACTGACTTGAAATGTTGCACAGTGATTTACATTAACACTATTTTTAAAACATTTAAAAACAGCCATAGAGATACAAAATATAGATACAAAAATGGCGATTTAAAATAATTTTAAATCAAAATGTCTTTTAATTTATCATGGTCATAAATTTTACACAAAATTAGTAATTTCCAGCTATTTGTACGTTAGTTTTTATTGTGAGCCTATAATTAGTGGAGTTTCGATAAAAAATGTATTCTAAGCACCCAGAGAATGCAGTAAAATAAACATTTTACTTTTTTGGATTTCACTTCTTTGCACATATATATTTCTCGGTGACCTGTTTTCTTTGTGGTTTCAGACAATTTCTTTTTACGTAAGTAATATTAATGTTTGTTTGTGATGGATACAATTAAATAAAACATAACATTGAGTGAGATTATGTCTTAAATGTATAACTTGCTATATACAATTAAAATAGGAAATATACTAGAATGTAGTTCATTGTATACAATAAATGTATTCATATAAAAAAGAATAGAACAATAATTTAAATATTTATTTAGTTGGAATTGCTGGTATTTAACTTTATTGATTAAAAAGAAAATTTAATTGTACCATTTCAGAACAAACCATTGTTCAAAACATTGTAACTTGTATTCCTTCACATTCCAAAAACCACACTCAGTTGTGTGTAAATCAACCCAACACCGTTATCTCTGGTGTGTCACACATCACCCCTCCTTGGTTGTGGTCATAATGTAAATTCAATAGGGGATGAAGGTGTCGTCAGCTACTGTGAAAAAGGATGATAGGGATGTAGTCAAAATCCCTGTTTGATTTGAAAATTTGCATTTTATCTAAATTCGTATTTACTTTTTACCGGTGGGTGAGTATGACAGGGTGGGTGATCAAAACCACTTTACGGATACGTGCAATTGGGTGGATAAACCCACTGTTCATTTATGGGTGGGTGGTTCAATACCACCGTACGTAGGTACAGATAGACCATAAAGAGTATTAAATGGAGAATACAAATAATACCTTATGATAGAACAAGGACAAGTATAGTAAGGATGACAGTAATTTTAAAAATATCCTTGAATGATTTTGACTACATTAAACTTGAACATCACAAGGGTACGGGCAGTTTTCTTTAATCAGATCTCATTGTTATGATCCGAATTGCATCCCATCTCATTGTTATATCCCAAAATTAAAAATAATTCGTTAGTAAACGTTTTTAAATTTTGTGTGTAATCGATGTACGAGTAATATGTTTATAGGCCCATTTTTACCACATATTTGCAGATTCAATGCACGTTGCTGGCGTTCCTGAATGAAACATTAAGAGATATGTTTTACGTCAATGTTCATTTATTTGATGTTTATACGTGCAAATGAGTCAAGATCCTAGTATAGGTTTTCAAAATAAAATTAGTTTCAAATAAGTGTAACTTACAGGTTATATTCCTCAGGCAGGAGACTTCTGAATACAGGTGACCTTCACCCATTTTCTCTTAAGGTCTCCCTCGGATTATGTTCTTCTGTGGTGTTTCTTCTGGGATATCCTTCCGTTTTGATTAGACTCTGGCGACTGTTATTTTCTGAAAAGGAAAGGTATGGGAGGGAGGGGGGAGTTCGAGGAGAGAGAAACCATTTAGGTTTTATTTTAAAATGGGTTTGCTATCTTTGTTCTGTTATTTTGACTATGTCGTAAGATTTTATTGTTAATGGGGTTATCGGGAGCTTTGTTATTTAATCACTAAGAGCCATTAAGATTAAGAGCCACAATGTCTTGCCCTCAGGACTTGGTGTAATTATTATCTACAAGTTTGTAATTTTTCTAAATTGGCCAACTTCCGACATTTTTTCGTTCCCGAGGCCCCAGCTATTTAAGCTGCCCGATACGTTGTCTTGTAGTTTTGATTAATTAATTGTTATCTTTTATTTGTTTGGTATTTGTAGTTACTGTTATTATTTATTCTTGTTATGTGTTATATTATTTTTTTAGTTATTTCATCATAACTATATATTTCATCATAACCATAATGAAGTATATGGTTATGATTTCAGAGTTTATTTGGATTGACCCGAAATGATTGATTTACCCTTGAACCAGCAACAACCGAAAATTTGACATAACTTATTTACAAAACGTTTCTACAACAATTTATTTTTTTAATTCAAATAATATTTTGTTAAATTAATTTTCATTTCAATGAATATTTTGAGTAAACCGTATTTTGGAATAACTTGTGTTTTTTTTCTGTGTCCACCTGAGTTCGATGCCTTCCCACCCACCCTAAGTAGGCCCAGCATTTTTATTATTTTACGAGAGTATGCTGCAGCGTTTTATAAATCATATAATACCTGGTATGATTTATAAATTTAATCCATGTGGAAGGCAAGTTTATTTCAGTGTGCTTATGTGTTTCCTTGAGTTTTCGGACGTCCTGTGAAGTATGTAGATCAAGTCAGTAACTGCATTGTGAAGCTGCTTTACTATATAGTTGAGATAAAACTCTCACAGAGAGTATTCAAGCGACTCCATAAAGATCCCTGAAAGGGAGTCGGTGGCCGGCCGGAGCAACAGATCTCCCTCGAGACTAGTAAACCGCTTCTGAAGGGGTTGTGGAGGAACATAAATTGTACAATGGAAACCAATGAGAAGGGGGAATAAAACTGCGATTACTTCACACAAAAAGTCAATGCAATGTATAGGAAAATTAAAATTTACTGTTATTATCGTATTAAAATAGCTTTAAATTATTTATAATACTTTGAAATTGAATTTTACTTAAATTTACAATCTATAGTCATGAAGCAAAGTGATTTAGAGGTAATCAGATAAAGTAAATATAAGAAATATTTCTTACTTTCAAATTTGACAAAAAGTAATGTGAATAAAGTAACTTGAAACGTACACGAATTTTAATAAAATCTACATACAGAAAAAATTAATACTACAATTTTAAAATGGTAAAAGTACAGTAATAAGTATATACTTTATAACTAAGCTTTCTTAAAATGACATTTATATTAAAATAATATTGAAGATTAAGTCTACGGCAAGATTTTTTTATCATTGCGTGGCCAAGTATAGATTATTTTACGAATACAAATTTTTTACTGCATGAAGAATTTTGAAGTATGTAAGGTTTGTATAACTCACCATTCACAAATATGGCTATTGATTTTCCACATTTTCTTCTAAGAATAATTTATAAGGAAGATTGTATATGGCTCACATACTTTCTACATAGTGAAAAATTATAGATAAAAACAAACCCTCTCATAAATTCGTACTATGGTACTTGTTGGTCTATGTGGAAGGATGATGGGTAATACACCAATAATAGATCGTTCGTTCTTGTCACATACAATAGGATTGTTGGCACTATAGTGCGGAATGCTGTAACATCATTCATTACTTGGGAATGAAGTGCTGTGGAGATTGTAGGCGATAGGTTCTATACTAGGTCTCCTTAATACCAGCACGGCGTCAGCTCAATGATTGCCATCGATGTGGTCAGTACTAGATAAGCCTGGGTTGTCCATGTTGTATGCTAGTCAAGGTAGGGATGTTGTGTTAAGAAGAGAACTGAGTATCAGGCTTGTCAGCTAATAATTAGACTAATACT
This sequence comes from Stictocephala bisonia, assembly GCA_035578905.1. Classification (NCBI taxonomy): domain Eukaryota; kingdom Metazoa; phylum Arthropoda; class Insecta; order Hemiptera; family Membracidae; genus Stictocephala; species Stictocephala bisonia. Next base: position 600,986 of record JAQJVL010000133.1, read on the forward strand.
ACGTGATTTGGATTCCACGTGAAGATTTAGGTCCCTTAGTTGTCTTGGCTATTGGGGTATTACGAAAAATGGGTCTTTCTAAGAAATAGTCACACCTCATATTACCCATATTGTAATATTAGGTAGTATGAAATAAATTAAATAAAAAATGACTTTATTGACAAATGTTACATATTTATAGTGAGGTTAGAAAAATTATTAAGTCTTCTCTTACACCTAACCAACACATGAGGGGTTTATTATGATCGGCGTCTTAATAAAAATGAAAATTGAAAAATGGAAGTGAAAAAATTAAATTGAACGTCTGAAATCATTTTATGATTGTTTAGTTATTCTTTATAAATGTTCGATATGAATCATTAATCATGATTCAATTAGAAGTACATTTCAAAACCTTGCTTATAAGTAATCCGTTGTTATTACTTTAAATGTTTTAGGTGTTCTGTCCAAACGTTAATCCTCTTTGAAGGACACCTCTGGAAAAAAGGGGATGGAGACAAATGACATCAGTTGAGGAAAGAACGTATCTCCCCCTGAGGAAATCAAATTTAGATTGGCAGCTATCAGTCTGAGTGTTGTTTGCCGGAGGAGGGGGTGGTCGATGATGTGTGCCTTCTTCATGTCCTTTAGGAGAGTGGCCTTCCATCCTTATGTTCCTTTCTTCCTTATAACACTAATCGTGGCGAGTCTGTAGTGCCTAGTGCATTAATAGCCGTTACACTGCATCATATTTTCTTTAGTTTATCCAAACAATAAAGGATTGGTAGAAAATTTATAAAAGAAATAATAATAAAATACTTTCCTAATAACGATTTCCAAAACAATGAATACAAATTAGGATCAAATAAACATTTGTAAAAAAAGAAGTTTGTAAACAAGAATAAATTTCTATTCACATATCTTTAGGATGTATAATAACGGATTTACAACACGAATCTTCGATTTCTTTTACAATAGAAAAAAAATAGAATTGGTTCAAGAATTTATTTAAACAAACTAAATATTACTCTATTATTAAAGGGTAAAATAACCTTAGAGACAATCTAAAGGACAATCAATTTGCTGTGTAGAGAAAAATGTAAACTTAAGACCGAAAGAAAAATAACTGAAGAATGAAGAAAGGCTATATCTAAAAGCATCAAATGATATTGGAGAAAACGAAGAGTGAAATAGGCAATGCACAAAAAAAGGATAACTGATTTATGGTAGCCCAAAGTAGGTTAATCGAAAAAAAATACAAAATTGTACATTTTATTGTCACATAAACAGCTTGTATTAACTCTGGTCCCACAACATACACTACTGTAGAACATCATTAATCTTAAAGTGTCATCGTGCGTTTGCATCGATCATTATTACAGATCCTTCATCAGTATAATTCATGCCAAAAACGAGTTGGGTGACTCGGAAGATATTTGATGGCCAGAACCAATTCCTGTTATCAGACCCTTTGACTGTTATAGGGAGAATAAACCTTCATTATAAGGAGTGGACTATATTGAATCGCTTTGGCATGGTTGTGGGAAGATGCGACAACTCAAAGTATAAAAAGGTAAAGTAGACCGGTAAGTCATCTGCATGCGTATCTTCAAGCAACGGATAGCATAGTTAATGACTGCCAAGCGGGCTCTTCTCAGGAGGATTAGCTAGTCTGCTAATCAGAGAAGCTAGAGTTGAATGCTTGTGAAACTTTGATCTAGTTCTGTGACAGGAGATCACTAATAATAAAGCCAGGACAATTAAAGGATCTACAGCTTAGCATGGAATTTGAACCACGTAGTATAGGTGTGATGTTCGGTTGTCTGATACTGCCTTGCATAAAACCCAAATCTTAGTAACCACACAATAAGGATGCCTTAATAGTACCAAGTCGATGGCAACCAATGAGTAGACGCCGTGTGTTGGTGTAAGAGGACTGAGAACAAAGCGTATCATCTACAACCTCCACAACACTTACTAGTCTTCAAGTGACTCAGCTTATGACTACCACAGTGCCGCTTGTAAACAGTATAATTATTTGATGTGTATACTTTAAACATGTTAGGCAATAACTATTTAGAGATACTAAGTAAAGTTTGTAATAATATTGAATATTTGGTGATTTTACCGGTAATTTTGTTAATCGTTTATGTTTTAATTGGTCTCCTCCTCCAGCCACTGTGCAGCCATCCCCTGGTAAGCCAATCGTTGGTACAACATATATGATATATTTTTAAAATGCTATCAATATTCAACCAGTTTAAACCAACGATACATATGCACTATTATATTGTTAGGTGTAAGAGAGGGCTCCATAGCCATAACCTCAACATATATGTCATCATTATTATTTTTTTATGACTAATAAAGTCATTTTTTATTTCATTTCACTCTTTATATTTATCGTTGGTTTTGACCGTCTCTCACCCAAATCCACACATAGATTTGTATTCATTGATTTATAGTAATCATCTTGTCAATATTATCAAATAGGGAACATGTACAACACGAACATGGGTTTTCTCGAATACAGTTGAAGGGGATTGAAGAATAGCGGAAGTGACGACAAATGAGTGTCATGGAAGGTGTTATCTCCCCTTCCTCCTCTCGCATATGATATGAGCGGAAAAGGAGATAAAAAATGTCATCACCGGTGATTGAAGAAGAAAGATTATCTGGCATGAAAGTGCTTGCTGGTAATGAAAGATAATATCATAGAGTAGTTTCAATATCTGTGTGAGTCAGGAGGTCGAGTAAGAGCGGCATCCAGAGTTGTCTACTACTACTAGGTAGGTTGGGTGGGTCGTCATGTCTGTGGATGTTAAGAGGGTGAGCAGGGGGGGCATCTAGGATCATCTACGTTGGGAGGTTGGGTGGGTCTTCATGTATGTGGACGTCAAGAGAGTGAACAGGTGGGGCATCTAGAATCGTCTACGTTGGGAGGTTGGGTGGGTCGTCATATCTGTGGATGTCGGAAAATAAATAGGAGGGCCATATAGGTCGTATACGTTGGGAGGGTGGGCGAGTCGTCATGCCTGTGGGTGTCGTGAGGGTGAGTGGGTGAACATCTAGAGTCCTCTACGTTAGGATGTTGGATGGGTCGTTCTGCATATGGACGTTGGGAGGTTGTTGGGACATCTAGAGTCATCTACGTTAAGAGTTTGAGTGGGTTGGCGTGTCTGTAAACGTCTAAAGGGTGGTAGGTGGGGCATCAAGTCTCATCTACGTAGGGAGGTTTGTTGAGTCGGGAATTCTGTGTACTCTAGATCTGAAGGGTGAGTAGGTGGGGCATAATGTCTCGATGATTATGGGTGGATGAGTAATTTTGGCGTATTTTCACTATTACAAATCTAAGAATCAACCCTTCATAAAAAACCTAATTAGAGATAAATAAAAAAAATCACATTTTTTCTTGATTGTTTATCTAGGGGTTAGTTTGTTGTCAGTAACTTTCATATCAGGGAATGACAGGAATGGCCGAGGCAGTCATTAACTATGTGATTTATAGTTTAGATTTAGCTTAGCAATCTGTTGTTATTCATAAACCACTAACTTATATTTCTAGTTATTGCATCTTCCAATACCTGTGCAAAAGTGTCTCAATATCATCCGTTCCTTACGAGGTATTTACTTTCATATATGCCAGTTATGGTTTCTTAATTATAGTCAAAATTGTAAATATATGCAACACTAAAACATTGCTAATGGTATTTTTTATAAACGATTTTTGTAAATAATGTTTGTTAAGATATGTTTAGTAAGTCAACCCTTAAATTCCAGACCTTAAGGCGTCCGGAATTATTAAAGAGAAAGATCCGTAGCAGAATGGTGTATTTACACTCTTATTGAATGGCCGCATAAATATATAAAAAGAGGGTCTTGAATGATCCCCCGTCCACAGTTTCCTTAATGATATTTACTTTATTCATTCTAGAATAAGGCTCTTAAGAGATAAACTGTTATTGGTACAGTTAGTTTAAAATGAAATAAAGAATCAATATGAGTACTTTAACTTATATCATCTGATAAATACCACTTTTCCAGTATTTCGTGCTAGTTTTACTTCCATTTGTGATTTGGGAAAGTAAATAAATATCTTTTCAATAAAGTTTACAACTCCTCAGTACACTATAATACAAATGTTTATATTACAAAACTAAAACTCCTTCTAAAACTAAAATTCTGGAGTAGTAAGAAATCTATATGTACTAAAAATATGTTTTTCAGTACTCTAATTGCTCAAGAACCTTTTAGGTGTAACTTATACAAACCAATTTATCTTTTGTTTGTTGTTGTTTTTCTTATCTAAGGTTCTATTTTTCTCTAATGCAATTTTACTAATTATGTAAATTGTTGTACTAATTATGTAATTATGTAAAAATAATTGTTTTAGAAACTACGTTAATTTCATTATTTGTCTCTACCACGTATTAATTATTTACTTACCTCCCGTTTTTTTCGTCGTCATTGCTGTTATCTGTGTGAACAAGCTATGCCCTTCAGTGAGATTGTATGAAGGGTTCAGTGCAAGGGTAACAATGGGGTAGAACAGTGAATTAGACTTAAGGGACAATTTACTGTTCTTGGTAAGACCAACTGCTTATAACCTCTCTACCCCTTTCTGTAATTAGGTTACCTGATTAGCCAAACAGTAACCATTGTGCAAGACAATTCTTGTATTGAAACTAATTATTTTTTTAAATAGAATTTATCAAATACTTTCACTAAATGTACTCATTAAAATTCTATTTAATGTTTTAAGATGTTTCATAAAACGTATTTTACTCTTAGCTAAGCTATGTAAAGAATGTAATAAATGTTATCTCTTAGCATGAATAAAATGTAAAATCAAAGTGGAAACCAGATAAATTTTTATATTTCGGATAGAATCAAATTAATTAAAATTATATATACCCTTTTAAATATCTGTATAAGTGTAGATATAATTATTTTTCTTTACGCTGAACTTTTTTTAGGTTAACATACCGGAGATAAAAAAAGTGAATAAACACGACAAATTAGGTTACGTTTAGTAGAGAAAGAAAGATTGTTTCAATCAACTATTAGTATTTGTTATGATTTTAAATTAGAAATGGATCACATCATACAGTTTTCTTAGGTATTAAGTTGTTATTGATTTTTATAAAACTTTCATGGCCATAAAAATTATATTTCAGTGTCTTAAGCGTTCAGTTAGTTAGTTAAACAATTATTAGTATAACAAACATGTAAAAAATGTATACGGTTCTATTTAGTATCTAATAGGAATTGGAAGGTAGCATGTAAAAAGTGTCGTTATTCTTTGTATGGAGTCGCAACATCATAAAACCTTAGTAAAATACGGAGTAGAGCTGTACTCGATATGCTACACGATAAATATTCACTACGAAGTTTTATTTATTTATGTATTTTACTTTTTAATAAATGAAGGGCTGATCACCGTATTATCCCTATTCTGTCTATACCCCAAATACTATTGATCTGTGTGCAGAACTTAGCCAACATCAAGGTATAGGAAAATATACTATGTCTGGAGAATGAGGGTGATGAGTGTAAATGAAGGAATGTAGTCATTGTTACTAACTAGTATTGTCTAAGAAATGGAAATGTATTAATTATCAGCCAAAGTAACTAAGGGATTGCTTAACGTCGAATAAGTAGTATTTATGTCATTTTTGACTGGCAGGTTTGGTACTCAATTACCCCCCCCCCCCCAGTGCAACACCCGAATGATTATTCTTAGATATGAGACGCCGAATAAACATTGTGCTTATTATAAAGACAATATGAGTGATTATATGAGCGTATGAGTGTGGATGACCTCTGTAGTCTGGTTACTATCTAAATTCGATTGATCCTCAGAAAGGCCCGTTTATAAGCCCAATAGCCAGGGTAACTAAGGAACTTACAGTTTTACTTGGAATCCGAACCTCGTAGTATTACACTGATTTTAAGCTAATTGGCAAGCATAATACTAAGTTTTTTACCTACACAAAATCTGGACACTGACTACCATCCAACATGGATACCAAATTTCTTTATCAGGCTCCACGCTGATAGCAACCATTGAGCGGACGCCATGTAGGTGTTAGGAAGACCAAGCAATGAACCTACCACCTAAAATTTCCATAACACTTTGTCCCCAAGTAGCTGGGTTACAGCACTGCGTCACTAGCGCCGAATAGTGGTAGTTAAATACTACAAACCTTCCCAGTGACTTCTCCAGGTGGATACACAGATACCCCAGTTCTTTATTAGTGAGTAAGTGAATGGCAACCATTGAGCAAACGCTAGTTTTAGTTTTCTGAGGGGAAAGAAGAGCACTAAGGACGTCACCCCGACCAATGCCCTTCAACCTTTGGCTTATTGTGTTCCCATGTTACCTACTAGAACAGGGTACCTATTCCAACCGGCTTAACAAACTCCAACATCGTCTTCCCCAGACTAGCTACCATTCTTTCTTTTGAGAGCTCATTCCCGAATATTCTCCTTATCCTGAGCTCTAGAGCTTCGCACTCAGTTAATAGGTGTTCGGCAGACACCACAGTTCTTTAGTAGTAACTAAGTAGATGGCAACCATTGAGTGAACACTATGTTGATATTAAGAGAACTGAGAACAGCGCCTATCACCTACAACCTCTGCATCTATCCGTTAAGTAGCTGGATTACAGCATGACGCTTCAGTGCCGACTGAGTGTGCCCGCTAAATGTGCAAGATGGTGGAGGAGACTCGGCCTCCAGAGGTCAGACTCGATACCATCGGGAACAACCAGATAATGATATGGATTAGTGGGGCCAATTTTCAACTCCCACGTCAAATTGGTCACGCCTTAGATCTCCCCGGCAAACCTGTTGTCTCTCTGATTATATCCGCTGTGGTTTTATCCGCTCCAAGTTCTAAGAAAATATTTACTATGTGGAAAGTACAAATACAGTTAGCATAAGAATAGTACTTGGTTGATTTTAACGAGAGTAATTTCTTGCTTTATACAGATTTACTTTAAAAATTAAAACCAGAAAAACCCAGCAATACTTAAATTAAAACCACTTGTGTTTTACCTTTTAAATAGGTGGTGAAACATAAAAACAGAACTAAACAAACAGTAAAATATTAATTTTAAGCCACCTTTACAATCGATGGACATTCAATATAAACTATTTAATAATTTACTTCATAATTTTTTAATAAGAAAAGAAGAAAATTTGCATGGATAAAAATTACAGTATAAATATGTTAAAAATTACAAATACATACCGTAATTTAAACATGGCCATATTCATATTGATAGGGTTTTATATAAGTTTAAACAATGGCACTCTTGTCAATTTGTGTAATACCCTAGAAATAAGATACATGATGTTTTGTACTCTCTGAGTTACGACCATTATTTATAATACACACACCCTGTTTCTTAATTAAAAAAAAAAAAACTATTATTGATTTCATGTACATCAGTGTATGTATATCTTGTAAAAGTTAACAAAGGAATGTTAACAGTTGAGTGTTTGATATGGTGGAAATCAACAGTCTGAGTCAGTATTTACGTTAGATCTGGAAGGACGTTAGTATTGCGTCAGGCAGAAGACAGCCATATTCCAGACATTATAGAATTTTTTATTTTCATATTCAAGGGTCATCGTGATGATAAAAACTAACGTGATTGCTGCATTAGACGGCTCTCAAAATCCCAAGTATGGACTTAAAAATGCATTAAATTAGTCTGGAATCGTTAGTAGTCCCGTTAGAACAACTCTACAAAATTACCTCAATTAAATTTCATTTTGTGAGACCACCCAAAAGCTATCCTTACATTTGTAGCTTTTATTATTTGCAGAAAATGGTTTCACACAAGGATAACAATAATGAATTATATTTTATTAAGCTTCATTCTTTCTCAACATCTGTAATGTGTTGAAAAAAGGCAATTGCTTTTTAACATTTTCTAGTAACCATTTGAATACACATTTAAAAAAAAATTTAATTAGATGAAATATAAAATTTAATTATATTGAAGTGCATTTTTTCACTATATTTACAATCATGTCTTTTTATTTGAGTGGGAAAACCTATCAAACATTGAAAAAAGTGAAGTTAAACGGAAATTCAAGTCGAATTTATTAATGGGGTACTCATTTATCACGAGGAAAATGAAGTCAGAAAAATTATCAGACAACGTCCTTAAAGTGGGTAGAATTTACAGCTTGATAAAAGTTTTAAACGAGACCTTGACAAACAAATCAACACCCAGTAAACATAACAACAATTCATATACAGAACGACTTAGTTTAAAAAAGGGAATTTAACAAGTAGCAACAATGTTTAAAAGCTCTTTAAATACATTTTTTTAATTAAATTACGATTTTTTAAAAATGAAACTCTAGTACAATATTAACACAAAGGCATATACTTATATGTATAATGCGTGAAACCGTTCTTAGTTAATGCCACTCTCCTCACTTGTTCTTTTTCAATTTTAACGATTGAGATGTTAATAATTTTGTCCCTTTTCGTAGTTGTGCTATGAGGTATTCATTGTTCAATGTTTTTACATTCAATGTTTATTTCCTGAAAGGCACGGAAAGCCGTTGAAGCATCGGACGTTGTTCGGACACGAGAATAACAGGAGACATTTACATTAATCAAAGAGTAACAACTGTTCATATATAAATAATGACGTTCACAAAAACTTAACAGCTGTTTGAATGTAAGTAATGGTAATTACTAATGATCAGGTTATAGATCTTTCATAATGTCACAATAAAATATTCATATCATATTTTGATTTTATTTAATACACATTAAAAACATATATTTTTCAAGAGTCACGCCAAGGTCTTACGAATGCAATGGGGGGAGGGGCTGACACACGAAGCGTGCAGGGGTGTCCCCTAGTTTCATATAACAATTTGTGCTCCACCATAAAATTAGAGCCATATACGTAATGATCATACATGATCAAAATATGTGCTCCACTATGAATTAGAGCCGTATACGTAATGATCATACATGATCAAAATCTGTGCTCCACTATGATATTAGAGCAATATACGTAATGATCATACATGATCAAAATATGTGCTCCACTATGATATTAGAGCCGTATACGTAATGATCATACATGATCAAAATCTGTGCTCCACTATGACATTAGAGCCATATACGTAAAGATCGTACATGATCAAAATCTGTGCTCCACTATGAAATTAGAGTCATATACGTAATGATCATACATGATCAAAATCTGTGCTCCTCTATGACATTAGAGCCATATACGTAATGATCATACATGATCAGAGTCTGGACTGATAGTTCACAATCAATACTATAGCCGCAACCTGTCAACCCATATACTGCAACATTCTATGTCGTGGTTGTTGTACGGGAGTGTATGGCTGGAGGTATTTGGAATGCAGGCGGTCTTGTCTGGCTCCATGTTATGTCCTACTTTGGAATGTCCTTAGTTCCTGGTAGTTTGTTTATTATGGGCAATCAGGAGATGTATTGCTCTTATCTTGAATACTACATTCGATTCCTTTTAACTTTCCCTTTTAAATTATTCAAAACATTCCTCACTGCTGTTCTGTTCACTATAGAATTCAACATACATTATACTAGAATCAATTGATTGAATCTCCTTGCTTGACTTAGGAGAACTCCTAGAGAAAAAGCTAAATTTAAATGTTATAACCAATGACGTGACGATATTAGTCAGCCGTAACCATAGCAACTTAATAACGCCTTGCGTGATTGCTATGTTTCATTCCTTTATCTGTACCTTTATGATAATTTATGTGTAAGTTTAAATATGTACTTGTGTGCACGTAAACATTTTATGATAATTGATTTTCTTATTGTTTTTTTTAAATTTTTTCTTTATTTTTTTAAATTATAAATTTCCAGACGCAATGTTCTCTTGGGAACACCACGCGTCAGAGCTTCACTCAAGTACCACTAAGTGTGATCGTGTCAAGTATACATATTCATTACTTATAAAACTATAAGACAACTATAGAAAAAAAAAAAAAACTGAAGGAACTATGAAAAAGAGTAGAGGTTTCTTGACTTCTTTAATTAATTACTTTTTTCGACTATGACATGTTTGTTAACCCTTATATTGTTACTGCAGTTATTTGTTGTTATGAATGTGAATTGTAAAACTTTTGATACTCACGTTCAGATCATGTGTATTCCAAACTAAAAATAATAATAAATATATTGTAATATAATGCAACTATGAAATACCTAGTAATTTATATGATATGTACGTGCTATTTTAAATAAAAACACCATTTATCTTTTATATTCTATAAATTTATAGAATTTATCAATAAATGAGGCCATGTTCCCAACATTTCGGTGTGTCACTTTGGGACTGGGAAGCGTTACTCTAAAGCTTCGTTAGTTCACTTCTCTCTCACCCTAAGTTCATTAGTAATCAACTAAATTTGAAAATAAAAATAACAAAGCCCTCGTTAATTAATTTATTGTGAATATTTTTCGTCGTCAGAAAAAAATACGGCGTGGCTTTTGTTACTAAGAGAACATTATCTTTAACTTCTATAGATACCATACGTTTATTTATAATGTTCATTAATTATTATTATTATTATTATTGATTGATAAATTTTATTTTATCCCCCCGTTTGCAATAAAGTGCTATGACATGTATTATATATTTAATCACTTGCAGGTAGGTGTTACATGTATTATAATCAACTATTTGATAAATTTTACGAACATGACTCCTTAGCAGAAAAACATACTTTTTATGTTATTGTACAATAGTATAGGAACAGGGCAGGACGCTATACTCTGAATTAATTCTAACTGTAAAACAACTAATTTATGTACTAGATATTATCATCAGGTACATGGGTCACGAGGATGCGTAACAAGCAACAAAGGAATTTAAACTGACTATAGCTATATAAATATTTTACCAATTAGAAGGCGGACTTAAATTGAGAAAGACTTCCATTTACTTAAGGAAATCTCTTTTCTTGGTAAAGACAATTCATATCTCTCGAGGCAAATCTGTGTTACACAGTCAACTGAACTCGCCGCCCCGGATAATAACAATTGTGGAGATGTGTCTAGCCAGACACAATCTCTGTAACAGAAGAAACTCCTTACTCCAATCCTGCTGGGATGAGGTGAAGGAATGACATTCACTTAGCATACCTGCTGTTTAACTATAAAGTAATTAAGTATTACATTTAAAAAAAAACTACAACTGTTTACATTGTAAAATTGTTATTATAAATTGCTATCAACATTAAAAAACCATCTTAGATGATAAGATTTATATTCCTAATAATAAGGTTACTTTTATTATGTTGCATGTGAATATAATATTTATAAATTATATGTAAATAATTTGGATAATAAACCTGAAGCAACGTAACAACCATAAATTGGCACAACATCTTATGAATGGAATGGGTTGAAGTAATATTTTTATACTAGGGGGACACTCCTGCACGCTTCGCGTGCCAATTGCGTCATTCGCTGCGCTCGTTATACCTCAGTATCCGGCCTCGGACTGCGCATTTTCACTACAAATAATAATAATATAGTACCTGTATAATGTAAAATCACAATATTCAATTTATTTACGATATTTCACTCACATTACTTGTGTAGCTACCTATTTATTAGTATAAACACCCAATTGTATTCCTTAGCCTATTTCAAACGTGTGAATTTAATTTTTTTTGTTTTGTTTAACAGCTTAAGATTAATTAAGCTGCATTAATTTAACTGCATTGAATTACAATTTAAACCTTTAATTACAGCTGAAAACCTCCAGTGGAGCGGAGCCCTTCAATTAAATTTGAATAAATCCATGCTTAAACATTTCTTGGTTAAACATTATGAAATATTTATCTTAGGAATATTACAAACACCATTGTTTATATTCCAGCAGCTGTTAACACTTTTGGAAATCATTATTTACATTTGAACAGCTGTTCGGTTCGGTTCATTTAAATCTCTTTCCACGTTATTCTTAAGGCCAAAAAAACGTACTTTGAGGGCTTCCCACACCCTTCAGGGTAAAATTATTGAAGAACTAAGACCATATTGCAGATCTATGAACAGAGGAAAATCTTTGACACCTCAATCGTTTAAATTGGTTAAGAAATAAGGAGGGAGTTGTGTTGATAAAAAAACGGCTTCACGTATTATGTATAAAGGATGTTTAATGGGTAAGAAAAATAAATGTACTCCTTATATCTCTAATAAAGGTACTCCTTATATCTTTAATAAAGGTACTCCTTATATCTTTAACAAATGTACTCCTTATATCTTTAATAAATATACTCCTTATATCTTTAATAAAGGTACTCCTTATATCTTTAATAAAGGTACTCCTTATATCTTTAATAAAGGTACTCCTTATATCTTTAATAAATGTACTCCTTATATCTTTAATAAATGTGCTCCTTATATCTTTAATAAATGTACTCCTTATATCTTTAATAAATGTGCTCCTTATATCTTTAATAAAGGTACTCCTTATATCTTTAATAAATGTACTCCTTAGATCTTTAATAAATGTACTCCTTATATCTTTAATAAATGTACTCCTTGTATCTTTAATAAATGTACTTCTTATATCTTTAATAAATGTACTCCTTATATCTTTAATAAAGGTACTCCTTGTATCTTTAATAAATGTACTCCTTATATCTTTAATAAATGTACTCCTTATATCTTTAATAAATGTACTCCTTGTATCTTTAATAAATGTACTCCTTATATCTTTAATAAATGTACTCCTTATATCTTTAATAAAGGTACTCCTTATATCTTTAATAAATGTACTCCTTATATCTTTAATAAATGTACTCCTTATATCTTTAATAAATGTACTCCTTATATCTTTAATAAATGTACTCCTTATATCTTTAATAAATGTACTCCTTATATCTTTAATAAATGTACTCCTTATATCTTTAATAAATGTACTCCTTATATCTTTAATAAATGTACTCCTTATATCTTTAATAAATGTACTCCTTATATCTTTAATAAATGTACTCCTTATATCTTTAATAAATGTACTCCTTATATCTTTAATAAATGTACTCCTTATATCTTTAATAAATGTACTCCTTATATCTTTAATAAATGTACTCATTATATCTTTAATAAATGTACTCCTTATATCTTTAATAAAGGTACTCCTTACATCTTTAATAAATGTACTCCTTATATCTTTAATAAATGTAATCCTTATATCTTTAATAAATGTACTCCTTGTATCTTTAATAAATGTACTCCTTATATCTTTAATAAATGTACTCCTTATATCTTTAATAAAGGTACTCCTTATATCTTTAATAAATGTACTCCTTATATCTTTAATAAATGTACTCCTTATATCTTTAATAAATGTACTCCTTGTATCTTTAATAAATGTACTCCTTATATCTTTAATAAATGTACTCCTTATATCTTTAATAAAGGTACTCCTTATATCTTTAATAAATGTACTCCTTATATCTTTAATAAATGTACTCCTTATATCTTTAATAAATGTACTCCTTATATCTTTAATAAATGTACTCCTTATATCTTTAATAAATGTACTCCTTATATCTTTAATAAATGTACTCCTTATATCTTTAATAAATGTACTCCTTATATCTTTAATAAATGTACTCCTTATATATTTAATAAATGTACTCCTTATATCTTTAATAAATGTACTCCTTATATCTTTAATAAATGTACTCCTTATATCTTTAATAAATGTACTCCTTATATCTTTAATAAATGTACTCCTTATATCTTTAATAAATGTACTCCTTATAACTTTAATCTGTTTCTTAGTTAGATGAAGGTTTTGGTTTTATAAATACCACAATTATCTTTCAAAAATGTCACCATGTTCCTCCTTTTCGCTATCCTCCATACAATTGCCGATGTTACCTGTTTAAAAGGCGATAACGGTTGTATCGAGTTGTTTCATCCAATCAGTCAGGGATCAGAATCTCCACGAAACATACTGAAATACCGGATGCCCAGCACAACTAATAATCCAGTATATCTTCAGGATTTGATCAAGGACTCTGTCTTTTTAAGTGTGGTTTTCAAAGGGTTAGTCCGCTTTGTTGATATAAAACAATTTTATATCAAAGTATGTTATCAAAAATAATAATATCAGACATAAATATGTATACAATATTTCTTCACTCTTTATCAATTATCCTTATCGAAATGTCAGTAATATTTGTCTTATTATTAGCAAATATTGCAACAGGACTGTAGAAACACTAACATCACTTTCAGCTTTATCGAAGTACAGTTTCTTGAAGGCCGAAAATTGACAACTGCAATCTTATCCTTAGATAGTTTGATATAAGGAGTGTTGAGTCACTTTTGCACGGATTTGGGAAGATAAACTACTGGAAATATATGTTAGGAATGGCGAATGGTGTAAAACTACGGATTTCATTATTAATGAGTCCCATTGCAATAGCCAATCTTCATTCAATCGGAGAAGCAAGTGTTGAATGGTTAAGGAACTTAGATTTAGCTCTGTGATGGGACATCAATATTTAAACACTACGACACAAGTACTTTGTACTGTAGATTTTATTTCCTTTGGGTATTTTAATATCTTGTTTACCTTATTTGATTTTTTTCCTATTACTTTTGGTAACTGGAATTGAATTCCAACTACCATATGTCCAATTATTTACTTGTGTTGTGATAAAGAAGTGACAATATCTTTGTTTTTGATATCTTTCTGCCATTTTATATAAATATTTTCTTTTAAAGTCAACTCTGAATAAGAATTTAGAATTTTTAATTCTTATTTGATTTTGGATATCGTCATCAGATCAACTTGGATCCTGAATAATCTTGATGAAAAGGGTATTAAGAAGCCATATTACAATTTTAAAGGAAAGAACAACGAAATGCCTCAAGTGAATAAAGGAAACCATTTTAATGGGTCACATTACGTCTTTGTTCGGGGTGGAGGGATGGTTTTACGCCCTGCTTATGACAATGATTAATATAATTTCTTGTCGATGAGAGAGGTTAAAATAACGACATCTGAGATTTTCTTTTTCTTTTAGATGTTTTAAAATTGAAATGCATGTACAATAAATAATGTCACTTAAGATAGAACTACATAATACTTCGTGGCCGACATTATCAAACAATTTAGAAGTTACGATTTACATTATGTGTAACGTGTCACTTGATGTTACGGCTGGCTGAAACGGTTTACTAGAAAAGATAAGACCTCACAGCTGGGACAAGCCGATAAGCTAGACCCTGATTTTACAGTCTATAAATCACAAACAATGTAATAGGTGTCAAAATTCATCTTTTCAAACATCATAGATATTGCCTCTTTAAAACACCGTAGGCTACACAAAATTAAGTTTAGTAAAAAAATAAAAATAAAAAAAAATAAAAAAACTGGATACAATATTAGAAACTACAATCAAACTATAAATTTTTGTGTTCTTGTCAATTTTTTATATACAAATTCGGAGGAATAGGTTTAAAAATGTTTTATCTATATATTATTTAATAATCATAGTACAAGCAAATGTTACTATAAAACATACATTCTAGCCTAATAAATGTAGTTAATTTTCCATTTCATCAAGTCACAACACAAAATAATACATTATTAATAATCACTTTAAACATTGTTTATGAACACAAAAAATTAAAATTTTAATTTATGGTCGGAAAAATAAAAATTATCTTGTTTTTCAACCCAAAAGTATAAAATAGAAGATTATGGTAACTTTTTAAATAAAGTTTAGTCTTTAACTAATTTTTATGAAAACAAATAATATATATAAAACGTGAATAAAACTAAAATAAAAACAGGATTTTTAAGTACGGAAAAGCATCTAAAAAATAAGGCGTTGTAACTCATGTTAGGGATGCGCAAGTGTTTTACGGCTAGACTTATTTCAGATAGTAAAATCATACTAACATAAGTTAAAATTTCGTTCGTTAAAATTTCGTTCGTTAAAATTTCGTTAAAATTTTGATAATACACGTAAATAGAATGTTCATCGTACATAATATTTTGTATACCAGAATTGTTGTTTATAAACACAAACTTCTAACCCTTAAAACTAAAATATAATGTAATTTCCTGTAATTACTGAAAGTGAAATTGGCATAAGCTGAACACAGAGATGAAACAAACAGAATACTACATGATACAATTCAGATAATGCAACTACATGATAGACTATGGAAAGGAGTTATAATGGAATGAATAAAGTTGAGTAAATGCTATAACTAAGGAAGTTTGTAGCATTTCCTTTGAAGTTTATGAATAAAACTTTTAGGTTTTGCTAACTCTTAGAAAAAGTTTGGAATTCCGGATGGTTTAGGTTTTGCTAACCATTTTCGAATAAACGTTAGATTTCTCTCCACGGTCTTAGAAAAAGGTGTCAGTTTTGTTAGGTAGGGTAGGGAGATGCTAACTTTATTAGAAAAAGGTGCTAAATGCCCAATTAAAAAAAATTTGCTTTAAAAAATATAAATCAGCACAAAAAACTTTAAACAGCAAACTTGGAACCATTTTCCAAGACGTTATTTGGACTCAGAGCAACTTGTTAAACTAAAAATTCTTCCAAGTCATAAGTTGTTTGAGTGCTTTTCTCTAAAAGCTGACCATCCTCTTGAAAATTTACCTGGACAGATTGATCAGTATAATTTTTATTTATTTCTGGTTCTCTTTCCTCGATTTCCATTTGATTTATTTTAAATTGCTGTAGTAATACTATGCGTTGAAGTTTTGGCAAATTAAGCGTTGATGGCTGATTCAAATATAGAAACAATATTTTTATTCCTTTTATTTTTCTTAGATTCAACTATGGATACATGTTCGATACCTTCCAGGTCAGTTGCTTTTATTGTATTTGTAGAGATGGATACACTGTGGATACACCCACTGGATCTCCAGTTATTGGAGCCTTTTGGGATTTTTCACTTTTCCTCTTATTTACGCCTATTTCTGCTGACAGGGCAAATGGGATTTTAACAATTGTAGGAATTGACTCTTGTTCCATATCCTTTTCCCAGCCTCTTTATATTATTTTCTTGTTCCCCAAAGCTTTCATATTGGCTCTCTTTTTAACTGCTGGTATCATGTTGCTTAACAGTATTTTTTAACTAAGACAATGGAACTTTTTTTCCACTCAGCGTCACAAACTCTTCTATAACTGATTCCCAAGATAACTTCTTTGCTACTATAACGGATAGAATTTGAGACTTATCCATTAATATCGGATATTGTTTTATCAGTTGTACAAGAAGATCTCTGTCTAGCTACGTATCTCCGACGGCATCCAAGGAATCTTCATCAACGACATCACGGGTCACGATTTTCGTAAATGTATACAACTAACCGAAGTGTTTTCAAGAGGAACTTACTTCAAAGACAACACACATATGCCTACTGCACAAATTTGGAACTATAACGAGCTTCCGGCCGCTTGAGTATCGTGTCAATACAGGCATGCTAGCACTTGAGGTTAGGAAATGCTAAGAACTAAGCGATAGCGAACAACATTTCGGACGGGCCTTAGCTCGATCTAAGCCGAAATATAAATAGGTTATTCATACGGTATTTAGCTTTTGCTAAATCTAGTTCGATCGATCTAGCCTACCTTTTGCTAGTTTTATTCATTCCACCTAATGTACTCATTCAACTCCTTGAAATGGAAAAAGCCTCCTCAGTGTACAGAATGCGATTATAAGTTTATTGACATTTATAAGGAGAACAATAAAATTAGCAGGTCCAAATATCAGTTTATTAATACAACTTAAGACAAATGGACACATTTTTCATTAAATTATGTTTTTGCAACTAACCATGCAAATGTAATATTCACTTTCTTACGTATAATTCAAGAATAGGACATTTCTATGCAATTTAACTAATTTTATTTACGTTCCTATACAAAATATATAATCAATGTTACGTGCTCAGAACCGAATAAATGAAGGTCTAACTAAATGCATTAGAAGATTTATTGATATTGGTCAAATTTGTCACAAAGATTGTAAATAGGACAGAGGCTGGCAGGTAACTTGCACTTTGTCTTCAAAATTACAAAAGTCGCCTTCTGGCTTTAATTTAAACTGATATTTCATCACTAAAGGGAAAGTTTCCCGCTTTATCACTATCATAAAAGAGTATTTATGGCCATGTCATAAAGCTCTGTTGCTTGGAAAGCCTTTGGAAAATATTGCCTGAGTTTCTAATCATTTGAGAAATTATGTGAATTATTTGTACTTCGTTATAGTTTATGTTCTGTTGAATACGTGGTATTAGAAATAGGTAAAAGTGAACAATAATAAAAATTGTAGCTTAAAATATTCCATTGATGAACAGTCATTGAACCCTTAAATACAACTGAATGAACAACATTTAAGGAATGACCTACAAGCATATCAAAAACCATAATTTTAAAGTACTATAAATATAGTACTTTATTATTAACTATAATTATGTATTAAAAAAAATAAGAAAAAACACACACAAACAGATCTGCAATAGTACACTATGTAACAAAACACCATAAACACATTTCGGACATCCAAATCGCACATCCTTTATATAAACGTACATCTCGTGTTAAGTGTCTGTCTGTTGTATGTGTTTTTTATTTAAAAATTATATCTCAAACATGGTTTGAGCTAATAATTTGAAACTTGGTATATTTGCTAACCTAGTTAGGGGGTAGTTAAAAATAAAAAAGCAACAAAATTATCTTTATCAGTTTCAAAATGGCAACCATAAGAAATTTTAAAAGTTCAATAACTTTAAAACCACTATTTGTATTGAAAATGTGTTAGAATACTTTAATTTTGTAAATTTAATAACAAATTCAAAGACACATCAATTTTGAAGATCGCTTTAAAAATAAAAGAGTTAATCACTTTTTCATGTATGCTTGTTTAGAGTTTTCACTTGTATGACGTTTACTAACCAAATGTATGACTTCATAGTCATTATCGTTGTATAACAGATGATTACCGTTGTTCTTAAATTAACAATTCATTTAAACCTTAAATAGGGCCCTAAAAACTAGAATTTTTGTAAATTCTAAGTTGGTAGAATTGTTGAAGGTTTGATACTATACAGACAAAAATTAATTCGCTGCTGTGCTTCAGTCACTTTCCAATCGTTTTTTTCCTTTGTAATCAAATGAGAGGACACATTTTTGAGCATCGTTTGTAATGTGAACATTATATTAATTTAAATTTATAGTCTAATGCTTATTAATTTTAATTTTGTATGTCTACATCCTGCTTTGCATAAAAAAAAAATTAAAATGGTTGAATCACGTGGCACGACACCATGGCAGTACACATTCACGCGTAAATCATTAAAAACAAAAATACTCAAATCTCAGTTGTTTGTCATCTGATTTTATACAACGTTACTTTTTTGGATTTCAAATGAAATTTTCAAAAAAGGTATTCCTGTGATTTTTTGTATTCCTAACCTTTCAAAAGTTACTAAGAATAAAATATTCAATACCACTGTACGTGCATGGGTGGGTGGGTGGGTCAATGCCACTGTACGTGTATGGGTGGGCGGGTGGGTCAATACCCATATACGTGTGTGGGTGGGTGGGTAGGTCAATACAACTGTACGTGTATGGGTGGGTGGGTGGGTCAATACCACTGTACGTGTATGGGTGGGCAGGTGGGTCAATACGTGTATAGGTGGGTGAGTTTTATTAGATAAAAGAGTCCAGTCAATACTGTTTTCCAATGAGAAGACTGTAATTAAGATAATATATTATCTTGTGGAATTACATATTAGTATATTAACTTTAAATGAAATCCCACCCACCCATTTGAAAATGATTAAAAAAGGTTTTTGATTGTTTTAATTTCATTAAGAAAATAGTTTTAATAATGTGTATACAAAATATAAACTCTACAGGTTAAATAGTTTTAAATATAAAAAATAATTTGTAAAAAACACAAAATGGTGGCTGTACGGGTGCCGGAGGTGATTTGGAATTTTTAAATATGATAATTCGTCTTATTTTTGACCCACAATCAATACATAAAAAGATCCTCAGAGAGTTCAGGGACACCCTGTATATATACAACATTCACTATGTCCTTTTCACAACTACCACTATTCACAATTCCTTCATCCCTTGTGTTCATGACTACTGTAAATATATCATATGCACACCACTAGTATATACGTAGCGTTTAGTGTACCATCCCACATACCTCAAACACTTACGATTCACCCACCCATTTTGTACATAACCTTTGGTATACAATCTTATACAACACCAATATTCATGATTCACCCACCCAATCCGTACATAACCTTTGGTGTACGATCAGATACAACACCAATATTGAAAATTCATATACCCATCCACTACTGAACCATTCGTATACTATCTCATACACCAACAATATTTACGTTCACCCATCCAAAATTTACTTAAACTTTGGTTTACAATCCCATACAACACCAGTAATCATGATTCACTCAACCCAGTCTGTACATAACCTCTGATGTACAAAGCTATACAACACCAATATTCACGATTCACTCAACCCAGGCTGTACAACATTTGGATTCAACACCGAAATTGACAATTCACCCACCTAATCTGTACATAACCATTGGTGTACTATCACATACAAAACCAATATTCACGATTCATATATCTATCCACTACTGAACCTTTCGTCTACTATCTCATACACCATCAATATTCACATTCTTCCACCCAAAATTTACTTAACCTTTCGTGTACAATCCCATACAACACCAATATTAATGATTCACCCACCTAATCTGTACGTAACCTTTGGAGTACAATTCCATACAACACCAATATTCACGATTCACCAACCTAATTTGTACATAACCTTTGGTGTACGATCCGATACAACACCAATATTCACGTTCTTCCACCCAAATTTTACTTAACCTTTGGTGTACAATCCCATACTACACTAATATTCACAATTCACCCACCCAAACTTTACTTAACCTTTGGTGTACAATCCCATACAACACTAGTATTCACAATTCACCCACCCACACATTACTTAACCTCTGGTTACAATCCTATTCAACACCAAAATTCACGATTCAACCACTAAATCTGTACATAATCTTTTGTATACGATTCCATATAACACCAATATTCACGTTCATCCACCCAAATTTTACTTAACCTTTGGTGTAACATGTCATGCCATACCAATATTCACAATTCACCCATCAAACATGTTCGCAACCTTTGGTGTACCATCATTAGGACACTAATATTCACGTTCACCCATCCAACCTTTACTTAAACCTTAGTGTACCATGTCATACAATACTAGTATTCGCGATTAACCCACCCAACCTGTTTGCAACCTTTAGTGTACTATCCTTTAGAACACTAATATTCACGTTAACACACCCAACTTTTATTTGAACTTTAGTGTAATACGTCATAAAACACCAATATTCACAATTCACCCACCCAACCTGTACGGTGGCACGAAAGATGCATACAGCGAAAAATGCGTACAGCGAAATATGCGTACAGAAGGAAATAGTGGTATTTGACGAGGGTAAGTATTCTCCCCGGTGGCATGAAAGATGCGTACAGCGAAATTAGGTTAGGTTAGGTTCTCCAATCCCAAGAAACTAAGCGACATTCATATTTATTTTAGAGGTAAACGCATTTATATAATTCAATTGTTATAAAAGATCCATTTGCCCTAAAAGTTGTACGCATTTTTCGCCTATCTAATTGTTGTGACGTCATAGGTTACCCTCGTCATCTGTCAAAACTTGATTCTGTACGCATATTTCGCAAGATTCCTGGTGTACGTATTTTTCGCTGTACGCATTTTTCGTGTATTCACCTGTACATAACCTTTGGTGAACCACCTCTTACACCAGCAATATCCATGATTCACTCACTACCAATATTCTCGATTCACCCACCCAACCCATACATAACCTTTCTTGTACCATCTATACACCACCAATATTCATAATCCACCCACCACCAATGTTCATGATTCACCACCCAGCATGTACATAGCCTTTTGAGTACAGTCTCCCCACCACCAATATTCTTGATTTAGTCACCCAGTTTGTACATAACCGTTGGCGTACCATCTCAACCAACACCAATGATCATGATTTACACATCCAGTCTGTACATAACCTTCGGTGTGTCATCTCACCCACCACCAATATTCACGTTTCACCCACCCAGTTTGTATATAACATTCGGTGTACTATCTCTGACACCACCTATAGTCATGTTCCCACCCTACACAACACCTTTGTAACTTTTAACAATTTATGAACATTTACGAGCACTTATATGTAAACGAATCTTCTTACTAACCACGCACTTTATTGACACACGCATACTTAACATTAACATCATAATGTCCCTTCCCTGTAATAACACAAAATACCAATATCCACTATCCTTTTTCCCAACTGTATTATATTATGATGAAAAAACTCGTTTTTTGGATATCATAATATAAAATATATCTTGCTGGCTACGTAGTAATAGTAAAAAAATTAAAACCTCGTTTGATTTTGTGTGTTTTTTACTAATTAAGTTGATCTACCACATGTTTTGACTTTCTTATTTATTCATTTATTCTTAAGACACCGAACGTCAAGACATGGGTGATGGCAGATTCCGAATGAGTGTGATAAGCGAATGTTATCATGCACTCCACACACACGCGTGGCCTCTCACCTGCATCATGTATATTTTATATTGTTAGTTTCGTTGGTCAAAAATACTTAAAACGTAGTTTAATTCTTTTAAATGTTATTTTTACTGTGGTTTCAATACTCCTATTATGGATATTCTTAAGATGCTAAAACGAATGGTACATTCGTTTAGTTCTACAAAGCAACTTATTTCAGAAAGTGTTATAGTTAGCTTTCTAGCTAGAATCATGAATGAAATAAAAATAAGACCTTGTAATGCAAGTGAAACTCCAACATACACGATGCAGTGCAAAGAGTTGGGCGTTTGACCACCAGGTGTCGTGGGCAGCGGAACCGGTTACTTCTTGTTCTCCCGCCAGAGTCCGCGGCGGACCAAACACCTGTGAAATGAAATGGTTCAGTCCGGTTGTGGTTTTGAAGTGAGTCCGCAAGTGAACCTGTCGTCCACAACTAGTGTGCGAGTTTTGTAGCGCCCACTTTAGTTTAGTTTCCTTGTTCTGCGAGCTATTTATTCAGACAGTTTTTCGTTATGGCTTTGTGTACAGTGTTACGGTGTTGGTAGATTTAGTTTTCATTTTTACACTGATTAGGTATATAACGATTAGTTTTGTGATTCGAAGACGTTTTAGTGAGTAGTGTGTTGTGTCTAATTGAGTGTATTTGTGATTTAAATTTCTAATGGATACACAAGCCAACAAGTAAGTATTTCTATAAGATTTGTATTAAAATCTTAATAATATCGTAACTTTTTTTAAACTATAAAAATAACAGTATCATAATATTACATAATATAAAAAGAATAGTATAATGATAATAACTATACGGAAAGATCTAATATTGTGTTAATGTGTTCATTAAAACTTAATAAAACCATTAATTCTTAAATCTATATTAAAAAAGCGATATGTTTTTACCAGATAATTATTTTAGCTTTTAATTCCATGCTTGTGACACAATTAATTTGTAAAGTAATTATCTGAAATCAATATAAATAATTAGATCATTATCTATAAATAAAATCAAGTATCATTGATTTACTCCAATGAATATGTAAAAATTATGGTTTTTAGCAAGATATACTATTAATTAATGACGAATACTTGTTAATTACTACGAACCGTTTTTACTAAAATGATTTTTACACTGTTCCTGTAATTTATTCTCTACAGTTTAACAATCACATGCAGTGAAATACAATTAACACTATCGTAATTATAATTTGGTTTTTAAGTTTCCTCCATATAACAGTTTGAATTTTAAGTTATATGTTTCATAGGTAAATTTTCTAACTACAAAATTCTACATTTTCAGCTGACAAATAGAATTTCCAAAGTTTATTACAAGGTCCTTGCAATAGTACCTTCTACGAAAAAGGGTCGCGATGGTGAAGACGGCTCCAAGCCAAGATTTAGGCCCCCAACAAATCACCCCCCCTGCCCCGCGCCTGAGTCATTTGACTTTTTTTGGAGGCGAGGGGACTCTCTTGTATTACTAGACTTTTTTTGTGTAAGGTTTATCTAAAACTAACATGTAATTACACCGTTAGGATAACCAAATGAGACGTTTATGGTATTTTAAATAAATGACCTGGATACTTTATCGTTAGTAAATTTACATTTTATTGATATACCATGAGTTCATTCGTTGTACAATTTATATCACTTTGTAGTGGTCCTACCATACCATACCGACGTTTCGAACGCATTTCAACAATAATTTAATAATTTTTATGTTATCTTCAAGTTAATTTTTTGACAAGACATCACTGTACCCTCTAGCTGAATTATTGTAATTGAGAATATCCTTGTGTTGCTTGAAAGTTATTTTTTGGATCGATTTGTTCAAGATTGATAGGAGAAGATTGAGCATTTTAAGTGTTGTAAGGAAAGAAACACAACGTTTCGACAGGTATAACAGACTCCTGTCATCTTCAGGTGTTACTTTCTACTTTAGTCTACATTTACAGCTACCTTTTTCTTCTTTTCTTTAACCTATAATGGTTTAAGAAAATCTGACAAACTTTATGCTTACGGAGTAAGGTTGACTGTTCAGAAAGTTCCGTATTCTTAAAATCATCACAAATCCTACGTAACCTTATTTTAAAAGTACATAGAAATATGTAATTATTTAACGGATAACGAACAACGTTTAATTATGAATATATTAATTAGCTCTATTAAATTAAAACAACATTTTGACACTGTCAGCCAACGACCGTTTAAGCATTAATGTGTAAATAATTTCAATTGAAACATTTACAATAAATAAATATCGTTGTATGTAACTTAATCAAACCAAATTTTTAATTGAAAAATTCAAGTAATATGATTTCAACGTCTCCTAGTATGTGATACAAACCCTGCCTGAAGATAATAAATTTCGGGACAGCTCGCTGATAGTATTTTGATTAATTTGACGTACTGAGCTTTTCAGATTTTCTATGAATAAGTAAGCTAACGTTTATTTCAAGTTATGTAGGTTGCTTTCAAGTATCGAAGTTTGTAGAGATTCAAGTAGAAGTAGAGATAGTTATTCGAATGGTCAGTTTAATGGACAATCTATTTGAATCGCTGGACTACAACGAATTTAAAATCACCCCACAATTCTTATGTTAGAGAATGTTGTTTGGCATTGTAGAAATTGACTGTCTATACAACAGGCGAGACCTAGATTCTGGCAAATGCAAGGCGTAAAACATTTTTCTCTTCAGCAATCGTAATAGGACAGAATTATTTTCATGTGTAAATTGTCACGATTCCGTAAAGCTGTGTCCAGTTATTAACTGTTAAACGATGTAAAAAAAAAAAAAAACACAAAAACTCGTGGAATGTTTCTTTGGTAGAAAGCTGTTTAAAATTTTATATATATATATATATATATATATATATATATATATATATATATATATTGTGTTGTATATACTTATGTACATACACAAATTCACGCAAAGTTGAATTTTAAGAACAAAGTTGAAGGGGTTTAAACGTTATTTATAATTTGGTTGAAATTGAAGATAATCTACTATTAAGTATGGCGATTGACTGCTTGTCAAATGAGTGATTATTTTGAAACATATTTTAAAGTTAGTTAAATAACATATGGATCACAAGACAACCTAAAAAGACCAATAACTGTACTTAACAGAAATTAAGGATGTAATACATAATTGAAAACTGCCGTTAAATGTACTCTTGAATGTTCAATCTTATAATATTATACGGAATTTGTATTCCGTTTTATAATTTGCGCACTACTTAACGTAGTGTAAAATCATGACCTAAATAATCGGTAAAATTCTCCTTAATGGTAAGCATACTATAATATATGGTTTACGTAATTATGGAAACTTTTTTCCAATTTTTTCACAATTTTTGTATAACTTCACTTGTAAAAGTGAAATCTTGTACATCATCATTGTTACAAATAACACACTTTTTGACGTTATTAGCGACATTTCATCTCTTCACGGGGACGGCCTGCGGGGACGAAAATCTTCAGTGTAAGCCAAGGTCAAATTTGGTATTAAATGAATGGTCTATTCTAGAGAAATTATTTGCCGCAAACCGGACTTCGAAAATTGTATCCTTTCCAGAGTAGCGGTCATTTGAATTTCAAAGTAACTAATTTGAACAATATTATTTCTCCACTTTTTAAAGGTTTCACAATGCATGGAACACAATTATTTATAAAAACTAAATTATCAGATCATCTATAGAAAAAAATAACGTTGTTGTGAAAGCGTTTCCATATTTTTTTCTACCCTGTATAGTTGACGAGGTCAGGGCTTTTGGGCCTTATCTAACACCTAAACTTACATTAAAAATAATATACACAATAATGTACAGTATATACTTCAATTTAACATGTGTGAATATAATAGTAACAATACAAAATAACTACAAATTACACATACTAATTTGATTGTAGTTAAAAATGTCTAAATCCAGTAAAATATGTACACAACAAAAGTAATTAGTTTTTTCCACAAAGCCATTTTTAGACAAAAACTTATTAAAATCGTTTAAAACGATATTTTTACATGTAACCTAGAATCCTACATAACTGTAATTGTACCGTTGAACATTAAATCAATGTAAATGTACATTAAATCCATGTTCTAACGTGCAAATCAGGCACATTGCGTCAAATTGCATGGAAATTATCTATGGGATTTACATGTTTGAATATGATAATGTGAATGTACATTACGGTTATGTCAACGTGAAAGCAGAGAGCTAGACAAGATTTGAAATGCAAATCTAAGGTTACAGCAAGTGAGCATACATGAGCGAAACTTGAACAATTTTAATCACATAAAGTAAAGTAATATCGTATAAATTTATCATTTTATGCCTAATTAGTATTAGATAACTATCGTTAGAATTTCACAAAACGTATGAAACACTCCTTAGGGTTTACTATAGTATTAATAAATAAATAAAGAAATAAACAAATAAAAAAGTGTGGAACATTTAATAAGGATACTTAATAGTGATTTTACCCATTTCATTAATATTATATGCTATTACAATAAAGTTTTAATTCTTATCTACCTTGAAGATATTTGAGGGAAAACTACAACTTTTGTTGTGGATATTTTATTAGAAAAATTTTATAAGAACTCATGATCATATTTATTACAGTGTAACATTTTGTACAATTGATTATTGAGTTAGTTACGACTAGAACTCAATCAAACAGAAAAAAATACAACCTCAAATTCACATCACCAACCCGACGATAACCACCCAAAACGCACCAAAAGAAACCTAAAAAGATTTTTAATATTTTAGTAGTTGTAAGATTAATAATGTAATTGTTAATCTCAACATTGTTGACGTAAAAATTCATATAAGCGTAAAAAGTATTTTTTAATTTTTTTAGAGTATAGGGCATAGCTTAACAAATTGCCACAGATAAATGCTATTTCATATGCATTACTATGAAAAAAATTAGTTGTCATTACTACTTAAAAAAAAAGTTATAGGTAACCTGATTAGAATATGATTGAGTAAATAAATTACGTTTTTCCTGTATATTTATATTTATTTTTATTCAGTCATTTATATAGAATAATTTTACACAAACTGGCCCCGTAAGTTACGGAAAAACTTATCTACGGGGACCATATAAACTAATATTAATTCAAAATTGAAGTGAAATTGAAAAATGATAAACTACATTAACAAAATTATCTCTAAAACTATAATTATTAATATTCATTTAAATTTAAATTGTCGCTTGGAATGGGAATATAAACTGTTTATGTGTAAAATGGCAGTAAAGTTCAAGACATATAAATGTATTTAAGCCAGAGAAATAAACTAATAATAGTTTATTTACTATGATAATGACACTTAATATTTTCCATAATTGAAATAGTAATAGTAAAAATGTTGGTTAAGAGCAAATATTAAATTTTATTACAGAATTCATATGGACTTTTACATATTGAAATACCTTTAATACGTCAGTTTTACCAACAAAAATAATGCTATGAAAATTACCATTTATTAAACAATTTCACTAAATTTAATTTAATCCTTTCTTGTATATTTCTTTTATGCAACTTACGATTTTTATTTAAACGGAATAATGGGAGTACTACAAAATCTTATGTTTTTATGTATTCCAAGTTTGAAAATTATTGTGAATATTTTGATTTGAGTAAACGATAATATAATACCATCTTTGCCAGGCCTTAAAGTAACTCGCTTGTTAATTGTCATTATTGTGTATTTATATTCGGCCTAATGACAGACTGGAAGTCACAATGGCCGCCATTAATGTATGTACTTTGTACCAGTTGACCTTGGTGAGAGGCCATTAATATATAAAAACCATCTGTCACTGTTCAGAACTAGAATCGTTTTTCTAATGTCAACCTTACATTGACGTATAAGGGATGTACCTGACAGTACGTTTAGAATAGATTTGCTACAACATTAACATTAAACACATTTTAACTTTATCTTATTGATAATTAATGTTAAATATTTATACTTGAAGAACAGTTTTTTTGAACTAAAGTCAGGAAAATATTAAAAATAGAAACAGCGATTACAAATTTTACGAGTCTAAATAATTACCATGTACTACATATTTATTTATCAATGGTAATGCCGTTTTAATAAATAGTATACAATTCACGGTTCGATTGATATCATTTCCAATACAGAACTAGATTAACATAGAATGAACTGGAATAGGTAAAATGCAAACATGCTGTATGTATGTCATGTTACAGCATGTGCCTATGATGGCTGTAACATACATACCCATGATGGCTGGAACATTAAAACACAACAATTATAAATATATGACACTACAACTAACTATTTTTAGTTGTTAACAAAGTTTGAAAATATTAAGGAACACTTATCTTTGACATTTATCGTAAATAACTGGAAACAACAAGCAATTATTGAACAATTAACTATTGGCAAAATAAAAAAACAAACGTTAAAAACAAAATTTAAAAATGTACTAAAAGAGAAAGCACAATCATTAGTAGAAAAACCTGACTAATGTATTAAAAAAGTATATTTATAAATGTTCCTGATTTGTCTGCTTGCTCACATTATTATACAAATAATTGAATTTTCGTTTGTCTTTAAATTAAGAGTGGACTGAAGTAACCAGAAATTTAAGTGACTTCTAGCATGGTTTCCGGTGGCATGAATCAATTCTCTATCATTGCATAGTATGAAATCAAGCAGAAACATAGCACCACTGTTAGAAATTAGAAGTTTTTGTTAATCAGCCTATTTCAATATTGACAAACTCTTAAGTAAGCTAAATATTGATTGGTTATTTATTTTTCTATTTACTAGCCTTAAAATTAAAATAATTTTTCAAAATAGTATGAGTATTACAAAAATTAAAATGAAAAATTTTGAAATTCGCTAGGTTGTCGATAATACACATTAAAATACATACAACATTATTTGTAAAACGTAGTTTTATCGAAAAAAAATACGTATGAAAATCGGTATATTCTCTTAACATTTGTCTTCTGGACAACAGATCCAAAACAGCTTACCACTTCTGTCCCATCTTAACGCACTCCTTGAAACAAACGGTCATCACTGATTCAGGTGGCAGAACTGTGAAATGACGGGTAAAATCTCCCACGAAGATCTCGAATGTCAGCTGAAAGCGATCGGATTATCAAGATACAATCCCGGCTATTATGCAGTTTCCTGCTGCAGGTAGACCAGTTCGCCTGACCCGATGTGACAGAAGTGACTTCCGTTATCCGTTACATACCGGAGGAGTCACGCTGGACCGAGGCATTGATGGACTCAGGCGGATCACAAAGGACGGTCTCTACAGTAATTAACCAGGGAGGACAGACGCGGCCATCTGTTAGACATAATAAATGATGGACTTCATTATATTAGACTCATCACTTTTAGATTATCTGTGCTTGGAGTTTCCGAATATTATGCAAAAACAGGAGTGGTCGGTCATCAGAATAAGTAATTTACATTTGATATCTCATGACGTCACTCAACATTTGAACTACCAAATTGTGAATTAATTTCAACCTAGCACGACGGGCTCTAGTCTCATTTATCACTCCTGCTAGAACATTAAAGAAGTTTTGCCAGGAAAATGCTCAACCTTAATTTCAAGAGGCCTAATTAACTACTGATTGGACTGACTATACACATATGGCTCACGGTATAGGAGAAACTGATCGGTCACTCTATCGTTGCTACCACTTTGCACGCACGCACGCACGAACGCACACGCACGCACGCACGCACGCGCACGCGCACGCGCACGCACACACACACACACACACACACACACACACACACACACACACACACACACACCACCTGTGTCTACCGCTAGCCTCTCGCTACACTGTTACAGCCTGTTAGACATTATTAGAGCGTATAGTGAAGTAACAAGTGGGATACTTGTTCAGGCAGAAAAAGCCCCTAGGAATATCCACCAACCACCTGTGTCTACCGCTGGCCTCTCGCTACACTGTTACAGCCTGTTAGACATTAGTAGAGCGTATAGTGAAGTAACACGTGGGATACTTGTTCAGGCAGAAAAAGCCCCTAGGAATATCCACCAACCAGCTGTGTCTATCGCTGGCCTCTCGCTACACTGTTACAGCCTGTTAGACATTAGTAGAGCGTATAGTGAAGTAACAAGTGGGATACTTGTTCAGGCAGAAAAAGCCCCTAGGAATATCCACCAACCACCTGTGTCTACCGCTGGCCTCTCGCTACACTGTTACAGCCTGTTAGAAAAAGCCCCTAGGAATATCCACCAACCACCTGTGTCTACCGCTGGCCTCTCGCTACATGTTACAGCCTGTCAGATATCAGTAACACACTGTACCTGGCCTGCTATAGACTTGCACGGTCTTAGAACAATGCTCAATATACAAACGCTTGCTGCAAAACTAACTGTTCACAAGCTAAAGAAAATAACATGATGCTGTTTAGTAAAGATATGAGCGATCTATGTTCAGTTAGGGGTCTGTGATGTAATTGTGCAAATCTAAGTTAAAAATATGAACACTGTAAAGCTAAAATATTATTTAAGAGATTCAGTTATTTTTACTTGGAAGTTTTTAGAATGGATTTTTGGGA
Source organism: Stictocephala bisonia (assembly GCA_035578905.1). Taxonomy (NCBI): domain Eukaryota; kingdom Metazoa; phylum Arthropoda; class Insecta; order Hemiptera; family Membracidae; genus Stictocephala; species Stictocephala bisonia. The sequence goes on from JAQJVL010000133.1 coordinate 632,331, forward strand.
AAATGGAATACTGCAAATGGAATGCTATCGAGTTCTTCTTTTTCTTGTTATGCAAACTGTATAGTTCAAAATGAGACGAATAGCCGAACTGTAAGGTCAAATCCCAAATTATTGAAACTAGTATTTACGAGTAAAGTATTTTCGATGAAAATGCACTCTTCTTTTTATTTGATCTATTTTTTTTGTAGTTTTTTAGGTTTATTGTTCTTGAGTAACATTCTTTACACCTAACTTATATTACACAATCTTATATTTCCGATATCCGATATATATGAATGACATAAATTTTCTTTAGTTTGTATTTATACATAGAAAAGAAAAACACTAAGAAAATATGGGACGAAACGAAGACTAGGTTGATTCTAGCCTTCGTTTCTTTTGATGAATTCTATATGCATTCTTGCAGGAAGTGAGGGTGAATATTAACGAAAGAATGCAGAAGCTATAAAGGGCTCATTATTGTGAACTAAGAGCACTTGTAGAGGCTGGAATTATGTTTACGATTGATAATGAGCCATAAACTTCACTTAAAAAGCCGCCCTTTGTTTCCATTTTAATTGTTGAAACGAAGGAATGGACATTCTTGAAGGCTTATTGTTAAAGATTTTATTTCGGGAAAAGACTACGATTAAAAAATTAAAGAATGTTTTAACATTAAAAAGTTTAACTTTAAATAGTTACAAAAATATTATTTTCAAACGTACTTTTTGTAAGTTATTAAAGTCAAGAATCAAGAAGCTTTATTCCATTAATCAATAAAGTTGAATTAGGACATGTAATTTTAAAACTATTAGGCTAAATACAAGCTTATATCACATATACAAGAATTATACAAGAGAAAGATATATTACACAAAAAATATCACAGTAGAAATGAGGGAAGAAAAAAACATCTATGCCTACATATCAATGCTTAATCATACATATTTAAAAATCATATAAGTCATATTAGGTCTAAAAAACAATAATAACATTAGAGCTTAAAAACTCATCAATGCTATAAAATGGTTTTAGGAGCAACCAAGAATATAATTTATTCTTAAAACAGCTAGTAGGAGTGCTTCTGGCAGAAAGGGGCAGTTTGTTAAAGAATTAACACAATTTAATTGATTTGAAGAACCAATTTCAGAGAGTCTGTGAGTAGGTAAATAAAGCTTATCTTTGTTTCTGGTATCATGTCTAAGAATATTTTGTCTAGTGGCATAGTAAATGTATCACTTTTTAACATGTATTAAAATGTGATGTATTTATAAATCTATAACGATTAAGATTTTCATATTTATAATAAGTGGCCTACACTGTTCAGTAAATCCAGCTCTACGAATTATTCTAATCAGCAGAATATCCTGGACTTTAGATGAGTGCCCCCACAGGATTAGGCCATATGAGATGTGTGACTAAAAAAGTCCAAAGTAGGCCATTCTTAAATATTCAAAAGTGAAAAAATCCCTTACTTTCCAGAAAAAAAGACAACTCTGGACAACTTCTTACTCAAGTCACTATATGTTCATACCAACTAAATTATGTTCAAGATTGAGCAATTTTACTGGGTTAGACAAAGTGTATATTAAACTTTGTCTGAATCAAGTAGTTTTATTTCGACGTAATTTTGAAGTGGCAGTGCAATTAATCACTGAGGAAAAACTGTTACAGTAATTTTTGTTCATAGCTAAAATAAATAATGTTATTTGGGGTAATAAATAGATCAAAGAAAACTTAATGAATGCAGATAAGTCAGACATCTTGAATATATCTGCATAACACAAATGTTATGCAGGTATATTTAAAAGAAAAAACAAAAAGAAAAAAGACCTATTTCCTTAATTATTCTGTTAATATCTTTTGAACTACCACTACTTTAGTTAGGTTATGTTAGGTTTGGTCATGTTATGTTACGTTTAGTTTGCTTATGTTAGCTTTAGTTATGTTATGTTTGGTTTAGTTGTGTTGGGTTTGGTTAGGTTATGTTAGGTTAAGGTATGTTAGTTTGGTTTGGTTATGTTAGGTTTGGTTAAGTTAGGTTAGCTTTAGTTATGCTATATTAGGTTTGGTTTGTTTACGTTAGGTTGTGGTAGTGAACTAACGGAAAATATTCAGAAAAAACACTAAGTACGTTTGCAAATGATAACAAAATATCTAAGAAATGTTGTAGTCAAAGTAATAAATATACATCAGCTGATTTATGTTTGTTATGGAGGACAACAGTGGAGTAATTGTGGGATAAACGGTGGAGGGGAAGATGTACGAACTGTTCTAGCAAACATATTTTTGCTTGTGGTCTGACTATAGACACACATTATAGTTAGATCACTAACTGATGGGACAGGACTAGTAGAACACAACAGAACTCAGGAACAAAGTTCTGCTAGTAAACCTGCCAGCTTGACAATTGTCCTCGGAGACCGACTCCCTCCCCCCCTTATTTAACAATGCCATCGAGCCTGTGAAAGCTTTTGTGGAACTCCACTCTCAACATTCCCTACTAGAGAATGAACTAACGTACAACTAACTAAAAATAATACTAATTTAGTTTTACTATATATTTAATTCCGACAGCAAAGGTCTCCACATAATGTCTTGAGCTATAACGAAGATAAAATAAGTCTTAATGAAAATTCCCCAATGATGGTGGGAAAAATAAAACATTGTAAAAAGTTAATTTGGTACCACCACATTGGGCCTAAAAGAGCACACAGTTTTCTGTGTTTCCAGTATTTCATTATACATAAATGTACATAACATTTTTTTATATTTTATAGTGTTCATGCTGGAATAGACACTACGTATTTATAGTATTAATTTAACGACATTTCGTTTCTTTTACATAGTAAAAATAGCTTTAACAAATCATGCTAAATGTTTTTTCGTGATTTCATACTTCTTTGAATATTTGAGTTGATAATACTGTATCTTAGATTTTCACTAAGAAAAGACGTTTTTTTAAAATTTACTAAAAAGGATTGTAATATGTTTTCTCTTGCTCTTAACAATCCTGGTACATTTTACATACTGATAATGTAATCACAAACTGAGGCTGAAGGTCGGTCAGCGTAGAGTGTGACGGTTGGTAGGCGAAACGTGCAGGGGTATTCCCTAGTAATGTTTTTTATTTTTTTTTTATTTTACTTCAGTTGTATTAATAATTAATAATTTTACTACAGCTAACTTTCTTACAAACAATGCAAATATTTAAAAATTCATTTATTTTTATAAATGAACGAAAATTAAGTTAGGCATAGTACTGTGATGTATAATACTGATTTTTACTATGTTTAAGTAAGTAATATTTTAGTTAGTTCTACAAACAAAATATAATATTGGTCATATGGTGGTAATTGCTATTTATATAAAAATGTTGTGTAGAATGGTTTTTTGTTAGGTATTTTGTAATAAGGAGTTTGTAATTTAGTAAATATAGTGTATGAAGGATGTAATAAACTCAAAAAGGAAGTGGTGTTGAATTGCAAGCAAATCATCTGCCACTTCTGGGTATCCAAATGACCACAAAATTGAATTCCCTCAGTGAGTGGTTTTCACAAAACTATATGTCTATGAATAAAGAAAAAACACAAATTCTAAAATTTTCCTTACACGGAGACTATACTCACGACTTTCATGGAGGTTCTGTTCGATTTTTGGGCATTTATGTCGATTCTAACCTAAAGTGGGACACTCAGATGTCAAATGTATGCTCTGGGATGAGCTCTGGGTTGTTTTCACTTAAACATCTCTCTCTGGTTTCCTCAACACATATTTTTTAAAGATTATATATTTTGGTTACGTTGTTCCTGTTTAGTCATATGGAATTATGCTCTGGGGGACGGCCCCAGTCACATTAGAGTTTTCAAGCTTCAAAAACGGGCAGTTAGGATTGTTTTCGGTCCGAGATTTAGAGACAGCTGTGTTCTCAATAGATGAGTTTTTAAGCAATCAATGATTCTGATTTCTATGATTGTTATATTTAATTATGTTCTTATATACATATATTTAGGATGTAATAAAATTCAAACTGAGTACCCTTAATATTTTTTATTAAAATTGATTCACACAACATGTTTAAACTTTATGGTCATTTTCAAATGTAAATTAAACCATGCAATATAATAACTCTTTAAATAAAATTGTAAAACGGATGGTTTTTATAAATATTGATGAATATGGATAAGTTGGTGATATTTTTTAAATTATAATTTTGAATGCTTCGAATTTTATCGAAAATTGGGTTTGTATAATTGATTTGTGTGTTCAATAAGTTCACTGGATTTTCTTGTTGTATCCAATATGTATAATTGTATTTTTATCTTTTTAGACCTTATACAAACACTAATTGACTATGTTCCAAACATTGTTATATGTCAATGAACAATAAACGATTTGATTTGATTTAAGATTTATCAGTGTAAATAAATCCTACCTCTGAAATCGTAGGATTGTAAATAATGATTTTTATAGTAGTCAGGAGGCCATCCATACATTTTAAAATGAGTGAGTTTTTTGAATTCAGTAGAAGTGTTTATAAATATATAATTATAATTAGCAGATTAATATCAATTTGAATTTTTAACACTTAATATTTAACATCAATTTCACTAAGCAATTATTTGTTACCAACGAAAATGTAAATATCCAATGCATTGAACAAAGTAAGATAAATCGTGGTAAGTATAAGCGAGTGGTCAGAGATGTTGATGTAGGCACTTTTTGATCTCCCCTACTATAGTTCCAGACAGATTTATTGTTGTCCAACAAATTAAATAAGCATTCATGTAATGTTGGAGCCAAAAGTTGATCCAAGTGGAAAACGTGTTTTGTAACCAACGATTCTTTGTTATACTGTACTATTAAATATTATGTCAGATTTTCTTCTTGTTAAAAATAAGATTATTACTATTTTCTGTGATTAGGAATGTTGAAATTCGGCCTTTTGACCTAAGGCCATACTCGATCAATATGGCTTGCCACACATTAGTATAACTATGTGATACTGTATAATATAATTATGATGGTAAACTAAGGGTGTTTAGGAGATTATAACAAACCCCTTAGAGTAATTGGTTTAAAACACATATTACTCAAAGAATAAATTATGTGTCTACGTAAAAACAATTATAAAACACGCAATAAAGATTTGTTTTAATAATTAAAAAAAATTACGCAAGTTTAAAGTTAAACAGAATTGCAACGTAGGTGTTGTTCAATACGATTTAGTATTATTTCTTGGATCAACTTGGAAACTTTGTAAATACATACTGGACATTATATATATTTTTTACTTGTTAGTGGCTCATACATCCGATGGATGATGGTTCATAAGGAGTTCAACAAAAACACTAAGCACACACAAATGTCAAATGTACATTCTTTTAAAGGAGCTATCTAGGAGAGATGAATAGTACAAAGAGCACTTAAAAAGGTAATACATTTCAAAATGGCACTTCAAAGATTTTCCTTGGTTATGCAGTATAATAATATTTCATTAGTGGCCAGAATTTAAGCTAACCAATTAAAGAAAAATGCTGCTATAAACTGAATACTAGAATATTCATGTCATAAAAAGTAGATTATGAAGTTATTTATAAACAAGGGTTAACAATTGGAACGTTTTTCTCCAAAAACAAATGTAGGTAATCATTCCAAATTCCATTTTACTATTTGAACATCTACCATTTGTATTCTATCGACCTTTTTTGAGTGCTGTTTAATGTATTTATATCTGTTTTTGAAATTTGTTAATGATGGAGTATCAGATAGTTCAATAGTGTGTATGTTTGTCTTGTCTTCGTGTTTTGTCACCTTGGAGGGAACTTCGTAGACACTGTATTTGGATTGAATCATTCTCACTTCGTGGCTGGGACGTCTTTTTTAGTAGACGCCATCATCACTGCGTGTCGGAAGACTTCATCATTTTGTAGTATTCGATTATTGTATTATTCTGTTCCTACTAATTGTTGTCTTTTCAGTTTAAAATGTAATTGCAATAGTTAATTTAGATTAGATAGTATTCTCAGCCCTTCCGAGTCACATATATCATTTTTATGTATGCTTAATGTTATTTTAAATTAATAGTGCTTTTCAGGTACCATATATTTATTTATGCTTAGTTACTGTAATCTCATTTCAGTCTGATTGGAATATTAATTAAATAGTTTTAACATTTTTTTTATATCGTGATTTTGGCAGCGCCTAATTGGTTATACTAATTTCATCCAGTTAACATTTTTTTATATTTAGTAGAAGTTCATTTTGTTGTATCCCATTCTAGGATCTAGGTTAAAATGTAGATAATTATTAATGTGGATAAGTTTATTAGTTTAACAACGTAGTTTTATAACATATTTGTGTAGATGTAATTTAGTTTTTAGCACTTGAAAAAGATTTGGGTTTTACCAAATCGAAACGTTATGATTGGTATTTTTCACGTAATGATGGCAAATATCCAACAACCTTTGTCTTCCTCATCCGTATTTATATCTGATAGGCAACCCCTTTATGTTATGATGTACATTTTGATGTGTGTATTTGTTATTAGGTAAAAATTAATTAATTAACATTTTGTTATACTTACCCTCTTTCTTTTTGACTGGTTCTTTAGTATTACTTAGCAAATATATTCCACCATTAAAGTAAGTCCAGAAAGTAAAAGGTGACAACTGTACCAGCTTACTTTCATTCATCCTTAATTTAGTCCTGCTTATTTTCAAAATAATTTATTGACTATTGTTCATAATGGGCAGATAGAACCCCATTATTTTGGGTCAAATGTTCCAAACAATATTTTTGATGAACATTTTCTTATTTATTCAGTATGGAATCTGATTGACATATCGACATAGCATTTGTGATCTAAATGGCTAATAAAACTGTTTATGCTTATAAATTATTAATCATTTTTGTATTTTAAAGGAATTTTGGTAATAATTTAAATTATCTTTTAGAATTGTGCAAACGTAATTCAACCATACCTGGTTATGCTGAATAACCAGTTTAATTCATTTAAATTCAGAAATAGTTTACCTAATCTAGTTGATACCATATACAAACTAGAAGATAATATTTTGATGTAATGCATTTTAAATTTAAATAATTTTTAGAAAGAAATACACATTAATTTCTTAAACTTGGACCCATTTATAACATGCAGCTAACGCAGACTAATCTATAATATAGGAACAAAATTCGTTAATTACTATTTCTTCGTAGTACTTATATTACGAACAAGTCTAATACAATGGAGAGAACAGAATCAATTTCCCATGACGAGGTGTAAAAACATAACACATACAGTATAAATTAGCACAGAGAAAAAGAGAAATTAGCAAATAAAACATTCCACTTTTGTGCAAAAAAATAATGAGGTTTAGCTGTTACTCATTAATTATTATGGGCATAAACAATCCTGCAAATCTGTTAAGCTATAAATTAAACTCTGAAATAAAATTAATTATAATTTGTAGCATTAAGTTATTCAGATCGTCCAAAATGCCTATTAACCGATTCATTCGATTATTATCAAAGGTACAAGGCTACAATAGTAATGCAAAATTAACCTTTTTAATTAGCCAATACATTACACCTAACTGAAAACCCTAAATGTCTGTTCTGTTTGTATAAAAGCTAAAAAATTCCATTGCATTGCATAAAATCTCACTATATTTAAAAAATTAACTGAAACACGTTTCGTTGGTAGGTAACAAGAACTATATGATAGTTAATACAGACAGACGCGTTTATCTAAATAACAACCTACTAATTAAGAAAAACTATGGCAGTTTTAAGTTGAAATAATGAAATAAGACATGAAATCATTAAAAATCAATCAATTAGTCAAACAAGAATTATAATATATCAATATTTAAAGTAAATCAATTTTATAGCGGCATACACACTAGAAGATAAATAAATATACACTGATTGATCGTGTCCACGCAGTAATGTGTGACATTATTTTATGTAGTTTGTGGAACGTCCGCTTTCAAGCGCGTCAGTACTGTGGACTAAGCGTGATTTCAGACCTGCCACTCCATAGAGAGCCGAGAGTAGTAGCCTACACGAATGCTCTGTGTCCCTCACGTTCATATCGGCAACACCGCATCTATAACTTTTTATTACTGTTTTTACTACATCATGAGCAATCTGTGTATAGTTGGTTACCTATCTATGGCTGACATTGTCTTGTTTGGACCTCCACTCTCACTAAATACATGTTGCGTATTACTGATTTACATTGCACCGAGTGTATGCAATAAAACTACATATCTTTTGTTAATTTTTGTTTTACATTCATATTTGTATGGACTCACTAGGAAAATATATCTCATTGTTTTCCATATTATTACGCCTAGATTATTTCTTATCACTAATATAATCAAATAAAAATACATTACAAAAAATTAAAAAAATAAGACCAATCCTCAAACATCTTCATATACTCTTAGTTCAGTTATTTTTAAAAAAAATATAACATTTAAACTATAGTAATAACACATTTAGAAGTTTTCCAAAATTAATTAATTTATTTACGACAAACGTGTTACAACCAGCAGTACAATCCAATAGACGTGAAACAACAGATGGTAAATCACATGGAGGGGAATGGAAGCCGACGACGTGGTAATTTAGTCTGAAGGACCACACTCGACCGATGGATGGGGTGATAAGATCGATAACGACTAGGTCTGGGCTGACTCGGAAGTCTGGACCCTTTGTTAGACCCGACAATGAATTTTCGGGTTAGATAATGTAAACAGGGACTCAACAACGTAGCGTGGGAAGCGAATAGATCTCGCTACCTTTTAACGAAACCAATGCTTGTTTACTGTATTTACTAATACAAATACATTTCGTATTCGTATGGCCAGTAAGGAAACGGTTCCCCTCACCTGCTCTGACGAACCCATTATTGCTTTGTAGGCTCTTGGACCACCGACTTAGGAGTCTACAGAAATAGTCGCCATATTGGATTTCTTCCCATAGGAGGGATATCGAAGTTAAAAGTTGAAGATCGTCTTATTTTACCAAGCAAAGTTAGGGATAATAAGACCTCTCTAACATTTAACCTGGGGACCAACGGCTTAGGGTGACTTCCGAACCACCATCAGTGACCGGGCAGTCGGGTTGAGCGCAAGAACGGGATCGCTCATATATAGACCCATCCAAGGGACAGCCACGCTCGGTGTTGCTTGACTCCTTTATCTTGCGAACGTCGGAAACATCCGTTCAAGGCCAATGGCAAATGTCAAATGTGGTCCAGCCTGAAGATTCAATGATTTTACGAGAAATTATAATTTTTACTATAGTTAATCCATTTTTAAATCGAAAAAAATGTAATTTGAAAATACAAATGACCAATGAAAATATTAAATAGTTGATTCTCTTGTAAATTTTACATGCTATTTCAACCTTTTTAAAATTATAATTTTCCGACACATCGTAAAGTCAGAGTATTGTCCCACATTTAAAATTTCTCCTATGGGAATATAGGTATAATATGGCGTCTACCTCTACTGATTTAACGGGATCTCCAAACCACGGAAGTGGCACAGAGGTTAAAACTTTATGGTCGTTCCAGGAAACAAACCCGGACAGCTGCAGCTGCGTGGCAAGCCTCGACTTAACCAATGACTACAGATTTTTAGACATTGACCTAACTCCTAAGCTACAACCACTCCTATTTACTCATAAAATTAAATAATAATTTGTATGGATTTTTTGTGTGTATATTGTGTGATCCATAGAGGAATGAGCAAGTAAAAAAAAAATAAATGCGTCAACTGTCACAACGTGGTTCATTTGCGAGATCGCTACTGGTATAACGGTGCAGATACGAATATTGTGTAGGGACGGTTATCAGCATATTTTCAGTATTTGAAATATCCATACGAAAATGTATTTATTGTTACAATTAATCGTATGTTAACTTTAATCATTACTGGATGAATATTGAGAGTAGTAATAAATTATGCCTTATACAACGTACATTTTGTCATTTCACGTTTAATGTAATTGATTTAAATATTAATTATATAGACCTAACAATATTTACACGAGTTTTTACTTTAGTTGTCATAATTTACAAATAACAGTGTTTTAATGGGTTTAAGAAGACAATTAAATAGGTGTTAAAAACAATCTTAAAAGAACTCTCTTTACGATTAAATATTTCAACATAAAACTATTATATTCATAATTTCTACAAACGTTACATAACTTTGCATCATATCACTCTACACTGTTTGATACGAAAAGCAAATACATTTTGACAGATATAACAAAATTACATTCTAAACAGGTACGTGGGAAAACATATAATTAAATTAAAGAATCGTCGGTTTTCTTAGTCTCTCTATCTAAGTACCTCATTTTTAACCCTCCGGGTGTCCATCGGTGAAAATATCGCCGATGATCTCGTTTCTCCAGGGTCATCGGCGAAAATATCGCCGATGTTCATATAGTACTATTTTTCACTTTAAAATCCAAATGCGTTCTCAAAGACGTATGAAAGTGACATCATTGGAAAGCCAATGAAATTGTCAACAGTTTTATATGCCTTTGAGTTGCTATTTGTCAGTTTCCAGATGTAAAAAAAAATCTTTTCATGCATGGTGTTAGAATCTTTGGTATTTTGTCGCTTAGCAACAATTTGTGATTGTTTCTAAAAAATCTGATTTTTTCAAATAAATACTATAAACCTATATATTTTTCAAATCACAATAAAATTTAGAACATTTTGGCTATTTCACTTTTTTAGAGTGTAAAAAAAATATATACTCAAGGGGGCCTAAAAGTAAAAAAAAAAATAAATATATAAAAATAAAAAACATAACATAAAAACATTATAAAAAAATAAAAAATATGTATTACTGACTTGTTTGTATTATTACTCGAGAGTTTAGCTCTTTCTAAATATAACAAAACAAATTTCATAAAATTATTGCAATATTTAAATTTTTTATAAATTTTTTAAAAAAACCTTGTGAAACCCGTAAAATTAGGTGGACCCTGGAGAAAAAGTGATGGACACCCGGAGGGTTAAGAATCGAAAAGAATTAAGAAGTATCTAGGTTACATTATTATCTTTTAATCTTACGTTTCTATATTCTCTTCTTTAAAGGGCTTTTTTAAGATTAGGTGCTGTACATTTTTAAAGTGTTGTATAAAATAGAATTGAAGTACAGTATAAGATTCGCTATAAATCTGCAAAAAATATTTCATTTCACCTTATAAATTCTCTTAAACACATTTTATGTCAAATTCCTTTAACCAATCCTATTTTATACCTCCAAAATAACCTTTTTAGATGTTCAGTTATTAGGAAGGTAAGGAAGGGTCCTATCAGTATCCGCGGTGCTTTATTCTAACCTAACCTAACCTCTGTTTAAAATTTTCTAGCATATCCATACTTAGGCCTATGTGTTATGAAAATAAAACTAACATATCATTGAACGTAATTGAGTATTTAATATTTCATACAATATTAGTTGGTTTTATTATTCTATTTCTATAGGAAATTATATTGGTTAGGGCATAACAGCTAAAGGAATCTGACGTCATTTTATGAAACGATTTGAGAAACAATGCACTTCCTCCAGATATATGACATTGTTCCTTTACACACGGGCCGGCCATCCTCCGAATGAATGTTCGTTCCCTTCACTGCGCTCAACTCAGCTGTAAACGGTCATCCTCTCTGTCCTTAATGCAGTCTGCGATCGCTGCAACTGCGCGTTATCTCCTAGACATCTGGAGGCAGTCCTTATACGTCATTGAAGCTCATAAAGGAAGTAGCTCTGCTAACGACCGTTAGAGGCGCTGTAGTCTCTTGTATTTCACTCGTAAGGAGTGTAAATCAACTTGAAGCAGAATAGAGCTATTGATTTTCACATTCCCAAATGTTTTATTTTCTATTTATTTTTTTACATTGTTGTTATATAATTTTCTCTCCTGCTTAGGGCTATTTGAGAGAACTACTCCGACTATATGAACAATGATCATAATTTTGTAGTGCGAAAAAAAAGAGTTAATATTTGTCTTAAAAAAATACTTTAATCCATTAATATAAAAATATTATTGAACTCTATAATAAGGAAAGCATATGTAAATACAGACCAAATACTAACACTCACCATTAAAAAGGAAAAACAACAATCTTAATAATAAAATTAGAAAACTTGAATAGTAATACTATGTAGTACAACAGGTTCACTATTATATCTTTATATTCATTTATAATAATAAACAATTAAATATGTTAAATACGGAATAAACTAATTTTTTAACAACCTAGCAAAAACAAAAGGTCAGTATAATGTATAGTGTAAATACAATGTGGAATGTATTTTAACTGTTAAATTGCTAGTTAATTGGTAACAGTAAAATGGCTGAGTGTTTTCTTTCTGATGGATATTAATTAAAAGTGAAAAAAAATAAATATTGACATTTAAACATTTATGTTGGTATAGTAAAATAAATGTTTAAGAACCAACATATAGCATTAAATGTACAATTGGTAATTTCGCTGTGCAATGTAAAAAACTAAAGGTTAAAAAATTTAATGAGCACAGTAAATATATTTTTACAGTTTGAAAATAAGAAAAGGTTGTTTTTAAATCTAAGCCAAGCAATGAAATATTTTATAGATATACATATTTTATATACCAAACAATATTTCTATA